>CM041779.1:198684338-199884338 GCA_023374045.1 Limonium bicolor | reverse complement strand
CCTACATATTATTCTAGGTTTGTGTGGAAATTGAGATTGAAAAAGTGGGAATTTGGTGAGTTTAGTATGATAATTGTGCTTAGAGTGCTAATTTAAATTGTGATTTGTTTTATCATGATTTAATAGTGTTTAATTGTGCTAATTTATTATGAGTAATGTTGGATGATTTGTGAGCATTATGGTCTTTAATTGCTTGACGTAGTGCATTTTTTGGATTGAAATGTGTTGTTACTTAAGTGACAAAGTTTGGTGAAATTGCACCTTTAAGTTTTGTTATTTTAGAACCTTGGTTAGGAAACCTTGGTTAGTAACTAATGGAGTGATTTCTTCACTCAAACAGCACTTAAGCTACCACATTTTGTACCATACATTATACCATATTTCTACTAACTTTTGAAAGCATATAAATCACCAAAATGCTTATAAAACTTGTTACAACTTTAGGCCATACATAATGCCTTAACCTAAATTTTAATACACCATTATATCCACAATAATAAGGTCTATTTCGGATATAACATCATCTACATAGCTATAGTTCATATTTTTCATCAAAAACACTTTAAACTTATTAAAAGTGACTTTTAATACCTTAAGTCATTTATGAACATAACCTAAAGTGTTAGCATAGATTTATGTTCATCTTTAGGTCATTATAATCCATTTTTACCAGCATCTATTCGGCCACGGCTTAATACCCCATATAAACAACTTAAAACACAAAATAACCTTAAGGTTATAATTTACCCTTTTATGCTCCAAAGATGAGTAATTTGTGTACCGATTCTCGGCCCTATTTAAACATAAGAGGGAGGTTAGGTTTTTGCATAAATCTAGGGGTTCAAAGGGTGTATAAGTACTAATGCTTTGTATTAAGAACTTACTCCGCTTAATGTTGATTTTTTTAGCTTCTCACACCGTGTTTCTCCTTTAACTTTCGGTCAAAAATCCAAATGGGTCTCACTCCATTTTCGGCCACAAATAAGAAGAGAAGAAAAGAGCTAAGTTAAGATCTTAAGCTCCAAAACATAATCAAAGGGAAAGACTAAGCTTAAAGTACAAAATGAGTGCGAGAAATGAGATTTACCTTAAATCTCTTAAGGAGACTTTTCTCTCCAGATTTTTGGTTAGATCTTGGAGCTTGATGAAGGTTGAGATTTTTATAGGAATATGAAGAAAAATGAGCTAGGTAAGTGGTGGTTTTTGAACACTGTTGTGCAAAATAGTGGTGAGACTTTCTTGCTAACTATGGGCAGTGAACCCAATCATTGTAGTACAACAAGGTCGTATCCACAGGGACTTCGTAACTATCTAGCTAATTATAAGGTTAGTAAATATGCAAGGGGATATATACAAAAGTGCATAAATGTAAATTAGGGGTTTTGGGTTTTTGGTTTGATTAAGGGAAATAAAGGAAAGCAATAAACACTAAACTGTCTAATCTAGGATAGGTGTAGCTCGGGATAGGATATTCGCACCCGTCATCCCCTTTCTACCAATTGTCGAACCTCGAACTCATAGCTAAACAACGGGAATTTAATTGATAGCCCAATCCAGGTCTATTAATCCTAACCAATTTAACGGGGACTGAATGTTCGTTCAAATCCCCAATTCAATCAGAAGCATTAAGCACAAATCTACCCTAAGTTGCAATGAGAACCTCATCTCAAAATCAGTGAAAATCGGCTAACATTGATTTAGTTCCAACGGTTTAGGCTTCTATCTCAGAGTATCATTTTGATAGAATCCCACAATAATGCTAAACTAATCGGTAGGCCAAACCAACCAATTTAACACATAGAAGACAAATTGAGCAAAACCCTTAACAAATCCCCAAATCATGAGCAACAAGTTTAGAAGTCATAAACACTCAATAATCATCTTCATTAAGCACAAAGACTAAAATAAAACCATAAATGAGTTCAAGAATCTACAATGGAGTTTAGGGATTTTGGGACATAATCCCCAATCCCTAGCTACAAATGATTCTACACAGCCATAGAGAAAAGAAAAGCATAAAAAGGGAGAAGAAGAAGCCATTAATGGAGCTTGGAAGCTTTGGAGAAGGTGAGCTCTTTCTTCTCTTCTTTCTATTCTTCTTCCCTTCTTTTTCGCCTTCTTTCTCTGTGTTTTCGACTGATGGAGTCGTGGTTGAAGAATGGGGAGAAGTGTCCCCAAAATTCCCGTTTTAAAACTCAATTCTAGGCAAAAATACGCGTCGGACCGCCCCACACAGGGGCGGTCCACACTAGAGGCGATTTTCCGTGTTCTAAAATTAACTGGACCGCCCCATAGGGGCGGTCCACAGGGGAGGTCCGGACCAGAAGCAAAGAAAATGCTTTATCTTCTTCGTTTCAGCTCCGATTTTGGATCCGTTTGCGCCCACGCGTTCCTCTCTTCATCTACTTTACTCCTATCTATGTTATTCCTCCTGTTTAAACAATAAATGTGTAAGACACCAATGAAACATAAAACTAGAGGAAAACAAGCCAGAGTGGAGAAATGAGCATGAAAAGTGTTGATTAAACATATGAAATACTCCCCTAAAACATGCTCATTTAGACACTCATCACACCCCCACACTTACCTTTTTACTTGTCCTCAAGCAAAACCAAGCCCCAAGCAAGTAAGGAATGCTCAAGACTAACAAATACTAACATGAATTGTAGGATAAAAGAAGAAGCAAAAAGTGATTAAAACCTTTGAGGAGTGTGAACCATCTCTTATTGGTGGCATGGGTGTACTTAGGGGAAAAACAAAAACTAGAGTTTCGGGGTATGATCCGGAGTGCTTCAAAGGTCTAAAGATTAGGTAACTTGGAGAGCTTTTACCATGGCCAACTTCTCTCAAGAATGGGCATTGAGAAGAAAACAAAAGGAAAAATAGATTTATGCATTTGTTTCACTTTTGCATAAGAGATGAGAGGATAACATTTTGGCATCAAGCCTTTGCATTTAAGAACACTCAACTCTCATTGTTGGTTACCAATGGCGTCTCACAAGTCCCTTAAAGGATTTTCACGAAGAAGCACCCCTTAGCAATCCCTAAGAAAGAAGACAGAAGGAACCCCAAAGCAATAAAAATCCAACCATATAAGATCACTTGGCCACACCGCATGTAAAATGCTCCTCAAAAGCAATCAAAAAGAAAAATTTAAGCATTTATCCCACAACTCATATTTGTTCTTATAGTAAGGTCTTAATGAGAACAACTCACACACAAGGGTCCAAGTTTTTTTTTTTTTTGGACAATCACAAGATAAGCAGAGAGATCTAACATTTAAGCACGCAATTCGCCGAAAAGGTCACTCCCCCACACTTAACTTGAACAATGTCCTCATTGTTCACCAAACAAACCGGGGAAGGTTTCAGAAGACCTTTTCAGGAAGCAGGCAAAATAGGAAACACAAGGGACATAAACACCATTATACCACATCAGCTATCCCCAGATTTACAGATTCAAAATTAGAGAAGAGAGAATGAAAACTAAAAGAAACTAGTACTCCCCTGAGATTGCTATTGCTATCAGTTTGTAGAACTCCCCCACACTGGAGCTTCAGCCTCAAGTAGCGTAGCTTAGTTGCGGTGTGGACTGGAAGGTGCACCTGCATAAAAACACTAGAAGCAACCAAACTACAACTGGAGTTAAGGGTTAGCAAAAACAAAACCAAAGGAGAACGAAAACCAAAAACAGGAAATAAAAATAGTGGAGTCGTTGTGGGCAAATATTAAAGGAAGGGTGAAACGAGTACTCCCCGATAAGATGCGGAAGGAAGATAGGGTGCCCGCACAATTGCAAGTGGGAGGGGTCGTTGAGGTGCTACCTTCAATCGTTGGAGATGAAGGTCCTCTTGGAAAATTTCGCCAGAGGTTCCTTTGTAATTCTTCCTAATTCCATCCCTTTTTCAGAGGGGCTTACCGGTTTCCAAAATATTCACAACACAGACACCACCAATTGGGCGTAAAAGGGCAAGTCCAAAGAATGCCAAAATAGCCCATTATTGAAAACAGTACAAAATCGAAACTAACAGAATTTAAAAGACAGGACACGAAATGAAATCCGGGTTGCCTCCCGGTAAGCGGCCCTTCTTTAAGGTCTTTGGCTAGACCATACCACCGTGAAGTCATCCGGGATCGAATATGAACGTTGAAGTCGGCTTCAACGGGTGGGTTGGGCGGCATCATCTAGCAATGAAGAACGACCCGGATCAAAAGGAAATGTAGCCTCAACACTTAAGATGTGAAAGTGTAAACTCCACCGATCATTCATCAGGTGGAAGTGTTGAGGTGGGTGATCCTTGGTACGAGGATCAAACTGTGGTGGAGCCTCCTCTTCAAATTCGAGGATGTAAACATCCTTATCTTCAGTGAGCGGTGCAGGGAGAACTTCGGAGCGGACTTTGTCTTCAATCTTTGGTCCCGGATCAAATGGGAAGGTGGCCTCCACACTTAGCGGGTGTACGTTGAGCTTCCACCCAACTTTATTAGTGCACGGGTGGAGGCCTTGATCCTTCAAGTGAAGATCAAAGTTTGATGGCTTATCCTCCTCCTCAAATTCGAGGATGTAAATGTCCTCAACTTCTTGGTGAGGCTCATGGGAAGAGCCTTGATGAAAATCAAGTTCAGAGGGAGGTGGCTCCTTGAAGTTGATTATAGCACTCTCCTCTGATGGATCGGAGGGAGGCGGCATCTCCTCCTCCTCAAGGTTGAGGATGTGTCCACACTCATCTTCTGGGTGGAGCACAGAGAAGGAGGGGAAATAACGGTAGTTGACTTCAGAGGGAGGAGACTCCATGAAGTCAAGGTGGAAGCGGTCCTCTGATTGCTTGTCTTCGAACTCAGGCAGATGGTTGAATGATGTTTGCTCAGGTTCGAACGGGGGAGGTGATAGAGAGCAACTCAAGTCCTCAGTAAGGTGATCCACTTTATGAACCATTTCGCTCTCCGGTTGCTGCGATGAAAGGTTTAGTAGACCTTCAATCATCGCGTTCATCTCTACTAATTTGGCATAGAGCTTCAGTTGGTTCATGTCGAGGTCTTTTTCCTTAGTCCGCTGCTCCACTTCATGGACCATTTCACTCTCTGGTTGTTGCTCCCTTCGAGCTAGTGTAATGAGCTGGTTCATGTCGATGGTGTTCATTCTAGCACTAAGATCCTCCAGAGTGGGTGAATCTACCCTTGCCGTGATCTCAGAACAATAAGCACTCTTCTGGTCTCCTTCACTCTCTTGGCACCCGATCCATCGACTGATGTCTTGTTCAGTGGGGTTTGGATTGACAGATAAGAACCGGTTCTCCATGAGAGTCTCCGATCTTGAGATTAGATCCTCACAAGGAGGGCACATATGAAAGGATCCACACCCTTGACAATCAATGTATTGGTCGTAGGTTGCTCCAGAGGTGTAGCCGTAACAATCTTTTGCTTGATCATCAAGACCATCCATCAGAGATAGGTTCCTAAAAAAAAGGTAACACAAATTTATACACAAAAGGGGGAAATAAATGAAATGAAAAATATGCACAGAAACTAAACAGATAATAAACAGATAGTTGGACCGAAGTCCCCGGCAACGGCGCCAAAAACTTGTTGTGCAAAATAGTGGTGAGACTTTCTTGCTAACTATGGGTAGTGAACCCAATCATTGTAGTACAACAAGGTCGTATCCACAGGGACTTCGTAACTATCTAGCTAATTATAAGGTTAGTAAATATGCAAGGGGATATATACAAAAGTGCATAAATGTAAATTAGGGGTTTTGGGTTTTTGGTTTGATTAAGGGAAATAAAGGAAATCAATAAACACTAAACTGTCTAATCTAGGATAGGTGTAGCTCGGGATAGGATATTCGCACCCGTCATCCCCTTTCTACCAATTGTCGAACCTCGAACTCATAGCTAAACAACGGGAATTTAATTGATAGCCCAATCCAGGTCTATTAATCCTAACCAATTTAACGGGGACTGAATGTTCGTTCAAATCCCCAATTCAATCAGAAGCATTAAGCACAAATCTACCCTAAGTTGCAATGAGAACCTCATCTCAAAATCAGTGAAAATCGGCTAACATTGATTTAGTTCCAACGGTTTAGGCTTCTATCTCAGAGTATCATTTTGATAGAATCCCACAATAATGCTAAACTAATCGGTAGGCCAAACCAACCAATTTAACACATAGAAGACAAATTGAGCAAAACCCTTAACAAATCCCCAAATCATGAGCAACAAGTTTAGAAGTCATAAACACTCAATAATCATCTTCATTAAGCACAAAGACTAAAATAAAACCATAAATGAGTTCAAGAATCTACAATGGAGTTTAGGGATTTTGGGACAAAATCCCCAATCCCTAGCTACAAATGATTCTACACAGCCATAGAGAAAAGAAAAGCATAAAAGGGAGAAGAAGAAGCCATTAATGGAGCTTGAAAGCTTTGGAGAAGGTGAGCTCTTTCTTCTCTTCCAAAAACTTGTTGTGCAAAATAGTGGTGAGACTTTCTTGCTAACTATGGGTAGTGAACCCAATCATTGTAGTACAACAAGGTCGTATCCACAGGGACTTCGTAACTATCTAGCTAATTATAAGGTTAGTAAATATGCAAGGGGATATATACAAAAGTGCATAAATGTAAATTAGGGGTTTTGGGTTTTTGGTTTGATTAAGGGAAATAAAGGAAATCAATAAACACTAAACTGTCTAATCTAGGATAGGTGTAGCTCGGGATAGGATATTCGCACCCGTCATCCCCTTTCTACCAATTGTCGAACCTCGAACTCATAGCTAAACAACAGGAATTTAATTAATAACCAAATCCAGGTCTATTAATCCTAACCAATTTAACGGGGACTGAATGCTCGTTCAAATCCCCAATTCAATCAGAAGCATTAAGCACAAATCTACCCTAAGTTGCAATGAGAACCTCATCTCAAAATCAGTGAAAATCGGCTAACATTGATTTAGTTCCAACGGTTTAGGCTTCTATCTCAGAGTATCATTTTGATAGAATCCCACAATAATGCTAAACTAATCGGTAGGCCAAACCAACCAATTTAACACATAGAAGACAAATTGAGCAAAACCCTTAACAAATCCCCAAATCATGAGCAACAAGTTTAGAAGTCATAAACACTCAATAATCATCTTCATTAAGCACAAAGACTAAAATAAAACCATAAATGAGTTCAAGAATCTACAATGGAGTTTAGGGATTTTGGGACAAAATCCCCAATCCCTAGCTACAAATGATTCTACACAGCCATAGAGAAAAGAAAAGCATAAAAGGGAGAAGAAGAAGCCATTAATGGAGCTTGGAAGCTTTGGAGAAGGTGAGCTCTTTCTTCTTTCTTTCTCCTCTTCTTTCTCTTCTTCTTCCCTTCTTTTTCGCCTTCTTTCTCTGTGTTTTCGACTGATGGAGTCGTGGTTGAAGAATGGGGAGAAGTGTCCACACCAGAGGCGATTTTCCGTGTTCTAAAATTGACTGGACCGCCCCACAGGGGCGGTCCACAGGGGAGGTCCGGACCAGAAGCAAAGAAAATGCTTTATCTTCTTCGTTTCAGCTCCGATTTTGGATCCGTTTGCGCCCACGCGTTCCTCTTTCATCTACTTTACTCCTATCTATGTTATTCCTCCTGTTTAAACAATAAATGTGTAAGACACCAATGAAACATAAAACTAGAGGAAAACAAGCCAGAGTGGAGAAATGAGCATGAAAAGTGTTGATTAAACATATGAAATACTCCCCTAAAACATGCTCATTTAGACACTCATCAAACACCATAAGAGAAAGGGAAGGAATGGAGCTTAAAGCCTGTTTTTCTTACCTTTTACCCTAGATTACAAGACGTTTGTTACCCTTGTTCCTCCATGATCTTTCCCTTGAAATTTTACTGGATTCACGGCCTTAGCTCAAGGAGATGGAAGCTTGGTGTTTCTCCTTGCTTGTAGATGAAAAGTGGTGCAAATGGAGGAAGAAAATGAGTGTTTTAATGGAGTTCTCTTGTCTTAGAACTTATGTTCTTCCATTGGAGCAAAGAAAGAAGACAAAAATGGCTGATGGAGAAGGGAGGACTCGGCAGTCAAGGGAGGAATGAGAGAGGGTGTGTGAGAGGAAGTGATGGGTGTCTTAATGAAAGGAAGACTTTCAAGTCTTAAAGCAAATTTGCCTAAGGAGGAGAAAAGGATTTTGATGACATGAGTCATACAAGAAGAAACCAGCCCCCCCCCCCCCCCATCAGATATTTGTTGGGGTATTTTGGTAATTAGCAAGGATGAATGAAATTAAGGCCTTGTTTGGCACTTGGCTGAAATTGGGGCCACTTTGGATTCTTTTGTTCATTACTAGGCTCTCTCATATGTTTAGTTATAGTTCATTACTTAACTATAATGTACATAAGCCATAATAATCACCTAAAGTCAATTTCTAGACTTTTTCATAAAAATATGTCTTAAGGAATGTTTTGTGTTTTAACCCTCATTTTGAACGAACTTTTATATGTAGTTGTTCCCTCTTATTCTTTTCTTGCATATGAGGTATAACAACTCTCTTTGGACCTCACTCAAGGTTCCATAATCTTTTAAGGGTCTTAAAGCACATTTTTTCCTTTAAGTGATCTTAAGGCACATTTTTGCCTTAAATGGTTTAAATTGATCCTTAATGATCTTAAGGCATGTTTTAGTCTTCCTTAATGGTTTTAAGGTACAGTTAGCCTTAATGGTTCAATAACTAACCTTTAATGATCTTAAGGCATATTTTTGCCCTAAGTGATCTTGAATTGATTTCTAATGGTTTCAACACATATTTTCTTGCCTTAATTGATCCTAATTGATCCTTAATAAACTTGTATTAATTTGGGGTATTTCATAACACCTCTTCTCGAAAGCTTGAAGCGCTTCTTTTTTTTATAATTTGGGATTTTGCCAATCTTATTAAAGAAACATAGAATTACAATCAGTTCGGGTAAACTTGGGCCTCGTTAAAACCCTTCTAAAGTAAAACCTATTAGGAAAAGACTTAAGAAGGGAAAAATAGTACCCCCACCCAACACTACAAGACAAAGACGATCCATCCTAACTAAGATTGTGGTTCATATAACCCTACTCTTACGACTAGAAGCATTAGAGGACCACTCTAGCCAGGTTCCTATGAATAAAATCTTTAATCCTATCAACAAGCTGCCTTAACAGAAAATCGCCTGCCACCCTTCTCCTCAACACTTCTTAGGGCGCGGTTAGTGTCCCCTTAAAATTAGATACCCATAAAAACCTCTAAACGGTCTCTTGGAGCTGTTTCTAGATGTTAGCCTTGGTATGGGCTGGATCAGCGACTTGGCATCCTAATTGAATCAACAGTTTGACGCATTCTTCAGCTTCTGCCTCTACGTTAACAATCTTCCCATTTATATCTCAAGCTTGGTTCAACTCCTTATCTTGAAATTTTGGTGGGGTATTGTGTCCAAGTTCGACAAATAAACCAAATCCCTGATCTTCTTCTGGACTGATCTGCGTTGTTGTTAATCGTGGGCTTATGGGCTCTACACTACCAATTGGCTGGCCCAAATCCACTAGACCTGTCTCTTGAGCCGACAATATGCCATTATATATATCATGAGCATGATACATAGTAAAGTGTAACAAATGAATAAAAAGAATATGAATAGGGAGAGTGAGAAAGTGACTAATGGCATATTGTCATGGCACATAGCTAGAGTTTGGGTGCTCTGGTTTGGACCTCTAATGGCATATTGCCATCCGGCTTCTTCTCCAATACGCAAACGAACGGCGCTTGAAGCGCTTCATGTATCGCAATGATTGATTAATCTCCTCTCCTTTTGCTTATGCAACTATCCATAGGACTTTGGTTGCTTAATACATCCTTCAGGATGAGATTTGGGTTTGGTTTGGTTTTCCAGTGGGTTGTGAGCCAGCATAAGGCTTACAAATACCCATGTCTTTATGTTGACCTTTGTTCAACGTTGTATGTACCTAGGTCTCTTTGTTTGGGCATGTTCTCCCTTAATTAACCAAATATATATGATCTTTTCAAAAAAAAAAAACTTGTGCATGTAACAATCTAACAACAACTAAACAAACCAGAGCACCCAAACTCTAGCTATGTGCCATGACAATATGCCATTAGTCACTTTCTCACTCTCCCTATTCATATTCTTTTTATTCATTTGTTACACTTTACTATGTATCATGCTCATGATATATATAAACTAAACCGGATCTAATTAATGTTAGGGAATTGGAGAACTAAGACCTTCTTGAGCTGACAAGGGATGTGAAGGCTGGTGATTATAATGATAATCCCTCTGAGATGGGATAGCCAGCTTTCTGAAAGAAGCTCTATTCTTCAGTTGGTTGATAGCCTTCTTAGCGTAAAGAAGCTTGAAGATTGGTGAAGCCCTTTCCCTAAACTTTAGGACCAAGAAAAACATGATCCTATAGCACAGTATAATCACCATTATGACCCCTAAATCAAACCACTTTGAGTGTGTCAATGGAATCCCAAACATATTGCGCAAAATGTCCTCGCCTCGGAGTCTCTGACCACCAGGTGATATGGACTCAAACTCGAGCCCAATTAGATTGTTCTTGAAAGAACCCTGCAAATATGTATATTTTTTCAAATTATATAAGGTTGAATCGTCATAATTAAAAATCTCATTTAAACTTGATGAACAATTTACATACAAATTGTCTTATGATAAAATTTCAAGAATCATCTTCACCTGTACTGCCCAAGAAGCAAAACTCATGTATGAAACTGGATAACGCCAAAACACCTTTGGAAGATCAGGAAGTAATCTGAAGAATCCTGACGTCATCAGAGTGATTCCCTATAAAGCCAAGAATCAAAGGCATCCATGAGCAACTAACATGAAAAGAAAAAAGAAATAGATCTTGAAATTAGAAGTGGTTATCATACAATGACTCCAGCTCCGGTCAAAAGTCCCATCATGTAATTGGGAACAAGAGATGCGACAACCATCATGCAACTCTCCACAGCTGATATACACCCAAAGAGATTGAGAATGTCGAAAACAAAATGAGGGAACTCCTTCCTCGATCGGACCATGTAATACGTTATAGAGCCAGCTCCTATTGATATTGCGGCTAGATATGGGAATGAAGATATGAAGTTGGACAAAATGTATATTGTAACTCCGTAATACCCATTACGGTTTTCCTTTTTAAAAACCTGACATATGTATATCAGAATGAAGTTAGGCTATATAAACATTAATTATACTAGTAAAATAGGGTAAAAATTGATACATAGTACCTTGAGTTCTTCAAGGAAAGATGGGAAACCTCCAATTGACATAAATGTCATGAAACCAGCAACAAAACCACCACATCCAGCTCGAGCTAAGATAGAAGAGTAGGAAGTTCCAACATTATAGTATAAAGAACCAACAGCAAGAGCTAAGATTATGTAAGTGGCTATCCGGACCCAATAGTATCCTATATCTCGAGACATATTCTTGAAGGATCTTCGTGTTAGAGTTGATAGTTGCTTCCAGTAACTCGCTTGGCTACCTTGTTTCTCTGGAACTTCAAGACCAGACTGGTGAAAGTACCCAAAGTCGGTTAGTACGTACAACCTAATTTGATGATTAATTAAGTATACACGTTTTTGTTTTTGTAAAATAACTTACAATGGATGAGATTTGTTGCATCCTCTGACGATTCCTAATTGCAAATTCAGACCATTTAAACTTCTCAACAAGTGTAGCTCTAATAGTTGAAGTATCTGTGTACATTAAAGGATCAACAACGTTTTGTATATTCTGCCAATAAACGAAAAAGAGAGAATTCAGATTAACTGCAGACCATATGATATTATTATATAAAATAATAATGCAAAAACTACATCTATTTAATTACATACCCGTTTAGCGAACGACCCAATCAAGGTTTGTTGAACCTTATCAAAATCGGAGTTAATACATCTCAAGAAATGATCAGATGGATTTCTTCTACTCGGACAAGGAAATCCCGCTTCTTTAAAAAACTTTGTACCATCTTTAGCCTCTCCAAAATAAACCGTTTCACCACCAGACAATAAATAAAGATCATCAAACAACGCGAATAATTCACTACTCGGTTGATGAATTGAGAATAAAACAGTTCTAGATTCAGCTGACAAATTTCTTAAAATCTGAATCACAAAGAACGAAGCAGCACTATCAAGACCAGTAGTTGGTTCATCTAAGAAAAGTAATTGTGGTCTTGTAAGTATCTCAAGTGCAATACTGAGTCTTTTCCTTTCACCGCCACTTACGCCACGTAAATGCCAGTTGCCTATGATACGATCAGCGCAATCTTGAAGACCTAGATCGAGGATGGTGGATTCAACTATGGTGAGAATTTCTTGTGTGGTTAAAGATGGTGGAAGACGTAAATGGGCTGAGTAGGTTAGGGTTTCGCGAACTGTTAAAGTGCCGAGAAGGATGTCTTCTTGGGTTACGTAAGCCTGAAATTGTTAATTAGAAATGATGGTTTATGTATATGAAAAGTATATAATATATACATATATAGAATTGATTTAAATACTTACAACACCACCGTAATCTAGGTTCCTTTTCTTCCCGTTAAGATAGATGTTTCCAGTCATCGCAACGTTGTTTGAGAGTCTACCTGTGAAAAAAATAGACACTCATGATCAGCGAGAATGATCATCATTTTCTGGACAGTTTTTAGTTTGAGATTAATTAGGTTTCTTATTTCCAAATCAACAAATATCTTAACATTATTAATAAGCTCTGTGGTACTTACACCACTTGCTAGTGCTACATCAAGTGTATTGTTGTTGCTCTTTCAGATAAGATTTTTTTTTTAAAGGCCGTTAAAGAGTCTGGTAGTTTGGTAAGACATTAATACTTGAATTAAATGAGTTTGGTGAAAATAGAAACAAAATCTTCTTGTTCAAAAACTCATTCACACTATATGTTAGAGTACGTACGGTACATAGCAATTTAAGTTGCTGTCATGTCAATTCATTTCCATCATATATACTTTCGTTTTGCTACTTTTCTAATAGCAACATCTATGCTGTGCTGGTACTATCAACCACTAACTTAACCTACATATATAACTAAGACACTTCATTTATATGTAAAAAAAAAGTACCAAGGAAACTTATAATTTAACTCCTCTTACCTACCATAATACTCTTAGTACATACGTACGCCAGGATGGTTTGTAATTAAAAGAGTGGAATTGAAAAAAAAAAACAAAGAATAATAGTACTAAATGTTTTTTGAAATAAAAAAGAGTGATACTATCTTATACAGTACTATTGTTTGAACATCTTCCAACTTACATAAATAACACACGCATTATTGTTAGTTGATCGATATTGATATTAATTAATTTGTATGACTATTTCAGAGACAAAAACTAATAAAACTTCTGAGCAAGCAACTTGGTCTCAAAAAAAAGAAAAAATTATATAAAGAAAACCGGTCGGTCTAACCTGCTAAGGAATCAAGTAAGGTGGATTTGCCAGACCCAGAAGGTCCCATAATAGCCATAATCCTACCAGGCTGAGCAAACCCATTCAGCCTCTGGAGAAGTCTCTTTTGAGGACCCTGCGGTCCTATATTGTTGTTAGGAAGAACTAGTACTGTTAAATCTTCCCATACCAAGAAAGCCCCTCTCTTCCACCCACCTCCACCATTTCCCCCATGCCCGCGATTATCAAAGCCAACAGCGCTGCCACCGTGGTCTCCACATTCACAACTAGTACTGCCGCCGCTTGACTGCTCAACACTGCTAATTTCCATGTATACGTACAAAACTAGCTAGTCAAGTTGCTAAATTATTCATCACAACAGGAAAAAGGAAGAGAAGGAGAAGCCTTATAGCTAGCTAGGATCGATACAAGATGGATCCGCGCTTGCTAAGATGATAAACAACAGGCTAAAATTTCTCTCTTTCGTTTGCTTTTATTGCTATCTTATATATGGACGCAGCAGCGAGTCCATGAGAAGGGCGACACTTGGAGACGAGTAAAGTGTAGGAGGTGAAAAGAGTGAGATGTGGACTACGAGCTCACTGTCAAGTGTCAATAGCACTATTAACTATTCGGGTGTGACAAGTGAAGAGCATTTATTGGGACAGCACAGACAAACAGACAGGGGAGTCGACAGTTTTACTGATTAAAGTGCATTTAATTGTTTAACCACATCAACCTGCTTCTCATATGCGACGTAGAATCTACTTTCTAGGTTGTACACGTTAACATTAAAAAAATACTATAATTTCCCTAACTATCATCACTCAGAGATGGATGTTAAGTTGAAGGTTTCTTATTTAGTTTACAATATGCTATAATAATATATTCAACTCAAAAAGTATACAAGATTAATAAATTTTAGAAATTTATACTTCACATGATTTTATAAAGAAAAAACTTGGTAATTCTTAAAATACCACCATTTTAACATGTGTTTACACAATAATATAAGAGTTATGCTTTCCTTCCTTCTTCGAGGGAGGTCTTGCCCTCTCTTTTTCACAATGCATGTTGATGGTTAAAAGTTTTTGCCCTTTCTCATTTTCTCGTACTTTCCTCCTATAATAAAGTTAAACAATATATGTGCTTTAAGGGTTCAGTGTTACTATCTTTATAAACTTGTGGTTCTCCCCGTCTATCTATGTTCTTAATAATCTTGTCTCGGTTAATCGTACTTTCCTCGCATATGTAGTATTTCACTAATACAAAAAACGCCTATTTCGGCGCCCCTATTTCGGCGGTAGTAGATAAAACCGCCGAAATAGGGCTCCGAGATTTCTGTAGTCTGGAAAAAGACACCTATTTCGGCGGTTCCTACAGAAATCTCGGAGCCCTATTTCGGCGGTTGTAGATAAAACCGTCGAAATAAGTTCATTTCCCGAGATTTTTTTCCGAAATTTTCAAAAGGTAGCTTAAATTTTAGTCTATTTCGGCGGTTGTTAGTAACAACTGCCGAAATAGACTTTATTTTATTACATATTTGCTCGCCGGCCTAATCTCTTCATCTTCTCTTCTCTCTAATTTTGCATCCCTAACTGGCGAACATGGTCTGCGCCTCTCTTCTTCACTTGCTCTCATGGTGATTTCGCAACCGAAACCGGTGGCTCTCTTTTCATCCCGTTCTCTCACGGTAAATTTGCAACCCTAACTGGCAAACAAACATGCTATGCACACCTTTCTTCATCCTCTAATCTCATGGTAATTTTGCAGGCGAACTTACATGCTCTGCGCCTGTGTTCATTTTCTTCTATTGTGGTAATATACTCGAACTTATCTTATTCTCTCTGGGAACCAGTAATATACTCGAACTTATCTTATTCTCTCAGGGAACCGGTAATATACTCGAACTTACATGCTCTACGCCTGTACGTGTTCATTTTCTTCTCTCGTGGCGAACTTACATGCTCTGCGCCTTCATTCTCGTGGTTGCGCCTCTTGAAAATCGCTGGAACTGCTACTGAGAGGTTGAAGACGACGCGGAAATCGATTTTTTTAAAAGGACCTATTTCAGCGGTTGTTAGCTAGGAACCGCCGAAATAGGTGTTTTTTTATTTTAAAACACGCCTATCTTGGCGGTTTTTAGCTAACAACCGCCGAAATAGATGACCTATTTCGGCGGTTGTACAACCGCTGAGATAGGATTGTACACCTATCTCGGCGCACTCCATTTCGGCGGTTGTGAACCGCCGAAATAGGCTATTTGGAACCGCTAAAATATACTGTTTTTGTACTAGTGTTTGTTTAATTCTCTGCATATCTGCTCTGTAATCCATGTTCCTCTCTTTGTTTTATTGTCCTTTTGATCTTTTGTTAAGACCCATTATCTCCATGTCAGTTAAAGAGGGTTTTTTCTATACTCATCTGAATTCACCAATTTTTCCTCTTAGCGCTAGCCTGGCAGAAAAAATCACCTCACCCATTTTCTCTCTCTCTTCCCTTCCTAATCTTATCCTTAGGCTCTTAAATGAATCTCTTTAACAAGGTTTTGAAAGAAGACAATCCCGAAAATTGAAGACCGAGGTTTCCTCGGGCACCAATCCGAAGTTGTGGTCGTTGCCACTTCTAAGGAGTGTAACCTAGTGCGAACCCACAATAGAATCTATACAAATAACCAGATAAGTTCTATTCATAGGTATTAAATTCAAAGTCAACCAACGGTTCTTAGAACCATACTTCCCTTCCTTCCTAGTATCTTAGATCAAACTAGGTGGCAACTCGAGTCAATTCCGCCTTATAGAGGCATCAATCCGCGTGGAGTCCATTGAGAGCGATTATACTGCTCACTAGCATTTCCCTCATGCTTTCTGAGAAAGACGGATGATAAAGTTGGTATCTGAGGGATGTCGAGGCGACGACTTTTCACCATCCACATAATGGCATTTTCTAGGATCTAGGCTTTTCAATCAAGATCATATTTAGAAAGACCCCCCCCCCCCCATACTGGAAAATCACCCTCCACAAAATGGTGACTCTGCTGGGGAAAACTTGAGTAAGTTTTTCTCATAAACTTGGTCAAGGAAGACTGAACTTCATTCAAGATTGTCGAGATGTCACCAATTCTTTCAAAACCTTTAAGTGGTTCATTCAAAAGCTGCTAAGACTACTCTATTCCGCACTTAGAGTGTGTTTGAGAGGATAGTTAGGATGAGGATTCAGAGTTCAAGATTGGCCATGAGAGCCACATGTGTACTTTACCATTTACATGTTTTTACTCCTATGCATCATTGTTGTGTGTTTACTGTTCTTTATGCACGCCATATTATTTTAATTGTTATTGGTCATTAACCACTTTTTATAAATGGGGCCTTCCTAGAAGGAGCAAACCCATTACTGCATTGGGTAATATAGGACATGCATTCCTCCGTGTCAGTCTTGGTAAATCATTCTCACACATGAGACCAGTGCCTTGTCTTCAGGACACATGCTTATAAGTCAACTATAATCCTTTGGAAAGGTAGCGAGCTACAACTGCACTACATTCCAAGCAAGTGTTAATTCTTGACTCCATCAAGAAATATTATTTATAGTTGTATTGTCGTTAAACATGTTTCTCAAGACATATGCTGTAACACCCCTCACATTAAACGCGTAATAATCACTCTCGTAGCATAATTAAAGACGTCTCACAGCGGAAGTTAATCACTAATAATTCTCACTCGGGTGTCACATGCCATTACTCGCCCATGCGAGTAAAGAAGCAGCAAAGGAATATAACAACACATCGACAATAATTAACCACGGTGATGAACGAGATATGTACTACATCATCCTAGGTTTAAACTAATACATAAGGTAAGTGAGCATCTAAGGTAATTTCAATGTTTACATCGTACTGAAAATAAACTAATTCTGATAGTGCAGTGAATAAATAAATAACATCGTTGACTACCCCGAAGACCCGCACTCCGGCTTCATAGCTCGATTAAGTCCTGAAATGTGGGTGCCATAAAGGCTCAGCCAACTGCTGGTATGCTAAATGTGATCCTAGACCCTTTAGGCCACTTAGGTCGTTTTAGCCATCTTGATTACATGGGGTTCGTTTCATGCTGTACCGTTTACATGCTTATAACATAACTGTAAATACGGAATTAAAACACACAACAGGTATTCAAACATTCGCACATCAAGACATGCTATTACGACATTGATAATTGAACAATTAAGTTCAAATCGATGGTAAGAGTTAGCTGAAGTCCAGTTAGTCTCACTTGTTTATTTCCATCACATGAAGCCCCGCTTCCACAATCTCACATAAACATACGGGTGTCATGTTAAGGACAATTCCCCGTTCAACCTCACACAATAATATTTTGGACAGTAGTCCGATGCCATCCACAGTGGGTAGATGGACTCACTTATCTACAGTGGTAGATGTCCATTAGGCCGAAGCCAGGGTATGGTGCCAACGGTAGCACACTCCGACTAACGATCGTATCCGGCTCGTTAGATAAACAAGAGTAGACCCTAAACGGGTGTTAAAACTCTAGTGATCACTATGCGCAACCTGCTGGAACGAATGCAGACCAGGATTTAGGAACATTGTTTCATTAATTAATTATCACGCTCTCATAAGTTAGCGTATTTTAATTAGTCTCCTGGAGATTCAATCTCGTTATTGGAGAAAACACATTTTTATTGGATGCCCTATTGGGTCTTACACACAACCTAGAAGTATGCTATAGGATGTTCAAAGGTCGAGTCAGCACTCTAGAGACGGTTAATACCGGGTCTCTAAACTAAGTTCCTCACTTAGTACTGTTAGGAGTATTTCCCTCTCATAAGGTGATAATTGGAGTCCCTCTCCTAATAGTTCATAACAGTTAGGTGATAATTGACATCACAAGTCCGAACGACGTACGCGCACCGTTAATAAACGCTTTGACGATTGGAAAACATAAACACATACAAGCACATGCATAACATTTGTTTATCTGACATGCAAGCACACAATTACGTCCGGAACCCAAGGAAACCCTTGGAGTTTTCAGACCACACATTCACATACCGTACACCGACGAGGGCACAACCGTGACGAGTGCACGCCTACCTCCTATTCTCCCGGAGTTTGAATCCCGTAGTCCGATCTATTGTAATGTATAACTACTATCAGTATCCACGTTTTCGATTCATATTTTGTCGTACGGTTTAACTTATGTATATGCATTGTTCAATGCCGTATTTCACTCACTACGTGGAGGTTATATTCCCGGTTGTCATGATACCCGTCGCGATTATTCGTCCTTGTATCATTACATATTTTTACATTTACGTGTATGTATTAATATTCACGTGTTTATACATACATATCTATATTCATGTATGATTATAGATTCGTACGTACGGATATGTAATACTCGTCATCATTTCGTTGCACGTTGCGTGACGGTAATTATTTAACGGTCTACGTTATTCATTCCTCGTACGGTTATGTATGCGTATACTTACATGTAACATTTATACGTTTTCGTATTTACTTGTATCATATTTCATGTAACGTTATTTCATAAACCTCTATACATATTACACTTGCGCACATTATGTGCTAACTATATATATATATATATATATATGTCTTACAAAGTCATGTGATATTTTCCATCCCATACTAAAATTTCATATTAATCTTATCTTGTCATTCCATGTAGAATGCATATTGTTCATTTGTATCGTTTATCCATACGTATCTTATAATAGCCCGACTTCCCGGTTTTACAATATACGGTTATACATTGTTATACATCTTACGATTTACGGTTCCTAGTATATAATATACTCTCTAATAATTCCCAAACTTAACTTATCATTTTGCGTAATTATTTACAAGGTATAATTGTACTGAGTAAATCCCTCAACGATATATTTCTTATAATGTAGCAAAACGTCACATTGTAACATTGTAACTTTATATTACAATCTGTCTACTAACTCCAAACCAATCATTATAGCTTTCGGAAATCTACATACTTTCCCCATTTAATTTTGATTAATTGCAATTTCAACCAAATGTCATATTTGTTACATTTAACACCTTACTTAATTTATAACCTAAGGTTTTCAATATTGTAGTATACATATATATATACATACTTACCAATTTCCGAACAACACCCAAATTTTATCCGGATTTATACTTTCTCCCCACATTTTCTTTTTATTATACATTACCCCCCTTATTTTTATAGACTTACAATTTAATACCAAAACCTTATATTATACATATTAATTTTTTAAAATCACAATTCTAACCCAATATTCCTTTAAATTGCGTACATCCCCTAACTTAATTTAAATTCCAAAATGTCACCCAACCTTTTCGGTAATTCCAAACTAACCCCTTAAATTTTATAATTGTTATACTTTAATTCTTAAATCATATATTATAGCTCTTAATTATTTATATTACTCAAATTAACCCAAAATTCGTCCAATTACAAACAGACCCCTAGTGGTCAATTTAATTTCATTCTAGGCATAGAATTTTCGAAAATAATAAAAAAAACACCATATAGTTTTATAAATTTCATTTTTAAGTTAATACTCATTAAATTACAAAATAGATTTATTTAGTTTTCTAATTTGGTCAAGTGTAATATGTGGTCAATGTTGACCACCCCAAATATCCCCTTTTGACCCATTTTACTATAATTACGAAAACTACTATTTTCTATTTTTTTCTGTCCTTTCTAATTTTGCACGTAACAGATTAATGTTGTAAAATTGTATCTTGTATTTGTTTTCTATAATACTTAAAATAGTTTTCTCGGTTTCCAATTAGGTTTATCACTCCATATTTTTATTAAATTTCATTTTAACCCCATGAATAATCTTTTACTTATCTATGTACTTATAAAGCATATTTAAATTATACAGTAATATTGTACTTTATTTGAGTAACATCTAAATTCACTAATTATTCACCTAGAACATTCCTAGGTGGGTATATTCACTAAAGTTATACTCCCTCCTATTCTAAATATAAGTCGTTTTAGGCTTTAGAATTATGTTCAAATTATAAGTCGTTTTAGACTTTTTGTATCTTTCTTTCTACTTTTACCCTTTCTATTTTTTTTAATTATTATTATCATTGCACTCTACTTTTTATCTTACCAATAAAGTATACTTACTTTTTTATTCTCCCAATACAAAAAGTAAGAGTATGCTAGTCTTTTTAAACTCTTTCTTAAAAATTGTGAAAAAGTCTAGAATGACTTATAATTAGAATAGGAGGGAGTATTTTTTTTGCATCAGAATCCTTATTTAATTCATGTAATCACCTTAAAATTTATCATTAGTGTTTAAAGCTCAAGATAAGCACAATGAAAATAGCCTAACTAGAATTTACTTATAAAAATGACATTTAAATGTCTTAATTACAATCCACTCACGGTTTTCTATACAATTTATTCCCAACAACTCTCACACATTTTCCTCCCATAATTAATTTATATAACTTCCTTAAATTAGTTCATTAATATTTAGTTATGTTAAATCCTTAATTCCCTACACATATTCAAGGCTTCAAGATTGTATATACACTACGTTGTCCCCTCGGTTCTAACAGAGTATGTATACAGCATTTTCAAAATATTTTCCTTACATTAATAATTCATTAACTTGGCTTAAACATGTAATAATCGACTAGACTTACCTACCACATATTTACCTATTATTTTCCAGCGCTTAACTAAAGTCTAAGCTATCCACATACATGTATTTACCCCACGGTCCTGTACAGATTTTGTGCAGATTATTTTCTACTGTTACTTCCTTTCACCTTAGAACATAAATCAAATTGAACTAACCATTAACACCCAGGCTATTTTCGCCTCATATACCCATTTTTTTTTCATGTTTCCATGGTTTAACAACCTGCATTATTCTCTCAAACTTTCGGATTTGTACAGATTTGTAAACTAACTTCTTACGGCTGTTTTCTTTCATTTAAGCATGTTAATTTGACTCAAGCTAGTCATTAGTATCTAGGCTTCTCTAACCCAGCACTCAACCACTAATTTCCTGCACTTATTTACAGTTTAAACTACCTACATATCTACATGTACCCCACGGCACTTCTGCATGCTACAAGGAAATGGATTTATGTTTCTGTATGACAAGGTTTAGAGCTTACCTTGTATAGCCACGATAGTTTTTTTTTTTTTTGTCAACTCTTCAGCCACTCACAAGACTCCTTGGCTTGGGCTTTACTCTTTAATTTCAGCTCCGTGGCATTTAAAGCAGCTCAAGCAGGGATTTCTCCAGCTCTGTTCGATGGACTGCAGCAGGAGGAGTCGGTTCCAAATTTGTGCAGAAAAACAACAGTGGAACTAATGTTTTAAACCAGTGGTGTAGCTTCAGATTTTATACAGAAACAGGTGGAAAAATAAAACAGAGCGCTCTAACAGCCACCAGAAACATACTCTCCTACCTGATTTTTTTTTTTAGCTGGTTTTCCCTCTCTGTTCGCAGCTCCTTGATGGGGGAACTTCTCTGGTTCAAAAACAGAACTGTGTCCAGTTTCATGCGCATGGAAGAACAGGGTGAAAGGAGGTGCAAGTCAGTGGATTTTCGTCATGAATATATCCAGAGAGGTGAGTTTCTTTATACCTTATCTTACCCTATTTTTTTGTGCTGATCTGCTCTCTGTTTGTAGCTTCTTAATGGAAGATTTTCTAGCTCAAGAAAGGCCTGTTCATGCCAGTTTTTCTCCCCTGTTGCTGCAGTCTCTAATGGCCATGCTCTCCAGTTTTTTTCTTTTTTGTTACTTATGAGGAGGAACTAGTGGTGGTTCTGCTGCAGTGTTTGTTGTAGTGTTATGGGCTTTAATGTGGAAGAAAAAGAGGATAAAGGTGGGTGTTTGTTGCTGTTGTTAATGGCTGGAATTTGGAGGGTGCTGCTGTTACGTGGGAACAGAAGGAAATGAAGGAATGAAAGGGGAAAGGCAGGCTGGAGACATTTACCGAGAGCATGGCAATGAACAAGGTTCTCTAGTATGTGTATTTGAAGAGGGGAAGGTTAAGAGCTAGCTCTCTAGCTTGTTTTAATTAATTTTTTTTTGTTTCTTTCCAGCTTGCATTAGTTTCTTGTCCCAGTAGTAATTTCGGAAGTGATGGGAAGAGGGGTTGGTGTGTAGCCGAGATGTAGGAGGAAAGGATGGATGTCTAGGCTGTACTTGCTAGCCTATCTCCATGATAGTTCTTTGCTGCTCCTCTCCTCCTCCTGTCTGTAACAGCCGAGACCATAGGCTGAAGCATGGTGATCAAGAGTGTAAGGTACTCTATGTCATCATCATTTATTTTTTTTTGCAATGTAAGTGTACTTGCATGTTTAGTTATGTCTAATCTCACTTTTATTTCTTCTTTCCTTACCCGTATACAACCGAAAGTAGAAGGAAAAAGGGTGTATGTCATCCGATTTTGAGGAAGGATGGAGGGGAAAGGTACAAGTAATTTTATTTTATGTATTAGCTATGTACTTGCTTGTATTCCCTAGGTTGTTTAGTTTTCTAACTCATTTTTTTTTTCTTTCTTCCTTGTTTGAGTGTGTGCCGAGTGTATACATGGGTGGAGGGAAAATTTTGATTCTTGTACATTAATGTGACATTAATATCATGAATTAATATATATATAGTTGACTTATTCATGAATTAGGTGATACATGTGTCATTCTACGTTTTAATGATTATATACAAGAGTTTGTTGTATTTAAAGTTTGGTTTGAGTATGTATATTACTCTATATAATTATATCACCTATTTGTGACATTAGTATATGCATTAAGATATTACATGTTATTTCGGTTTTAGGAGTTTATTTCTCCTTAATAACGTTCTCTCTTGATTAGAGATTTAATATATGTTTTAATGTCCATTCGGACTATATGTTTATCATACTATTTTATGGTAAGTATTATCCTTTATGTGGATAATTACCCCCTTATTTAAATTAGTCTTTAATAATTAAGGTAATAATTATGTGGGGTATTTCATATGCCTTCCCAGACGTATGTCTTTCATGAGCCCTTTAAGGTGTACAAATTCTTTGTAAATGGATAAATAGCATTAAGAACATACGCCTTTGCGGACATATGTCTTTCATGACCCCTTTTAGGGTGTACAACTTCTTCCAAAATGGATAAATCTCATAAATGTAAACGAACATACATATATATTATAACACAAGAAACAATAATAATATAGAATATTGATAGTTACGGTAGTGGGTAGGTTTCGAACCCATAATCTTTGGTTCCTGTATACCACCCCTTTATCGACCAAGTCATAGGGGCTTGGCAATAATATATAATATATAAAAACATAGAATAATTTAGAAATTTTAATTTGTCATCCTCAACATAACTTCTCATTAAAAAAATAAGCATAAGTTAAATTTTAAGCTAGCTTTGAAATTAGCCGTTTACACAAACCTTGAAAGTCTGGTAATCATAATAACATCCAACCATGATAATTATTATGCTTTCTATGATGTCAATAACTGTTCATCATCTCTCAACAATCTGGTCTTGACTTTTGGCTATTCATGAAAAACATGAAATAAAAATGATCCGACAAGAACCATTCTATATTTTTCATGCCAATTGTTTTCTTTAATAGATGAACAATATTTGGGTGATTCACCATATTCACTCATTTTGTGTTTCAACACTATTTCAAAGAAGATGAATTTATGATTCATTGATAATCATTTGTAAAATCACATTCGAATCGGATTATTTATATGACATAAAATATATATCATCATAGAGGTCAAACTTGACATATGAATATTCATCATCATGGTTTATCACTTACGTAGTTTTCCAAGAACTACTTCAAACGATTTTCACAAATTTCTCCTAGGGCAATACCATCATTGATTTTTCACGAATCGTCAAATAACATTTTATACCATAATTTAGATCAATGATATGATCAATACATTTATTTTTCAAAATATTGTCAATTTCAAGCTCAATGCTAATACCATATCATATTAAGTTCAAAAGTTTCTGGCACAATGCCAATTTCTTTGCTCATATTGTATAAAAGCATTAAAAAATATGGCATTGTCTTTTATATGGATCATATTAACACTTTCAAGTGTGATGCCTTTTTATAACATATGCAAATAAAACTTTCAGGCACAATGCCCTTTTAAGCATATTGATGTCAAAGTTTCAGGCATGATGCTCTTTTTAGTGATGCCCAAGGCAGTAAATAAAGTTCAACAATATTGGACATTGTTTATAGTATATCATAAAAATGAACAAATATTGGAAATGATCTCACATGTATCGTTTTAATGACATCACTTTTAATCAAAATCAAGGACTTTCAGGCCCAATACCTTTATATGTATATATTTTTTCAAATAACATTAACATTAAATTTAACAGGCGCAATGCCCTATGCACTAACATAAACATTATATATAATGATCATAAAATAATGAAATATATTATATATCACAACAAAATAAATTAAATAACATAATAAAAGTAATGCAAAAAATAAAATTTGACACAATGACTCACGTGATATTTAAGTCTGACACAATGCCTTAAATGAAAGTTTATATCTGGTAAGATGCCTCACGTGATATGAATATCATGTACAACTCACGTGATATTTAATAAATAAATAAATAAGCGAAATGGGATAAAGAAAATGACGCAGAATAAATAAAATAATTAACATTAAACAAGATCGGGCACGCTGCCTCACATGATATTGAATTCTAGCATGATGCCTCACGTGATTATAATTCTTGGCACGATGCCTCACATGATTATTATTCATGTCTCACGTTAAACTTAACAAATAAATAAAAATTGAAAGTGAATAAATTAAACAACGCAAAACAAAATTTAACATTAAACAAGATCTAGCATAATGCCTCACGTGATATTGAATTCTAGCATGATGCCTCGCGCGATATCAATTCCTGACACAATGTCTCACGTGATTATTTTTTTGGCACGATGCCTCACGTGATAATTTTCTGGCACAATGTCTCACATGATATTAATTTCTGACTTGATACCTTATGTGATATTAATTTGACATAATAATAATAGTAATTATTATTATTATTATATTATTATTATTATTATTATTATTATTATTATTGAAAACAATTATATATATGTAGTTTATAGTATCGTGAAATTATAACACCTGAGTAAAATTTTCTCATCATCCATTGGATGGATCCTCACACGTCCTATTTGCTATTGTTAATGCAAAAGTTTTGTTTGACCAAACTCAGTAACAGACACAGAGATCCGAGTCTTGAAGTTTTGATTGACCAAACTCAGTAACAGACACAGAGATCTGAGTCTTGACCTGACCAAGGGAGGTGCCGTCAATAGAAGATCTTGCAGTATCTAACCGCCTCTAGATATATTCTGCACAGTTTTTATCTTTAGTAGATTATCTAGAGAATATCTTTTCTGTTTGATATCTAAGTCGGTTACTAGGATTTTATCTTTAAAGAAATTACATCTTTAAAGATATTGTTTTATGTAAAACGATAACTATATATAGGAGATGTTAAGAGAAGGTAGAGGCACGTTTTTAGGTGAGAGAAAAGAGGTAAAAGGAAGTATCTTTTGTTTAAACACCGGTTGAATCATTGGAGAGTAGTGAGATCTAGTGTTTTACGTGTTTGTACTTGGAGAGCCTGTTCTCCTAGTACGTGAGGGTGTATCAAGTTCTTGATACGTGCTAATATAGTGAGTATTCACGTGTATCTAATATCTCACTCTCTGTTGCTATTTCTTGAATATCAAGTTCGTCGTCAGACTGTTACTCAGCACCTAGTTCCTCGTGAGTAACAACCTCACTAAGAACAACCGTTGTAAGTTCCTACAATTGGTATCAGAGCAGGTTCCCTTTTGGTGTCTAGGAGAGAAATCTTCAAAGGGTGATCAACATGGGTTCTTACAACGTCAAAGCACCGAAGCTTACAAAATTCAATTATGCTTGCTGGTGTGAACAAATGGGACATCAACTGATGTCGATAAACTATGATCTATGGACAGTTGTAACCGAAGGCGATTTAGTCCCGCAGGTTACTGAAGATGGAGTTACCAAGCCTAAGGAGAAGAAGGATTGGAATGATAAAGACAAGAAGCTACTCAGTAAGAACAAGCAGGCCTTGAGAGTGATTGTCTCATCACTTTCAGAGGGTGATCAGCAGAAAGTTCTTGGCATACTAACTGCTAAAGAAGTTTGGAACTTTCTGAAAGTTGCCTATGAAGGAACAGATTCGATCAGAAAGGCAAAAGGAAAACAGTTCAGAAGACAGTTTGATAATTTCAGAATGCTTGAAGGTGAGTCTGTTACACAGACGCTTGAAAAGTTTGACAAGATTCTGAGTGATATGAAGACTGTGGGAGTCACACTGGATAATCTAACTATCAATGAAAGGTGTCTGGACAGTCTCGGAAAGGATTGGCTGCACTATACAACTTTGCTAGAAACAACCAAGGATTTGTCAAAAATGTCCCTCGAGGAGTTAGGCTCTGAGATGATGGTCTATGAAGGTAAGATGAAGGGAGCAATCTCTTCGCCAACAACATGCAAAGATCTGGCCTTGAAAGCTTGGAAGAGTAATGCTGGTACAGATGAAGAGGAATTGAGTGAAGATGAAGAAATTATCAAGATAGCTGATGGTATTCGAAGGATTTTTGGAGGACGGCGAGGTCAGAATTCTAAGTTTAATCGTAACAAATCAAAGAAGGGTCCAATAATCTGTTTCAGGTGCAACAAACCTGGACATGAGGTCAAAAATTGTCCTTTGCCACAAAGGGATAATTTTCAGGAGAAAGTCAAGAAATTCTCAACAACAGCTGCTGCGGCTTGGGGAGAAGATGGTTCAGGTACAGACTCAGAACCTGAGAATGAAGATCAAGTGTGTATGACAGCAATTGTCCAAGAAGATGAGATGAGTTTGGACACGGAATTCTGTTTTATGGCGGAAGGAAAGTTAAACAAGACTCTCCTAGAAGATGAGGTATGTTTAACTCATGTGAAAGAGTCTTTTGATTCTATGTCAAAGACACAGTTATTTGATCTTTTGTCTGAAGCATTGATGAAACTGAAATCACAAAAAATTGGGTATGAGGATAAGATAGTTAGGATGGAAGACAAGATAAAGAGTCTTGAAAGTCCTACTAGCTCCGATGAGGATTTCGACGTAGATGAGTATGTTACTGAGATCAGAGAACTCAAAGCTAAAGTGGAAGATTTGAGTAAGTCTTCAACTGAAAACAAAAACCGTGTCAAAGAGAGTCTGGATAAGCCAAGGATCAACTTTGTTAGTCCTTTGGAGACTAGAATTCTCACTCTTCCATGGTGGGCACGAGAAGAAGTGAATTCTCTTTTAGATCGTAATAAATCACTAAAAAGGGAATGTGAAACTCTCTCAGGCATGTTAGCTGATGCAAATCGGAAGTTAGAACTTCAGACACAGACTAATCCCACTTGGTATACTGGAAAGACAAATCTGAATCAGATGTTGTTCAAAAACAACTCCAAGAAGTGCGGTTTGGGATTTGAACTAGAGAAACCCACTCAATCTAAGACGAGAAAGTTGAAGACTCAACCTGGTCATTCTAAGTCTAGACTGAACTCGTGCTGGTATTGTCATCAACTAGGACACAAGATAAGATGGTGTCCCAAACTGTTGAGAAAACAATTGCGTGAAGAATCATCAAGACAGAGCTTATATAGAGCCAACAGATTCCACACTAAAAGATGGGTTCCTATAATCCAATCTAAGTGTGTGCCTACAGTTGAGCCTAAACAAATTTGGGTACCAAAGTCTAATCAGTCCTATCAGTTTCGTCAAGAAGGCATTCTACCTCTTTCAGATTTTTTATCTTGTTCTCAGTGATCAGTCCGTGACACACCATTACCCCCTACTTATGAAGGTCATGCCTTAGTTTCTTTTTGATTCGGCAAAAGGGGGAAATATGTCTTGAACACATATGTGTGTGTGCAATAATTCAGGGGGAACGTTCTGTGCAATAATTCAGGGGGAACGTTCTCAGTTCCGGACACAAGATTTTGAGTGACGACAATGGATGATTACAGAAAGCAATGAAGCAGCAGTTAAGGGGGAACATACATCAGTTCAAGACTCAGAGTTTGCCCAATCAAAAAGGGGGAAATTGTTAATGCAAAAGTTTTGTTTGACCAAACTCAGTAACAGACACAGAGATCCGAGTCTTGAAGTTTTGATTGACCAAACTCAGTAACAGACACAGAGATCTGAGTCTTGACCTGACCAAGGGAGGTGCCGTCAATAGAAGATTGCAGTATCTAACCGCCTCTAGATATATTCTGCACAGTTTTTATCTTTAGTAGATTATCTAGAGAATATTTTTTCTGTTTGATATCTAAGTCGGTTACTAGGATTTTATCTTTAAAGAAATTACATCTTTAAAGATATTGTTTTATGTAAAACGATAACTATATATAGGAGATGTTAAGAGAAGGTAGAGGCACGTTTTTAGGTGAGAGAAAAGAGGTAAAAGGAAGTATCTTTTGTTTAAACACCGGTTGAATCATTGGAGAGTAGTGAGATCTAGTGTTTTACGTGTTTGTACTTGGAGAGCCTGTTCTCCTAGTACGTGAGGGTGTATCAAGTTCTTGATACGTGCTAATATAGTGAGTATTCACGTGTATCTATATCTCACTCTCTGTTACTATTTCTTGAATATCAAGTTCGTCGTCAGACTGTTACTCAGCACCTAGTTCCTCGTGAGTAACAACCTCACTAAGAACAACCGTTGTAAGTTCCTACAGCTATGTTAGGTTGAGGTTCGCGTAGCATACTCATATTACTCAAAGATCTTTACAATTAATCTGTCGTGATCTTGTCGACTCCTAGGCTGGGGGAATGTCACGGGTTATTTTTCTCTTAAATGAAGTTGGAATTGTGTTTGTGCTTGCTCGATTTTGATTCTCCCCCTTCATCCGGCAGCGACACCTTCCTTCATTTTCTTCATACCATTTTTTTTCGTGAATTGCTGTATTAGTCTTTTCCGCTGCTCTGTCCATGAATTGCCTGTCGTATGAGTCTTTCCCCACATCAATTATGAAAAAGATGTTGTTGTGTTGCAGTATGAAAATGCGATTAATTTTTTTTTTAATTTGGAAGAGAAGAAGCAACCAAGATTAATTGCCAGGATAAAAAAAGAAAGAAGATTAGAATTGAGCGTCCTAAAGAGAAAGAGGACGGATGGAAGATGGAGTGTTGAAGAGATATAGAGATTGGCAAAAGAGGCTAGATGTAATAGACTTGGCAATTTTGACCCAAGCCCAACCTGAACCCAACCCCAAACCCAACCTGAATCCAACCCCAAACCCAACCTGAACCCAATCCATAATTTTTACGAGTTAGGGTCTTCATTATTGACCCAATTATTTTTTGGGTTGAGTTAAGGTAATGAGCTAATTTTGTGGGTTGGTTTAGGGTAGAGATCCAAACCCATGACCCAACTCGAAACCTAAAAATCTATTTGTTAAAAATAAAAAAATATTAATGGACATATTGATGAGTGTCTAAATGAGCATGTTTTAGGGGAGTATTTCATATGTTTAATCAACACTTTTCATGCTCATTTCTCCACTCGGCTTGTTTTCCTCTATGAAATACCCCGTAATTAAAAACAGTGATTAATTAGGCTAATTATATTTGTAAAGGCTTAATTACACTTAAATAAATACGAGGGAACAAATCCCGAAGAAAACGGACCTTTAAAATGGGTTAAAAGCATAAACGAACCTTAAAGCGCGTTTTTCGAGGAAACTGGGAAAACGTGACTTTAAGCGGGTCAAATAGACTCGTAACAATTTTGGTCAACTAAATAGTCACTAATAAATATTAGTGAAGCTTTAAAACCAATAAAATTAATTAAACGAGAAAATTCCGGAAAACGGGTACCGGATAGTAAAAACTGTAACAACCGGGAAGTTGTGGGGTGAGAATGGAAATAAAGAAACTTAGTGTGTCCACTTTGCAAATAAAAAAGTAAAAAAGTGTGTGTGTGTGTGTAGAGGGAATCGATTCCCCACCTCCCTCTCACTCTCTTAACCCTTCTTATGTACTAAAAGACAAGAAAAATAAGTAAAAGTAAAACCTCACTCTCTCTCCTATTCTACCTTCCCCTCACTCACGATTTCTCTCTCCCCCTATTCTTCTTCTTGCTCCTGCGACAGCCATGGGGAACTAGAGGAGCTCACTTAACTTCCTCCTTCTCTCCTCTCTTTGAGCACTCAAATCTCCTCCAAATCCAATAAAAATTATACCATTGCAACCCCCTTGCAAAGGAGAACATTTTCATCCTTTCAAAAACCGAAAACAACCACTTTCATTTCGGTGGGTATTCTCCATTTGAAGATTCAAGTCCACCATTAGAAGCACCTTCACCTCCTTATCATCTTGAGGTAAAAAGAAGTTCGAAAATCCATCATTCCTAGCTCTCATTAGCATTTTAAGAATTTTCAGTTTTTGAACTCTTGGTTCCTTGTTGTTCCAGCCGATTTTGGCTCTTTTGTTGGGCTAGGAATCTTGTTCTCTTGCTAGTCAAAAACTCCATTCATCCATTGGAAGGTAATACTCTTTTCTAAACCCTAAAACCTAAATTCTAGGGTTAGTATAAAATAAATGCTAAATGGTATTGTATATGTGTATGGGCTGTAGCACTTTGTGTGTGGGAACCCCATTGGGACCGAGAACAAAGGAGAAGAAAAGAAGAAGAGGAAAGGAAAGGAAAGAAAAACTAGCAAGACAAGGTAAATGCTCTTACCTTGTGTTAGTTTGTGTATTGTATTGTAACAGTTTTTGAGTAGTGAAATGAGTAATGAAATTGAGTAATAAGTAGTAGTAATGTGGTAGTGTATTGAGAATTGATAATGTAACAGTTTTGAAGTATTTTAAAGAAGTGTAAAAGCTTGGGAAAACATTGGGTATTGATTGAGTATGTGCAGGAATCTTATTGTTGTTGTAGTAGTGTTAGTATGTGAGTATAGTGTATTGTATGAACAGGTTGTGAGAATGTGAAATTGTGGGCTGAAATAGTGTGTGAGCAAAGCAAGAATTATAGGGGAGACTATGTCAAATTTTGTGTAGAAATGAGAGGACTTAAGTTGTTTAAGAAGAGGAAGTATTTGGAGAGTTTAAAAGGGATGTTTAGTAGCTTGTAACAGATTTTAGTATGAGTTTGTAAATGGGAGGGAATTAGGTTGAGAGTTAATGTATTTAAGATGCTAAGAGTAGCATTAGTTGAGGGAGTATTGGAGTATAAGGGCTAAGGTGAAAATCTGTAGCATAGGAAGGAAAACAAAAATCTGTAGCATTAGTGTGAAGAAAACTAATGGAAGTGTTGAAATGGGATGAGGAGAATTTGTGTAAGTTGTGTAGAAATTGAGTAGCAAGTTTGGAGAATGGATTAAGGTGATTTAGAGTGTGTAAATAGTGCTAAATCATGTGGGGAAACATTGGTAAAGATTGGGGAAACAATGGGTAAAGAAAACACCCAAAAACAGATTTTAAAACTGAAGTACTGGGCCGGACCGACCTTAGGACCGAACTTGCAAGGTCGGTCGAGCCCAGATTTACAAGACGGGAAACCTTCTGGAATCGACCGACCTTGCGACCGGACTTGCAAGTTCGGTCGGACCAGAAAATCCTCCCGTCTGAAACCTTCTGGAATGGACCGAACTTGCGACCGGACTTGCAAGTTCGGTCGGCCAGAAAAATTCCGCAGATGAAAGCTTCTGGAATGGACCGAACTTGCGACCGGACTTGCAAGTTCGGTCGGCCAGAAAAATTTCGGTAATGCAAGCTACTGGAATGGACCGACCTTGCGACCGGACTTGCAAGGTCGGTCGGGCTAAAATTTTCAAATACGAAACCTACTGGAATGGACCGACCTTGGGACCGGACTTGCAAGGTCGGTCGGCCCTGGAATTTTTACACAATGTAGCCTATTGGAATGGACCGGACTTGCAAGGTCGGTCGCAAGTCCGGTCGAGTCAAAAAAAAAAAGGGAAGAAAAATGTTTTAACTATATGATTATAGTAATCATATATACATATATATATGCCTATATACACATATGCATATATATGTAGTAACACACCATTAATGAGGTAATAATGGTAAGAAAGTAAGTAAATGAATAAGGAAGCAAGTGTAAGAAATAGTAAGGAAAAGGATGGTTTTATAACCAAGTAAGAAAGTAATGAAGTAGTAAGTATACCTTGAAAGTACCAATGAAGGAGTAAGTAGATCAATAATAGATCATTGATCATACTACTTCATGTATGTATAGGAATCCCATAGTTGGGCTCCAAAGGAACCGGTAGTACCCTACGACGGTGAACGGTATGATTTCTTCATGCCCTGTATCCTAACTTGGTTACCCCGATTTGTGTGCCTATGTGATCACCAATAAGATAAATGCACGAATCGGACTTATATTGCACTTAATTGTGTTTGAACTATATTGTTCTTGTTTTATGTTCTTGAACATGTAGTTTGTATAATTCATGAAATGTATGAATGGAAATGAAGTATATGTGTAAGTATGAGTACTTGCGTATTGTATGTATGTATGGAAGTAAGTATGGACTTCTACTAATTCCTAACGATCTAACTCCTAACATGAGTAATGAGTAAAATGGAATGAGTAGAAGCCCGATATAGTTTCGGCCACGCGTGAGGATAAGGAGACACAAGAGTTTGAATCTGAATCCTGGCTATAATTTTTTCCTTGGACCAAAGCCCTTGAATGGGTAGCATCCTGGATTAGTGGGCCACCCTAAAGCCCGGTGGTGGGATGTAGTAATCCCTACCCGGAGGTCATACCGACTTAATTGGAAGTAAAGTATGTAAGAAGTAAGTATTGTATTTGTATTGGTCTTGACTATTGTAAGTCATTGACCCAGAGTAAAAGTATTGAACACCCGATTAACCCGGGTGTGTAATGAGGCTAACGAGACCTTGTATGTATTGGAGAATTGTATCTCCGTAATGCGGTGAGTATGGTAAGTATGAATGGATGACTTGTATTGTACTTCTTGTATGTATTGCATGTATGTATGCCTTGTGTATGGAATGTATTGTATTGTATTGTATTGTATAAAGCATGTATGTATGTATGTATGAATGAAACGAACCGCATGTACTCGACCAATTAGTTGGCGTACCCTCGCTAGTACGCGGGGTATGCGGTTATCATATGCAGCGTAAGCTGACCCCCTAGGGGGAATGTTTTTACTCCACAGGTACCCGCGAGGCGTGACGGAAGGGTAAGGACAGAATGTGATACTTTTGGTAGATAGTAGGATTGAAACGGTGTACTGAGTTGTACACGGCTAAGGCCTTTTGTGTAGCCGGTGTACCATGTGGTACACCTTTTTGGATAATGAATGCATAATTGGATAGTAAGGAGAGAATGTATAAACTCTTAATTTTTGGGAAGTAGCACTGGATTGTAATTCGTATAACTTGGATACTCGGTAATCAAATGTAAGTTAAGTATTTGGTGTTGTAAAGTAAGTAGTATGTATGTATTTCATTCTAATCATCAGACCGAAACGGTAAGCAGTTGTTATACCCAAAATTTTGACCCCCCTGGTTAGGGTCTGCAAGGTTTTGGTGTCGTGAGAGATTCCGGCTCGATCGGCGTGTTCCAGGGCCTGAGGAGCAGTTTCGTCATTGTCAGGGGCGTTTTCGTAATTTTTAAGGCTTCTGAGTTCTCCTATAGGCTTTCTCTCTCCTCCAGAGGGTGCCCAAATCAGCTCGGAATGCTTTGATATTTTAACCCATGATAGAGGATGACATTTTAAGCATAATGGCGTTGGAATTTTGATTTTTCGAATTTCCAATAATTTTCTAGCAATTTCTGACTGAATCTGACGAGAAATTCAATTTAAAAATGCTCCAGCATTTAAAAAATTCGTTTCCACCTCAGAAAATTCATAATATCCATTCTTGACATGTGGTTAAAATTTCATAGCAAAATTCCTTTGGGAAGTTGCTTAGTTAAAATATCGAAAAATCTTACTTTTACTAGATTCTCTTTATCTTTAAGGAAGTCTATATAAGGGGATAGGTTTTTGGATAAAAGCAGAACCTCACATGCTGAAGAACCCTAGAGAGTCAGAAAACAGCCTCCCTCTCTCTCTCACGTTTTCCAACACCCGGCCACCAAATCATAAAAATCCCGAAATCACCATCTAAACACTTTTCCAATCCAAAGCACATCAAAATCATCAAACACAAAAACACCTCAAAACGTGAAGAACAGCAACAACCAACAACCAGAAGCTTGGGTCGAAATCCTCTCGGGTCTGCCATCAACGGAGCACTCGACGATCCCGGTGTGAAGAAACGTTGTGAATCCGAAGGTAAAACAGGTAGAAACTCCACTTCCCTGATTCACCACGGTATTATCTGTCTTGCCTCAAAATTTGGGCTCAAACTAACCTTCGTAGGCTTCTGTATTGCTGTTTATTTAAGCCTCTGTCAGATAACTTGTTTGCTAAGTTTCGTGCTTAATTCGAATTCAAATTGAAAACTTTCAATCACTAACGTCTTGTACATCTTTCAGGCTACACACCCATAAAATTTGAGCTCAAAACACCCTCGGGAACCTTCTGAAAACCCCTGTCCGTGGGTGGTCCGTGACCTCGGACCTATGGTCCGGGACCTCGGACGCGTTGTCCGAGACCACGGACACCCACGGACGGCGGCGGGATTTTAAAAATTCAAAATTTAGGTTTTTCTAATGATGTCCGGGCCCACGGACATCCTGTCCGTGGCCCCGGACTTTGCAAATTTTTGTTTTCCTTAATTTCGACTTTTTGTATTTAGGTTAACTGGGGTCCGTGGTCTCGGACTTAGGTCCGTGGCTACGGACGTAAGCAAAATTTGACCTAATTCTGCCTCCGAAACCCTAGTTTAGGTAGCTTTTAATTTCACTTTATTTTCTGTCAAAAAATGCTAAAAAACACAAAAAAAACAGAAGCGCACTTAGGTTAAAACGACTCGTAATAAGCCGTAAATAACAAGTAGAGGAAAAACGACCTAGGAAGGGTAATGAAAGTAATTGAACCCTAAATAAGTCGAATATCAAGCCCCCGAACCCGAACTCTCCTTTCCTAATTTAATCTAGGTCAAAATTAGGTGGCGACTCATAATAGGTTCCAGTGAGCTAGCTTAGGTTTTAATAATTATTGTTATGTGACATAGTTATTAATCTTAGGTTATAAGTGGACCTAAAACCCGTTTAGATCCTAATCAACTTTAATCAACATAGGATAGGGTTTAAAATCGAGGCTCACAGACTGGCGACTCTGCTGGGGACAAACTTCTTAATTTTAACTTGTTTGATTTTAAGAGAGAGGGCTTAACTTGAAAATGTTTATTTATGGCTTCTACTATGTTGTTTGTTTACTTTTGTGCGCACTTTAATTTTTGCACCCTTGCATCATATGAGAGCGAGGGTCCATGCAAGCCAATTTCACCCCGGGACCCGTTTGAGGGTCCCCTGTCAGGGACTCACACCTTTTAGGTGATGTGAATAAGCGAGGGAAAAGAGGAGGGTGTCGTCTAACCACACCCCCTTAATACCTGGGCCTTAGCCCCAAGCGTTTTCCTGGCAGTACCCTTACCAAGCCCAATGTTTGGTCATTCAAAGACCCGACCGTAGACGCACACTTAACAGTGATGTGAAAAAGTGGGGAAGCCCAAAGAGAATAGCGTGCAAGCCCTATTCCTTTGTGGTAACCTGGGCCCAAGCCCCAAGCACCTCTCCGGATCGATCCATTCCCAAGTTGATTTAACCGTCAAGTGAGGACATGTTGAATTTGTGTGGGCCTTGTTTGCTTGTATGATCGGCCCACTACCCCGCCTAGAGATTGATAGGAACTTCTCCTACATCAACCTAGCCCAACACGAATTGGCAACTCTATTTGTTTGCGGCCCAGAGGCCCTTTTGGTTTAACATGTGAGTCGTTCGGGCTTCGGCCCAAAAGCCTAGACTTAGGTGATTTCTCTTCTGGCCCAATTTGAATTATCCAATTAGTTCTAGGCCCATAAAAAGAAATCCACCTGAACTTGAAATAGCTCACAAATCCTGCAAGTAAAATCTTTGTCAGCTTAGCAACCATCTTCTCTGACCCAAAGAAAGTTAGGCCCATTTGTGATCTAGGGATCATTCCAGCTCATATGCTTTTCTTGCGGCCCAAACAAGTTTTTACCTAGAACTTCTTCACGGCCCAGAATTTTAGCTCAGTCCACTGTTATTTTCCAACAGATAAACCCGAATCCAAAGTATGGCAGAAGGAGGAAACCCAGTCAGCATGGAGGCCCAGTTTGCAGCCTTAGATCAAAGGTACATGGCTGCCTTGGACGCCATGGAACAGAAACATAGGTCCGCCACTAATGACATGGAGGCTAAGTATGTCACCATCATCGAAGAGTTGAAAAGCAAAATCAATTCCCTTGAGATTGGTCATCAGGAAAACATTTCAGGAAAGATAGCCGACTCTGGGAACGGGCGCGACTACATCGAAGTTAACTCCGTTGAGGCCCAGGATGCACAAGGATTTGTAGGGCAAGTCGTCCCGGACTACCAACTAGCCGCAGAATTCAAGAAGGCTCTGAAAAGGATCGAGCGCATGGAAAAGGCTAGCAAGCCGGTTGGCCTCGATTACCTTTCCATGACATCGTATCCCGAGGTTGATCTTCCGCCAAAGCTGAAGATGCCCACACTCGCTTTGTACAAGGGTTCCTCAGATCCACAGATTCATTTGGCTATGTTCGACCGGGAAATGTCCATCTTGGGGCTCAACGACATGCAAAAAGCCAAAGTTTTTGCTCGCTATCTAGACGAGACTCCTCAGCGTTGGTATCTCACTCAGAAGATGAATACCAAGACCTACGAGGAGGTTTGCGAGGCTTTCCTAAATCATTTCGAGTATGCTAAGAACCTCGAGGTCACCAGAATCGATCTGGCAGGAACTCGACAGAAAGACGGTGAGTCCATGTCTGACTTCATCAAGCGTTGGAGGAGAAAGGCTGCAGCCATGCCTACCAGAATGGACGAGCAGGAGCAAATCCGCATGATAATTGAGAACATGCGAAAACAACACAACCATGAGCTAAAATTTATGTACTTTCCGAGTTTGGACATGTTGATGGGACAAGTCGGTATTCTAGAGGAAAGGATTCAAGGAAGGCTTGGAGCTCGAGTGCTCAAGAAACTCCGGCAGTGGCTCCAAATTATCTAAGCCAGGACCAGAAAAGGCTTATCTTCAGACAGTAGCTTGCGCTCAAAGCAGTTTCCCAGAAGTGAATATGGTTCAACGACCTAGATCTCCGCATCAAAACCTTAGGACAATACCCTTACCACGCCGAGACTCATCGCAAAGGGAGTTCACCAACATTGGCCGAGCACCAAGTCAGGCGTTTGAAGAGCTTCAGAAGAGAAACCTGCTACAGCCCCTGGCCCCTCGGCCAGGAACCACTCATTTGGGGAGGCATCTTAATCAATTCTGCCACTACCATCAGTTGCCTGGCCATTATGCTGACAATTGCCGAGCATTGAAGCACAAGATTCAAGACCTCCTCGAGCAAGGAGTCCAATTTTTCTAAGTGTGCAGATCGTTTTCTTGCATCTTCAAATTTTCCTAGTAGCTTATTAGTTAGTTTTCAGTCACCTCTGATTGTAATCTTTACGTTTCTTTCATGATTCATAAATAAAATCATAGTTCCATTTTCACAACTCCTGTACAAACCATTTTTCATTCATCGAAAAAAGAAGGAAAAAAAATAGTTTTTTTAAGGAAAAGGATCACGAAGCAATCATTTTCTGACTAAGCAATGGAACGGCTTGTCTCTTGTTTCTAAAAATTTGAACATGCCTAACCAAACACCACAACTCACCCCATAATATCCAAATAACCCACAAAGAGGTTCAAAGTCCACATCTATCGAATTGTTGTCACAAACCCCAAACCAAACTGGGGGCAATCTAAGTTTAAGTCATTGTCTTATCTTTGTCTAAATGTGCGAACGAGTCCAAGTGAAATTCACGAGAGTGTCTTGAGGGAAAACCATGAGTGAGCGAGCGTGTCATTTTTACACGACTCCGGTGAGTCCACATTCAAAGGTAGGGTAAACGGCATAACCGACCGAAGGAGATAATTTGTAAATTTACGCTTAGACCTGTGAAAAGTAACAAAGAACGGATATACGACTATCAGGAATGACGAAGCACCTAGACAGCACCACATAGCCAAAAGCTTGTAAACCCTGTCATTAAACCCTAGGCACCCCCACTGAGCCTTTCATATATCCCTTTTCGATATTATGAGCTCCACAAAATAACCTAGCCAATGATGAATGTTCGACCCGGTGACCAAAGGAAGCGAGGAGCCTGACTCTCAGATAACACTCTCATCAGTCCAAAGAAGCAACGCCGCTGTCAGCGTGGCGAAGCGATCCGCAAATGGTCCCAGAGGGACACAGGATCAAATGAGCTAACATCAAAAACAGCTCTCAAAGTTCAAAACCGGGAAACACAAGAACCCCGAAGGAAAAGTCAAGAAAGGATAAAACAAAAAGGCAATCCCGAAGTACCTCGAAGAAATCCAAATGACCAAAAAGAGAAATGGTGTAAAGGACAACTTCAAAAGTCCAAGTCCAGAAGCTCGAAAACAACGTCGACATGAAGCAGCTAGACGACTTCAAGACAAGGAAGATGAATCTGAGAGAAGACACAAGTTGCAGCTTTGGTCACCCATTTAAGCTCCACATACCTCAAATATCCCTCCATGATCCTGTTGTCATTCATCACACCCTATGGCCATGTTATAAGCTTTAAAGACTTCCGACTTGATAGTTGTGTGTCTAATCACGTGAAAGTAACAGATCGAATGCGTAAATTCATCAAATATCGAATTCAATGGTCTAGAAGTTGTGACCGTGGGTGAGGAACGAGTGCAAACCCAAACACGCCGAGTGTAGGTTAGGAACACATGTAAAACATAAGCCTTGACCCTGTGAGGACGAGACTCGTTCGCACGTTTAATAAAAGGAAATACTGGGGGCAATCGATCGTTCCGATTCGATTGCCATGAACTCTAGCTCAGATTGTCTTAAGGGAAAATACTGGGGGCAATTGTTGGTTCCAACAATTGCTATGACAACGCCAATTGGAACCCAAAGCTCAAACATCACCACCCCATTCCACCACAGGCCCACATAAGCCCTTACCTCCACAACACCACTACACAGGCCCACAAAAGCCCTTACCTGCACATCAAACTACACAGGCCCACATAAGCCCTTACCTTTACATCATACACCATACCCCACCGATGGCATGTTCATCTCCTAGGAGATAAATTGCAAGTCCGAAATCTATGGTCAGGAAATGATAATTTCACTTTCCTTTTCAGTAAACAAAATTTTCTTCAAACACTGCCACGTTTGGCACCTTTTCCAACAAATTCCTATTCTGAACGAGTATCTTTCATATATTTTGATTGCATACATCTTATCATCATTGCCATGTTTGGCACTCCAGTGATCAGTTTTACCATTTGCACGAGACCATTATCCTCCTAACTTATTTTTAGTTCGAGACCCAAAATCGGTGAAAGGCCCTGCAGATTCCTCATTCAGTACGAGACCTAGCATCTTCATTCAGTACGAGGCCTAGAATCAGTGTGAGATCCAGCCATTCAGTACGAGACTTCAGTGTGAGACCACCATCTTCATCAGTGCGAGGCCCTCATTTTCTTCAGTGCGAGACCATGCATCTTCATCAGTGCGAGACCATCATATTCGTTAGTGCGAGACCCATCATCTTCAGTGCGAGACCCGTCATCTTCTTCTGTGCGAGACCGAGCGTCATCATCCAGTGCGAGACCAGTACGAGACCTAGTATCATCTTCAGTGCAAGACCCTTCATCTTCTTCTGTGCGAGACCGAGCGTCATCATCCAGTGCGAGACCAGTACGAGACCTAGTATCATCTTCAGTGCGAGATAGAGCGTGATCTAAGTTGGCGGGGCAGAGGCAATAAGTCCCCATCTTCATGTCAACTTCTGGGAAACAACTAGTGGGCAGTGGCAATAAGTCCCCTTGGTAATCTAGAAGTTATCCCAGCACCCCAGTTGGTGGGCAGAGGCAATAAGTCCCCATAGTATACCAACCAGGAGCATTGGAACGGGTTTCGGTCCCCAGAAGCATCCGAGCATCATCAAAATCACCGGCATTATCATCAGCATCAGCATCATTTGCATCATTAGCATTTCAGCATTCTTGCATTTGCATGCCATCCAGTTTTTACATCCTAGGTAGTCAACGCCTTAGAATAGCTTGACATCATTTTCATCATTTTAGGTAGTCAACGCCTTAGAATAGCTTGACATCATTTTCATCATTTCAGGTAGTCAACGCCTTAGAATAGCTTGACATCATTTTCATCATTTTAGGTAGTCAGCGCCTTAGAATAGCTCGACAATGCTTTGTATTTTAGGTAGTCAGCACCTTAGAATAGCTTGACATCATTTTCATCATTTTAGGTAGTCAGCGCCTTAGAATAGCTCGACAATGCTTTGTAGCTTAGGTAGTCGACAATGCTTTGTAGCTTAGGTAGTCAGCGCCTTAGAATAGCTCGACAATGCTTTGTAGCTTTGGTAGTTAGCGCCTCTGAGTAGCTGGGCATCGTTAACCCGGTTTCATACAACGTGGAGGATTCTGTGGGGTCCAAAATTTTGGGGCACCACTCAAGCATCAACCAGACTTTTCACATTCGTTACAAAGTCCAGTTGACGGGGGGCAATCTGTTATACCCAAAATTTTGACCCCCCTGGTTAGGGTCTGCAAGGTTTTGGTGTCGTGAGAGATTCCGGCTCGATCGGCGTGTTCCAGGGCCTGAGGAGCAGTTTCGTCATTGTCAGGGGCGTTTTCGTAATTTTTAAGGCTTCTGAGTTCTCCTATAGGCTTTCTCTCTCCTCCAGAGGGTGCCCAAATCAGCTCGGAATGCTTTGATATTTTAACCCATGATAGAGGATGACATTTTAAGCATAATGGCGTTGGAATTTTGATTTTTCGAATTTCCAATAATTTTCTAGCAATTTCTGACTGAATCTGACGAGAAATTCAATTTAAAAATGCTCCAGCATTTAAAAAATTCGTTTCCACCTCAGAAAATTCATAATATCCATTCTTGACATGTGGTTAAAATTTCACAGCAAAATTCCTTTGGGAAGTTGCTTAGTTAAAATATCGAAAAATCTTACTTTTACTAGATTCTCTTTATCTTTAAGGAAGTCTATATAAGGGGATAGGTTTTTGGATAAAAGCAGAACCTCACATGCTGAAGAACCCTAAGCAACCAGAAAACCTAGCCGTCCCATTCTCCTCACGTTTTTACACATCCAAGCACCAAAATCACATCAAAAATCTCTCGAAATCACCACCTAAACACACTTTTCAACTCCTAACACATCAACAATCATCAAACATCAACCAAACCACCTCCAAAACGTGAAGAACATCATCAACAACCAACAACCAGAAGCTTGGGTCGAAATCCTCTCGGGTCTGCCATCAACGGAGCACTCGACGAATCCCGGTGTGAAGAAACGTTGTGAATCCGAAGGTAAAACAGGTAGAAACTCCACTTCCCTGATTCACCACGGTATTATCTGTCTTGCCTCAAAATTTGGGCTCAAACTAACCTTCGTAGGCTTCTGTATTGCTGTTTATTTAAGCCTCTGTCAGATAACTTGTTTGCTAAGTTTCGTGCTTAATTCGAATTCAAATTGAAAACTTTCAATCACTAACGTCTTGTACATCTTTCAGGCTACACACCCATAAAATTTGAGCTCAAAACACCCTCGGGAACCTTCTGAAAACCCCTGTCCGTGGGTGGTCCGTGACCTCGGACCTATGGTCCGGGACCTCGGACGCGTTGTCCGAGACCACGGACACCCACGGACGGCGGCGGGATTTTAAAATTCAAAATTTAGGTTTTTTTCAATGATGTCCGGGCCCACGGACAGCCTGTCCGTGGCCCCGGACTTTGCAAATTTTTGTTTTCCTTCAATTTCGACTTTTTTGCATATTTAGGTTAACTGGGGTCCGTGGTCTCGGACCTTCGGTCCGTGGCTACGGACGTAAGCAAAATTTGACCTAATTCTGCCTCCGAAACCCTAGTTTAGGTAGCTTTTAATTTCACTTTTATTTTCTGTCAAAAAATGCTAAAAAACACAAAAAAAACAGAAGGTTGCGCACTTAGGTTGAAACGACTCGTAATAAGCCGTAAATGAACCAAGTAGAGGAAAAACGACCTAGGAAGGGTAATGAAAGTAATTGAACCCTAAATAAGTCGAATATCAAGCCCCCGAACCCGAACTCTCCTTTCCTAATTTAATCTAGGTCAAAATTAGGTGGCGACTCATAATAGGTTCCAGTGAGCTAGCTTAGGTTTTAATAATTATTGTTATGTGACATAGTTATTAATCTTAGGTTATAAGTGGACCTAAAACCCGTTTAGATCCTAATCAACCTTAATCAACATAGGATAGGGTTTAAAATCGAGGCTCACAGCAGTAGTAGCCTTGTTAACCTTGGAGGGTTAACGGCGTTGTATCACCCGCCGGGAGTAAGTAAGTATTCCGCTGCGAGAAGGGTAAGTATGGGACTGATTAGAGGATAATGGACGGATTAGCGGTTGGGGTGTTACACTCTAGTTTTGTGTTTCATTGGTGTCTTACACATTTATTGTTTAAACAGGAGGAATAACATAGATAGGAGTAAAGTAGATGAAGAGAGGAACGCGTGGGCACAAACGGATCCAAAATCGGAGTTGTAACGAAGAAGATACAACATTTCGAAGTTAGCCTACTGGAACCGTCCGACCCATAGGTCTGGGTCGGACGTGGGTCGGACGGACTTTTAAAAGAACGTGATTTTTGTCCCCGAGCTACTGGAATCGTCCGACCCATAGTCTGGGTCGGACCCTGGGTCGGACGGACTTTAGAAAACGCGTTTTCGGCCCCGAAATTGCTCCTGGACGCGTCCGACCCACGGGTCCGACCCAGGGTGGGTCGGACGGGTCGAAAATTTGCCCAGATCTGCGTTTTAAAACAGGGAATTTTGGGAAAAACTTCCCTATTCTTCATTCAGCTCGGTTCCGCCCCAAAAACAGAGAAAAGAGACGATTCCAAGGGAGAAAAGAAGAGGAGAAGAGAAGAAGAAGAAGAGAAGATAAGAGAAGCTCACCTCCTTCCAAGCTCCATTAATGGCTACTTCTATCCCTTGCTCTTTTATTTTCTCTCCTATGGCTGTGTAGAATCATTTGTAGCTAGGGATTGGGGATTTTGTCCCAAAATCCCTAAACTCCATTATTGAATCTTGAACTTGTGTTTGTGCTTTATTTTAGTCTTTTAGCTTAATGAAGATGATTATTGAGTGTTTATGACCTCTAAACTTGTTGCTCATGATTTGGGGATTTGTTAAGGGTTTTGCTCAATTTGTCTTCTTTGTGTTAAATTGGTTGGTTTGGCCTACCGATTAGTTTAGCATTATTGTGGGATTCTATCAAAATGTTATTCAGAGATAGAAACCTAAACTGTTAGAGACTAAAACGGTGTACTCTGATTTCGATAATTTTGAGATTAGACTACATTGTAACCTTAGTGGAACTTGAGCTTAGTGCTATCGATTGACCCGGGGCTTAGCTGATGAGAAGTCTCGATTAAATTGGTTAGGATTAGTAGGCCTAGATTAGGTTGCTAATTAATTAAGCGTTCCCGTGGTTTAGCTATGAGTTCGAGGTTTGACAATCGGTAGTAAGGGGAGGACGGGTGCAAATATCCATCCCGGGCTACACCTATCCTAGATAGTTAGTTTAGTGTTTATTGCTTTTCTTTATTTCTCCAATTACAACCCAAAACCCAAAACCCAAAACCCAAAACCCCTAATTTACATTTATGCACTTTTGTATATATCCTCTTGCACATTTACTAAGCTTATAATTAGTTAGACAGTTACGAAGTCCCTGTGGATACGACCTTGTTGTACTACAATGATTGGGTTCACTGCCCATAGTTAGCAAGATAGTCTCACCACTATTTTGCACAACAAGTTTTTGGCGCCGTTGCCGGGGACTTCGGTCCAACTATCTGGTTTATTATCTGTTTAGTTTTTGTGCAGATTTTCATTTCATTTATTTGCCCATTTTGTGTATAAATTTTTGTTTTTTTTAGGTACTTAATTCTGATGGATGGTCACTACGATCAAGCAGGAGGTTGGTACAGTTACTCCTATGGCGCAGAGAACTACAATCAATGGGATGTATGTCAGAGGTGCGGAGAATATCATGAGAGCCCCCATTGTCCAACAACAATGTCAGAATTGAGAGCTCTCATGGAAAACTTCAAATCATCTATCACTCCCCAAGCAGGAGGTTGGCATGGCGACTACACCGAGCAAAACACCAACCATTGGAGTGTATGTCAAAGGTGCGAAGAGTACCATGAAAGCCCCCAATGTTCAGTCTCAATGGCTGAATTGAGAGCTCTCTTGGAGGATTTCAAGTCATCTCCCAAGCCTAACCCCATCTTTGTGTGCCGAGAGTGTGGAGGAGATCATGAGAGTTCCCATTGTCCTATGGTTGCAATAGAGAGAAACAACACCATTTTGAGGGAAATGGTGGCAGAGTTTACCTCAAAGTTTGGGACCTCCGAAATGATCCAGCAAAGAACGTCAGCTCAGCTAGAACACATGGAGCAACCAGTTCAACAACTGATTGAAGTGGTTCACGAGGAGGAACAACCTGCTGAGGACTTGAGCTACTCTCCAACTCCTCCCCTGTGCGAATCTGAAAGCCCAGCACCACTCCACCCCCGGCTTGACTATGAAGACACTTCATCAGAAGAGAGTCTCCACTCTGACTTCAAGGAGCTTTCTCCCTCTGAAGTCAGCTACTAATATTTCCCCGCCTTCTCCGTGCTCCATCAAGATCACGAGGATGCTCACATCCTCAACTTTGAGAAGGAGGAGACACTGTCTCCCTTTGACTCCTCAGAGGAGAGAACCACCACCGACTTCAAGGAGCCATCCCCCTCTGAAGTTGATGTCCACCGCGGCTCTTCCTATGAGCCTCACCCCGAGGTCGAAGATGTCTACATCCTTGAATTTGAGGAGGAGGAGCCCACTAACTTTGATCTTCACTTGAAGGATCAAGGCCCCCACCCGTGCACTAATGAAGTTGGGTGGAAGCTCAACGTACACCCGCTAAGTGTGGAGGCCACCTTCCCATTTGATCCGGGACCAAAGATTGAAGACAAAGTCCGCCCCGGAGTTCACCCTGCACCGCTCACTGAAGATAAGGATGTTTACATCCTTGAATTTGAAGAGGAGGCTCCACCACAGTTTGATCCTCGTGCCAAGGATCATCCACCTCAACACTTCTACCTGATGAACGATCGGTGGAGTTTACACTTTCACATCCTAAGTGTTGAGGCCACATTTCCTTTTGATCCGGGTCGTTCTTCATTGCTAGATGATGCCCGTCCAACCCACCCGTTGAAGCCGACTTCGACGTTCATATTCGATCCCGGATGACTTCACGGTGGTATGGTCTAGCCAAAGACCTTAAAGAAGGGCCGCTTACCAGGAGGCAACCCGGATTTCATTTCGTGTCCTGTCTTTTAAATTCTGTTAGTTTCGATTTTGCATTGTTTTCAATAATGGGCTATTTTGGCATTCTTTGGACTTGCCCTTTTACGCCCAATTGGTGACGTCTGTGTTGTGAATATTTTGGAAACAGGTAAGCCCCTCTGAAAAAGGGATGGAATTAGGAACAATTACAAAGGAACCTCTGGCGAAATTTTCCAAGAGGACCTTCATCTCCAACGATTGAAGGTAGCACCTCAACGACCCCTCCCACTTGCAATTGTGCGGGCATCCTTCCGCATCTTATTGGGGAGTACTCGTTTCACCCTTCCTTTAATATTTGCCCACAACGACTCCACTATTTTTATTTCCTGTTTTTGTTTTCGTTCTCCTTTGGTTTTGTTTTTGCTAACCCTTAACTCCAGTTGTAGGTTGGTTGCTTCTAGTGTTTTATGAGGGTGCAATTTCAATTCCACACCGCAACCAAGCTACGCTACTTGAGACTGAAGCTCAAGTGTGGGGGAGTTCTACAAACTGATAGCAATAGCAATCTCAGGGGAGTACTAGTTCCTTTTAGTTTTCGTTCTTTCTTCTCTAATTTTGAATCTACAAATCTGGGGATAGCTTCTGTGCTATACTATTTGTTTGTGTCCCGTGTGCTTTTCCTTTTGTCTGCTTCCCGCAAAGGTCTTCTGGAACCTTCCCCGGTTTTGATTGGTGAACAATGGGGACATTGTTCAATTTAAGTGTGGGGGAGTGACCTTTTCGGTGAATTGTGTGCTTAAATGCTTAATACTTCATGCTTATCTTGCGATTGTCCAAAATAAAAAACTTGGACCCTTGTGTTGTGAGTTGTTCTCATTAAGAACAAATACTATTATGAGTTGTGGGAATGCTTAAATTTTTCTTTTTGATTGCTTTTGAGGAGCATTTTACATGCGGTGTGGCCAAGTGATCTTATATGGTTGGATTTTTATTGCTTTGGGGTTCCTTCTGTCTTCTTTCTTAGGGATTGCTAAGGGGTGCTTCTTCGTGAAAATCCTTTAAGGGACTTGTGAGACGCCATTGGTAACCAACAATGAGAGTTGAGTGTTCTTAAATGCAAAGGCTTGATGCCAAAATGTTATCCTCTCATCTCTTATGCAAAAGTGAAACAAATGCATAAATCTATTTTTCCTTTTGTTTTCTTCTCAATGCCCATTCTTGAGAGAAGTTGGCCATGGTAAAAGCTCTCCAAGTTACCTAATCTTTAGAACTTTGAAGCACTCCGGATCATACCCCAAAACTCTAGTTTTTGTTTTTCCCCTAAGTTCACCCATGCCACCACTAAGAGATGGTTCACACTCCTCAAAGGTTTTAATCACTTTTTGCTTCTTCTCTTATCCTACAATTCATGTTAGTATTTGTTAGTATTGAGCATTCCTTACTTGCTTGGGGGCTTGGTTTTGCTTGAGGACAAGCAAAAAGGTAAGTGTGGGGGTGTGATGAGTGTCTAAATGAGCATGTTTTAGGGGAGTATTTCATATGTTTAATCAACACTTTTCATGCTCATTTCTCCACTCTGCTTGTTTTCCTCTAGTTTTGTGTTTCATTGGTGTCTTACACATTTATTGTTTAAACAGGAGGAATAACATAGATAGGAGTAAAGTAGATGAAGAGAGGAACGCGTGGGCGCAAACGGATCCAAAATCGGAGTTGTAACGAAGAAGATACAGCATTTCGAAGTTAGCCTACTGGAACCGTCCGACCCATAGGTCTGGGTCGGACGTGGGTTGGACGGACTTTTAAAAGAACGTGATTTTTGTCCCCGAGCTACTGGAATCGTCCGACCCATAGTCTGGGTCGGACCCTGGGTCGGACGGACTTTAGAAAACGCGTTTTCGGCCCCGAAATTGCTCCTGGACGCGTCCGACCCACGGGTCCGACCCAGGGTGGGTCGGACGGGTCGAAAATTTGCCCAGATATGCGTTTTAAAACGGGGAATTTTGGGAAAAACTTCCCTATTCTTTATTCAGCTCGGTTCCGCCCCAAAAACAGAGAAAATAGACGATTCCAAGGGAGAAAAGAAGAGGAGAAGAGAAGAAGAAGAGAAGAGAAGAGAAGCTCACCTCCTTCCAAGCTCCATTAATGGCTACTTCTATCCCTTGCTCTTTTATTTTCTCTCCTATGGCTGTGTAGAATCATTTGTAGCTAGGGATTGGGGATTTTGTCCCAAAATCCCTAAACTCCATTATTGAATCTTGAACTTGTGTTTGTGCTTTATTTTAGTCTTTGAGCTTAATGAAGATGATTATTGAGTGTTTATGACCTCTAAACTTGTTGCTCATGATTTGGGGATTTGTTAAGGGTTTTGCTCAATTTGTCTTCTTTGTGTTAAATTGGTTGGTTTGGCCTACCGATTAGTTTAGCATTATTGTGGGATTCTATCAAAATGTTATTCAGAGATAGAAACCTAAACTGTTAGAGACTAAAACGGTGTACTCTGATTTCGATAATTTTGAGATTAGACTACATTGTAACCTTAGTGGAACTTGAGCTTAGTGCTATCGATTGACCCGGGGCTTAGCTGATGAGAAGTCTCGATTAAATTGGTTAGGATTAGTAGGCCTAGATTAGGTTGCTAATTAATTAAGCGTTCCCGTGGTTTAGCTATGAGTTCGAGGTTTGACAATCGGTAGTAAGGGGAGGACGGGTGCAAATATCCATCCCGGGCTACACCTATCCTAGGTAGTTAGTTTAGTGTTTATTGCTTTTCTTTATTTCTCCAATTACAACCCAAAACCCAAAACCCCTAATTTACATTTATGCACTTTTGTATATATCCTCTTGCACATTTACTAAGCTTATAATTAGTTAGATAGTTACGAAGTCCCTGTGGATACGACCTTGTTGTACTACAATGATTGGGTTCACTGCCCATAGTTAGTAGAGTAGTCTCACCACTATTTTGCACAACACATATACACTATTTTCAAACCAAAGTATGCCCTTGCCTTAAGCAGAGGATATTTTACGAATCAACCCTAGTCTAGTTGGACTATCCAACCTTAAAAATATCACACACTTCATTATGTTGATCAAACAAACAGACCTACCAGCTTTACATATCAAACAATTATTTTAAGAGTTTTGACATCACATCTAATTTATTTAGTTTGACTAAACCAGCTCTATAGTTGATGATATGAAGATAAGTATTCCAGGATGTTGTTTGTGGTGAATGATATATGTTTTTGGTTTTTTTATAAATGATACAAACACAACTGGTATCCTTACATGATGTAGAAGCGCAAACAAAAGTATGAGATATATATATTTTATGAATGACATTATAGTAGGATTAGTATAGTACTTGATGTGTATTAAGACTTAGAAGTAGCTGATGTGTTTTGAAAAGTGGTCTATTAAATGCTATATAGGGGATGTGATTATATTAATTAAATACATGAAGTGATGTTATTCAGATAATGTGAAAAGTAGCTTATGTACTTTAAAAAGTAGTCTATCAAAGTAGCTATTGTACTAAATGCATACAATTCAATATCATGTAACGAGACATTTATGACTGTGTTAAGTAATATGGGGTATTGTTTGCTTAAAAATAGGTTAGGTGGGTTGGTTTATAGTTTAAGGATTTTAAACAGGTTAGATTAGAGTTATGATTTTTTGACCCATTGATTTTTGGGTAGGTTTGGGTTAATAATATTTTAAAATGGGTTGGGTTAGGGTTAATATTAACCCGACCCATTGACCCAAATTGCCAAGTATAGCTGTAAAGCATAGTGTGAGTGCCAGGAGGAGTTTTTTTTTGGTGAAAATTCACCGGATACCGCTAAAAAGTTTGTTAATTCTCAAAATACCACATTTTTTTAAATTTTTTCCAGATACCACAAATTACTACCCCAAAACATCTTAAGACCAAAATACCCCTACTTGTTAATAAACATAGTTCACGGTTTAACTCATAAATATTTTTAATTCACAAGATACAACAACATTTATTAAAATATACTAAAAAAACAATAAAAAATTATATATTTATTAATATATAGGTTGAAAGTTATAAAATTAAACATCAAATATAAAATTATAAAATTACTAAAAAAGATAAAAAAAATTATAATAAATTAAAAACACCAAGTAGTCAAGAGAATGATAGTTCAAAATTTTAAAAATATTTTTACTATAATAATTTTAATAATATAAATATTATTACATAAATTCAATTTATATAAAGTAAGATTTTAAAATTTTAAATTATCATTCTCCTTACTATTTTTGTCTAATTTTAATTAATATGTGGCTTTTCTAATATAATTATACCTTTTATTATTATTCTTCAAATATATTTTGAGATTTTTTATTATATGTATGGTATTTATTAATTTTTTCAATTTTAACCCATATATAAGAAAAAGTTAACTTTTGTTACTTAATTTTTTTAAAAAATATTTTGTAATTTTTCTTGTGTTTTGAATTAAATATATATATAAAGTGATATTATATGAAAATATTATATACTATATACAAGCTATATAATTTGACAAAAAAATAAAACAATAGTTAAGAGTATTATAGTTTAACATTTTTTTATAATATCATTTTATATATTTTTAATCAAAATAAAAATTAATAAACATATGTTGAAAAAGTACCATATATATAGTAATAAAATCTCTAATGAATTTTAAAAAGTATAATGTATTAGAGAAACCATAAATTTGATAAAAAAAGGCAAAAACAGTAAGAGAATGATAATTTAATTTTTTATAATTTAATTTATATAAATTTAATTTCTTATAATATTATTTTACATTACTAAAAATACTTTGAGTAAAAACCTTATAAAAATTTGAATTATAATTCTCTTAACTATTTTTTATTTTAATTAAGTTTTTTAGCTTTTAAATGATATATAGTATTTTTATATGTTTTGAAATTTTTAATTACATATGTCGTTTTTTATTTCATAACATTTTAACCAATAAATAATAAACTTAAATTTTCAATAAGGGTTAAAATTGAAAAAAATTAAAGAAATACCATATATATGATAAAAAAAATCTAAAAAAACATGAAAAATGATAAAAGGTATAATTATATTAGAAAAGCCACAAACTTGATTAAAAATAACAAAAATAGTAAGAGAAGTGATAATTCAATTTTTTATAATCCTAAATAAATAATAATAATATATAGAAAATTGTTATAGTAAAAATACTACAAAAATTTTGAATTATCATTGGTATTTTTAGTTTTTTGTAATTTTTTAATATTTTTTAGTAATTCTATAATTATGTATTTGATGTTTATATTTTATAAAATTTCAACCTATATATTAATAAATCTATAATTTTTTATTGTTTTTAATAAATGTTGTGGTATCTTGAGAATTAAAAATATCTATGTGGTATACCATGAACTATGTTTATTAACAAGTAGAGGTATTTTGGTCTTAAAAAGTTTTGGGTTAGTAATTTGTGATATTCGGTGAATTAAAATTATTTTTGTGGTATCTGAAAAACTAATTTTTTAAAACTGTGGTATTTTATGAATTAACAAACTTTTTAGTGGTATCCCGTGAATTTTCACTCAATTTTTTTTCATTTTTTTTTACAAATTTAATATATATTTTAGAGTAAATTACTCAGAACCCCCTTGAGGATTTGAGATATTACAGTTAACCCCCTTGTGTTTATCATAATTATTGGTAACCACCTCAAGGTTAAGGTATCGACGACTACGAGCCCCCAAACTATAACTTTGTGATAAAAAAGTTAACTATGTGTTGACCTATCAACTTAATCACATTAATAATGCTAGGTTGAACAACAAAACTGCTTAATCAACATCATCTAACTCTCTCTCACTCTCATCCCACTTTAGATGCATTTTCAAGAAAGGGTTGACATTTTTAGAAAAATAACAATGCAAATTAAGTAGTGTTTTTGTCCAGCATGACCTTATTAATATGATTAAGCTGATAGGTTAACTCATAGTTAACTTCCTGATAACAGAGTTATAGTTCAGGGGCTCGTAGTCAAAGATACCTTAACCTCGAGGTGGTTACCAGTAATTATGATAAACACGAGGGGGTTAACTATAATATCCTAAATCTTCAAGGGGGTTCTGAGTAATTTACTCTATATTTTATTAAGTTTTGTGGTATCTTGTGAATTAATAATATTTATGTGGTATATCGTGAACTATGTCTATTACAAGTAGGGGTATTATTGTTTTAAAAAGTTTTGGGTTAGTAATTTGTGGTACCTGGTGAATTAAAATTATTTTTTATGCTATATGAATTTTTTTAAAAAACTATGTTATTTTATGAATTAACAAACTTTATAGTGGTATCGTGTGAATTTTTCTTTTTTTCTTAGGAACTCGTGCTAATAACGTGTTGTAAATAATAAGAAATTATGTGGAAGATATAGGGACAACAAATATTTTTATTTCAATATGAGTATAGAAGGTCTAAATTTAGAGGATTAGGTACAATAAGAAACCGTGATTGTATAACATGTCAAATTCACAATCAAAGACGGGGGTACACACTCTGCGAGTCCTCTCCGACTGCAAGTCTATTATTCAATATCTTCATGGTGGAGCTGTCTCTGCGCTATTACCTTCGACAACCGCAATTTTGGACAGACTCATGGGGAATTTAGGATGTTTTAATGATATAGGTTGGTTTTATCTCTCACGTGATACTAATATTGCAGCGCATAGTCTTGCTAACCATGCCCGGAGCACACAGCTGACGGGTTCATGGCCTCTGGATTTAATTCCAGAATTTGTACTCAAACTTGTTACTTAATGAATGGCAATCTTATGTTTTTCAAAAAAAAAAAAACATGTCAAATTCACAAAAAATATACTCCCTCCTGTTCTAATTATAAGTCGTTCTAGACTTTTTCACCATTTTTAAGAAGAGTTTTAAAAGACTTGTATACCCTACTTTTGTATTGGGAGAATAAAAAAGTAAGTATACTTTATTGGTAAGATAAAAAGTAGAGTGCAATGATAATAATTAAAAAAGTAGAAAGGGTAAAAGTAGAAAGATAGATACAAAAAGTCTAAAACGACTTATAATTTGAACATAAGTCTAAAGCCTAAAACGACTTATATTTAGAATAGGAGGGAGTATCTATTTATAACAATTTTTATTTGTGGAAAGAATCCGTTTCCTTCTTCCATGAGAGCAGGACAGCAGCAAGTACAACTGAGCAAGGCGATTTCTGTCTTCCGCTTCTGCTCCTATTACTCCCTCAAATCACATGGATGACCAGGGAGGTGCTTCCATGGCGAACAAGCGCCCGTGCATCTCTTGTCCCGCTAAGCAGCCACCTCTACATTCTTCTTCTCTTTTCTCCGCTCTTACGACAACGGATCCACCGCCTTATCATCTACCTCCGGAGCTCAACAACGTGGATTCTCTTTTGCATAACCTTCTTATGCTGCCCATATTCGACTCCTCCTCGTCCTTTTCCTCTCTCTCGGTCAATGTTTCCTTCGAGAAGCTTCTCAGTTATAAATCGTCCGACTCCGAGCAGAACCTATTGATCAATCGAGCCTTGTTGTTTGGCTCGGCTATCGTCGATGCTGCAAAGAGCCATGAGAGGAAAATGGATTCTAAACATAACTCCCACGTCTGGGTACTACCCCATGAGCTCACCATCAAAGTATGTATCAGTTTAATCATTATCTTTGTTTCGGTTCTGATCTGTATATTTATTGGTAATTAAGCTTGTGGTGATAGGGGTAAGTTGTAGTGAGGGCTTGATCACAGAGAGTAGGTATTCATAGGACTCATGGGTGACATTTAAGGGGGTTATCGATTTAGTTAAGGTAATTCTAACGTTTAAACAAACTACAGTAACAATGATAAGTCTTCCTAGAAGGTTAGGCGTTAAGAACGTGAATCCCAGCCTTGAAGGAGAACAAGTCTGAAAAGTTTATGGTCTGTTCCTGTAGAATCTATAATGTTAATGATTGATGACTCGCTCCCGTTTTATACGTAGCTTTCAGCCTGTAATATCTGTCTTTCAAGTGACAATTGGTTTGATGTAGATACCTTATCCATCAAGAGAACCTGAAGTGGCTGACACAAAGACCTGAACTTGAGAAGGCCATTTTTACAAATTAGAACAATGGATAATTCAGTTGAAGTTCCCAGCTAATATTTTCTTCTGAGCATTTATCTTCATCTTCCATTTTGTTCCAGGTGTTCTCAATGCTTGATACATCAAGCCTTTGTTGTGCTGCAGCTACTTGTACAATGTTCTGCAGATGTGCCATGGATCCTATGTGCTACGTTGACATAGATCTGAGGACACATGTTCCGAAGGTCAACAATGCTGTTCTGTCCACAATGATACAAAGGGCAGGAAAAGAGCTCCAGTAAGTGTAGGCTGCTATCGTAAAAGAATAAGCACCTCAGCTCATTAGATCTATCTGTTCTTCTGATTCATTGCACAGCAGAGTGTTTTATCTAAGACAATCATGAAAAACCCCACTGTATTTTGTAAAACCCTTCAAGCTTAATTGTTAGAAGGGTTCTGCATGAAGGGTTGCTGTTTTGCTTGAACTTCGTGGTAGTTACTCACACTGTTTTACGGGTGGAAGTTTACAACAATCTGCAAGCTCATCCTTGATTCTCTTCCATTCCTATTGGTTCTGTTTATGTCTTCCTTTCCTTCATTTTGTTAGTTAAATGTGTGTTTTATCCCTTCAAATATGGAAGAATCTCAATATGGATCGACACTTTTAGTTTATTTTCTTTCCTTTTTCTGAAAAAACGCTTGGTGCTTTTCCATACGTAATATGTAGCAGCCCTTCAGTGCTAAGCAATATAAATGCTTCTCATTTATCAGAATTAGTAAAGAAGGCAGAAAGATTGCTCTGGACACATTGTTCTATATCAATTTGTTTCTTTATTTTATTGCTCTGGACACATTAATCTTAATCAATTTGTTTCCTTATTTTATTTATTTCTCTCTCATCTTCCGTCCTGGGCAGATCCTAGAAGTTATTGAAAGGTAGTGGCACCAACCCATGTTTTCTTAAGTGTCTAATTACTATCTCATATACACATGGAAGTGAAGAGCTTCACGTGCACTAAACTTCATTAAAAAACATTTATCTTAAGAGCGTTTGTAATTTTTGATTAGTGAAGGTATGATTTCAAATTATATGAGAAAATATTTTAGGATAAAAGAACAATTGACCTGAGGTATTGTATATAGTATTGAAGAAATATTTAGTATGCTTTTATGTAAAATAGTGATATAATTATCCATATATATAGAACTAGTATGTTTGGTTGTGCCTTTACACATAGAATTGAAGCAAGTTGTTTTTTTTTTCACATTTTGGTGGTAGATCCAACATAGTTAAGCTTCATGTAAAAGTAAATTAATCATGGTCATATGGTGAATCAGTCAAAATATAGTACCTGTCGAAGCTTGATAATATTTGGGTTTATGGGTCATAGATTTGTCTTCATATTCATCCCTTGTGCTGGCTTCTTTCCTGACTCTAGCCTCTATAAACTGTAACGTTCCTCTTACTGATCCTTGTGATTCCTATGGTTGTATCCAACTCCCCTGTTACTTGTCCATGTCCATGCACCCCCGACTTATAATTGATAAATTGCTAGTCCCTTGTCTGTTCCTGCTCAAGCTGAGCACACTTCAGCCAGATCTAATGTGATGCAATGGAACCTCTTTGTCTGTCTGTACGAGCCTTCACATTTTCAGCCCTTATCAAGATCGTGGCTGGTTCAGCTACCCATTATGTTCATGTCAGCATAATATTACTGGAGTTGTGTGTATTTAATTTTTTTTATTATCTATGACATTTTAATTCAGAAGCAGATTAACATCAATTATAAAGTCGGTAGTGCGTGGTATATTGGCACCCTGTTTCCCTCCATTGTTATTCCACAACCATGAGGAATTTGTTTGTATTGCATTTTGAAATTTGGTTTTCTTCAATTTGCTTTTTGTGGTTTTGTTCTAATACAACGTGATCATTGTGAAGGTCTATGAAGGTTGGGATTGTTGATCGGCCAAACAGTAGCTCCATGCAACCTCTAACTTACTCTTTAGAAAACTCCATAGATACATCTGGATGCAAATGGTATGAGAAGAGGTCCAGACAGGGCAAGGATTCAGCCATTCTTACTAGATCCTGCTTGAACTGCCTAACCACGGATAATGGTGCTGCCGGGTATTAATGACTATTCTTTCCCCTAGATATGTTCCGGCTACAGCTCATGGCTATGATCATGAAAGATTTCCTGTATTTGCTTTGTTGAATCTTAATTCTGATAGGTCGATCCTCAAGAAGTTGCATCTTTACAATATTGATAAAATGAACAGCTCATCACTTTGCCACGCCTTATCAGCGTGTCCGTCACTCCTTGATTTTAAAGTTGTTGGCCGGTAAGTCAGCTGAATACACACACTACACTATTAATTGTGCTTCTGTATTTACATGCTTAACTACTGCTACCTCCATGGCAAAACAAAAGATGCCTAAACTTTGGCTGAAAAATACAGGAAGTTGTTAATAATACCAAGTTACCCTCATTTGATATGTTAATTTTATTGTTGTTCGTTTACTTTTGTAACAATTATTGTGGGCATTATGGGAAGAATAGTTACAAATGATGCATGGGAAATATAAAACACATGTATTTTGAAATGAAACAAAAAGCTAAATTTTCTTTAATTTAGTAACAGTGGGAGTATTGATTGAACCATGTTTTTTGCATAAACCAGTGAAGAGAAGAATGCGGAAAATTCTCTTATTCGATCAGTAGGGAAGTCTGTACATATTTATAGTTAGGGGAATGAGAATAGGTTAATCTGGAGACTAGAGAGATGCCTAGGGAGTAACTGTCTATGGAATATACAAAGGCTGGACATGCACTAATAAGAATAGCACCCACTAATAATAATAACACCTATTCCCAAAGGGGGACAACTATTAATTCATTACAGAGATAAATGTGATTGCAGAATACAATAGAATAGTGTCTGTTCAACTACCAAAAAGTGAAATCTTTTTAGCGGGCAACCTTTTATTTTTGTGTTCACACAATGCATTAAATACCTGGAGCCATGATGAAATACTGCAGCTGGGGTAGCTCTACAATGTATTTCTGGTTTGGGAGTTCCTTAGTTATTTTGTTGGGATTTGATAGGCCTTTTGATAAGAAGGGATTTGGCAAAGAGGAGGGTAGCCTTCTGTACGAACTCACAGCTTGTAATCAACCACAGCAGACCTGCTAAGGGTTCTGTAGAAGGAAACTTTAATTAGATTTATCATGCTACTCCTTCATTTCCTTACCCATGGGGTCTAATTTGTTGTTAAATCAGGACGTTTGTAAGTTTCTTGACACTTTAGTTGTTTTTTAAGAACCAAGGTGCTAGAAGGTGCAGACTGTGGATGGCATGATGCTTGCTTCAGCAAGGATTTTAACTGAAATATAACTTGGGACCCTGGAGTAATTACTGATGCTTTTTGGTAATGCTTAGCAGCGTTTCTGTTGTATCATCATTAAATAGAAATTTGATTTCTCAACAAAACAACTTGATGCTCTACTCACTTAGTGGTAGTTAGACTGTAAGGAGAAGATTATATTGCAGAAGAATTTAAGTTATGTGTTTGATTTCATTTGCTATTCTGTGTATTTCTGAATAATTCTTGTTGAGAAATATAAATGACTGTTTTTAGCACTGTTTTGATTCCGGTGTAGTATATGTGCTTTCTAACTTATATGTAGTGTAGGATAACTGTATAGATATTAATGAATCACCCACCTAAGATATGTTTGTGCTTACTCTATTATTAATAGATCTAAAGTTGCTTAATGCTTACTTAGGAGGGGCTTGTCTTGTTTTTAAAGTATGGTTTTTTCTTCATATATTATAATTCTGAAAGGGGAAAAAATGAACTTTTTCCTCTTGGATTGGTTTGACAACTGTTGACTAATAAGATTGCATCAAGCAGCTATGTTGAGCTGAGGCCAATATTGGAATCGTTGAGCTTCAACTGCCATGCTTTAGAGCGCCTTTTTGTTGAATCTTTGACAAGAGGTGAGAACTGTCATGTCTTCACTCAGTTCTTGTGCCCTTATGACCTCATCATCTGTGCTTTTCTTGTATTCAGGTACGCCTGCTCGTTTGAAGTTACAGACTTGCATTGATTTTGTAAAGAATTGTCCTCATCTTACATCCGTTGCCTTGAGAGGACATCAGCTGCATGATAATAAAGCACAAATGCTGATTCAGGTATGTTGAGTGTTTTGGAAGTTCTGAATTAGCTTCTTGTTACTGCACTTCTTACATAGTTGTCTCTCTATTGATTATGTTTCTCGTATTCACCCTAAATCAGTCGGGGTTACAATATTGCTAGATATTTCTGTATTTTTAGGATTTTAGAAATAACTTACTAACAAAAGCATATAATACATGCCCTAGTATTGAAAGCATATAACACATGCCCTAGTATTGGAAGAGCAGAGAGGATCTGTCAGCTCGATGGCTTCTTTTCCCCATTTATCACTTAAAAAAATTGTGATAAAGTGTACTAATATGTAGAAATTTAGAAACAAACATTGAGTTACAAATCACATGCTAAACTTGATGAAAGAAACAAAATTTGAAAGTTGGTTTGTCTTATTCTATGTCATGCAAAAGTATGACACTAACAAATATATGAACAAGTCCAAAACAAAACAGGATGGTACTAAAATATTAAGGATTAGGTTTAGGAATGTGTTCGAGGTTGAGCTACAAGATGCAAGATTTTCAAGATGAAAGACATGATCAGTAATCTTGAGTGATGGCAAGATATTGAGATTTAGGATATCATTATTTTCAATGATGAGAATGTTAGATCAAGTGACTTGGCAGTGTTTTGTAATTAATGTGATTAGCTAAGGGTGCTTTAGTAAATGCTTATGGAGCTATTAGTATTGACTAGTAAACCGCTATAGTGGCTACAGGTGTCTAGTGAAGGAGATACTCAAGCATCCAAACATTTGACCAATATAGAAGCAGCCACTCGTGTCGAATTTTTGAGAGTTTTAACCCCTAATCTTTTAGGATTACTAACTCACTCCTTTCAACATTATTGGATTGATGGGGATGTATAAAATTTAGAAGGATGGAGAAGAGGGTGGGGGAAGTGGTAAGATTACTTACAAACTGATCATCAAGCAGGGCATTCAATCAAGTTTAAAACTTGTTGATTAATGTCGAGAGCTTATCGCTAGAGATCAAATAGCAGAGAAAGTTGGGAATCGGTGAGAGGATACAAACGACAAAAAGAAGGAGCTGGAGATGAAGAAATTGGACGTTGCGTATCACACTCGTTCGCGAATTAGATTAGATAGAAATTGAACGAGTGTGATCTAGCATAATCGAGTAAACAAAAAAGAAGGAAGAGAGATGGGAAGAGAGGAGAAGAAATGAAATAAGAGGAAACACGAGGAGAAATCCTCATTGTTGCCATATTTGTCGAACAGGATGAAACCAAGACAAAGGGTGATACAAAGAAAGATAGGTCATAAGCAGGATAAGAAAAAACATCTTAGGCGAAAGAAGAGACAAAGAATTCTATCACTCTTGGGAACCAAGTTAATTGAATTTGGCAAATCCCCTACCCTATCCAAATTATGTGTCCCCAAAACATATGACGTCCTCCATCGTCCGGTTGTTCCCATGGATTGTCGCTCTTTATGAGTAACCATCTTCTAGTAAATTGCTGAAGCAATCATGCAAAGTCGATATTGATATAAAACTGTGGGGTTGCAAATTCAGTTCATGATCAGCGCTAAAGCTGGCAGTTTCTCGAGGTTGAGCTCCCAAATCGGTTTCTGATATTTAGTAGTGAGGATTGACGGTGGTGGACACTTAGCCACACGGTTTTCAGAAGGAAGCAATTTAGTGCGTGGGTGTTATGGTTAATCGTATTCAGTGCTGGGAAATTACTAATTGGGTCAAGCCAAGAATGGATTGATAGAAGCTCATTCATGGGGCCTCTCTGCTAATACTCAATTATAGCCTCACATGTTTCCCTTAAGTGACTTGAATATTAAGGTCAAACTATTCCCAAGTGTCATTGGACTTGAATTACCTACATTTGCTAGGCATGAGTTTCCCCACCAGTAACTGTAAGCGGTCAGATCTAGAACCTACAACGGCTGAGTTCAAAGTAGAGTCGGTACCTACCCAAATCATGTGAGCACATCAAAATCTCAACATTGTTGGACTTCTCTTGCAGCCAAAAGCATCTTCTGTGTAAGGCAAGGTGGTTTCGGAGGGGGGGGGGGGGGGGGGGGGGGGGAATGATGTTAATGACATTAGTTGATGTTTTGATATTAATGTGATTAGCTAAGGGGTGTTACTTAAGAAGATACTACAAGTTGTAAAAGCATCCATAAATGTGATCAATGTAGAATTGCCGCTTTTGTAAACTTTTGAGGCTTTACCCTCATCTTGAAGTATTGCCACCCAACAGAGAATGATGACAAGTTAGAATTTGTAAATTAACCAGATATAAAGAAAGTTCAAACTAAAAGTACTAAACATGTCCAGATTTGCAGATTAAAACATTAGCATGTTTTTTTGAGCTAAATTGAAACCTCATATTAACCAAAATCAGATTCAGATTACAAACTTATTCCCGCAGCCTACGAGAGTGGCTAGAAGGAATGGGAACATCCTCCCATTTTTAACTTCAAATAAGTTCAAAGTATGGTGGTTCATATACTCACCAACACTAATAAGATAGAAGAAAAACAGAGAAACATACTTGAAACAAACAAAACTCCTACTAACTCTAGATCTTCCAGTGATAGTAGTAGCCTTCATCCAGATCCTCCCTTTGTATATCGTATCATCGGAAAGAGATTTTCTGCGAGATTCAAACACTAGTACATAATACATGCTATGGCTACCCACCAACAAAGTAAGCTCCAAAGCAATTTGTCGTATTATGTAACTAGTAAGATGCACATTGAATGTGCTGAAAACAAGACTATTGAAATTCACCCAAGGAACCGCGAGCACATAGGAGAAACCCAAATCGAGATAGAAGACTTTCCAAAAGAGTTGAACCTTGCATATGTCCAGATTGAAGATCACCAGAGCAACATAAGAAACTAAAAGCAGAATAAGATGTAACCCACAGTACCAACAGAAAGACAGCTTTTGACCAGCCTGGTTCAAACCAGATTTGACAATTGTAAAATCTGGAGAGCGAAGTGAAACTAACCACAGGGGGTAAATCTGTAATCCAAAAACCCAGCAGAAGTAAATTCTCCACAGAAGGATTAAGACGACATGCGTACACCTGCTCCATTCAACATTCCTATCTTCAAAATGAGGAAACATAGTTGGTTTGAAATTCCTGTCAGCCCAGCTAGACCAACTACTGCCCATCAACGAGCAAGGAGACCAGGATCACAACCAAGAATGAGCACTCCTTAAACCCGCCTGATCAGGAACAATCACAAAAGCTCCAAACACCTTTGCTAACCTACTCCCCAAATCGACACAGCACAAACAGAACCTCACCAGAACCAACCGCTGCTCAAATTAACCAAATACACCAGCTCACTTCCAAACGAAAAACTCCAAAGCTAATCCGCTAAGATTGGAAGCCAGACAACTCGAATCAAATCAGAAGGAGACCACTAAAGTAACCAGGTCTAGTTCGAAGGCCTGATAGAATCTCACGCTGAAGTAAACATGAAAACCAGAGGAGCATTAAAACCCCTCGGTTTGATAAGGCCGAATTCCAAAACCTCTGGGATGGAGCGTAGCCGAATCTCCCTTTAGATCTAATATCCTGAACTTAATATACTAAAAGAATAAAGCGAGGGACGAAACTACCTGAACTCTGGGCAATTTCCATTCACGCCAATCCAGCAAACTTATAGGATTAGGACAAAACCTTTATATATCTATTGCCGTGCGAAGACAGGTACAATAAGATGAAGTAGAGATACACTATTCCGCAGCACCATATCGAAAGAACGAGGCGACCCCAGGGAGCTTCAAGCGCATGATTCTGTATACACTAAGCCAACTCACTATCGCTGAGAAGAGGGGATGGCTGAGAAAACCCGCACTGATAAAATCACTCTTGGAAGGATGTGAAGAAGAGGGACTAGGGAATCACCTCCTAAATCGCCTCAGAGAGGACGATAATTTACTGTAGCCCTAAGCTAAGAGGATCGCTTGTATGGTCTAAAACATTAGCATGTTGAGTAGGGACTTGAAAGTTGCACTACATGTTATATCCACACATTGTGGTTGATGGCATTTTTTTTGGGGGTGCGATATTTATCCACTTACTTACAAGTGTATCCATCTATGTTCATAAGGTTCTTTTATGAGCTTTGGGAAGGGTTGAGGAGGATTAGTTTTCGTCTAGTTGATACTATACTTCCATTAATCTTTATGGTCATTGTTAAAAATTACAGGCCTTTCCAAGCTCACAAGCGTTTTACTTGTATCAAAGCTTTTATATTGAATGCTTTGGATTATGTTGAGAGTAGTGCAAATAGGTGACCTCAAAAATCGAATTAGGGGAGCAAAATAACTGTTGATAAGGGACATTTAATATTGAAACGAGTTGGCAGATACACGTGGTTATATATGAAGTAGCAAATAAGAAAAGAAGTTGGACGAAAGTGACCAGCCACATATGCTCTGGGTCTGTCTTTTCCAAGGGAGTGGGTTAGCAGTTGTTTGGGTCATGGGTTTACTGCAGACATCGTATGCTTTAAATCATCCAAAGCAAGCTGCGCTTTTTCTGACCACTTGAAGGAGTCTTTTTTCAGAAGAGTAGTCACGGGAGCCGCCACTGTTCCATAGCCCTGAACAAATTTCCGGTTATATCCCGTTAACCCAAGGAATCCCTTGAGCTCACGCGCCGACCTTGGAGTGGGCCAATTCACCAAACACTTGATCTTTTATGTGGCCGCTGCAACCCCCTCCGCGGAAATCACATGGCCAAGGTACTCCAACCGGGACTGAAAGAAGTGGCACTTGTCTTTGTTGGCCACCAGATGGTGTTCAACCATTACTTGCAGTACCGCCTCCAGCAACGTAGAATCGCCACTGCCCATTCTTCCTTTTTACTAGCAGACCTGGGCTGGAAAAGGGGCTGTTGCTGGGGCGGATGGCTCCTGTCTGCAGCAAGTCCTTGACGATCTTTTCGATTTCAGTTTTCTGGTACTGTGGGTATCGGTACGGCCGAATATATGGTGGTGCTGCTCCCGGTTACAAGGGAATAGCATGGTCATTGAATCTGGCTGGAGGTAACCTTGATATCTCCTGAAACACCATGTCAAACCTATGTAGCAAGGTATTGAACTCAGGGTCAGCCTTTTTACCTCTGTGTACTCAGCGCCTTGTAAGGACATCATCACAATCTAGCCATGCTGTTCCTTCCTAACTGCACGATGTAGTATACGAAGATTGACTTCTGTCAGACATTGGGTTGGATCCCCCAATAACTTAATCGATTTGCCCTCTTGCTCAAATTGGATTGATAGCTCCCAATTTGTGCGTGTTTCACCAAGGGAAGTTAGCCACTCCCATCCCAGGATAACATCCACACCCGTTAGAGGAAAGGTAAGAGATCTTGGTAAAATACGGCGTCCTGAAGTGTGAGCTTGACTTGCTTACAGTTTCCCCGATTTGAGATGCAGTCACCGGTGCCTACCACTACCCTATACATAACCGACGAATCCACGTAGAGTTTCAACGAGTCTTCCAATTTCTGAGAAATAAAGCTATGGGTGGCCCCATTGTCCACTAGGGTAGAAATTTTCCTGCCGTTAATTTCTCCCCAAATTTTCATTGATCTCTTGGAGGGAATTCCCAATATTGAGTGTAAGGATAAATTGGCCTGGCCCACCTCCTCTTCTGGTCCGTTTGGCCCATCCTCACCTTCGGCCCCAGTGGTCTCTTCCAGGTTTTCTCCATCTTCTTCTAGTATTAGCATATGAATCCTAGATGGTTTACAACAGTTACCGTGCTGCCATTTATCACCACAGCAATAACATAAGCCCAGGGTGCACCGTCTTCGGGCCTCAGGGTCGGGTGGCTTATTGGGCCCATCCATAAAATGTGACCCAGTAGATGAATGAGCTAGGGTTTTAGTCAAACCTGGTTTGGATGTGCTCACCGTTGATTCACTCGATGTGCTACCTCTTTCTGCACTGGGCCTATTTGAGTGGTCATCACCCCAATAGTTTTCTTGCCAGTCCAGCTCATTTCGGGTTTCTCCAGTCTGTAGTTAGAAACCCTATCAATGGCGGCGTTTTTTTCTTCCACCTCCACTGTGATGGTCATCATCTTTGACAATGACTTTGGCTTGAATAACATCGTTTCTGCTCTTAACTTTCTGAGCCAACCCAGCATGAAAAATGCTTATAAGCATCTCCTCCGGAATCACCTGTTTGGCTGATGGGTGTTTGAACTTCTGTTAGTACTCAACCACCGTCCCATGCTGCTTCAATGCCATGAGTTGGTCAAGCATATTGCCCGCCTGAGCAGTACTGAAGCGCAGCACTAATGTTTCTTGAAATTCATCCCACGAGGGAAGGCCGATATGCGATTCCAGCCATGTAGGGCTTCTCCCTCCATACAAACCCCAGCGGCCTCCACATGATCGGTGTCGTGTATGCCGCAGATCCTGAAGTACCGTTCCACCCTGTACTTCCATTCTCGAGGATCCTCACCGGAAAATATAGGCATCTCCATTTTTCTCACCTTGAATCCTCTCTCTTCTCCCGTCTGATTGTTGCCAATGAACCTGCTATGGTATTCGTCTCCCTCCCTTCTCTACATAATACGAGCCAGCGCTTGCACATCTCTCCTCATCTCCTCCATGGTTCCTTTCATGTCCGAGAACTCGTGCTTGAGTTTGTCGACGGCCTGCTTTAGATTTTCTTGTTTGGTGACAAGAACTTCCATTGTACGCGTGGTTACCATCCAGGGACGTGCTCTGATACCAGTTTGATAAAAACAAAGATAGCAAAGACTTTCATAGCCAACAGATAGATGAAATGCTCAATATATTGATTCAAGAGATAAGGGGGCCTGAAGCCTTACACATCAGCTTGCCAAAGTAGGCTAAACAATGGATCAGGGAGCTCTCCTGAAGGAGCCTATTGTTCTCAGGGCGTGCCTGGCCTAAACCACTAATGGCCAAAAAAGGTAAATAATCAGATACCCCATACGCACTGCTCTTCTACATATTTATAATCTTACTACTAAAATGGGAAAACATAATAACAGAAATGCAGTAAAGTAAGGATAGGAATTAGCTGATTAGTGGTCCCCCCTTTGGTACTAGCTCGGTGGCACTACTGGTTTGTTACCCACGTCTTGCTGCTTTTTGGCCCTCCTTTTGTAAACTTGCCAAACTTTCCCCGTCTGTCTCTCAGTGGTCCCGACATCCTTATCACATACTGATATGTTACGAGAAGTATCGCTCTCCCAAGTCTCGGTGAGACCTTCTATATTAAACTCCAGCATGATTTACAATCTAATAAGCTCCCCTTAAGTAGGTTGCTAATCCCAACTTGACAGTAACACATTACTAAACTGCCCCTGAAATACAAACTAATGACACACCCTAACATTACCATCCCCCTAAAAGCAACCTTGTCCTCAAGGTTGGAGTTGGAAAACTGCTTGAGAAAGAAGAAAAAACAGGAGTAGTAAAAAAAAGGCATGCTGATAAGGGGTAGCAGAACTCAGAAGTCCAATAGTAGAAATGGCTAAATCTTCATTTTTCACAGACGTGACACGGATAGCATTTGCAACACAACACTGTAGTGCAGAATCTGCTTGCAAATCTAACATATTGATGGTGGTCGTCTTTGCAGATTCAGCTTCTAATCACACTAAATCCTCAACTCGAATGTGCCACATGTGTTGGTCCTCTTCCTCCCTCTTTTTCTTTTTCCTTTGCTTAAATCTTTTCCTTTTTCTCTTCTTCTTCCGAGAGATCTCTCTCTGTCTCCTTCCCTTGTTGACATCCCTAAATCCAGTGAGTAATCTTGGTGACTTACACTTCAGCATTCTCTCTTCAAGACTTCTTCTAAATCGATTAAAGGCTGCTGTCGAAGCATAAGAAATCGTTGCAGGCGAAGACGTCCGCAAGCTAGGGTTGGGAATTTCTGTAATTTGGTCGATTCTGCTGGAATCACTCGGCGACCCGGACGGTTTCTCCTCAACGAGCAAATTAGGGATTGTGACCTCCTACTTGAATCCACGCGAGAGGAAGAATCAAACGACCACTCTGATTTCTTGAGATAGAAAGGATGCTGGTGGCTGGTACTATGCAACATGAGAGTTAATTTGAGAGTAGGAGGTGGAGGAGACTTCTCTGTCAACAACAATGGCGTCGACGATGGAGAAGAAAAATTAGGGATTTGGGTATCCCTAACCTGACCGACACGAGAAGAACCAGATGACCACCCCATGTTCCTACGAAATTCTTCCACATCTGATTCTTGGCGCAAATCGAAAGGAATTTCTAATCGCTCTTCTTCAATTTCATTGCTTACTCCCGCACACCCAAAAACGTTCCGCTCTTCACTCTTCTTGACTGCTTCCATCGCCGATTCCCTCTGAGTGCTAAGAGATCCTTGAGGTTGAACTCCCGTTTCTTGCGGCGTTTGATGCAGCAGGACCTGCAAATCGTTTTGCATCTGAATTACAGCCGCAAAAAGACTATTGATCTTCCCATCCATATCTCTCTGTGAACGTACTACAGCGGCGGAAAGATTATCAATCTTCCCGTTGATATCTTCAAGCCTCCCTTTGATTACAGACTGTTCCTTCCCCAGCAGATCCATCGACGTTTCTTTCCCGTCTCTAATCACCATGAAACGTCACTCTCACGCCAGGGAAGTAACGCTCGCTCTGATACCAATTTGATACGTTTCGAGAAGTATCGCTCTCCCAAGTCTCGGTGAGACCTTCTATATTAAACTCCAGCATGATTTACAATCTAATAAGCTCCCCTTAAGTAGGTTGCTAATCCCAACTTGACAGTAACACATTACTAAACTGCCCCTGAAATACAAACTAATGACACACCCTAACACATACTCACCTCCCTCTTCACCTGATCCTATATCTAGTCTCCCCTCTTTCTCTACTCCAACTTCAACCCACCAGAGGTTTCACACCTCAAACAATACCTTCACCTTACACACCCACTGCAGACACAAATACCAATTCAACCCCATCATCTTCCTCCTTTAGCTCTCCTCATATACCCGCTCCTCCTACTGATATTGTTCCACCCAACATCACTCTTCCTTCTCATCCCATGACAACTAGAGCTAAGGACAACATCTGGAAGCCCCTTATTCAAACAGATGGCACCATTGTGTGGCCCAATATCAATATTACTGAAACTATTCTTGAAGAACCTACTTTTAAACAAGCTGTCAAATATCAGCAGTGGAGGGTAGCCATGCTAAAGGAGTTTCATGCTCTTCAAAGGACAAATACTTGGGTTCTAGTTCCTCCTCCACCTCACATTAAGCCTCGTGGAGTCAAATGGGTGCTTAATACCAAGAAAAAGAATGATGGTACTATTTAAAGAAGAAATGCCAGGCTGGCGGCTAGGGGATTCTCTCAAATTGAGGGCCTAGATTATGCTGAAACATTTAGCCCCGTGATAAAGCCTACCACTATCAGATTGGTTCTTATTATTGCTGTTAATAAACACTGGCCAATTCACCAGGTTGATATAGATAATGAATTTCTGCATGGAGAGTTAGAGGAGAAGATCTATATGCATCAGCCACTAGGGTTTATACATCCCTATCTTCCTACTCATGTTTGCCTGTTGCAAAAGTCTATCATGGCTTAAAACAGGTGCCTCGTGCTTGGTTCTCGAAGCTTAATGATGCTCTAACTACCATGGGTTTTCATTTTTCAAAAGCAGATACTTCACTGTTCATCTATCACTGTAAAGGTGACTCTATATTCTTATCTATGTGGATGATATTATCATTACAGGATCATCTCCTAACCTGGTTTAGCATTTTATACACAAACTCTCAGCCTTATTTCATGTCTAGGATCTAGGTCTCATACACTACTTTTTTGGGGTTCAGATTCATAGAACCCAAACTGGTCTACATCTAAACCAACAAAGGTACATTGAAAATATTCTCACAAAGGCCAATATGATGAATTCTAGACCAGATTCCACACCCATGAGCACCACCTACCGAACTGATGCTCAAAACACTCAGGCCAAAGATCCTACTCTGTTTTGAAGCATTGTAGGAGCCCTACAATACCTCAGCCTCACTCGTCCTGATTTGAGCTATTCTGTCAATAAACTTTGCCAATCAATGCACTCCCCCTCAACTCACCACTGGAAAAGCCTTTAGCGAATTCTTCGCTATCTCAAATCATCTCTTCACCTCTCATTTCACATATCTACCAACTCTCCCACACAACTAGAAGCATTTTCTGATGCGGATTGGGCGAGTGACATCACAGATAGGAAATCCACAATATGTTACAGTGTTTATTTTGGCAAAACCCTAATTTCCTGGCAGTCTAAAAAGCAACCTGCAGTAGCTCGGTTTGCAACCGAAGCTGAATACCGTGCTATGGCGTACGCTACGTGGGAGGTCATTTGGCTACAAAATCTACTTGGAGAATTAGGGATTCACTTACCTCAAGCTCCATTGCTCTGGTGCAACAATCTAGGAGCCACACACCTTGCTGCGGACCCCATGCTCCATGCTCGCGCAAAACACATTGGCTTAGACTTTCACTTTGTTCGTGAACGCGTGCATAATCGTTCTCTGAAGATTTCCTTCATCCATGGCGCAGATCAGATTGCTGATGCGTTGACGAAGCCAATGCCAAGCCTCCGTTTCTCTGTTCTTCGCTCCAGATTGGGTTTGCACCCAGTCGGACCGCAGGGGCGTACCAGCGATACAACAGAGGCCCAAACCAAACCACAGCCCAAATACAAATATAATCCAATAACTGATTCTTAGTCCAGTTTTTTCTCTTATATTTACTTACTAATGCTATGTGTTTTGATACCCTAGTCTCCCAGTGTATATATGTACACACTAGGTCATGTAAAGGTGCTGAGCTCATTTAATACAATTTACATTCATTGGAAACCATCAGCCGCCACAGTTACTTCGAATATAGCACGTACCATTTCTGACTAGGGAGAAGTGCTCAAATGTAGCACTGATGTTTCATTTTGGGCAAATTGAAATACTGATGTAGTGTTCTGTGCAGGGATTTCATAAATTGAAGCACGTGGACTTTACTATGTGCTATTCCTTAAGTGGATCTTTTCTGAGGTAGATTAACATTTCTTTGCCCCATCCGTCCATTACTAGTACAATGAGCATGATCAGATTATACTCTGAATGTAACTGACAAATCTAAGGTACTGATGAGTTTGTCTCGTATGCACAGGAATCTGGGAAACAGTGAAATCGAGGTTCTTCTTATACGAGATTGCATGAATCTAAAGGAGGTGGGAAATGAGTATTAACTTTTTCATGGCATATGCTCTTGCTTCAAACATTCTTGAGTGTTGATCCGTTTTATTTCTTCATGTTTCCACAGACTGAAGTTCGGGATTTTTTGCTGTCCCTTATCAGGGGAGAGTTCAAGTCCCTCAACCACATTGTGAGCATGATTTATCCTGTTTCACTTATATTGCAAAAGCATGTAGTTTTGCGCTTTCTACCTCAAACAAAAAAAAAAGAGAAAAGATAGCGCTCGGCTTCGTCTGATATATTCATCGATTTCCGTATAGGATTTATCTAATAAGGAAGGTTTTGTCTGTGGAGCTGATTCGACAGAAAATTGCATCTGCTCAAGTTTTGGAAACGAATGGAGGTTTTGCACTGTCAAAGAATGCCCCTTTTTAATTTGTCGATGATATTCATTTGTCTAATGGAAGTATACTTTTTGCAGTTTGACCCGTTATTTCAATTGGTTATCCAAAGAGAGACCTAATCTGAGTTTATTGGCTGAGTTGCCAAAAGAATGGTTTGCTCGCCACTTTCTTTGTTGCTTGTATAAGAGATTTTTGTTGGACGTCACTGATTTCTGTGCTTACATGTTTTCTTTTGTTTGTCCAGTGAACATATTTTTAGGGATGATCCCTACATTAGCTGGTCGTCTCAGCTGAGTAGTACTAGTACCTCTTCAGACTCGAGCTTTTCAGAATCAGAACCTAGCGATGTCAATGTCAGTAGTGATGATCATAGTAGTAATCGGGATGAAGCTGCTCATGATTCAGATTCCGTCATTTTCGAGGATAGTGAGGAGGACGTGTAGATTTGACTGGTTGATTACTAAGTTAGTTCTATGCTAAGAACAATGGGGTGAGCGTTTTCTGTAAGATGGGGTTTCATTTTATTAGTCCAGGAAATCAATTGTCATCGTCTTGGCAAATATTTTCGGATGTTTATCATGAAGTTCATCATTATCATGTTTCCTCAAGAAAAATATGTTTGCTGTTTTCAAAAAAAAAAGAAAAAAGAAAAATATGTTTGCCTTTAGCATTATTAGACATTTTGATCGTCTCCACCTACTGTTTTTATGATGATTTGATGCTAAATATCCTGTATATGTGGCGAATGCTTTGAATATCCATGCACTTACTGAAGCAGAAATTTAATTAACTCCCTGATAAGTAAAATCTCTAATCACTATCTTTAAGGATATTAGGTCTAATGTAATTAATTTATTTGCTCTTATGTCCGTTATACTTTCATTCTTTCCTAATGACATCGGGTTAATCAAATCAGTCTTTTATGTATAGCCTATAGGGTCTGTCCTCTTGTAATTACTGTGGGAGTTCTATTTCACATTCATCAATACAGAGCGTGTTCCTTTCCTTTCTCTTTGTCCGTCCGGAATCCACTACTGGTGACTTGCAACAAGGTATTAAGGTTAAATTGTGTTTCTTAAGGTTAAATTGTGTCTGTAACTTGAGTTTGGCATAAATACGAAAAACATATAATTAATATAATAGTAACCGCTAAAGAAGAATAAAGAAGTAGAGAAAAGAAACCATATATATAAGCATAACACATTATTTATAGCCTTTACGATATCTATATACAAGTATTAAAGAAAAGCACTAAAAAAACCCTTTGCAAACTATAAGCAGTTAATGCTTTAATTCATGATCAAGAACCATTCTAGGATCGTCATATGGCTTGTCGATGCATTTGTGCATTAATGACCACTAAATTGTTTGAGGATTTAGAATTGTCTCTAATCTACATGTATGAGAAGTTTATAGTAAGAGCATATTTTTTATAGTTAATCATGGCTTCTTTTTTTCGAAGTTATAATCATGGCTTCTTTGAATGCAACCTTATTGCATGAAAATTTTCAAGACTACCAACAGTAATATTAGTACATACCATTGAAAAAAAAAATCTAGCGAGGTTTATTATGAGGTCATAGGTGGTCGAAAAAGGAAAATTTATGGTTTAGGAACAAGTATATTTATTTTAAGACGACTATAAGCAAATCAATTTCTTTGACATCATATCCCTCTCAGTGGAAGAGCAACTACACAACAAATAGGTAAGAAACTAAAAGGGGAACAAAGTTGTTGGAGGATTAAACAAGCAATTAAAACAGGTGAACTGGAGAAACAATTTAAAGGGCATAAAGAATAAAAGAGATTGATGACCAAGCATTTTGTAGCATTTTGTCAAATGATGCATTAAAATTGTGATAGTGTTTTTACACCTACATAATTTTCTGACCGTGATGACCTGGCACTTTAGGTGGGGTTGCTGGTACTCTCATGGCTACTTGGATATGCATGTTGAATACTCAACTTTTATGGCTATGTTTCATTAAACTTCAAGTTTTGTAGTACTTTTATTAACACTTGGTATGCTTTCTAGCACTTTGGTAGCATCAAATGATACATAACCATATATTTTAGCTAGTGTTTTGTTATTAAGATTTTGTATGGTTCTTTCTTTAAATAGAATATCTATTGGATATTCGGTAATTGTGTTTGGAGAGATGATGGATAATACTTAAGATTTCAATTTTGATTTGCAAATTATAAATTCGTAGACACAGGCAGGTTGCACCATACATGGTACGGTCTATCCACTTGGCAGTCCAGTCAGCAACAGACTGGACTGTCTTTTTACTATATTAACTTTAATTGCCGGTAAGTTTTAATATATAAGTCCAAAATGAAAAAAATATCACTGTTCATCTAAATTCAAACTCTACAAAACAAGACCAGTCATGGATATGTTTTGACTGAAATTTTTTTTTACATGTGTATGATGATAACTAAAATGATAATATGATTCATTAATTTTGATAGTATGATTCAATAAAATTGATATTACCATTCATTAACTAATAAGTGGTGAATTAGATTACGAATTTTGGAATGATAAAAATCATTATTGTTTTGTAGTGTATTATTATTGTTGTATGGTGTATTTTAAACCTTATATGGTGAATCATGTATTTATCATACATACCAAATATTGTTTTGTGTTATATTATTGTTTAATTCTTTTTTTACTTTTATATGTTTACATTGATACACTAAAATGATGATATGATTCATTAAATATGATATTATGATTCATTGAAATTGATATTATGATTCATCAATTAATAAGTGGTGAATTAGACAACAAACTTCAGAACCGATAAAAAATAATTATTGTTTTGTAGTGTATTATTATTGTTGTAAGGTGTATTTTGAACCGTCTATGGTGAATCATGTATTTTTCATACATATCAAATATTGTTTTGTGTTGCATTATTGTTTAATTTTTTATTTTTATATGTTTAGGATGATACACTAAAATGAAGATATGATTTATTACTTTTGATATCATGATTCATTAAAATTGATATTATGATTTATTAACTAACAAGTGGTGAATCATTATTGTTTTATGATGTACTATAATTATTTGATGGTGTATCATTATTATTTGTATGTTGTAATTTAAGCCTTATATAATGAATCATATATTTTCATGATGTACCAATTCAGAAACAAATACTGAATCATTATTGTTTTTTGGTGTACTATTATTGTAAGTCTTGCTGACGTAAATATACACATGTAACTAATATAAAATTTTAAACTTGTCAAAACATATTCATGTTTTCCATTGTTTTGAAGAGCTTGAATTTAGATGAACATTGATATAGTTTTTTTTGTATTTTGGATAAATATTTTAAAAGTTCCAACAATTTAAAATTAATATAACAAAAGATAGTCCAATCAACTGCCACCTCATACGTGCGGATGTTGCTGTTGAAGCAAATAACCAAACTAGAAATAATCGTTAAAAGTTAACGGTGGTAAAATTAATTTCCAAAATGCGGTAGGGAATTGTTGTTAGCTACGACTAAAGTAGCAATAGTATAGTATTGAAATTCTTCTTTTCTTAAAAAACTTTTAATCTACTTATCCTTACAAATGACCCATTATAAGATAAGTAAATTTTTGTCTACAAGTGAATGTAGCTAGGAAGGTTGCAACCTAAATATGAGATATTTTAGTCAAATAAAAATAAAAGAAATGGGTGGGGAGGGGAGCGCACAACATACGAACGCTTTGTACTTCCATTTTTTTCTTTTTCTTTTTTTAAATTTTTTTCTTTATCACAAAAACTTTTAAATTGTTGTAACTTTTAATATATATAAGTTCAAAATGAAAAAAATTATATCATTGTTCACCTAAATTCAAGCTCTTCAAAACAAGACTAGACATGGATATGTTTTAGCAACTTTTAAATAAATTATTTTTACATATATACGATGATATTTTAATGTGACGATGTATATGTTCAAATGTGAGAATGTACATGTTCTTTAATGAACATGTGTACATGTTTGTATGACAATCGTACATATTTGTATGACCGCCTGTACAAGTGCACTTCCTTATATGTACATGGTTTAATCTAAGGATGTACATATTTAATGATTCGTACAGGTTTATATGACTATCTATATGTTTTTAATGTGAAGATGTATATGTTTTTAGGTGATGATGTATATGTTTTAGTGAACATTTGTACAGGTTTGTATGACCATTTGTACAAGTTTTCTTTTACATTCTGTGCTCCATACATGTAAAAATAATTTTTTGCCATGACTGGTCATGTTTTGAAGAGCTTGAATTTAGGTGAACAATGATATACTTTTTTTCATTTTGGACTTATATATTAAAAAGTTACAACAATTTAAAGTTTTTATGATAAAAAGGGAAAAAAACTTTTAGAAAAAACAAAAAAAAAACAAAAGGGGTGCTGGGGGTGCTTAAAAAAATAACTCAAGCGCGCCCAGGGATGTAGCCATCTTTGGGAACAACCACCTGTAGCCAAGACACGCCGTATAAGATATATGTAACTTAATTTTTTTAAGAGTATATTAGTTATTTTCTAGTAAGTCATCAATTAGTTTATATATAAAGTGTTTCTTATAATTCTCTTTTTTTAAATCAATTCCATGAGTTCATATATTAATTTTAAAAAAGTAAATTAAGAAATAAAATAAAAAAAATGTCATGACCTATAACTTTATTGAAATATAATTTATTTAGTTTGTAAAAGAAAGAAAAATCGTAAATGTCCGGCTAAAAAATTCACTTACAAGGATGATAGATAACTACTTTATTTTTTAATTAATAAAAAATTAATTCACGTAGAACTTCGTAGACACAATTATAAATCGTGATATGCCGAGGTGGGAGATCACGGGATCAAATCCTTGAGTCAATTTCTTCTTGGATATCATCTTCGTCTTCATCACCGCAATCATGGCTATCTTGTTCGTCTTCATCCTGTTCTTGATTCAATTTAGTACCTCTTCTTCCCTACCAGATTTTCCCCAGAAAATGGAAACTAACTTCCTCTCTGTAGATAGTCCATCATCCCAGTCTGGTTTCCCTAATAACATTGAAATCATTGTTAAGATATTTCTTGATAACTAGTTTAGTTTCATTAGCATATAAAAGGATTGTATTCCTATCAGAATTAATATGCAAAAGTAACGTTTTGTTATACTTCTACTCATCTCTCCACATTCTTATATTACCAACATGGTATCAAGAGCCAAATGAAGGAAAAAAAAGTGACTGAACTTGTGTGAGAAGTTTTAAGTTTGAGTGATGACATCATCTATTCTATTCCAGTTTTTAGTGACAATAATTGTCATTCTTGGCCGTTTGAATGGAGTCATATACACAATTACAAAAAATTTGGTCATGTTCAAAAGAATTGCAATTGAAAATATAAGAATGTGAAGAAATGAGTAGAGGAAGAATAATACTTAACTCTTGCATTTAATTCTGATAGAAATACAATCCTTTTACAGACTAATGAAACTAAACTACTTATAAAAAATATCTTAACAACCCCGTAACTCCTCATACAAAAACTTATCTTATAGATAAAACTAAATAATAATAATTATTATTTTCAAATCAATAAAACTAACACTTTCCCTTGATTTGAAATCCTCTAAAAAACTATGAAAAAAAATCTTAACAACTTAAACAAAAATATTTGAAGCACACCTCTTCAATCTTCAAATCCTCCACGGAGCACTTCTCTCCAAAATCCGGATGCACTTCTCATCTTCTTCTTCTACATTATGGTGCACATCTTTCCACTAACTTATCCAAGGAGCACATTTCTCCTTACCTCTAAAACGATTTTTCTTCTGCGAACTGAGCCATCTCAGTTTCTTTATTACTCGTATGAGCACCAAACCTGCAATACTTTTGAACATGACCAAATTTTTTGTAATTGTGTATATGACTCCATTCAAACGGCTAAGAATGATAATTATTGTCACTAAAAACTGGAATAGGAAAAGATGATGTCAACACTCAAACTCAAAAAAATTTCACACAAGTTCACTCACTTTTTGTTGGATCTCAACTATCAGAAAGAAATCATCATTGATTTCTTCCCTTCATCTGGCTCTGATACCAAGTTGATAACATAAGAATGTGGAGAAATGAGTAGAGAAAGAATAATACTTAACTCTTGCATTTGATTCTGATAGGAATACAATCCTTTTATAAACTAATGAAACTAAACTAGTAATAAAAAAATATCTTAAAAACCCCATAACTTCCTCCTACAAAAACTAATCTTCTAGATAAAAATAAATAATAATAATAATTATTTTCAAATCATTAAAACTAACACTTTTCCTTGATTTGAAATTCTCTAAAAAAAGTGAAAAAAAAATCTTAACAACTTAAACAAAAATATTTGAAGCACATCTCTTCAATCTTCAAATCTTCTAGGGAGCACTTCTCTTCAAAATCTAGATGCACTTCTCATCTTCTTCTGCCTTATGGTGCACATGTCACCACTAATATATCCAAAGAGCACATTTCTCCTTACCTCTAAAACAAATTTTCTTCTGCGAACTGAGCCATCTCAGTTTCTTTGTTACTCGTATGAGCACCAAACCTGCAATACTTTTGAACATGACCAAATTTATTGCAATTGTGTATATGACTCCATTCAATCAGCCAAGAATGATAATTATTGTCACTAAAAACTAGAATAGAAATAGATGATGTCATCACTCAAACTCAAAAAAATTTCACACAAGTTCAGTCACTTTTTTTTGGATCTCAACCATCAGAAAGAAATCATCATTGATTTCTTCCCTCCATCTGGCTCTGATACCAAGTTGATAACATAAGAATGTGGAGAAATGAGTAGAGAAAGAATAATACTTAACTCTTGCATTTGATTCTGATAGGAATACAATCCCTTTATAGACTAATGAAACTAAACTAGTAATAACAAAATATCTTAACAACCCCGTAACTTTCTCCTACAAAAACTAATCTTCTAGATAAAACTACATAATAATTATTATTTTCAAATCATTAAAACTAACAATCATCCCCTCAATGTCACTTCATCCGTCATCCCAGCCAGGTTTCACCAAGAACATCTAAATCATTTTCCTCTCGAAATATGTTCCTCCATCATCCCTAGATGATACCCCAACTTCATCACCGTCATCTTCTTCTTCAATATCCACTTCATCCTTCACCGAGACCGTTCCTACTCCATCAGTATCACCACCTTCCTTCGCTTTACCTTTCACTTCTTCTCATTCTTTAAGCTCACATTTTGCCGATTCCTCTTGTTCACCCTCACTTTCGTGGCCTTAAACCATGATCTTGACTTCACCGTCATTATCGCCGCCTCTACAATCAGAGACTCGATCGTCTTCTTCATCCTCTAAGAAACCGATCATCATCGTAGTTGTTAGTGTGACAACAGTTGCAATTATATTACTCCTTAGTTTTTCAATTTGTTTGTCTAGAGCAGATACAAAAACACCCTTAATGGAAGCAGTCATAGAAGTTACATGATGTAACACCCCTATTTCTAAACCTGTAATAACGTCGCAAGTTGTAGCATAATAAGTAACAATTCGCAGCGGAAAATAAAACTATCTACCTTGGTGTTACACGCCGTTACTCACCCTTGTGAGCAACAAGGCATCCTTACTCTTTCCAACAATACAACCCCTCACGCTATGATGAACAGATACTGAGCACTTCTAATTATTACAAACCAAATCCAACTAAATGAGCAACTAACTGAATACAACAACCTTTTTAATACAACACAAAATAAAACCAAAGGTGTTTGCTGAGAACACAACAGCTACCCCCGAGTCCCGCACTCCGGCTTGAGTCTTCTTCAATAACCTGGAATGTTTGGCCCAATGAAGGGCTCAGCAATCGAAATGCTGGTATGCTAAATGTAGTCTTAAATCATTTGGATTCCTTAAGTCGTTTTAGCCATCTTGATATTAGATGCATTACATAAAATACCGGTTTACAATGATAACAGTAATAACTGTAAACATTTAACGATCACAAAGCAATTCACCTGTAAACACCAGTGTACAATAGTACACGACACCAATAACCACACAACAATAACTCATAGAAATAACCAATAGTCACACATTAATAATCCATAACAATAACCAATAATCACATATTAATAATCCGTAATGATCACCAAACAAGATACGCGTATTAAACTGTACTTGTTAGTTAACCACCTGACCCTTATCCTTTAAACCAATCTTTTAACCTTATCCAATTAATTTCCACCTCAAGTGTCATGTTAAGTCAAACCTTAATAACTTTTTAATGGACGAATGTCCCCTGTGTTCCATTGGAACTGTTTACAAGCTGACCCTATGGCCCTGGTAAATTGACCGATCCGGTCGAACCTGTGCACCAACGACATTGCCTTCCGCCATCCCCGAATGTGGCTGATAGATTTCCTTTGAGTGACTCTCCATTGAAGTCTCTCGTAGTGATCACAATGCGCAACCAGAAAGTCGAAACAATCTGGATTCCTCTCTTTATAAGTTAGCCCTTTTTGTCAGTGACATAATAACCAATCCTTGAGTTAAGACTATAACAGTTGACCATCAGTTAGGTTCATTAATGCCTAAAGGTCAGTTAGTCTTGTTCCTGCTTAGATGTATAAACTTCCAGTCATAAGACGTCCGCGTATAAATAAAACACAACAAAGTTGAGCAATACAGTATACAATATCATTCACATAAAATCACAGATATCGCTCTTAAACAATTAACACATAACGTCTGGACCTTAGGATAATCCTTAGGACATTCAGACCACACAATTAACATACCGTTCACCGTGATAACAGCTAGCTTGACTATTCACGCTTTAACAGTCCTTCCCCGTACGCTGTTATATTTACAAGCAATACCGGGCAATATTAATATAACTATCCATTAAACGTTACAGTACTGTCACTGTAGAACTAATACTTGTAATATACTAATCCTGTAAGTTCTTTATTTCCCCCTGTTATTTTACAGTGACTCTAGACAGTTCAACAGTTTGTTATTTTATGTAACATTCACATGTGATAATGAATTTTCACCTTGTAGTATATTTCTACTTCCTTAATTATATACTCATAATTGTTTCCACTTATTCTTTATATTATATCCCTTGGTCATTTTTTTATTATAACCAAAATTATTTTATAAACTTTATATTATACTCCTTAATATACCATAATACATTATATTACCTAGTTTACTTCCTTTCCTTATTAAATTACAAAACCAACCGTATTAATTCGGTATTTATATATTATACCCAACAACTTAATAAATTACTAATAACTACATATAGTTTCCGGTGATCATAATTTGAACCCATTAACTTTTACAACTTACCAAACAACCATATACTTTTATAATTACTAAATACCCATATTAATTTTCGGAAATCGTAAAACAATTATATTAACTTCTATAAATTGCCAAATAACCTTATAACTTTTATAATTCACTAATTACCCACATTAACCTTTATAATTATTAATTAACCATACTACCTTTTTTATTTACTAATTAGCCACTTAACATTTCGATAATTCCAAAATGGATATTCTAATTTTTATAAATTACCAAATGACCTCATTAATTTTCGGTCTTGACATATACTTTCCTTATATTTACATTTTAATCCCAAAACTTTATATAAGTTACATATTAACTTATAAATTATAGTTTTAATATTTAATTCACTAAAATGACCAAAACAATCCACAACTTTCTTCAATTTTCATTTCCGCCCCATATTAAATTCTATTTTTCATATATACTTCCATAAATTACATATTCACCCCAAAACTTTTATAAACTTAATATTTTATGTCATAAATCATTTTAACCCGAGGTTTTTGGTCAACACTTTGACCAAGACTTAATTTCATAATTAATACTTTAATATGCCCATACAATAACATGTAATTCGGTTTCACTCTCAAACTTCTCAATAATTACAAAATAGCCCTAAAACTTTATAAAATGTTATTTTAACACTTAACCACTTATTTAAATTCACCAAAATTCATAATATTAGTTCTTGCCTTATATTATATCATAAATATACCAATATACTCCTTAACTCTCGGCAATCCCATTTAATACACCAAACTTTTCAAAATTTTACATTTTAACCACATAACTTAATAAACCATCCATTTAAATACTTGTAGCTATTTTTAATATTCCCAAAATTTATAATATGAGTTAATACACTTATTTATATCTCAAAAATCATCAAATGCAATACTTTGCTCTCGGTTTTAATATTCCTTCACCATATAGTTTTAAAACTTGATTTAAACCTTATAATAAATACATATAAATGTATATAAGCCATATAACACTTCTAAAAATTATGCTAATGACTTAGAATGATTATAAACTCAAAATAGAACAAATAACTCTTAGACATTTCGGTTTATATATATGCATCTTATTTAATTTTTGTGTCACAATTTTATACCTTAAGGTAATAATCTTACCTTATATGTTATAAATTATTTTTCTTGATACTTTAACTCAATAATTTTCGGCCTTAATATTACCATGGCCTAAACATAATTTTTATACCAAAGTTTGAAGCTTAAATCAAACTTAAACTTAATAAACCTTACTTATACAAACTTACCCCTTAAATCAAGACAATTCTTGTACTTGATTTTTCCTTGAATTCCAAGCTCTCCAAATGCTATCTTGATGAATAATTTTCAGCTCCTTAAATATATTTAAGAGATCCATTTGTTAGACTTCTAACAAGGATTTATAAATAATATTTGAAGTTATTTTACAAGAGTTTACCTTAGGAATTTAACAAGGTATTTTTGATACATCTTGGGATGATTGTAGATCCAAGTTTCCTTCATGAAATAATGAAGAGAATATAGGTTTAGAAGTTCCTAAATTTTCGAAAATACTATAAGGAACTTACTTAGGTTTTTCAACATAAAAATATACCTTAACTTGATCTTGTTGTTCCTTGTGTTGTTGTTGAATTTAAGAACCTCCTTGGAACATCTAATTCTTGGCGAAAATAGCAAGGTTGCTAGGTTGATTTCTTACTTCAAGACTTAGGAGATTTAACTAGGAATTTACATAGAATTGATGTTAGAACTTAAAACATCATTAATGGAGCTTGGAAGCTCTAAAGAATTACTTAGCAAATGAAGAGAGAAAAGAAAGGGATGAAGGGAGGCTTACCATTCGGCCAAGGGGAAATGGCAAAGAAGAATGAAGCCTACACTCACGTATGAGTAAGGCAAGGAAAGAAGGGAATCAACTTGGAATTATTTGACACCATGATTGCATAATTGTTTAATCCTTCTCATGTTTACTAATTTGTTATTTAGCTCAATAATATTGCCTATCAATCAGACAAGAATTCGGCTGGGACAAAGTAGAGAATGGAGCTTTGTTTGCCACTTGAAACTAGAAGACAAATGTAAGTTAGGTAGGTATTTCTTTTGCAAATTATATGTTGATTTGTTCTTTGTTTTCTCCTTGCATTTACGGTAATGTAGATACCATTGGGCACCAGATTTCTTTGTCATTTAAGACTAGAGAACATGGCTAATTTAGTAGATGTCTTAGTTTAATTAATGTACAGCAACTAGACTTCTTTTTCCATGCTTGAAATCGGACATACTAGCTAGTATAAGACAATGGATTTTGTTTGTATTAACCATGAATTATGCTAGTTAGGTCATTGTCTTTCTTTGAATAATTTATAGCAATCATTCCCTCTTGTTGCTGATCACAATCGGAAGTCCCATGTGCTATGGGAGCAACTTGACCTCCTTGTTTATTGCCTTGTATAAAAGTAGCACTAGGACTTATTCTTTTGTATATTTTAGTTTCATTACTTTTGCTTATCTAATCTTCATTGCTTTTCTCTTGCAGGTTATACGGTGGAGGAAGCTTCATTGACAGATTTAAGTTGCTACATTATCATATAGAACATACTATGTGAGTCACATTACCATTAGGCAAATATTTTTGTAAAATCTAGCCAAATGAGACTACAAATGACGCTTAGTATAGGGATTAAATGGAATTGATTTTTCATTTGATTTTTGTTACACTATATTGTACTAAGACCATACTAATATGTGTAATAGGTTCCAGCATTTAATTGGTACATTTATACTATGGTAAAAGATGAAAGTTTTAAGGTAAAAATGCTGATTTTAGATACCTTTTTGTTCTAAAAATCGCCCCTATTTGTACTATGAATTTAGTACTGGAATTAATTGATTTAGATGGTCATTTTATCCTCTTTTAATACTGTCAACTCGTGGCTCCTCAAAAACTTCAAGGTAATTGCGTAAAACGCATTTTTGTGACACCCGAAGGTGCGTTTTTGTGCTTTAAGGATTTTCTGGAAAATAAGTAGTCTCTATGTGTTCCAAGTGTTTATTGACATTGTTTATAGTCAATAATAATATATTAAGGTGTTACATTGAGTTATATGGGGTTATATCAACTCAGAACACAATTCCCGGGCTAACCGGGCAAAAAGGAGCGTTAAGAAATTCATCCGAGCACTTTGTTAATTTTTGTGAAAGTAGCTCAAGAACCCTCTTTGGAATAATGAATATAGATGATAAGAACTCTTAGAATGATTTATATTGGAGTTCGTGCCACTTCGGTACCTCTTCGAGGTACTCCCGTGGGTTTATGGGGCCCTCATCGGGAACCTCCGAGAACTTTGTCTCTAACTGAGAATCTATCTTGAGAGCTTCATCTTAAATGTTAATTAAAGTGTTATTGTGTATTTAGAATGAAGTGTAATGCTTTACTTTATTTAATAAAGTATTTCCGGGACTTTCAGACCTTAAGGGGCCCTTAAGGGAACTCCCGGGCATTTTGTATTTTTACTCAGTTATAACTGAGGGCTTGTGTTTTTAAAGGTCATAAAATGATCCTTGATTAACTTCATATGAGTTTTATAGCTTATATAACTTGATTAGCTTAAGGTCGAGCTTTAACGCTCGTTTTTGACCTTAAGGAGTTTTGGTGCGTTTTAACGCCCAAGTGTTTATATACTTTTATTAGGGTTTAATAATCCCCTAAATAATACTTTTTCATCATTATTTAATTAATTTAAAGGTTTGGGGTATTTCAGTCTACTCCCCTTAAAAGGACTTCGTCCCGAAGTCATGACTTATATTTGTTCATCCTACGGAATCAAGTTCCTCATATCTATTTCTGTATACTTATCATTCTTGGGTGTCAATACTATATTGACACTTCTACGTTCCATCTGTATTCTAAGTGCATGCACTTCATACAAACCTATTCTTACTCATGGTAACCAATGTAATCACAGCATAATAACTTGATAAATATTGTGAAGCAAATAAGTGTACTCTTTTATTATTCATCCAAGTGTTACATAGATCACATAAATATCAAGTGTTACATAGAACACAACCATAACCATTTAAGTATCACATAGGACACAACGATAACCAACCAAGTGTCACATAGGACATACTAATAACCATTCAACCAATTGCACACATGCGCAACAATCAAACACAAATAACCATACACAAAACCAATATAGACTGCAGATATGCAAGTCGCATGTGGTGCTCTACCCCCCTTAAAAAGGGTTACGTCCACGTACCCCCACAAGTATACACAAAACTAAGAGAAAATTGTTGGATACTTGGCTCGCATGGAGTCTTCTAGCTCCCACGTCGCCTCCTAAATGTCGTGGTTTGACCACAAAACCTTGACCATTCTAATGGTCTTGTTCTTGGTTTCCCTAGTCTTGGATTTTTATATGAGAACTGGGGTCTCCTCATATCTAAGTGTAGGATCTAGTTCGAGTGTCTCGGGCTCTAAGATAAATCTAATCTGTAAGCTAATGGGCCCATTCGCTCCGTAATAAGGTACGGTCCTACATACTTCGGGCTAAGCTTGCCCTTCTGCCCAAATCTAAAAATTCCCTTCGTAGGTGAAACTCTAAGGAAGACTCGATCGCCTATTGCGAACTCGAGGTCTCTCCTATGGACGTCAACACATGACTCCTGTCCGTTTACGAGGTATAGCCCTCAAGAATCTATTTATTCTCTAACATGTTCTCTAGTGCATTAGTATGCTTTATATTTGAATCTTGTGTGTATGGAGGTGATCTAAGACATCTTGTATGTTGCCAATATTATCTCATGGATTATTGAAGCTATCGTGTGTAACACACCCCCACTAATCGCCTCTTGTAGTTTTGATCATTGGCGCTCGGGTCTTGTATTAATATTGGGGCTTACCTAACATCTTTCTCCTTGATCCCCAGATCACCATCTTGTGATTCTGGTATTTGAGTTTACTGTCACCATATTCAGTTTTCATTTTCAATGTAAGGTATGAGCTATGGTCGAGCCATGCATCTGATGTATATTATAGAAAGGTTTCTTGATATAATTGATTCACCAATTGTCGGTAGTATATACACGATTATTATCATCTGTTCATCAGGTATACCACAATAGGGTTCCTGTTAAGGTTTCTAGCAAGGTGCCGTTTCTCTTTATTGAATATGTTCTTGCGGTTGAGAATCAACTCGTGTGAGTTTTAGTATGATGTTTCTACTCTTGATATTCTACCATGTTTATAGGTAGATTCCTATTTAATATATTGGGTTTGAATTTATAAAGAAAGACATGGAAGTCGATCTTTCCTTCCAGATGGTAATTTGGCCGTAACTTAGAAGGTAGTTTGATAATACTTTTATTATAGATAAGTGTTTCTTGATCTCATATTTATTTATTAACATGGTTCATGGAATAATAATAGTTAGTATTTTCCTCACAATTGACTATTTTTCCGCCATACGCGGAGTTGTCTTAGCTATTCTATCTCCTCAGGGTAACCTGGACAATTTAACTCTTAATTTACACCTTCTACATCTCATGTACCTATTAGTCAAATTTTATCTTAGGTTAAAGAATAGATACTTACGTATCGCAGAAATATTTGTGACCACTTGTAAGGAGTCTCAGGAATCATCCAACTCTAACGGGGTCAACATCAGTATTGAACTATCCTTCTACACCATTTTGTGTTTGGTTTTCCCTTGATCTGACCAGGATCAAGTTCGACCTCCCACGTCCGATATCACACAATCATATAATTGTCATTTCCAAATTGTATCTTATCAAACTCTGTGACGTGGTGAGTACTACATTTTCTCTTGACCACTATACTATTAATCCAATATCTGTTATAACCTATACTCGAATCTAGTGTATTCCCAAATCCCCGGTACCATATTCCCTTTATCAAATCATCAAGCGGGGAAGCCAGTTTTTCCTCTTGACATAAAAGGTAAATTCTTATTAACACACCTAGGCTCATACTGTTTAATAATTATATCCATCAATCATTTCAACTCTTAAATCCATCATACAAGTAATAAGTTCCGTCATGGACTTGCATACCATAGAATACTCTCTTATCTTTAAAAGGCTTATCTACTATTTCACTTATCAGGGCTTGATTATTGCCTATACTTTGATTACCATCACTTGGAGCAAAGACAGTCACAGTTAGACTTCAAGGAAAAGTTTTCATGACTCCGTCCACAATTACAGTTCCATATAGTACTATTTCCTCCGCCTTAAAGCTTGGCTTTCCTTATTTCTTCTAAACTCCATAAATCAGGTGAACCATATGTTCAACCTAGGTTAAGTATCTCTTAATATTAGTACCATCTCAAACTAAGGGTTTCCAGTTTGAATCTTTCGGTTTGGTAACGAACAATCAAAGCTTATTGTTTGTTTCTATCTCTTAGAAACGTGGTTAATCCATAACTCAATGGCTTCCAAAAAAAGGTCAATTTGGTGTAACAAATAGAAGATTTAGAATCACAAGATTTAGTATATAATGTTAGGAAATTTTACGTGTAAAATAATTGTTACAAGCCAACGGGTATGTTTTCCTACTTTTAAATATAACTTCCTCCCACTTTTTGTGTTCATCTTAATTCAAACTCTTAATGTAACTTATACTACCTTCACTATAGGTGTTAAGGAGAGTTATTCGCTACCATATTTGTATTAAAATTTATATTACTTAAGGGGTTTAACCTTATTTGATTCCTTGCGCTCTTTTTTTTTTTTGCATTCATCAATTGAGCTGTCATAGAAGACATATGCTCGTATAGAACCATAAAGGTAGTGTAGGACATATGCCTCATATTAGGGTAGGTATATTTTCTAATATTTAACCCTCTGAAATATATCAATATTCCTCAACGTTTTAGGTTTGCAACCTCAAATTATATGTATATACTGATAAGTGTCTAAATGAGCATGATTTATAGGTGTATTTCATATATTATATCAGCACTTTTCTGCTCATTTCTCACTTATCGTATGTTTTTCCTCTAGTTTATGTTCTATTGATTATCTCACAAATTTATTGGTTTAAACATGAGGAAAAGCCAAGCTAGGAGCAAAGTACACGAAGAGACGAACGCATAGGCGCAAACGGCTCAGAAAACGGAGTCCAAACGAAGAATCTAGAGCTCGTAGAAGAAATAAGCTTGTACATCGTGATAACAGGCGGACATGTACATCGTGATAACAAGCGGACGTCTCACACCAAGGCTACCGCCCCATACTGGGCGGACATCACACAGGCAACCACCTATAAAGGAGGCGGATGTGAAGGAGGTTACCGCCACTTATTGGGCGGTTGTCCAGGCGGACAACAAGGAGAAACCGCCTCTGTTTGGGCGGTTGTCCAGGCGGACAACACAAGGAACCGCTCCATTATACGCGGACTCAAGGCGGTCGTGACTGAAAGTCGCGAACAGTTTTCTTCTCGCACCGTCTGCAACTCGCCTTATCTATCTACTCCCGCCGGCGCCTACCTTATTTCGGTCACGCGTCTCCAGCTCCTGTCCCCTGCAATTAATGAAGCAATCAGCAACCAAATCTGCAATCAATCGATCCTTCCACTACGGATCTTCATCTGCCTCTTCCAATTCTCTATATAAACCCAGCATCATAACTGCAAAAATACACACCACGTACGACCAGAGGCTGAGGAAATCACAAACAGCTCCACACTCCATTCTCTTCCATTTAATTCCTCCCGTAACACCACAATTCTCCATCTTTTATTTATTTTCACCATTTCACCACATTCACGTACGTACTCAAACAGAAGCAGCAGTTTACAAAGAGAGAAAAGAGGCAGGCGAGTGCAGATCCGTTCTTCGCAGGCAGTTCCTAAATAATGACTATTTCAATCTCTACTCTGTTTTTATTTCTGTCGATGTCTGAGTAATTCTATATTTGTGCTTAGGATGGGTGTTTAACCCAAAATAACTCAGACGTATTTATAATACCGAGTTTGCTTATAAATATTTTTTTGTCTCTCTCTATTATTAAATGTTTAAGAACTGATCATTTTTACGCATTTACGGTTTCTCTAATTTCAATGATTTTGTAAATTAGAGAATAGACCACAAAGAGAGACAAACGTTAGATATTATCTCCTTGATTAGCAGATAAAATCTATCGCTGTTATAAAAAGAATTCTCGCTTAAAGCTAATTAATGATTTTAGACTTTTTCTGATTGTAAAAAGTCTACTGAATTAATTAAGAGTTGTCCTTATCTATGATTTAGAAAGGCCACAAGATAAAATTCTTAACAGACAAATAAGAGCAAACTAGGATTATATTTAACATCTGAGTTATAACAGGGCGATTTCACCTTCCTTAGCACATTTTCCATCCACTTAATTCACAACTGTTTTTACTGTTTTTATTAATTCTGTATTAATTCAACATCAAATCAAGCTTGCCTCCGGCTAAACCCCTTTTTACAGTTTTTGTTAACTACCTAAACTAGGATAATTGAACAATCTCTCTGTGGATACGACACTTGTTTTACTACTCCGTATAGGTTCACTTGCCTAATAGTTTGCTATAAATCTATATTTATAATAGTGTAGTTTTATCCCAACATATACGTAGCATTTTGTACTGCTAATTAGGTAATTCTCCTGACTTCAGAAAATATAGGTTCAAAGTTTGTTCTCTCCCCTTCATTAACTAGGAGTCCAGCACTGTTATATATTGGTACTAGCTGAGACCCTTGGTATTTGCTCAGGCATTTAAGACCTGTGCTTATCCATGATGGATGTTTTGTTATATATTTTGAGATTCTGTTTCTCTATCGTCATATTTCAAGGTTTCACACTATTTTCTCTTGGAGTTAATAAAGGATTGTAAGATTTTCCAGTCCCGCACTGAGCGGTAAGCTTGGTGCCTGGGTATCCCATAGAATTTCAGTGTTTGATTTCTATATGTAGGTCTTCCTCGAACCCTTCTGGCAATTCATTTAGTCTTAAGTATTTTATATTAATTATTGTATTCCCTTTTTATGACATCTGCTCGTCATTTTAGGCAGGTCATAATTTGTATTTATTGTAAGTTTGGACAATTGACAACGCCCTTCGGCGGGTCAAGCAGAAACCATCTTATTATTCCTCACTGTACTATCTCTCACCCTTTTATCCCAAGGCTATTCTCGGTCTGTATCCGGTTTAATACTCTTAATCCCATGGTACACTAATTTGGATTCTCCACTAAATCTTAACGCGTCTCCTGACTTTAAAACAATCTTGTTCGCCTCGTTATCCTCTTATAATCACCGTATAAAAATTCAGCATCATCTCCTATGGAGAATGATACGACTGGTATCCCAATCCTTACCCATACATATCATATATAATTTTAAGTTTTGATCCACTCCCACTTCCTGGAATATAAAATCCTCCAAGGCCTATCCCCAAAGTTCTACATTCTATTATAATAGTTATTTGTTCACCCATAATTAAATATTATTTGAGTAGGATCATGTCGGGTCAAATTACTTGGCATTATGCCTCTGGGTATTCCCGACCTTCGCTCATAGGCTCAGGTGACCACGGTCTCTTAGGTAAGGGAAAACAAATATCGAAGTATCCTATTAGGTGAGAGGTTACCTAAGTTAGGTCTCTCTAAATTGATACTTACTAATCACATATAGGTCTCATCGACTGATAGATATAAACACACATTTATGCATCATGCATTAGGTTTAAGTTCAAGGCTTACCGGTTTCGCGCTGAGCGCTAGCCTCAGCGCCTGAAGTTCCCACTGTGTACCGGGTATTTCTTCATGGAACTATCCCCTTTCCCTTCTGACTCCTGGATGAGGATGGCTGTCCTGCCGGTCCTCTAGCATAGGTGTTGTTATGCGGTGCCTGGCCTATCTTGGTCCGCCCGCCTCAATAACTGGTGCTCTCTGTGAACCTTTAGCTCCCTTGTATACTCGGCTCCCTGGATTGGAAAAGCATTCATACTCCCTGTGACCTTCCTTTTTGCAATAGCGGCACTCCACCTTCCTTCCTGCGCAATCTACGCCTGGGTGATCATTCCCACGGCGTTTACAGTAATAGTGACGTCGGGTTGGCTTATTGCCTCTAGGTGGTGCTGTTCTTAGTGGCTGAGCTTTAATAGCTGGGCCGGTCAGACGAGGGACCTGCTCCTTCGTCTTCTGACCATGGAAATCCTTCCGCCCCTTCTTCTTTTCAGAGAATTTCTTCCCCTTCCTGCAGTAACCGCCAGAGGTTGCTCCACCATCATCTCCTTCAGTACTCTTTCTCTTCTTTCTTTCCGCGTCGGAGTAGTCGACTCCTGGTATATAGTCCAACAAACTGGTGATCCGTGCGTAGTACTGGTCAACTGTTTGACTCCCTTGGATTAAGGTCTCGATCTCTTGCCTTTTCCTCTTCTTTAGGTGTTTGGGGTAAAATTTCTCCCGCAACACTTCCACAAACGCTGTCCATCCAAAGTCCGGTGTAGCTCTACGGTGGCCCTCCACAGACCGCCACCAAATGTCAGCTGCGTCCTTCAGGTTGTACGCGGCGATGTCGACCTTCTGGTCTTCTGGAACTCCAACAGCTTTGAACGCCTTCTGGTGCTCCACTATGAATTTCTCCAGTGCAGCGGGGTCTGGTTCCCCTGAGTAAGTCGATACTCTCGCGTCCGCGACGCTCTTCAACCAGTTGGTTTCCCTGGGCTGCGGCGGGTAGGGTATGGCTCCCGTAAGTTGAGCTCCTAGTTGCTACGTGAAGGCCGCCATGGCTGCTGCTAGGCCTGATACTTCTGGAACATCCGTCGGTGTCTCGCCACTGCGTCCGCTGTTGCCTCCATATGGTCCTCCTTTTGTCGACATCTATAGTTATACTCTTACTACACTTCTATTACACATTACTACACACACAAACATGTAAGAAAACTAACTACTAGCAATATAGATATCCTAGATTTTCTAGGTCACGAATCCTCACAGACGTTTCCCGTATTCCCCAAATATCCTATGCTCATATTCTTAACTCAGTATCTTTCATTAGAGCGGTACTCCGCTCTGATACCACTTTTGTAACACCCCTATTCCTAAACCTGAAATAACGTCGCAAGTCGTAGCATAATAAGTAACAATTCGCAGCGGAAAATAAAACTATCTACCTTGGTGTTACACACCGTTACTCACCCTTGTGAGCAACAAGGAATCCTTACTCTTTCCAACAATACAACCCCTCACGCTGTGATGAACAGATACTGAGCACTTCTAATTATTACAAACCAAATCCAACTAACTGAATACAACAACCTTTTTAATACAATACAAAATAAAACCAAAGGTGTTTGCTGAGAACACAACAGCTACCCCCGAGTCCTGCACTCCGGCTTGAGTCTTCTTCAATAACCTGGAATGTTTGGCCCAATGAAGGGCTCAGCAATCGAAATGCTGGTATGCTAAATGTAGTCTTAAATCATTTGGATTCCTTAAGTCGTTTTGGCCATCTTGATATTAGATGCATTACATAAAATACCGGTTTACAATGATAACAGTAATAACTGTAAACATTTAACGATCACAAAGCAATTCACCTGTAAACACCAGTGTACAATAGTACACAACACCAATAACCACACAACAATAACTCATAGAAATAACCAATAGTCACACATTAATAATCCATAACAATAACCAATAATCACATATTAATAATCCGTAACGATCACCAAACAAGATACACGTATTAAACTGTACTTGTTAGTTAACCACCTGACCCTTATCCTTTAAACCAATCTTTTAACCTTCTCCAATTAATTTCCACCTCAAGTGTCATGTTAAGTCAAACCTTAATAACTTTTAAATGGACGAATGTCCCCTGTGTTCCATTGGAACTGTTTACCAGCTGACCCTATGGCCCTGGTTAATTGACCGATCCGGTCGAACCTGTGCACCAACGGCAGTGCCTTCCGCCATCCCCGAATGTGGCTGATGGATTTCCTTTGAGTGACTCTCCATTGAAGTCTCTCGTAGTGATCACAATGCGCAACCAGAAAGTCAAAACAATCTGGATTCCTCTCTTTATAAGTTAGCCCTTTTTGTCAGTGACATAATAACCAATCCTTGAGTTAAGACTATAACAGTTGACCATCAGTTAGGTTGATTAATGCCTAAAGGTCAGTTAGTCTTGTTCCAGCTTAGATGTATAAACTTCCAGTCATAAGACGTTAACGTATAAATAAAACGCAACAAAGTTGAGCAATACAGTATACAATATCATTCACATAAAATCACAGATATCGCTCTTAAACAATTAGCACATAACGTCTGGACCTTAGGATAATCCTTAGGACATTCAGACCACACAATTAACATACCGTTCACCGTGATAACAACTAGCTTGACTATTCACGCTTTAACAGTCCTTCCCCGTACGCTGTTATATTTACAAGCAATACCGGGTAATATTAATATAATTATCCATTAAACGTTACAGTACTGTCACTGTAGAACTAATACTTGTAATATACTAATCCTGTAAGTTCTTTATTTCCCCCTGTTATTTTACAGTGACTCTAGACAGTTCAACAGTTCGTTATTTTATGTGACATTCACATGTGATAATGAATTTTCACCTTGTAGTATATTTCTACTTCCTTAATTATATACTCATAATTGTTTCCACTTATTCTTTATATTATATCCCTTGGTCATTTTTTTATTATAACCAAAATTATTTTATAAACTTTATATTATACTCCTTAATATACCATAATACATTATATTACCTAGTTTACTTCCTTTCCTTATTAAATTACAAATCAACCGTATTAATTCGGTATTTATATATTATACCCAACAACTTAATAAATTACTAATAACTACATATAGTTTCCGGTGATCATAATTTGAACCCATTAACTTTTACAACTTACCAAACAACCATATACTTTTATAATTACTAAATACCCATATTAATTTTCGGAAATTGTAAAACAATTATATTAACTTCTATAAATTGCCAAATAACCTTATAACTTTTATAATTCACTAATTACCCACATTAACCTTTGTAATTATTAATTAACCATACTACCTTTTTGATTTACTAATTAGCCACTTAACATTTCGGTAATTCCAAAATGGATATTCTAATTTTTATAAATTACCAAATGACCTCATTAATTTTTGATCTTGACATATACTTTCCTTATATTTACATTTTAATCCCAAAACTTTATATAAGTTACATATTAACTTATAAATTATAGTTTTAATATTTAATTCACTAAAATGACCAAAACAATCCACAACTTTCTTCAATATTCATTTCCGCCCCATATTAAATTCTATTTTTCATATATACTTCCATAAATTACATATTCACCCCAAAAATTTTATAAACTTAATATTTTATGTCATAAATCATTTTAACCCAAGGTTTTTGGTCAACACTTTGACCAAGACTTAATTTCATAATTAATACTTTAATATACCCATACAATCACATGTAATTCGGTTTCACTCTCAAACTTCTCATTAATTACAAAATAGCCCCAAAACTTTATAAAATGTTATTTTAACACTTAACCACTTATTTAAATTCACCAAAATTCATAATATTAGTTCTTGCCTTATATTATATCATAAATATACCAATATACTCCTTAACTCTCGGCAATCCCATTTAATACACCAAACTTTTCAAAATTTTACATTTTAACCACATAACTTAATAAACTAGCCATTTAAATACTTGTAGCTATTTTTAATATTCCCAAAATTTATAATATGAATTAATACACTTATATATATATCTCAAAAATCATCAAATGCAATACTTTGCTCTCGGTTTTAATATTCCTTCACCATATAGTTTTAAAACTTGATTTAAACCTTATAATAAATACATATAAATGTATATAAGCCATATAACACTTCTAAAAATTATGCTAATGACTTAGAATGATTATAAACTCAAAATAGAACAAATAACTCTTAGATATTTCGGTTTATATATATGCATCTTATTTAATTTTTGTGTCACAATTTTATACCTTAAGGTAATAATCTTACCTTATATGTTATAAATTATTTTTCTTGATACTTTAACTCAATAATTTTTGGCCTTAATATTAACATGGCCTAAACGTAATTTTTATACCAAAGTTTGAAGCTTAAATCAAACTTAAACTTAATAAACCTTACTTATACAAACTTACCCCTTAAATCAAGACAATTCTTGTACTTGATTTTTCCTTGAATTCCAAGCTCTCCAAATGCTATCTTGATGAATAATTTTCGGCTCCTTAAATATATTTAGGTGATCCATTTGTTAGACTTCTAACAAGGATTTATAAATAATATTTGAAGTTATTTTACAAGAGTTTACCTTAGGAATTTAACAAGGTATTTTTGATACACCTTGGGATGATTGTAGATCCAAGTTTCCTTCATGAAATAATGAAGAGAATATAGGTTTAGAAGTTCCTAAATTTTCAAAAATACTATAAGGAACTTACTTAGGTTTTTCAACATAAAAATATACCTTAACTTGATCTTGTTGTTCCTTGTGTTGTTGTTGAATTTAAGAACCTCCTTGGAACATCTAATTCTTGGCGAAAATAGCAAGGTTGCTAGGTTGATTTCTTACTTCAAGACTTAGGAGATTTAACTAGGAATTTACATAGAATTGATGTTAGAACTTAAAACATCATTAATGGAGCTTGGAAGCTCTAAAGAATTACTTAGCAAATGAAGAGAGAAAAGAGAGGGATGAAGGGAGGCTTACCATTCAGCCAAGGGGAAATGGCAAAGAAGAATGAAGCCTACACTCACGTATAAGTAAGGCAAGGAAAGAAGGGAATCAACTTTGAATTATTTGACACCATGATTGTCTAATTGTTTAATCCTTCTCATGTTTACTAATTTGTTATTTTGCTCAATAATATTGCCTATCAATCAGACAAGAATTCGGCTGGGACAAAGTAGAGAATGGAGCTTTGTTTGCCACTTGAAACTAGAAGACAAATGTAAGTTAGGTAGGTATTTCTTTTGCAAATTATATGTTGATTTGTTCTTTGTTTTCTCCTTGCATTTACGGTAATGTAGATACCATTGGGCACCAGATTTCTTTGTCATTTAAGACTAGAGAACATGGCTAATTTAGTAGATGTCTTAGTTTAATTATTGTACAGCAACTAGACTTCTTTTTCCATGCTTGAAATCGGACATACTAGCTAGTATAAGACAATGGATTTTGTTTGTATTAACCATGAATTATGCTAGTTAGGTCATTGTCTTTCTTTGAATAATTTATAACAATCATTCCCTGTAACACCCCTATAATAATAAAACGACAGCGGAAAATAAACTAAAGGTGCTACAGACCATCGGGTTCCAAACACCCGGCACCAAACCTCACCAATTACAACTTACAATCTACAAAATCTACGGTCTGAACTCGAGAAAAAACTTAACACAACATAATAGAAATTTAACACATTAACTCTCCACAAAACCTAGTCCCATCCCAAACGCTCATTCTCTTCGTGGCCACCTGTAAATCAATTCGTACCTGCAAGATGAAACCAAGCAGCCCACCCCGAAAGGGGCGGGTCAGTTCCCTGGAATGGAACTGGTACAATTCTCCAAAAACAAACTTATAAAACATAACTCTTCAAAATAAACAGTAACATGAAAACAAACTCTTAAAAGTAAAACAGAGATAAAGCACTTCAAAACAATCAGGTTAAAGAGAAAAGAAAACAAGACAAAGATAGAGATAGAGAACTTCCAAAACAAGTCATCCACTTAAGTAGTCACACCACATAGTTAGTAAGCATCCATTGTTGATGTTAGAACCAATTCCCATTAGGAGTAGAAAAACCCAGATAGCCACAAAGGACTAGGAATGATAAAGTAGATCCAAGAACCAAGAACTCGAGAGTGGAATAATTCAACTGGGAGAGATGGCCCCCACCGCCAATCACGTCCTTTTAGGACAGGGGATATACAGCCCCTCACTGTTTATCACGTCCACTAAGGACAGGGGATATACAGCCCCTCACTGTCTATCACGTCTACTAAGGACAGGGGATATACAGCCCCTCACTGTCTATCACGTCCACTAAGGACAGGGGATATACAGCCCCTCACTGTCAAATATCAATGCCCCTATGGGCGAGGGATATACAACCCCCTGCTGTTACCATTAAAGACGCGCGCACGTCGAATGAAAGATTTCCAAGATTGACCTTTTCCAAATCCCCACTAGATCACCAACTACCCAGAGCAATACCAAAACACTCAGTCCTACAGAGTGCAGAAGCGTAAACCCTAAGCAGTCAATGTCTAACGGGACACCAAATAGAAGGAACCAATACCCAAGTGAGTTCCACATCCAAGGCTCAGTTAGTCACACAAGCTGAGTCAGTCACACAACCATTTCCTTTTTTAGAAGTTCCTCTTAAAGCCAGTTAGCGTTTTCCAAAACATTCCACAAGTCAATCAGCCAAAATAACGTAGTACGAGAAATCGTACAAAACATTCCATAAAGTCCAAAACACATCAAGCTGAGTACGAGAAATCGTACCTGGATAACGCCGTAGCAGTTCTAGTCAACTTGCGCAAACAATCAACAGTACTCTGAAGAATATTAAAGGTAGTCTATCATCAATCACTTGTAGCCTACGTTAAGCTTAAATAAACTCCTCACTCTTATTTCTAAGTCCCAATTGTCTTTTAAGCCCTCACTTAAATGTTATGTATAACCTTTGACTTGTCTGAGAATGTTGTATAGCCTAAGGTTGTAAGATCAAGGGATGTATTCTTCTAACACTTATCAATTGTTCCACTCTTATCCACTTTACCAATACTTAACCGTAGTCCTCACATTAATACCTTTATATCTTAAGTGTATTTATATTACTCAATTAGTCTTAGAATCTCAATAATAACCCTTAAGCTCAATACCTTTATTCTTACTTTAGGACAGACATCGTATTATAACCTATGATGGATTTATCTTAGAATACTATACTATTATTCCATAAGGTAATGATTAGGTATTTTATCAATATTTACTAGATAATCCTTTATGATTAAGTCTTCCCCTTAACTTAATTAAGACCTACAACCTGTATATCGGAATCATAGTGTCGTAGATGCATTTCATTACAACTTCATTGATCTTAGAATTTAGAGACAACTACTAGACTCAATTATTTTATCTTTACTTTAGAATAACTTAATATTATAACCATTTAATTATCTTGTCTTAAGATGTTCAATTACTCTTCATCCTGAAACAACTATATTTTAATTAACTCAAACCCTTCCAACTCTTTTACTTAGTATCCACAAAGTATGTTATTCGCTTAATTATTACCTATATAATAAGGTGTTTTAAGATAACCCTTTTTATGTATCCTTACTTACATTTTAATTTTCCCAAGTATTTAATTTTTACACACATTCTCTCCATAGAGTATGTATAATCCTTTTGTACTAAATTTTAATAAACTTATGTCTCAAATACATTTTATTTTACTTACAAGACCAAAGGTTTCAAAGGAATAACTTAATAAATTAATTTCCTTTATTGTATTTTAGGATAAACATTATATCTCGACATAAGGTAAAATTTATCTGAGAACTAAATTCTGATTCATAAGTGAAATTGTTAATTATGTAATAAGATAATCTATTCTGAAAATCCCCATACCTTGTATTCAAATGACACATTAAGATTTCCAGTGTCAAAAAGGTAAATCAATATAATATCTTACGTAACCTAGTTTCATCTAATTAAAGGTTTAAAGATTTTAAGTATCTAATTTCTATTTATAAACCTTCTTATAAATTCTAACTACTACATACATTACTTAATTATAAACTCACATCCTGAACATTGGTATTAAATGTATTTATATGGCTTATCAAATTCTAAGAACGTAAGGATTATTATTTAGATTAATTCCCCAATCATAGTTTAATATAGTTTTATATCATAATCCTTTTAATGATTTTATCACAAGATATTAAGTTATTACTCAATACTATAAATATTAAGAAATGATTAAATCTAGACTTATTTATCCTCTTCACATTTAGATGTAAAAGTAACTCATTTACTTTATTATTGTTTATATAATAAGAACATTTAAATGTAAAAGTATTTCATTCATTTTATTATCAATTAAATAATAAGATCTATTTGTGTAACACTTTATGTAAACTAATTACAAATATTCCTAAATTTCAACTTATTAATTTCTTAACCCAATTATAGATTTACATTGTGGTCACTGACTAAATATATACATGTATTTTAATACTGTTTATATAAATCCTAGAAATTCAAAGGTAACTAAAAACTCAATTCATAACCATAAAATAATACCACCTCATATAGTATTCTATTATTAGTATTATGTAGAGGTTTAGTTTAACTCATTAATTCCTTCATATTACATTTTCTATAAGGTATTTTATTCCTTTTATTTATTAATTTATATATATATATATCCTTCCTATTATATTTCTCACAAGGAATGTTATTTCCTTTATCTATTTTTATTGTATTTATATATATATAAATATATATATATATCTACATATATTAAGATTTATCCAGAACATTCTTTAAGAAATTCTATTGTATTTAATTATATTTAATATCTTTTAGACATATCCACAACTGATTTATGGTTTACAAAATAAAGTATTTCCCTTAGTTTTAGTTAAACATATTAGCTTCCATATATATAATAAATAAAATGTAGTTTAGTTAAATTCCTTGATTTAATATAAGTTTCTATTTTATTTCTCTCATATAAACATATATATAAATATATGTAACAATTTTTACCTCACTTAAAGTTAATACCCAAAATATTTATAAACATACTGTATTAAATGTTAATTAGTCTTATTATATTTTCCCCAACCTATAAAGTTCATTAATCAACTACCCTTTAATTTTTGATTACATTAAAAACCTTATATTATAGGTTATTCTTATGAAAAACTCATAAACACAATTTTTAAAACCTTTGACCATTTCCCAAAAATTCCCAAATTTAATATACAGTAACTATAACATTTTAGACATATTATAAAAATTTTATTTCATAAAAATATCTTTTGAATGTAGCCAAATAATTCCAGAAAACCCGTAACTTGTAAAAATCATAACTTATGTTTAAAAACTCCAAAACCATATTAATTTACATCAAAATAAACTAGATAAAATAAGGAATCTATGGTTAAAATTTCAAGTCAAAATACATTCGGGAAGATATTTAAATTAACCCAACAAGTTAAGACTATTTACTGGAATTTACTAAAACCCTTATAAACTAATTCTGGTATGTTTTAATCTCGGCCGTCCAATCTCTTAAAACGAGATCGGACGGCCCCTGTGCATCGAGTTCATCAGCGAACTCAATTACCAAACCGAGTACTAAATCCCGTTTTTCTCACAATCTACAGAACCAAATTGAGTGATTCTTGTTTCTATGGTTTCGAAATTAAATTACGGTTCTAATGATACCAATTTCCCCAATTATAATGCAGTATTCAATGGTTTTCGAATTCGATTTCGAGGTTAGGGTTCTTAAGAGTTTTCGAATTCGATTCTCCCAAATTCACTCAATCTAAAGCGTAATTGATGCAATTGAATCATGGTTTTGACCGATAATGTAACATAGTTTAGCAAGGTTGAAGGAATTTGAAGAAAACTTAGAATTGCTCGAATCGAAAGGAATTGTTTTCGGTTTCCGGAAAAATGCCCCCTTTACAACTCGATTGAGTAGCCTACTTTGCAACACTATAATTTACAGTAAAGAGGGAGTTAGAACTATTTCTTGGGCTTAATCTAAAGAGGAAACTTATCTCTACACAATGATAGCAAGAACTCATCCTAACTCGCAATACACAGAAAGAAATCGAACCCGAAACTTACGAGTTTACCTTCTCGTTTCTGGAAAAATTCTGGGCAAAACGCGACCAGATCGGGGTCGGAACTTTAGACGCCTATATCTTCCATATGATTGAGAATTAGATTTGGTCATCAACATGAAAGTTGTAGAGGGATTAGAGCTCTTTAAAATGAGCTAAAGAACATGAAATTTGGATGAGAAACGAAGAAGTTATGGCTAGACGAAGTTACCTGATTCGAAGGGAAAAACTGGAAACTGCAGTTACGGTTTTGCAGGGTGGCTACTTTGGATCGAATTTCCGGTTGATTTAGGATGAGTTAGGGTTAGTGTGAGTTATGGTTGCAAAGAGGAGATTAAGGAGAAGAGAATGCAAAAGACGACACTCAAAAATTCCAAAAGATGAGAAAGTTATGGAGGTCACAAGTTAGGGAAAAGTCGGTTCCGAAAATCGTGGAGATAAAATCTAAGTGTGGGCGCGTGTGAGCTTGACACGTGGCAGATTTAAAAATTTTGACTCAAAACTTCAATCTAGCATAACTTTGGCTAGGATGATCCGTTTTTGACGTTCTTTTTATCGATCTTCATGGTTTTCCATAACCTATTTATTGGTATAGGTTCATGGCTGGTTTGACCATTCTCAAAAAGTCAACTCTAGCAAGGCTTAATAAGCTTTAAGGTTTCTAGAATTTTATATTGACTTTTGTTTCAAAACAATGTTCCAACACTTCCTAAAATCTTTATAACATAGTTGGAGTGTTATAAATTTTCCCTATATTTATTGACTTATAAATCTTATTATTAAATTCATAATACTATATAATAATGTATAATTAGGGTTAAATAGGAGAAACCCCTAAATAAATTTCACAATTCCATATAATTTAATATTCATAATTCCATATAATAATTTAATTTTTAATAAAATAAATCCCCTAAATTAATTTAAATTAATTTAGGGGTATTTCATTCCCTCTTGTTGCTGATCACAATCGGAAGTCCCATGTGCTATGGGAGCAACTTGACCTCCTTGTTTATTGCCTTGTATAAAAGTAGCACTAGGACTTATTCTTTTGTATATTTTAGTTTCATTACTTTTGCTTATCTAATCTTTATTGCTTTTCTCTTGCAGGTTATACGGTGGAGTAAGCTTCATTGACAGATTTAAGTTGCTACATTATCATATAGAACATACTATGTGAGTCACATTACCATTAGGCAAATATTTTTGTAAAATCTAGCCAAATGAGACTACAAATGACGCCTACTATAGGGATTAAATGGAATTGATTTTTCATTTGATTATTGTTACACTATATTGTACTAAGACCATACTAATATGTGTAATAGGTTCCAGCATTTAATTGGTACATTTATACTATGGTAAAAGATGAAAGTTTTAAGGTAAAAATGCTGATTTTAGGTACCTTTTTGTTCTAAAAATCGCCCCTATTTGTACTATGAATTTAGTACTGGAATTAATTGATTTAGATGTTCATTTTATCCTCTTTTAATATTGTCAACTTGTGGCTCCTAAAAAACTTCAAGGTAATTGCGTAAAACGCAGTTTTGTGACACTCGAAGGTGCGTTTTTGTGCTTTAAGGATTTTCTGGAAAATAAGTAGTCGCTATGTGTTCCAAGTGTTTATTTACATTGTTTATAGTCAATAATAATATGTTAAGGTGTTACATTGAGTTATATGGGGTTATATCAACTCAGAACACAATTCCCGGGCTAACCGGGCAAAAAGGAGCGTTAAGAAATTCATCCGAGCACTTTGTTAATTTTTGTGAAAGTAGCTCGAGAACCCTCTTTGGAATAATGAATATAGATGATAGGAACTCTTAGAATGATTTATATTGGAGTTCGTGCCACTTCGGTACCTCTCCGAGGTACTCCCGTGGGTTTATGGGGCCCTCATCGGGAACCTCCGAGAACTTTGTCTCTAACTGAGAATCTATCTTGAGAGCTTCATCTTAAATGTTAATTAAAGTGTTATTGTGTATTTAGAATGAAGTTTAATGCTTTACTTTATTTAATAAAGTATTTCCAGGACTTTCGGACCTTAAGGGGCCCTTAAGGGAACTCCCGGGCATTTTGTATTTTTACTCAGTTATAACTGAGGGCTTGTGTTTTTAAAGGTCATAAAATGATCCTTGATTAACTTCATATGAGTTTTATAGCTTATATAACTTGATTAGCTTAAGGTCGGGCTTTAACGCTCGTTTTTTACCTTAAGGAGTTTTGGTGCGTTTTAACGCCCAAGTGTTTATATACTTTTATTAGGGTTTAATAATCCCCTAAATAATACTTTTTCATCATTATTTAATTATTTAAAGGTTAGGGATATTTCACATGAGCTGATCGTGCTGTGCTACCGAACACGAGGATGGTGATGATGATGGAAGCGGTTTAAGCAAATACTTGAGGTCGGAAACATCTGTACTAGTTTCATCATTAGTACCCCCGCCGATGTCGCTGATCTCCAAGAAGAAAACCCTAATTATTTTATCCCCATCACTGCCACCTGATTCAATGAAAATTCTGGAGGCACAAACACCGCCCCCTTCAGAACAGAGTACACGTGGAACTACTCCTCACCAAAACCTCCTCTAAATAAGCCCGCTGAATAAATGATCAAAACCGAGATCCACTTTAAAGGTGGACAAGACAAGTTGCGTGATTCTCTTTTCGCTTCTTTATTAATCCCATATGATGTAAGTTCAAACGTGGTTTACTAAGTCCCTAATTTGTTTGAACGTAATTTTCTTCAAGCATAGGGGAGACTTCTTGACAACACACGGTGCCATCGGCTCTTCCACATCACCACCGAGTAAGCATGACCACACAATGGTGAAGTTGAAACCCTTATATTGACTCTGGTCATTCCATGGTGTGGAACAAAATTAAGAAAGGATCTTTCCAGTAAGTATTTTGTTTCATTCATTTCGCTCTCTCTTTGATCTTGTCAACAACAAAAAAATCCGTATCCTGTTTCACAAAACCTTAATTATTTACTATGATTGATTTTCTTCTTCTGTTATAGGTATTGTAGTGATACGATGGAAGGCCTGTTTGATAAATCACCTACCAACACCTGTGAAACTAATTCAAATTCTCAAGTATGAAGATGACTTTCATTCTAGACCAAGCAAAATCCCAAAATGCCTCCGTAATTCTCAACTCACTTGAAATCGAGTTCATTATAGACACCCTCAATGAAGCTAAAGGACTAAGTTTAGTAACTCTCGAGAAACTTACCAGGATTACCCCTACAATGAAAGAACAATCTATAATATCTTGGCATTCAACAACGATCCCACATAGTTTGCTGATTCTGAATACTTCCTGTATAACCTTCTAGATCTATCCTAGACGCATTCACGTGTGCCAAAAATGATGTTGTTCCGCTATAACTATGACAATGAGATTCTTCGTGTGATGGAGTCGTTAAAGACGCTAGAATCTAGCTGTAATGAATTGAGGACCCAAGGCGGAATGTTCCTGAAGCTTCTATAAGGGATACTGAGAACAGGAAACAGGTTAAATGCAAGGACTATAGAAAGAGATGCTAAGGCGTTTAACATGATGACAACACTGCTGAAACTGTCTGTCTATAAGATTCATGATGGGAAAATGAGTCTGCTTGATTTTGTTGTACATCAAGTGGCTTGTAACGAGGGAATGAAGAAAAACAAGATGAGTTAGTTATGAGATGTGGTTCATCCTACATCGATATATTAGGAAAAGGGATACTAGTCCCTTTACTATAAATAGGGGTTAGTATTGTGAAAGATGGTTTCATCCCACATCGTGGATTTGGAAAACAAAGGAGCACTTTCTTTCTTATAAAAGGAAGTATCCTTTCTCATTCTAAATAATCCCTTCAACAATCAACTTCATACATAGTTAAGTTGTATTGTCTTCTCTCTTTGTATTTCTGAAGTAATAGTAAAATTAGTTATAGTTCTGGTGTCTTGTTTATAGCTTTATCTAGCAGCTATTGTGGGTAATTTTATAGTGCTTTATTGTGGTAAGAAATTACAGTCAGGAAATTCTGTCTAAAGAAGTGGTTTTAAAGCGGGACCATTGTGACCCTATCACGACCTGTGAATTTTTCTGTACAGAGTGATTTTCTAGTACAATAATTTACTCTCTTACCCAGTCGCTTCAGCAACAAGTGGTATCAGAGCCAAGGTTCTGTCTTAGTATGCTCTGTCATTGCAGCTAGGCTGATCCTCCATATCAGAAAAACAATCTTTTGATTGTTTGATACATCATAGTACTACTAAATGAAAATTGGAGTAGGAATGGAGGAACCCAAATCAAGAACCCCGGAGACGACATCATCAACTTCCTCGTCATCAATTTGGAAAAGAAAGATGATGACTAATGCCAAGTTTTTAGTGAAGACGTTTGATGGTACAGACCATTTCGGCATGTGGCAATGTGAGGTTCAAGACGTTCACTTTCAACAAGGTATTGACATCACCATTGAAGAAACAAGACCAGAAGAAATACAAGATAAGGAATGAGAGGCCATAAATCGAGCAGCTTGTGGTACAATTCGCTCTTGCTTGTCGAAAGAACAAAAGTATGCGTTCTCTAAAGAAAATTCCCCATGTAAATTATGGAAGGCACTGGAGGAAAAATTCATCATGAAGAAAAGTAGTATAATAAGCTTTTTATGCATAAAAGGCTATTTTGTTTTTCTTATGTTATGGGGACCACGATGAATAATCACATCACTAGTTTCAATCATCTAAGTAGCTGATTCGGTAAACATGGATGTGACATTCAATGATGAAGATTTGGCCTTAAAGTTGTTAGGATCTCTTCCCGATGAGTATGAGTTTCTCGAAACAACTCTACTCCATTGGAAGGATGAAGTCTCCATGACAGATGTTACTGTAGCTCCATATAGCCATAAGTTGAGAAGAAAAGAAAAGAGGGTAAGTAGTAGCGAAGCAGCAGAAGCATTGGTGGTGAGAGGTCATTCATTCGCTCAGAGAAAGGGGAAGAAAGGGTGGTCAAAATCCAAAGCCAAACTCGGTAAAGATGAATGTGCATTTTGTCGAGAAAAGGGGCATTGGAAGAAGGACTGTCCAAAACAAAAGAAAAACAAGACTGTTTAAGATGCGTGTGTGGCAAAATGCGATAGCGATGGATCAGGACTCTCATTGGTGGCATTGACTTCAACAATTAACCAGGATGAGTGGATTCTAGATTCAGTAGCAACCCATCATATGTCTCCCTTTCGAGAATAGTTCTTTGACTACAAAGAACTAAAGAGTGGAACCGTTTTGATGGGAGACAATAGCCCATGCAAGACAATTGGTATAGGTTCAATCAGGTTGAAGAATCATGATGGATCAACCATAGTTCTAAGAGATGTTCGGTATGTTCCAAACTTGACCAAAAATCTTATTTCTTCGGGACACTTGGAGTCAAAAGGATTCTCATGGACCGCTAAGGATGGAGTTATAAGGGTCATTTCTAGAGCATTGACGGTGATAAGAGGCACCAGAAGAAATCATTTGTGTTACTACGAGGGCAGTACAGTTATTGGAACAATAGGTGTTGCAAACGCTTCCAAGGAGAATGGTGCTTCGCAGTTATGGCACATGTGACTGGGGCACGCTGGTGAAAAATCCTTACAGATTCTTGAAAAGCAAGGATTGTTGAAAGGTGTGAAGGCTTGCAAGTTATACTTTTGTGAGCATTGTATCCTTAGGAAGCAAAAGAGATTAAAGTTTTGCACCACCATCCATAATACGAAGGGTATTTTGGATTACGTCCATTCTGATGTTTAGGGACCCGCCAAGACGCCTTCCTTGGGTGGTAACCGCTACTATGTGATCTTCGTGGATGATTTGTCTCAAAGGGTTTGGGTGTATGCCATGAAGACTAAGGATGAAGTGATGGGAATCTTCCTAGCATGGAAGAAGATGGTCGAGACGCAAACAGGTCAAAGGATCAAGTATCTTTGGACAGATAATGGGGGAGAGTACAAGAGTGATCCATTCTTGAAGGTTTACAAAGACGCGGGAATCGTCCAACACTTCATAGTTAAGGAAACACCGCAACAGAATAGAGTGACAGAGTGAATGAACCAAACATTGTTAGAGAAGGTTTGATGCATGTTGTCAAATGCTGGGCTGGGCAGACAATTTTTGGTAGAGGCGGTAACATATTGCAACCATATTGTGAATCGGCTACTGTCGTCAGCTATTGGTGAAAAGACACCGCTTAAGGCATGGTTTGGAAAACCGGCTACTGATTATAGTTCTTTGCGAGTATTTGGTTCCGTGGCTTACTACCATGTGAAAGAATCAAAATTGGATCCAAGGGCAAAGAAGGCTCTATTTATGGAATTTACGCCTGGGGTAAAGGGATACCGGTTGTGGTGTCTAGAAGCAAAGAATACAATCATTAGCATAGATGTCACCTTTGATGAATCTGCATTGTGGCAGAAGGTGACAGTAGACTCCATCCAGATACAGGGAACTTAGAAGCTGGTGGAGAAAGCACCAAAACAGGTGGAGTTCGAGGAGACATTGCTAAACCCATTGGTTGGAGATGATAGTGACTCTCAAGGAGTAGATGAGTCAGATGCGGAAGCTCCAACAGCAGAATCAGATCCGATTGCAGAAGAAAGACCTAGAAGAGAGATCCACAAACCTGCTTGCTATGCGGATATGGTGGCTTATGCACTTCCAGTTGTAGATGAAGGGGTACCACATACTTTTCAAGATGCAAATCAAAACTCGGAAAGTAAGAAGTGAAAGGTGCCATGGAAGAAGAGATGAATTCTCTTCACAAGAACAACACATGAAAGTTGGCACAACTACCAGAGGGCAAGAAGGCAATTGGCTGCAAATGGGTGTTTGCAAAGAAAGAAGGAACTTCAAGTGAAAACAACGTCCACTACAAGGCCATGTTAGTGGCCAAAAGGTATACACATAAGGAAGTTATTGATTACCATAAGGTATTTTCTCCAGTTGTGAAGCATTCTTCCATTAGAATTCAGTTGGCATTGGTAGCGGAGTTGGATTTGGAACTAACCCAACTCGTTGTGAAGACCGCGTTCTTACATGGCGATCTGGAGGAAGAGATCTATATGACTCAGCTGGAAGGATATAGGGTTCGTGGTAAAGAGGATTAAGTTTGTAGGTTGAACAAGTCATTTTATGGGCCGAAGCAGTCTCCAAGGCAATGGTACCAACAATTTGATTTGTTTATGAAAGGGCAGAGGTACACAAGAAGAAAATATGACCATTGTGTATATTTGCAAAAGCTACATGATGGGTATTATATCTACCTACTCTTATACATTGATGACATGTTGATAGCTTCAAAGAATCAGTCAGAGATTGATAGATTAAAGGCTCAATTAGCACAAGAGTTTGAGATGACAGATTTGGGAGAAGCCAAGAAGATTCTTGGGATGGAGATTAGTAGAGACAGAAGGAGTGACAAACTTCAATTGACTTAGAAGCAATACTTGAAGAAGGTGCTACAACGTTTTGGCATGCACGATGATTCAAAAGTTGTGAGTACCTGGCTTGCACCTCATTTGAAGCTAAATGCCCAGTTATCTCCTAAGACTGAAAACGAGCGAGAATATATGGCACGAGTCTCATATGAGAATGCAGTTGGTAGCTTAATGTATGCCATGGTGTGTACAAGGCCCAACATTTCACAAGCAGTTGGAGTAGTGAGCAGGTATATGCAGGACCCTGGCAGAGGTCATTGGCATGCTGTGAATGGATTCTACGGTATATTAAAGGTACTGTAGATGTAGGTCTGCTATTTGAGCAGAATGTTAAAGGTGGTCAAGGTATGGTTGGATATTGTGATTCTGACTATGCAGGTGACATGGATAAGCGACGATCAACTACTGGTTACTTGTTCACTTTTGCCAAGGTGCCAGTAAGTTGGAAATCTACCTTGCAGTCTACTGTTGCTTTGTCTACGACCGAGTTGGAGTACATGGATTCGACAGAGGCTGTAAAGGAAAGTATTTGGCTTCATGGGTTGATTAAAGACTTGGGAGTTAGTCAGAGGCACATCACAGTGTACTGTGACAGTCAAAGTGCTATTCATTTAGCAAAAAATCAAGTCTATCATGCAAGGACAAAGCATATTGATGTTCACTATCACTTTGAGCCGGAGATACTCGAAGAAGGGGATATTCATGTTTAGAAGATCCAGACAACCGAGAATCCTACAGACATGATGACCAAGGTGGTGACCACAGTTAGGTTCAAACATTGCTTCGACTTGACCAATATCCTGCACGTTGAAGATGGCGCATGAAGGCGCATTCAAAGACACTTCTATTTCTTTTTTGTTTGAGAGAGCGTGTTTTGTTTTTTGAGTGGGATAAACCAAGGTGGAGAATTATGAGACGTGGTTCATCCCACATCGATATATTAGGAAAAGGGATACTGGTCCCTTTACTATAAATAGGGGTTAGTATTGTGAAAGATGGTTTCATCCCACATCGTGGGTTTGGAAAACAAAGGAGCACTTCCTTTCTTATAAAAGGAAGTATCCTTTCTTATTCTAAATAATCCCTTCAACAATCAACTTCATACATAGTTAAGTTGTATTGTCTTCTTTCTTTGTATTTCTTAAGGTAATAGTAAAATCAGTTATAGTTCTGGTGTCTTGGTTATAGCTTTATCTAGCAGCTATAGTGGGTAATTTTGTAGTGCTTTATTGTGCTAAGAAATTACAGTCAGGAAATTATGTCTAAGGAAGTGGTTCTTAAGCGGGACCATTGTGACCCTACAACGACATAGGAATTTTCCTATATGGAGTGATTTTCTAGTACAATAATTTACTCTCTTACCCAGTTGCTTCCGCAACACTAGTGGTATAGCATCTGGTTTGAAATTGGGAGCACCAACTAATGATGGTGGCCCTGTAATTTCAAAGGAAAAGGATAATGATGAGTTTTTAAAGTTGGGTTGTTGTTAGAGGATTAAACTTTGAGTTGTCAAATGAGAAGAAAGCTGTTGGTTTGGATTCAAGTGCATCAACACCATAATGCCACACAAAAGTGGTGTCTTAGAGACTAGACAATGACTTCTTCTTCTTCTGAATGGGAGAAGTACGAGTGAAAGATGAGAAGATGAATTGTTTGTTAAGGAGATGAAGCGGTTTCAAGCTGGTGCAATGCTCAAGTCAGAGGAGATAAAAGAGGAGCATATCAGAGTGATAGACCTGATGAAGAAAACTAGGCAATATTATCAAACTGGATCTGATAAGATCAAACCACTATAACTTTTCATCATAGAGAATGAATTTTTGGGTATGGTGTATGCTAACATGTTACTGTAATATTAGCAGTGTGTGTTAGACCTGTCAAATGGGTTATCCGTTCGGATTTTGGGTCATTAAACTTTCAGGTCATTTCGGGTTCAGGTCATTTGGGTTCGGGTATAATCGGGTTCGGGTTGTAACAATGTTAGGTAGAATCAGGTTTCGGTTATTTCATGTCATGGTTAATACTTTTTGACAAAATTATTAAATAAAAGTCTACCTAATTTCTATAAAATTATACTACACATAGAACACAAAAAGTCAATACATTGCATATTATGAATTTTATTCAAATATAATAAGTTTAAATGAAGCTTTGTTGTCATATCTATTCAGGTTATTCATGTTAGTGATAATTTAGGGTCACTATTATTTCATATATTCGAGTTTGACTAATTTTTAATTACTATTATTTCGCGTCATTTCGGGTTTGGGTCAATTTCGAGTTATAAATTTTTTGGATCATTCGGGTTTAACCCAATTGGGTTTCAGGTTTATTATATTTAAATATTTTTGGAATTCGGTCAGGTTTCAGGTTCGGGTCAAACGAGCGGGTTTTCGGTTTGGGTCAAATTTTGACAGGTCTAAATCTGTGTGTTTTATACTCTATACCTATATATCTTGTTTATATAGGTTAAGCTAGTTTTATCGTTTGTTTGAGAGGGGGGGTGTTCGTTTATTGACATGGGCTTAACAACCATAAATAAAGCTAAATGGGCCACCTAGTCTCAGTCTGAACCAAATTGAGCCCAAAATACTTTTTTTTAAGGAAGTATTCAGACTTTTCTGGGCTTCACCACTCTCGTAGATACTAGATAGATTTCTTTTTTTTTTTTATACCTTGTACTACTCGTCGCGCTAACGGACTATTTCTCAAATTCCACCTTAAAAAAGGTATTTTTGACATTATAGATAAAATTAATTAAATAAACCGAATTGTATGATCTATTAACATATATGTACTAGTTAAGTCGTTGTGTATACCTCCTACATTGATTGAGGTGGAGAACAAGTCATTTGTTATTCGGTCGGTGAGATACATCTCTTTGTTATAGCATATTTTGAGGTTAGGAAATCCAGAAACAAAATCGTATGTCCTGTTTGTCAGAGCGGACAATATTACAACAATTGATACTTTGGACTGTTACATATGATATCAGAGCAAGATCCAGGTCACTGTACCAGTGAGTCCGTGAGGGCGTTGGGCTCCCAAGGTGGAGAAGTATAACACCCGACGAGGATTAATTAGAATGAAGAACAAACTAACTATTTCTTATATGGGTGTTCTCGTTGTTATGATGCATTTTGCGGCTAAGAAACCCTTAAAGAAGGCGACCTATAATGTTAATAGGTAATACGGCACTCGAACTACATTATTACCTCAACTCCTTTTGTAACGGGTGGGATTAATTATATTATCTTTTCTTTTTGAAATAATGGGTTTAATTATATAATCTTTGTGAAAAGGTTTTATAATTAGGAAGCAATATATATGATGCATCACATGTAGCCCGCTGTGGTGGTCACATTTGTAACACCCCAACTAATTCGGCTCCTAATTATCGTGTAAACGTCATACTTAATAATTAAATCGCAGCGGTAAATGACAGACTGTCGTACTATGGTGTTACCATTACCACTGGCCCATACGAGTGATAACGCGTTATATGATAATCAAGATACGAAACGTATTCCCGCAGTGACCACAAGAGATAGATAGCAGTTTAGATAATACCAAAATAAATACAACATAATACCGTCTTATACATAAGTCCGTACACGTGAGCATCTAAACGAATGTACACCTCGGTTCACAAAACCTGAGTCCAAAATAATAACCGTATCACTTCTTACCAAAGTCTATACCAAAAGTGTCGCGCCCCGCGTCGACAAACAACTAGTCTCCTGAAAATAAACATGGTTGTGGTATGGAATCAGCCCCTGCTGAGTATGTTATCACATGCCCCGTCATGCCTCCTCAAACGCCTCAATTAATTGGTCGAGAGCATGAGATTCATTACATGCAATACCATTTTATTATTAAACTGCAAAACAATAACAGTAATAACCATACAATAGCATACAAGCCCAATAATGTTCGCCAAATATACGAGCTAACAATCTATTCGTAATTGTTCAGTTATACCTAGTGAAAATGTCTCGTTAAAACGACGTGTCTCTAAATTACCCATATATTATGGCGGGTCACCCACTGCAGTAGCCACTCCAGCGGTAGAGTCTCCGACCAACGAACCGTTCTAGTTCGCGGGAAATTTCTTGATACTTGTGGACCCGTACGCGGACATCTTAATATCGTTTTTGTGATCACAATGCGCACCAGGAGCCACATCCTCCTGGCTTTGTTCATCTATACCATCGCATCGCATTACCAATATTTCTAACAAAGCAGACTAAGGTCGTTAGTCCAATCCGAAGTATGTAAACTCGGGATCCAGTGTTAGATACGAGAGCGACATTAGAAAGGCCAGTGCTCCGTATTTAATTCTCGGATAATATATATCTTATTATCCTAATGCTACAACATTTTTCTTATGTACCTTATATTACACATATAAGATAGCATCATAGCCGCTAGTTCGTTTTATATATAGGTTCATATATACGAACCGATACTGTAACACCCCTCTCCATAATCACGATATAATCCCTCATGTAGCAATAAATAAAACGTCTCGCAGCGGAAAAATAAATAACAATTACAAAACTCACACGGGTGTCACCGGCTATTACTCGCCCATGCGAGCAACGTAGCCAAACCACATCCAACTTCCAAAATAAACAAACTGCTAACCGCAGTGATAACGAGAAACTCCTATACATCAAACTAAGTTCATAACCATAAACATTGACAAGTGAGCGTCTACCCAATCCTGAAAAATACATAACCTTACCATAAGACCATACACCATCTTCATTACCATACAACATCTCCAACTACCCTGTTCCTGCTCTTCAGCTCCGACAATGATCAACAACCTGAAATGGTGTAGTATCAGCGATAGACGCTGAGTATGCCGGGCCTGGACCCTAATGGTCACTTGTCATTTTAACCATCTTATTATTAGATTGGTTTCATGCTTTTCCTTTTTACAGTTATAATCAAAACTGAAGCATAAATGTATAATATACATAATCAACCATCCAAATATTCATAAACATTAATCATCCATCCAAACCAAACATTCATAGAATATTTCAAACATCATTTGTATATCGAACGTATCGAGCAATAACAACAAATTTTGTACAATGTACAATCGCCGTAGTGTTCACCATCCACTGTCAATTTATTTTAGTTTGGCTTCCAAGCCCCATCCATATGTACAATGTACATTCGTCGTAGCGTACAGTTCCCATAGTTAATTTACCTTAGCCTTGTAGGCTCCATCCAACCATGTTTAATTAATGTCAGTAGGGCGTCATGTTAGGACAACCCGATAACCTCACCATGGACAGTAGTCCCCCGTACACACAAAGGTCTCATTTCGCCAGAGGTCCGGAGCCCCTGACTCCTATGTCCGTAAGACGTCCATAAAAGGCCGTAGCCACCTGATCCACGAACCTATTTGGGCTCGTTGGATATAACCTGGAGCGGAATCCAAATAGGAAACCCCTCAGTGATCACAAATGCGCAACCAAGTAGTTCGTAAACACTGGGATTCCTCACCTCAATCTCACACCATCACTCTCTCATAATGTTTAAGATCTGCTTAGTCTTATGGAGAATATTTATTAACCAGCGGCCCAAGGGTCACGCATACCTAGAATCCTAGGTGTTATATTATGTTAGAGATCCATGCTCTAGAGACCGACAATGTCGTGACTCGTTCCTAAGTGTTTTACTTAGGTTACCATATACTTTATTAATATCATGGTATTATATCAATAACCGTCATGTCATCACAACGCATATGTATGTTATATAAGTCGATCTATAGTCGACGTAGTGTTAGTCCCGTAGGACGCCCGTGCATAAATAATTAATGCATCAACACTTAAACCCATACATGTAACCACACACATATAACACACAAGTTATATCAACCAAATCCGAGCCCAAGGAGCAACCTTAGGTCAACTCGGCAAACCCCTTACATACCGTTCACCCTGATTGTATTACGGTGGAGTATGATCTTCAAGATCCTATGCTCCGTGTAGTCCGCTAGCTTGTCAAGTGTCCTTGCCAGAAGTATAATCTAAACGGTATTAAAACTATACGTCAGTCTCCATGACTAACTACATCCGGTATTTCCGAATAATAAGTAACCCCGACAGTTCACCTCTGTTTTCTACAGTTGTTGTTACGGGTTTCTCTAAAACAGTCAGTTTTGTTACTTAAAACGCGTACGTCAAAACTATTCCAACTGTTAAGTTTAGTTCCTTATATTTCTTTTAATCTTATCCACCTCTAGTTTAGGTACGTAACCTATAGTTGCATGTATGCATGCATTCTTGTATTATATTGCATTCTAAAATTCATAACTTATAGTTCATAACTATATTTATTATTTTTTTTAAAATAACCACCACCATTAAATCATATGGTTTTCAACCAAAATATATATATCCACCTTATATACATTATTCTTGTGTATGTATATATTTACCACGTAGGTAATTCCCATGAGTTTAATAAACTCTTATATTTTATGTTACTTTTTATCATCTTTTATTAGATGATTATTCCCATTAGTTGTATCATATTGTACGACTTATAATAAGATTATTATCCTAACATGAGTAACATTTTATGTTGTATAATTACAACTTCTAAGGTTTATTCAATAAATACCTTAGTTTATAACTCCCATTTATTTATAGTTTGTCACACTATTTTATGTGAGTACCCTTCCTTATATTAATTCCATCTAAACCACCTTACACTCCCTCCTATTCTAAATATAAGTCGTTTTAGGCTTTAGACTTATGTTCAAATTATAAGTCATTTTAGACTTTTTGTATCTATCTTCCTACTTTTACCCTTTCTATTTTTTTAATTATTGTTATCATTGCACTCTACTTTTTATCTTACCAATAAAGTATACTTACTTTTTTATTCTCCCAATACAAAAAGTAAGGATATACAAGTCTTTTTAAACTCTTTCTTAAAAATGGTGAAAAAGTCTAGAACGACTTATAATTAGAACAGGAGGGAGTACCATTTAATTGTCATAACATTTACAACATAGTAGACCGTAGTCTAAAATTCATTTTCCAACCTTTATATTTTCGGTATAGCCCTTGAATTTATTTAAATTCCCTTTTGACCACATAACATTATGTAATGTTATAAAAAACTAATATATCATTTGCTATGATATTTTTATTTCCTTTAACTTATAATCTATAGTTTTTATACAAAACTATGTGTATTGCCTCATAGGCACATATTAAACCTTATACTTTTCCTTAAACCATAATTTCCTTTATTTACAAAATCACCCCTTTCTTTTACCATGTTATATATCCCATTTAATATAACATTTCTAACTTATAAAAGAGCATAACCTATGGTTATTTTTTGTAAATTCCGAACAGACCTCATATACATTTTATATTGTCATTAGGCCCAATTTATAACATATAGTTTGATAATATCATTAAAACTATATATTATACATATATCTCAACAAATACTCTTATATAATTCTAAAAATCTCCAAATTTTACCAAAGGGTTATAAATATCCTTATTAACCCATATACTCTTGGTATTTTACCATTCCACCATCTATATTTCTCCAAAGTGTCATAATGACATAATAACTATATATACATATATAGTTTATTTTAATTCCAAAAACAACCCATTAAATTCCTAAAAATTCCTAATAGCCCATGGGTGTTTTAAAATACCATTGTACACCCTTTATCTTTGGTAATAACATATTTACCACATATGTTATAAAATATTACCATTAAATACTTATCTTATTATAAGACCTTAAATAAGTTATCTAACTTATCTAATTTGGTCAAAACCTAGCATATGGTCAAGGTTGACCACCTTAATATTTCCTTGACCACCAATTCCTATAATTACGGTTTTCACCCAAACTTTCTAGAAATCACCATTTAACCCCAAAACCTTATAAAATCTTATAAACTTTATTTTAACTCCTTTTTAGCTCTAATTTTAGACCTTATTATTCTAAAGCCCCCAAATTTAATTTAATTACACCTAATACCCCATTTATTTTCGGTAATGCATTTATACTACTTAAACTTAATTAAAAGCTTGTAAATGCATAAATAAAATGGCCTAAAAACATGGCCTTATTACAAACATTTGCTCACAAAATTACAATACAAAATGTCCCAAAATACATATACAATTTCGGCCTCACCATATAATTTTTTATTTATTCCAAACTTCCACATAATGTCTTAAATTTGACAATTATGTTAATTAAATCTCTTAAATGACTAGCTTAATTTATCTTAGTCATTTTTTCCATTTCTAGGTCAATATAACCTATATGTAACTTCACTCTCGGCCATATATGTATATGCTTAAAAATTATAAAAATCATAAGTTTAAGGTGTTTATACCTTGATTATTCCTTGTATGAGCTCGGTCACTTGTAGGAAAATTCACCACTTGATTTAGACATGTTTAATACACAAAAACGAGATATGGTTACACTCCAAGCTTGAGTTTAACCATAAGGAATAATTAATGTAAGATTTAAGGCAAAAATCACCTTAAAAATGCAAGGGAAGTTCTAAGTGGTTTCGACCTGAACCAAACACACCACAAGGTGTTAGATCCACCACATTGACATAGGAAATAGTTAGATCTCGAAGTGCTACCTTGTTATTAGGTTTTACCTTGGAAAAATGCCTTAAAAGAGAGTATTTCCTTTGGATCTCGGCCACCCTTGCTCCAAATGGCTAACTAACTGATTCCACATGAAAAGGAGAAGAAAATAAGGCTATGACCAAAGTTTCACAGCCGAACTTGAAGGGAATCAAAGGTTATGAGCTTAAAGCACATTTTTACCTTAAAATGTAGATTTGAACAACCTTGGTCCCTCTACTGGTCTCAACCGAGTTTAGCTCTTGTTCTAACCTTAGAACACTGAGAATAAGCCATAGGAACATATGAGCCACGAAATTTAGGTGTAGGTAGTGAAGAGATGAAGAAAAGGGCTAAAAATGGCATTAAAAGCTTACCTTAAGAGCTTAAGAGTATGGACTGCCTTCCTAACTCAAGAACCAGACTTGAGAGCTTCAAGGAAGGGAGGGGGTTGGTTGGAATAAGAAGGGGGAAGGGAATGAGCTTAATTATTGAAAAAGGTAAGAAAAGTAACCTTTTTACTATTCTTGGTTGTATTAGGTAGCATTATTGTCAATCAAAGACTTATGCTGTCTTCCCACCTCCTTGCCAGCCGATTTCCACAAGGGCAAATGGGTCATTAACTGCCCATTGACCAAACTTGGTCATTTTGACTCATGCGGGCCCCACTTCAGGGTTTTATTAATATTTTAATATTAAATTTGTAAAATCTGTAAAATTTGGAAATTAAATTCCTAATATCATATAATATGATATTTTATCATATTTAAAGGTATTTATAACCTTTTAGCTCATTTAAAACCAATTTAAAAGACAATTTCACAAAAACGTGCTTTAAGGAGTTTTGGCGCACATTTTGTGTTGCCTGGTGTTTCTGAGCTCTGTTTTCTTTGACAACGGTCTTGTTGTGTTCCTTACATGATATTTGATCATGTAATTCAATTTTATATTATTTAGAGGTCATTTGATTTTTAAGGTTTTCCTAGAGCACCTCTTTGCCCTTTTTGACCTTGAAGCATGTAAATGCTTTTTCTTTGTGTTGGAGTGTTGTCCAACGGTTATAATATGTTTAGTAGTATGTTAATATGCTTAGGACAAATTTTTAGGTCCTAAGAAGTTTATTTGGGTATTTATTACCCTTAACAGTCAAAGGGTGCAACATCTTGTTTTATGTTGACCACTGTTGTTCTCAGTTGACTTTTAAGGCATGTTTAGGCCTTAATTAATATGATTAAATATTTAATCCATGTTTTATAAGTTTGGGGTATTTCAATATCTGTGACAGCCCAGACAAACAGCCCACATGTGTGATATTGTCCGCTTTGGCACGCAGGCCGCACGGATTTGTTCCTGGGGTTTCGCCCCAAAACGCGTCACACAAGGGAAGAGTATCCCCACCCTAATAAGGTATGGTTCGTGCTCTCTCCCGATCGATGTGGGAGGTAACACCACGCCGGGTGTTACACCCTACCCCCTTTAAGGAGCCCAGTGCCCTCACGGGCTCACTGGACCCACACCGACCTGGGTCTGGCTCTGATACCATCTGTGACAGCCCAGACAAACAGCCCACATGTGTGATATTGTCCGCTTTGGCACGCAGGCCGCACGGATTTGTTCCTGGGGTTTCGCCCCAAAACGCGTCACACAAGGGAAGAGTATCCCCACCCTAATAAGGTATGGTTCGTGCTCTCTCCCGATCGATGTGGGAGGTAACACCACGCCGGGTGTTACAGATACTGTCATCACAAAAACAGTAAATGATAAGCAGCTTAAATATACAGTTCATGCATATTTATTCACATATTCATATATTCAATTTTATCACATAATTCACAGAAGTTTAAACTGAGGAAGCCCTCAGAGACAATCAAGGACACATAACAACATATCGTTCACCCTGATTTTAGAACGGTGGAGTATGAATCAGCTAGATCCGATGCTCATCGTGTCGTCTCTAACAGTCTAATAATACGTATAACACTACAGATTAGTATCTCGTATAACAACATTACTCTACGGTACCCCGTACCGTCGCTAATCCCTCCCGGTTCATTTCCTGTTATTTACTAGCAACGTTTGTCGGGTTTTCGGTTTAACTCCGGATTAGTAAACGCTATATTACATGCACGGTTACGTCGTGGTATATTAATATACTTAACTTAAACATTCGTTATCGCATGTAATTTAATATACATTGTATATTATATAGTTTGTCACTATATTGCATGTATAATCTTGATCATATATTATACATCTCACCTTAGTATTTATTTTCCTAAGGTTAGTTTTTCCAAGTGTAATGTTGTATAATCCATATTTAAAATACTTTGAATTATTTAACTCTTTATTATTCCATGTACAACATAACATTAGAATTTCCTTAACTAATGTTTATAATTCTTTTCTTCTTATCTTATATCATTTTAATTATGATATTATATGGTTTTGAACCATATTGTATTTCTCACTCCATAACATATATTTATATATATATATGTATTATGGGACCATTTATTATATATTAATCCTTTATAATACATTCATTCTCCTTTAATGAATATTTCTTATATTATAAATGTTACAATCCTTATAACATTATAAACCATATTATAAATTCTAATTCTAAAATACTCATTATTACCGAACAACACTTATGTTCTCTAATATTTACAAAATCCACCACATTAATTATATAATGTTACATGATAGTTATATAACATGTATTATATAATTTATATCAATAAACCATTTATAACCTATGGTTATAAATGTTATAAAATACCAAACAGACCTTATAGCTGTCGGTTTTTGTTTTATTCCACCAAAGTTTCAGAAATTACATAATCACCCCAAATATTATTTCTTTGTCACACTTATAACATATACCTTATATTTTAACCTTTAAACCTTAATATTATTATAACCTATGGTTATAACTTCTTAAAATAGCCGAACAGACCCCATGGTCTGTTCTAATTTAATTTCCACCACTTAACTTTCTATATTCACCAAATTACCCCATTTTATAACATATAGTTTCTAATGTCATTAAAACTATATATTATACACATATCTCATTAAAATCTCTTATATTATTCCATAAATTACCAAACTATACCAAAAGGTTATAAATATCATTCCTAACCTTATACTTTTGGTATTTACGGTTTTTACCCCATATGTTACCCAAATGTAATAATGACATAAGATATCATATATTATACTTATATAATTCATACTAACTCCAAATTTAACCAAATAAATTCCTCAAAATTACTAATAACCCAAGGTTTGTTCTAAACTCTATTTGGTACCCATAACTTTTAGAAATCACCATTTCACCCCAATATTTATAAATCTTTTACAATTTCATACTTAACTTATTATAAGTTAGTATTTAATTCCATAAATTCCCAAACTTGGTCAAAGTCTCCTATATAGTCAATATTGACTTCTATATTCAGTTTGAAGCCCAAGTTTTCGGTAATTAAAAGATCAACCCCAAAATTCCCTATATTTACAATTTTGGTACAAAACTTTATAATATGTTATAATTTTTATTTAAATTCATTTTAAATCCCAAATTTCATTATAATACAGCTCACGGCTTTATATTTTTTTGTAATTACCTTTTAACCCCAAACTTAATGCTAAATGCATAAATTAAATTAAATAAGCTTTTATAAACTCTCGGCCTTACCACAAAATTCTCCATATTTACCAATTTTCCACATAATGTCTTAATTTGACCATTATGTTAATTAAATCATTTAAATGACTAGCTTATATTAAATAAGTCATTTCTGATCACACTTAGGTTTAAATTTAACATTTTAACTAGTCCACTCTCGGCACATATATATATAGTATAAGCTTAGAAGCATATAATATATAGTTAAGAATGTTATACCTCGATTTATAAGCTTTTTAAAGCTTGTATGGCCACGGTAGCTTGGGGGCTTTGTTTAGACAACTTCTAATTAAGTTCTAAAATCCAGAATAAGATATAGATAGGTTCCAAAAATTGAACCAACTATAAGAGTAATTTTAAGCCATGAAAACCTAGATATTTCACCTTAAAAATGACTTTAATCAACCTTTCACTCCATGTACTGTCACGGCAGTTTGTAGGTGTGTTTATAAACCTCTTGACATGCATTAAACAGAGAGGAAATGTTATGGCTCAGCTTAAAATAGAAACTAACCATAAGAGTCATTAAAGGTCTTAAAACATGGATTTTTACCTTAAAATTTGAAGCTGTTCCCAAGTGTTCCACAGCCCTATTTTTCAGAGGAATGAAGGGTGTTAATCCCTTAATAAATTCATGCCAAAGTGGTGGATGAACTCACTAAAACAGAAGCTAGAAGACTTACTCTTTAAACCCCCTTTTAAGGTGGTTTTTGGGTGGTTTTGGCCAACTTCAAGGGGATGAAGGTTCACCAATGGTTTTAGCATGTAAATATGAAGATTATAAAGGTTTTAGTTCATAGGAATCAGCTAGAACAACAATAGAAAGGAAGGTAGGTGCTTAGAGCACATTTTTACCTTAAGGAATGACTTTGCTTTACTTCCTTCCCCAAGCTTGAATCCAGCCAAAAATCACCCCCTATTGCAACTTGGATTCATCCTAGATTAGTGGGGGAAAGAAGCTGAATCTTAGACCATTGGATAGCTAGTGAAAAGGGGAAGAGAATGAACGATTATATGAATCAAGAGCTTACCTTATGCCTTAGGAATGGATTTCTTTCCAAGATTTCTCTTTGCTGTCTAGTAGCAGAATAAGAGAGGTTTTGGGGTGGATGAATTCGGCAGCCAAATGGGAAGTGAGGAGGAAAGAGAAGAATATGACTTTTAAGGCATTAATGGTAAAGCATGGGTCTTGTATAGTATTTGGTGACTAAGCACACCTAATGAAGATATTTTGGTTCAAATTTAGCAAGGTGGCATCCAAGGGAAAGGGCATTTCCGGCCAGATTTTGTACCAAGGGCAAAATGGTCTTTTTGCTCCATTTTTAATGTTATGACTTATAACTTGTATATTTGGACTTATATCATGTGTTAGTTTGTTACCAACATGATTTCCTTGTCCTAATGTGTGTAAAAATGTATTCTTGAGAAATTTGTATACTTTACTATTCATTAAAACTAGTAAAAATGTATACTTTGATTCACCTTTGATATTGATGTTCTTTTTGCACATCATGTGTATCTTGGACTTGTTTAATGTGTTAACATGTGTTATTTAGTGTCCAAAGGTGTATACACATGTGTTACAAGTGATATTTTACTCACTAGTCATTTTGACTTCTTAAGGTACATTTTTCCTTAAGTGTTTGTGTTCTTTGTTCATGAAGATGTGTATATCATGATAAATCAATTGTAGGTTGATTTTCCTCCTTTACTAAGCTCCAATTATATCCATGTGTTTATATAAGGTTTAGTAACGTTCATGGAGTATATATTTTTATTTATATAAGTGTGCTCAGGAGTTTTCATGATTCTTGGTTAATTAAGGCTTATTAGCCTTCTTAACTCATTAATTGTCTTTTAATTTAGTTTATGAACCTTAGGGGTATTTCAACACTACTAAATAAGTGGAACAAATTTCATGAAATGTGATTATACTTTTGACTAATTCATGAAATGTCACTTTATTTTCATTTTTTTCAATATGTATAATTTTTATAATTTTATATATAATTTAATATTTTTATTGTATTTTGAATTTTTTGTGAATTTTTTAACAGTTAGAACATATTGCAAACTTTAAAGGTACTCTGTTAACTAGTAGAGGTATTTTTGTCTTTTTTCATCTGGTCAATGACTATAATGATATTTCAACTTTTAAAAAATGTAATAACATTTTTTTATTTTCTTTTTTAATGACATTATGAAATTTCTTGAAATGTCACATTCTTTAACTTGCTTGATTCATTATCCAATTTGGAAAGAGTCCCATACATATATATGCATATGCATGAAGCATAAAATCCACCTAATTGGCATACAAATATATATATATATATACCTTTTAGGGAAAATTACATCCCCACCCATAACGTTTGGCGAAATTACACACCCTACCCACGAGGTTTCAAAAATTACTTTGCCCATCCATGTGGTTTCCACAATTTTACATCCAATAACTTTTCTAATATTTGATCAACTTAAAAGATGGTTAAATGTTGTCCAAACTTGATGAAACTTTACATGGACGATGCTAAGGTGTTATATTTTTGTCCAATGCCAAATTCAAAGTTTTTAAAGGTCATATAGGACCCGTGGGACCCAATGAAACATGAGATACGTTCAACGGGTCCCACAGATCATATATGAGCTTAAAAAACTTTGGATTTCACGTTTTACCAAAATATAACACTTTAGTATCGTCCATGTAAAGTTTCATCAATTTTGGACAACATTTAACCATCTTTTAAGTTGATCAAATATTAGAAAAGTTACTGGATGTAAGATTGTGGAAATCATATGGGTGGACAAAGTAATTTTTGAAACCTCGAGGGTGAGGTGTGTAATTTCACCAAACGTCATAGGTGGGGATGTAATTTTTCCTAGCTTTTATTATATATTATTTAGCTTGCTTAATGGATGTGTTTGATACTATCATTGTTTCAGACAACTTTTTGTATATCTTTTTTGTATTTTATTCACTCAGTCATTATTGTTGCTCAGTATTATGCCTGCAATTTTTACGGCAGTAGAGCTGGAACTCCAAGTAGTAAATGGTGTCTTCTAATGTAGAATTATTTGAAGTTTTTAAATCTGATGTGTGTATACAATTTTCTCTGCTTGCAAAATTAATAATATTGTGACAAATACACATGCATACGTCTACTAAATAAGCGATATCATACACTTGGATTATAATTCTTCTTCTGTCTTTTGAGTAGTGAAAGTGATTCGAAGGTATTGCTTGACCCCAGTCCCCAAATCTTATACTTTTATTCTGGTTGATTCACTTGGTTTATATTGGTGTTGCTGCCATTACTTGAACACTAGGTGTTATTAAAGTTATATGGATGTTGTTTGATATTGTTCGTTTTTATTGCTGTTTTGTCTAGAGCAGGTGGTGTCTTCCCTAGACTCTTATATACTAGTATTTTTTTTTATGTTTAATCACTAACCAAGGATGGTTATATAGGGCTAAACTTAAAATTTATGACGGAAACCAAAATATTAGTGTGTTTAGTTGACATTATCATTTATAGATTTTTAAGTCTTTGTAAATTTAAGAAAAAAGTTAAAAATATCAATTACCCTTTAGGACCCGATCCACCCGAATCATCCGTGCGTGACGGGTGGGTCATGTGAAGGGTGATAACTCACTGGTGAGTTGACAGGTCGTATTTGGGTGAAGTGCGTGGAAACGAGTGACAAGTGCGGATGAAGCTTCCCCCAACTCGACTCTGACCTATTGTCATCTCTAGCTTGGCAGTAAATGAAAAAAAATGTTACTACCGTAACTGGTGTCAGATTTAAAAATACTACCACAGATATTGGTAGTAAAAATATAGGGAAAATTCATGGGATACCACTAAAATGTTTGTTAACTCATAAAAGATCACAGTTTTTTAAAAAAAGTTTTCCAGATACCACAAAAAATAATTTTAATTCACGAGATATCACAAATTACTAACCCAAAACTTTTAAAGACCAAAATACCCCTACTTGTTCATAAACATAGTTCACGGTATACCACATAAATATTTTTAATTCACAAGACACCATAATATTTATTAAACATATTAAAAATAGTAAAAAATAATAAAAATGTATAGATTTATTAATATAGAGGTTGAAATTTTATAAAATTTAAATACAAAATATATAATTATAAAATTACTAAAAAATTATAAAAATTATAAAAAATTAATTATACCAAGTAGTTACGAGAATGATTATCCAAAATTTTTAATATTTTTACTTCAATAATTTTAATAATATAAAATATTATTCTTTTAAAAATTAATTTTATATAAAGTAAGACTATAAAATATTAAATTATCATTCTCTTTACTATTTTTGTCAATTTTTAATCAAATTTGTGGATTCTTTAATATAATTATACCTTTTATTATTCTTCATATTTTTAGAGATTTATTATAATTACATTTATATATATATGATATTTTTTAATTTTTCAGTTTTAACCCATATATAAGAAAAAAGTTAAATAATTGTACTTACTTTTTAAAAAAAATATTTAATAATTTTTGTTATATTTTTAATTCAATATATATAATGATATTATATAAACTAACTAATTTGATGAAAACATAAAACAATACTTAAGAGTATTATAACCTAATATTTTTTTATAATATCATTTTATATAATTAAAAAACAAAAATTAATAAACGTATGTTGAAAAAAATAACAAGCAAATATTAAAGTTCTTCATATAAGGGTTAAAATAAAAAATACCATATATAAATAATAATAATAATAATAATAATAATAATATATCTCTAAAAAATTATAAAAAGTATAATCTATTACAAAAGCAACAAATTTGAATAAAAAAATATACAAACACAATAAAGAAAATGATACTATTTTACATTACTAAAAAATACTTTGAGTAAAAATATTACAAAAAAATTGAATTATCATTTTCTTAACAATTTTTTAATTAAATTTTTAGCTTTTAAATGATATATAGTATTTTTATATTTTTTCAAATTTTTTAAATATATATATATATATTGTTTTTTTAATTTATAATATTTTAACCAATAAATAATAAACTAAAATTTTTTTACTGTTTTAATGTATATTTTATTAAGTTTTGTGGTATCTTGTGAATTAATAATATTTATGTGATATACTGTAAACTATGTTTATTAACAAGTAGGAGTATTTTGGTCTTTAAAAGTTTTGGGTTAGTAATTTATGGTATCTCGTGAATTAAAATTATTTTTTGTGATATCTGGAAAACTTTTTTAAAAACTATGGTCTTTTGTGAATTAACAAACATTTTAGTGGTATATCGTGAATTTTCCCAAAAATATAAAATGTAACCACCAATATCGGTAGCTAAAATGAAAAAATGCTACTGAATTTATTGGTAGCAAATGGAACAAATTGTACCACACTTGTATGAGTAGCAAAATTACTACCAACCGGGAGAAAAGACAGTGATGGTGTGAGAACCAAATTACTACTAATATAGAGTGTAGTCGCAAATTTCAGTTTGGCGACCAAGAGCTTAGCACCCAACAACGTGCAACAGAGATTCAAAAAACTAGTAGCATGTTCTAATTTGCTACCAAATTTTTTATTTACCTCCCAATTGTATCAGTAACTAATTTTTTTTTCTTGCGGTGAAATATTTTGTCATATTATACATCGACCTAATTAATTATCAAACAAGTAGAGAATATTTCATTATTCAAATAATATAGGGTTTTCATTGTGGCTGAATCTAACATAAAATTCATCACTATCTAAGAGCCTATACGCTCTAAGCCCAACTTTTTGCTCAAAAGAACAAGTTGCTATCCATTTCTTGACCATTTACAATGTCACCAAAAGATTAAGCTCATTCTAGAAAAAGTTAATCAACCTTAATCAAAGTACTTCTTCCTAAATTCTTGAATTCCCAAAAGATCTAAGATATTGCTGTAACTTTGTAACACCGAGATGTCTTATTAAGGTTAATTATTTACTTAGCGAAGTTCAAACCTAATTGGTAATACAACCACACTTATCAACTAAGTGAGTACTAAGGATAGTTAAGTCAAACAAATTCAACATTTACCCAATAATTAACCCATAAAGAGAATAATAACATCTCAAAACCATTCTTAACCATACACACAACCTTTTAAACCATCTAAGAATTTCAAACGAACCTAAGTGAAAATATCTGTCAATTATCAACCCCTAGCGCTCACACATTTGCATCCTAATCATCTTTATAACGCTCGGAGAGTGATCCCGCCGTCTACCAACAGAGAAAGTAGACTGGGCACGCAGTCAATAGGGGTGAGCAAATGAGGCGGTTAGAACAGATAACCAAAATACCTGTTTTTTTTTCTGGATTCGATCACCGTTTTATAAAAGTTCGGTTATTTCGGTTAAAACGGATATCCGTACTTTAAAACGGGACGGTTAACGGATATTAAATCTCAAACTTCGATTATCCGTAATAACCGAAGTTTTTTTAAAAAAAAATATATTTTTTTATCCTTATTTTTTAACCGGTAAGAATAGGTAGATGTTGTTATTTTAGTTTGATGCATCTGCTGTTCATGGTTTCGTGCAGCAGGCGTGATGAATTACCGGATGCTGTTATTTTAGTTTGATTATTTCATTTATGTTATAAAATACAGTTATTTTGGTTATGATAGAAAATACGATTATTTCGGTTAGATAGAAAAAACGGTTATTTCGGTTATGTTCGGTTATTTCGATTAATATAAAAAGTTCAGTTACGAGGCGGTTAACGGATATCAGTATAGTTTGTAAAACGGTTAACTGTTAAAACGGTTATCGGTTAAAACGGATATTATTACTAATTTCAGTTAAAACGGTTATAATCGAAATAACCGAACACCGTATTTTTTTTTCCAAACTTCGGTTAACGGATATCCGTTCTAACCGTTTACACACTCCTAGCAGTCAAGGTGCAAGGAAGAATGAGGTTTGTTTAACATATGATTCTGTTTGCAGTGGATATACATGTATATGTGGTAACCGAATACTGCTAGCAGTAAGGAATAGAAGACTGCTTAAGACTAGAGAAGGTAAAGGTTTGATAAATTGAATGACAGCGTATATGTGCTTAGAATCCTGAACAAGTGACAATAGACCTTTCTTTCCAATAGTACGGTCTTAAGGTTTGATAAAAGACAACAACAGCATAACAGGAAATCTTACGGCCTTTCTAGTTCCCACAGTTGGATCTGGTTCCTTGTCTTCTTCCCCATCTATATGCATACTACTTGATGCGCCACTAAGCTGTACAAGTGTTTCGCTGCAGAGAAAAACTTTGTTAAGGAGTAACGTATCAAATCTTATCAAGAGGAGACAGGCATGTACTAGTAGAAGATTCGGAAGCTCTGCACCCCTGCTTCCTCTGGTGGAACTCCAGGTTGAGGAGTTACTGGAAATGTTGCAAAGATCGATATCAGTATCTAGGGTTGGAGCCCCTATGATCGATAGTTGGTTTGATGACCGCCCTGCATTCATTGCTCACCACTGTCAGTGTTCTTGATTTGTAGTTATCATGTCTATCTCAAGCAGAACAAATCGAGTTTGTTCACATGCAAGAGTCAGCAGTAGAACAACTAGAATGCAGAACCCATAATACTACATCACCAAATTGAAACCCCTGAAGAACATGACAAAATTTAACAAGTCAGGAGTACCAACTACATTTGTTTCGTAATAATCCAAACCTGAGATCCGTGCTTGAACCCAACTATCATCTTCATCACCCCCTTTCGATTTCTTCTGAAGTGGGCAAGCCCTAACAACTTGTATCCCATTCCCAGCCTGCATTTTTTTAACATTCAGAAAGAAGAAACAAGGGTCAGCCTTTTTAGCAGATGTTACCGCAGCAGGAAGATCAAGAGTATAAAAGGTAGTCTTCCATACCGTTACCATTTTATGAGATAAGCAGGCTTCAGCAGCCGAATGCTCCATCTTAAACACGATGTACGCATGGTAAGTCTCATGATGAGTCGCACCCAATGCTTCTGTTGGCACAGACTGGATTCTCACGGATTCAATTTCACCGTACTCTCGAAACTCTACCAACAGATCTCTCTTTTTCACCTTCCCCGGCCCCAAGTTTCCCACAATGATTGTTCTCAGCATCATACTCTCGTCTTCATACCCATCCCTCGAGTTCATCATCATCTCAGCCGGTTTCATGTCTTCAGTACTCTTCCTCTTCTTCCCGGAAATTTTCCCTTTTTTCTCATCAATACTAGTCATCCAAATCCTCATCTCCTGCTGCTCGTACTCCCTCTCTAATTCATCCCTTTTCCTCTTCTTCTCATCCTTCCCTCTACTACTACTAACACCACAGAAAAATTCAGATCCCGAAATTGGATCCACTCCCGTTCCCTTCTCATTTCCTCCAGCTCGACCTAGTTTTTCTTCAAACAATGGATACGTAGTGGAGGTCTGCTCATTCTTTTCCTTCAATTTCTTACCATCTCTATCAATCTCACTCTCACTTTCATCTTCCTCACCACCACTCTGCTTCCTCTTCTTTCCCACTTCCAATTCCTCTCCTTCTTTCTCATTCAAATTGTTACCGCTCTTCCGTATTCCCTTCTTATCCTTCTTACCCATGCCAGATTCTGATCCCGAGGAGGTCGACTCGTTTAATCCATTCTTCGATTTCTTTCCCTCTCTCTCATCTTCATCCATACGCTTCCTCTTCTTTCCAGCGAATTCATCTCCCTCGTCACTCAACCGTTTGCTCCTCATCCTCGTTCTCTTCTTCTTACCTTCTCCGCAATCGCCGCGATCTTCCTTCTCATCCCTCTTCCTCTTCTTCTTACCTCTACACTCATCGTCTTTTTTATACTTAAGCTCCGGCCTCGAATTAGATCCCAAAATTGGCGGAGTTCTGTCTCCTCCACCTTTCTCTTGAGACTGATGCTTGTCTTTAATCACACCGGACGTTGATGGGGGGTCGATTATGCCCTTCTCTTCTCTCTGCGACTCCTCGTATCCCTTCCATTCACTCTTCATCTCAAAGTGCTACGGATTTCACCAACTAACCCCAGTTTGGCAATTAGTTTACTACTCCCTTCGTCCTGAATTGACCGTCCTGTTTACTATTTGGACATATCGTTTGACTTCTATTTTTAATATGTATGATAAATTAATTTTGAAAATTTAAATTTTACATATGATTCCTTACATGATAAACTGTATGTTACAAAATTTAGTTTTATAAAATTATTTTATCTTATATGTTTAATATTGAAGTGGAAAAACGTGCCATAAAACAAACATGACGGTCAATTCAGGACGGAGGGAGTATATTCAAACGGATTATAATTGTAATGATACACTAGAAATGATCAAATAAACTCGAGTTATATAAAATTATTCAACCCAAATCAAAACCTTTTAACCATTTAAATATAAATACTTTTGTTTTTCTTAATGACCTTAAAAACAAACGGATGATAATTATTTAATTCGAGTCATTGAGTGTCATTTTTCTAAATGTCAATATCTTGTTACACAACATCTTGTATATTACAAAATTATCTAAATTAGACATTATACTTCTTCATATATAACTTGATTTAGGCCTAGAGAATGTATTTAGGTTTCGATTGAATTTTGAAGAATGTATTTGTGTGGATCTAAAGAGTTGGTAGTATGTTTATTTGTTATTATAGTAATAGTTACAACATTAATACATATCCAAGTAACATATTTACATATTTATCTATTTTTTATTATTTTTAATAAAATAAAGTAAACGAATCAGGTTGAATTCATGTTAAGAATTTATCCATATCCAACCCAAAAATCTAATAGGTAACTCATAATCGATCGATATTTAAATGAGTCAATAATCTTAACCCATAACCATTATTTACAGGTCATGTTTGGTCAGATTTTCGGGTTGGGTAAATAATGCCACCCCTACAGTCGGTTCCGTCACTGAAGTGTTTGTTATTAAGTGGCATTATTTGTTTTCAAGTTTTGTTTTTTTAATTATATAAAATAAGTCATTTTTTAACTTTATATTTAGAAAGTATTTTAACAATATTTGATTTGATTTTAAAAGATTTTGCAAACTAAAATATCTACAAATATTGTTTAGCATTATAGTTATCATCGTTCTTCTTGTCTTTCTTTCTCTTTAATCTGGGTCAGATCAAATTAAACTCAAATCGAAAGTTTATAATTAAATTTTGATTTGATTTTATCCAAATCATTCTAGTAACTAATGTCTAAAGAACAAAGATTTTAGCAACTAACATCGATCCATAAATCGACACAATAATGATGGAGTATTAGAAAAGCACCTCGATGTCATAACGGCATGTTATATAATGATCGATGTCTTGGTTTTTATTGGTAATTTGTTTATTTCAATAAACGGAGATGCAATTGTCATGCGCTATTAGAAGTTGTATATAGTGTTTATGGAATGTATTGTAAGCCATGTGTGTAGAATGACTGGAAAGTTGATTGTATAACTTGCGTAGCCAATGCGGCCATATATACATACCTAGCCTCAATCTAAGAAATAAATAAAGTTGTAACAAACTAGTTCTCTTGTAATCTGTTAAGATATTCTTCAGTATATTTGCTTAATAAAAAATCTATCTATAACAAATAAAATCTGAAACAATTTAACTATTGTAAAAAATATGAAATAAAGAATATGGGATCATGGACTAAGTCCAATACCCCCCTCAAGCCGTAGGCAAGCCCAGATTGCCTAGGCTTGTCTTGTCGGTATTGCTCATTCCCATGTACGGAAGCTGTCGTGCATACTGGACTCCTAGCAAAATCTTGGTCATTATATCAGCCAACTGAGTAGAAGTGTGCGCGTATGAAACGTCGACTAGCTAGCTCTTGTTGAATTTTCTCCCTAACGTAATGACAGTCAATCTCTATGTGCTTGGCATCATGGAAAATAGGATTGCGAGCAATGTAAATGGCAGACTGATTATCACACTTTACAGGGACAGATGTTATGTTAGGAACACCCAGTTAATGCAATAATCGTGTCAACCAAGTTAACTCAGCAGTAACACGTCGCAAGGACCGGTACTCCGCCTCAGCACTAGATGAAGAAACAAACCTTGTTTCTTTGTTTTCCAAGATATGGGACTATCTCCAAGGAAAATATAGTATCCGGACACAAACATCCTTGTGTTTGGATAAGCCGCCCAATCAGAATCACAATAAGCCTGGAGATCAAGAGTAGACTGACCTTCGGTAAGAACAATACCGTAGTTGAGCATACCCTTGATGTAACACAGCGCATGCAGAGCAGCCTCCATATGTGTGTCACTCGGGCGTTGCATGAACTGACTGAGAACTTGTACAGTAAAACTGATATCTGGTCGTGTGCGAGTCAGATAATTAAGTTTTCCAACAATTCTTCTATAGATTGTGAGATCAGGAAGAGGTTCCCCATCATTAGCACGAAGCTGTTTACCAACCACCATTGGTCCTTTTGTGTTGCGCAGATCATGACAAAGATATTCCTTCAATAACTCCTTGCAAAATTTTCATTGAGAAAGAACGTAACCTTCACCGTAAGGTATAAACTCAATGCCCAAGAAATAGTGAAGCATGCCCAAATCCTTAATGCGGAAGTTAAGGTCTAGGGCACATTTAATGCTATCAATCTCAGCCTGATAAGCACCAACTATCAACATGTCATCCACATAGACAACAATGAAGATCTTCCCTTTATCACTTTATCTATGGAAAAGAGAATAATCATTTCTTGATTGGGTGAAACCGAGAGTATGGAGAAAGCTAGCCAGCTTAGAAAACCATTGACGGGAAGCTTGTTTAAGACCGTACAATGACTTTTTAAGCCGACATGCTTTGTTTGTTCCTGTGACTTCAAGACCTTGTGGTAGTCGCATATACATCTCCTCATCAAGGTTCCCATGGAGGAAAGCATTGTTAATATCAAGCTGGTTAATTACCCAGCCTTTGTGAAGAGCAACAACAACAAGTGATCGTCATGAGAAAATGTCTCATGATAATCCAATCCATGTCGTTGCGTGAATCCTTTTGCTACCAATCGCGCTTTATAATGTTCCAGAGTCCCGTCAGATTTGAGCTTCACCTTATAAACCCACTTGCATCCGATATGTCACAACCCCAAAACCGGCATAGTTCTAAGGTATAGACACGTCGCGTGCTAATAAAAGACTAGGAGCACGCAAGGCTTCCCAAAAATTCAGATTACAAATATTGTTCAACAACTATAAATGAATAGTCCAAACCGAAAACTAATAAAGCCCAATAAACATAGGCCGAATAAAACTAAGTATCTAAACATAAGGTCGGATAAATAAGACCATAAGAATAAGTTCAAAATCGCACATGACTAAAGCTGAATTGGAACGGCAAATAAAAGCAAAGGACCTCCAGCTGGTTAATCCTTAATCTGCAAAATGTTGTAGTGGAAAGGGGTGAGCAACCACACGCTCAGTAAGCAACAAACGTCAACAAAATGAGCAACGCTCAAAACATTTTTACTGAACATAATTATACATATATATATATATGTATCAAAATAGTAATAACACAAGTACTGAAACCGGATTCCAAATCTCACTGAAACAGAGCAAATCTTATACAAATCAGAACATATCGAAAACAGAGTTTTAAAGGGACCCTAGTTCAGAGCATACAGAATAGGTCCAAAGACTTCAGATAACAGAATAGGTCAGAAGACCCCAGATAACAGAATGAGCCCGTCGACTCCAGATAACAGAACGGGGAATACCCGTGATACAGATACAGAAGGACGTCCTACATAGCGCGCTACGGGATAACTCGACCCAGTCATCCACGGCCCAGAAAGCAATAAACTAGGTCCCAAAATGTAACATTCCACAAACCGGAATCATAAGATTTATATTTGCAATCAAACCATGGTTCATATACATACGATTATACCCAAATACTTACGTAACTTAAATATCCATATCTACTTATACGTAATAATCAAAATAGTTGGTTTTATCAATATAACACCATTAAATAATAGTAGTAAACGTAATCATAATCGCATAAAAAAAAGACGTCTTGGCTACAGCTGGGTGTAGCCATCGTTGGCTACATCCCAGCGCGCCTGCCTTTCACTTCTTTTTTTTTTGCGCACATATCGGCGTTTTGTTTTCGTTTTCGTTTTGGTTTTTTAAATTTTTTTTCCTTTTTATTATAAAAACATTAAATTATTGTAACTTTTAATATATAAGTCCAAAATGAAAAAAAATATATCATTGTTCATCTAAATTCAAGCTCTTCAAAACAAGTTCAGTCATGGATATATTTTGACAACTTTTTAAAAATTATTTTTACATGTATAGTGTACAGAACATAAAAGAAAACTTGTACAGTTGGTAAAAAAACTTGTACAGTTGGTCATACAAACCTGTACAAATGTTCATTAAAACATGTACATCCACACATAAAAACATGTACATCATTACATTAAAAATATACAGATGGTCACATAAATCTGTACGAATCATTAAATATGTATATCCTTATATTAAAACATGTATATATAAGGGAGAAAACTTGTACATATGATCATACAAACATGTACATATGACCATACAAACATGTACATATGTTCATTAAAGAACATGTACATTCTCACATTTAAATATGTACATCGTCACATTAAAACATGTACATTCTCACATTAAAATATGTACATACATCCTCACATTAAAATATCATAGTATACATGTAAAAATAATTTTTTTAAAGTTGTCAAAACATATCTATGACTGGTTTTATTTTGAAGAGCTCGAATTTAGATGAACAATGATATAATTTTTTTTCATTTTGGAATTATATATTAAAAGTTACAATAATTTAAAGTTTTTATAATAAAAAAACAAAAATAATAAATTCTTTTAAAAACAAAAGAAAAAACAAAAAAAAACAAATACAAAGCACTTACGTGCGGCGACTACTGCATGTGGTAAAAAATGGAAAAAAAATAAACCTGTCTTCTATTTCGCGCGTGCTCTCTCCCTCTCTCTGTATGTAGCCATCTCTGCCTCCAGTTACTTGTAGGCAAGATTTTGCGTAAAAAAAATCATAGTAGTTTAATGTTCGGGAAATCTTAGAAGAAATGAAAAAACACACGACCCATAAGTTACACATACGTGTCAAACTTAAAAGAGTATTAATTATGTAAATGGTAGTCATGGTTTAGTTTATTAAATAAGGATAAAACCGTGCTCATCATTACAATGGAATTGAATTCTGTGTATCTCTTGAAATCAACAATCGCTTGTATATAGATTGTTACAGGAGTCAGTTGGATGCGCATAAAACAAATTCATTTAAATAAATATATATACCAGAGACTACCAAAGTGTGTACCTTTAAAATCCAAAAACAGCTAAAAGCAAATACGTAGAGCAAATACGTAGGGCAAATACGTAGGAAAGCTCATAATTTTTAGTCCGAATACCTTTTTACGAAAATAATTTTCATAAGGTCAATGTGCACCCAATTTGAATCAGTTTATCATCTACCTGACAAACCAAGATCGCTGCTAAATTCTCCTAAACTGATGTTGCGATCCTTCCTGAACCAACCGGATCTTTCTAACTGCAGGAACAATTCTGAAAATATAACAGATGTCAAAACCGACAAACTATCCATCTGAAACTCAACCTTGACAGTACTGAATAATTAAATAAATTCATACCAGTAGATCTCGACTGCTCAACCAATAACAAGAAGACCACGTTTATACCATACTGCCGAATTTCTGACAACCGCCACAAATTGACTGCAATAAGCTTTATTCAATTAACCGCGTGAATAAGTTATACATATCCTTGCACGTACAGGTGGTAATCATCATTGATGATGATAGGTGATGGCCATACCTTTTTAATTGCAGACTCACGATCGGCGCTAATGTGCAAAGGAAAGGCGAGAGTATGGCTGAACAGTCGATAGAAACGAAAGACGACGGCGGCGCTGACTCACGAAGAAGATGTGGGGACTTTACTGATAAAAGTTCTGTTGGGTTTAATCTCCTTTTATAAAAACCCTGGGTATTATAATGGGCCAATATAATTAATTTACTATCTGACTTGCGGTAACATATACTGATAATCTTTATCTTCTGATTATATATATTAGACATATATAATCTTTATTATTATTTTTTTCCTGGTCATTACACGATAACTGTCTTGCCATGTGGCAAGGTAACAACATCTCATGTGTCATTGTCCTCTAATGCCCGTAACTCGGCTGGCATGGCTGTCCTTCAATGTTCATGCAAAACAGTTGTCTTGTAATCTGGTGGCTCATGTATGATCAAGTCAGAGTGAGAATCAGATGAAGAATGTGAGGAGAACAAAGCAATAGAATGAAATGGTGTGGTCTCGGTTAAACTAGTACAATGACCAATACGATTTGCAAGCGGATCCCCGATGTGAAGAACTCGTTCATCAAGAATTTCTTGAAAACATGTGTTACATACATAATCTGACAAATAACTAGGCTTGTGCGACACTCGACTGGAGCGTCTTAAATCTGGCTCAGCATAGTCGTCTTCAACACGGTCAATGAACGTAACAAGGTTTTCTTGGTAACCGTCCTGGACTACTGGAGCTTCATCGTATAATATTGGGTAGGAACTGTTATCACCACAAGACATGTCTGCATTTCGCTCGAGCAGCATGTTTGTATTTTGGAAAGGAAAAATATGCTCATGAAATCGAACTTCGCGGCAAACATCAACAACATTTGTGCATAAACTCATAATTGTATACCCCTTTTTAAGTGGATCCTCCCCTAGATAAATACAAGCCTCACCTTAAGGCTCAAATTTACCTCCTTTTGGACCAACAATTGTCTTATAACACAAGCACCCAAACAGCTTAATCTCACTATATGTCGGTTTGACGTTGTACAAACTTTCATACGGTGTCTGTCCATTTAAGGCCTTGGTGGGAAGTCTGTTGATCAAGTAGGTGGCATATAAAATACATTCCCCCCCAGTAAATGAGTAGGACATGAGACTGAAAATACATTGCTCTAGCCGTTTCCAAAAGATATTTATGTTTACGTTCAACCACTGCATTCTGCTGAGGAGTATAAGCACATGTAGTTTGATGCACTATCCTTCTTGATAATAAAAGAGTTTGCCTTCGTTAGAATTTCCCAGTTCCTTTGCATTGTCTGTTCTCACTATCTGCACTTTTGTGTCAAATTGTCGTTCCACCATTTTGATAAAATCTACCACTACTTCCCAAGCATGACCCTTTTGTTTGATAAGTGTGACCCAAGTAGTTCGAGTAAAATCATCGACAAAACATACAAAATATTTATAACCACTATAAGTATCTGTTTTAAATGGACCCCAAACATCAATAAGCAACATCTCGAAAGCCCGTTTAGTTTTACTAGTGGAGTGGCCAAATGGTAAACGCTGAGCTCTGGACTTATAACAAACATCACATGCATAATTCGAAGGAAAATTTGTTTCTTTTATTAAACTGAGAAAAACAAGCTTCTTAAACGACACATGTCCAAGCCGTATATGTAGATCTAAAGCTTTCGGACTTATTACATTTTCAGTAACTGACTGCCGGCCCAAATCTACCACGGCCCCTAAACCAATCCGCAAGTTGCCTTGGCCCATCGCAACATCAGCCCAGCTTGAATTCACCAACCTGCAAAACAAAAAGTCCATCCCTGCTCTCTGCGATTCTGTTATGCCGACCTGAAGAAGGGTCCTGTACTAAGCAACCGGATTCATTAAAAATCAAAGCGCAATGGAATTGATGAACCAATTTCGACACCGAGACAAGATTGAACATGAATTTCGGTATGTATAAAACCCCTTTCAGTCTCGTATTTGTTCTAAGTCGTATATCCCCGACGAATTTCACTACCTGCGGACTGCCATCAGGTAAAATTACCGTTCTTTCATCCTTCAGTTTTCTCCAATTATCAAACAAGTAATCTGCCCCTGACATGTGATCGGTGGCTCCAGAGTCCACTAACCATTCCCCTTTGAACAAATCGCTGGAAAAATTTCTTGTAAAACACATTTTATTAGTTAGGGCATAAGTATGTATACCTGCGAAATTGCAGTGATTTGTTGTTTTGGTTGTTGCTTCTGTGCCCTTATTTCGCATGAGGTCAATGACTTGTTGCAACTGTTTGGGTGTTAATCCCTCTCCCTGTCCGTCTTCATTGTTGGTCTGGCCTGGAGTGTGAACCGCATGAGCAAAGCCCTTCCTTCTACGGGCTAAAATAGCATCACACCCATAAATCTGGTAACAGTCAGTAGCTGTATGTCCTAATTTATTACAGTGTGTACATGTTTGACGCTGAAAACACTCTTCAAAGCTACGACCTAGCTTTTTACTGTGTGTGCAAACAAATTTCTTCTTGTCAAACTTCTTACTTGGGCTTCTGTGGTTATCACCGATTGCAGTAGACTTACTGTAAAACGACATGGATTCTTCAGTCAAGGGATTATTGCCCCTCTGCTCCTCCTCTTGAACGATTAAGGAAAAAGCCTTTTCTAGACTTGGAATCTCCTTCATTGCTAATATTTGTCCTCGGATTGACAAGTACTTGCGATTTAAGCCCATCAGGAAGTGGATGAGCTTATCCTCTTCTCCTTGTTTCTTGTAAAATTCTTTGACTCCACATTTACAACCGGCGCAAGTGCACTTCGGTGGAGAACGAGCTAAGTCAAGCTCCCCCAAAATTCTTTTCAGTTTTGTATAATATTCACTAAAAGTTTCATCACCCTATTTAATCTCTACAAGTTCCCGTTTCAGGTTGTGGATTATTGCAAGATTAGTGTGCTCAAACCTTTCAGACAAATGCTCCCGAAGCTCCTTCGGGTCATTGCAGAACCGCACACTTTGTGCAATATTTGAATCCAAAGCCGTCTTGAGCCATGAAAGTACAAGAGAATTCGAACGCTCCCAAGCGTTGAAGTGAATCACATAAGCTTCATCAGGTTTGTCAATTTGTCCTGTAACAAATACGTACTTATCCTTGAGCGCTGTCGTCATATCCCACTTCCATCCCAGGAATCCCGTGTCATTAATCTTTGACACCAAGCTCAATCCTGGGTTCTCCGCTACGTGAACATAGAGTGGATCGTTCACATCAATCGTGGTTGTTGCTGCCGACGCCATCGCTGGTGTTTTGCCCTTGTTCGGATCTTCTGCCATGGCTGAATAATGTGCCCACAACCTTAAGGATCATATTCTGCTCCTGATACCATATTAGAAGTTGTATATAGTGTTTATGGAATGTATTGTATAGGCGTGTGTGTAGAAGACTGGAAAGTTGATTGTATAACTTGCTTAGCCAATGCGGCCTTATATACATACCTAGCCTCAATCTAAGAAATAAATAAAGTTGTAACAAACTAGATCTCTTGTAATCTATTAAAAATATTCTTCAGTATATTTGCTTAATAAAAAATCTATCTATAACAAACAAAATCTGAAACAATTTAACTATTGTAAAAAATATGAAATAAAGAATATGGGCTTTTGGACTAATGATCTACTAGGTCATCCCACTAGTCCAATATGCGCTACCCTCTTTTCTTGAATTTCCAAACCTTTATCTGTTGAACGATGTGAATGTCCTATGAATCTTTTGACAACTACGAACCTAGTAATCTGTGAAACTTCTTTTTTTTTTAACGACTAAAACTTCTTTCCATTACCAGCTTGATGGCCTTAAAAATGTAGGGTTTATCTTAGTGATAAAACTGAATCCGAAGGTTTTGTATCTGGTTGTCTCATCTTATAATCCTTCATTTAAATGTCTAAACTTTTCTCGATCCTGAACTGATAAACACATTTAGATTAGTTTGTCGTTTTTTAAGTATCAAGGTGATCTCCAGATAAGGGATTTCGTTCGTTCAACTTTTTATACTTTTGTTCAAAAAATTCCACAAAAAATTTCACAATGTTCTTGAATTTTTTTATGAAATACTTGTTAAATTTTATAGACAATATATTCTACTATTGTTAATAAATTGTTCACTTTATTATACTAGTTGTTCATGAGAAATTATGTAGTAAAACTGTGTCAAGATAATATACATTTTTTATTGGTTTGTCGTGTTCTTAACATCAAGTTTATGTTCATACTAGGGATACTAGGTGCTCAACTTCTTAGGCCCATCTGTTCAAAATTTTATTTTATGGTGTTCCTAAATTTAATCATCAACTTTGTGTTCTTGTGAGTGATGCTAGTCGCTCAACCTTTTAAAGCCTTCCTTCAAAAATAATTTTTAAACCCTTCATTCCAAAATTTATTTTATGGTGTTCCTAAATTTAAACATCAATTTGTTGTGAGTGATACTAGGTGTTCAACTTTTCAAACTCTTGGTTCAAAATTTATTTTATATTTTTCTTAAATTTTGGTAAGGTTCAAATTTGAGACTAGTTGTTGATAGAAAATTATTTAATTAGAGAATGTTAAAACAATTTACCAATATTAAATTGGATTGTTGTTATTAAAACTTTCAAGCTTACGTTTCAAATACAAAATAGTAGTTGTTCAACTTTTCAAATACTTTGTATGAAATACTTCATATTGTTCTTTTTCTTTAGTTCACGTTCATGTTTAGACATATAAATTTAGTTGTTCAATTTTTTGGACCATATGTTAAACTATTATATATTTATATATGTTGTTCTTAAATTTGATACAAGTTGTTCATAAGTAATTTTATAAGAAAACAATGACAATATAATATATCATTTCTATTGGTTGGCCATTATTTAACATGTAATTCATGTTCATATATGCGATACTCATTGTACAACTTTTGGAACCCTTTGTTTAAGATTATTTCATATTATTTCTAAACTTTGTTATGGTTCATATCCGAGACTAGTTGTTCATGGACAATTATACGATAAAAGAATGTTAGTGCAATTTACCATTATTAAATTGCACTGTTGTGTTACTAGTTATTGAACTTTGAAAATAATTTGTTTGAAACTTAGTTCATGTTGGATTGTCCTTTTCTTCAAAGTTCATGTTCATGTTTAGAAATATAATATTAGTTGTTCAATTTTTAGACCATACGTTTCAACTATTATTTATATATTTTTTTAAAAACAGATAACATGCATATATTAATCATCACACAACCGTTTAATACATTCTGGAATATGATTAATCCAAACACACTTCTCCTTGCTTCCCCTATCCGAGATTTGCTAACATGTGTGCACTAGTGTTAATCTCCCTACCAACAAAACACCACTTAATATAACTAAATGTTCCCCCAATTGAAGCTTGCATCTCATCAAAAACCATCCTAGACTCATAATCTATCATGCCAACCCCATTAACATAGTCGATTATCGACTTACAATCTGACACTAAGCACACCTTAGTAAATCCTAACTTAGCTGCACATTCAAAACCAAGCTCGATAGCTTTGACTTCAACCAGCTGCGGGGAAGTAGCATTGCATCCACCTGCCAAAGCAGCCGCTAGAATATTTTTATCCACAAGCCGACAAACCACACCAAGGCCAAACCTAGCTTGATTATCATAACTTCCATCAACAAACATCTGCAATATGTCATGAGATTAAACAACAACCTTCGAAGAACAAAGCTCACCTAAGGATTTTCACTTCCAAGCCACTTGCAAAAAAGCATCAGCTTGCACCAAGCCCCACTGCATACACATTACCATGCAAAACTTGGCACCAAGAGAACCACACCTTCCACATGAAAACAAAGAACTTTCGTAAATGAGACAAAGAGCAATGCAGAGCAACATCCAATATTCAATCCTGAAATTCATTATCCGAGACAACACTCTTACACCATGTCAAACCCTCAAGCTCCCAAAGCCTCGCTGCACCCATGCATTAATTAAAAACATGCTTAATGGACTCAATACTACCACAAACACAGGGACACAAAACAGTCTTCCATCAGGAAGATAGCACAGTACCAACCGGAACAAAATTATGGAGCAAACGCCATGCAAACAACTTAATCCGGTTCGGAAGGTCAGTCTTCCACATTCTTTTAATTGCACGCCCAAGCACACCACAATCAAAAGGAGCACAAGACTCAGCCAACTTACTTTGAGGGCTGGTAGAGCGAACACTAAATAAGCCACACTTTGCAGGCCCCCAAATCCAGCTATCTTTGTTTGCGCATGATAATAAAGGTATAGATAGAATGTGCTGAACATCTTCATCAACAAACCAAGTTTTAACCAGTGCCTCCCTCCATTGGCATCGAAGTGGATCAATCAACCATGTAACTTTGCCTTTTTACACATGCAAATTGAGGCTAATTATAGTTGTATGGCCTCCAACCCGACTTTTTATGTAGCCATTTATCTAATATATGTATACTATCTCCATCACCCACACCTTTACATACACCCTTCTTTAAAAGATCAAGTGAACCCCATAAGGCACGCCAAATCGGGGTTGGTCTAGAGCCCAACTTAGCATCCAAAACATTCCCCGATGGGAAATATCTACAACTTATAACGCAAGACACTATGGAGTCCGGTGAAGTCAAAAATCTCCACAGAAACTAAGCACTTTTCTTAAGAACCTTGGTTTTGTTCAATCCTATAATGACTATTCTCTCTTCACTAATAAGTCTGGCAATCGAGTCTATTTCCTTGTAGTGTAGGTAGACGATATTATTTTAACTAGTGACTATCTTGATCTGATTAAGAAGGTTAAAGAAAGGCTGAACAATGAGTTTTTAGATTAAGGACTTAGGCTGCTTGTCACGGTTTCTTGGGATCCAATTTCTTTATACTTTTCAAGGTGTTGTTCTTACAGAGAGGGGTTATGCAAAGGAGTTAGTGAGAGAGTTTGATTGTCTTGATAGCAGCGCAGCTGTTGGCCCGTTAGAGCTAAACAAAAAGTTGTATAAGGGTCAAGGAAAACCACTCGTTGATGCTTCTATTTACGGAAAGCTGGTGGGCAAATTGAGCTTTCTGGCTCATAGTCGACCAGATCTTTGTTTCTCCATATAGGTTCTGAGTCAGTTTCTGGAAAAACCTACTGGCATACACTCTGATGCAGCACTGCATACTCTGACTTATATTTCTGGTACATTAAAAGCTATGGTATGTTATTTAACAAAAGGAAAGATCTTGATCTTGTTGCATTCTGTGATGTAGATTGGGCCAAATGCCCTCATACTAGGAGATCTTTTAGTGGGTACTTTATCCAGTTTGGAGGGAGCCCTCTTTCCTGGAAATCGAAGAAGCAGACAACCGTGGCCATATCATCAGCAAAATCAGAGTATCACTCGATGAGGTAGGTTACTGCAGAAGTAGCTTGGATAACATGACTATTATCTGAGTTTAGAGTTAAAGGAATTAAGCCTGTGCCAATGAGATCGGATAGTCAATTGGCCATCTATATAAGGAATCCCATTTTACACGAGCGGACGAAGCATATAAAATTGGACGTGCATTATGTACGACAAAACTGCAGGAAGGGTTAATCTATGTTCACTTTGTTCCTTCCAGCTCGCAGCTTGCTGATATGTTAACTAAGGTGTTGCCGGGGAAGAATTACACAACCTTTCTTCAGCGGCTTGGTGTGGCTAAGTTAAACTCGGTTGGTGCAGGTCCAAAACATACATAGGATGTATGTTTTGTGGGGCATATTAAGGGAGTTGAGTGTTAATGTTTAGTGTTTTTAATAGCTTAACTTAAGTAGTGTTGGATGTTTTTTTTCTGTTGCTGTTGGGTAGTTTGCTGTTGTTAGTGCCGTTAGCTGGAGACAAGAGGTACTAGACCAGAGGTTGTTTTAGTTTGTAAACCAGTCACAACATTCTAAAGTGGTCAATACGGAAAGACGGTTCTCTGTCTTCTTCTTTCTTCTGCCGGGTTGCGTCTCTGTTCTTGCCTGTTCTTGCTTTCGCAAGCTCGACGCGTCAGACTTATTGAGGCTTTACACAACTACCCATGCACCCAGCTTGGTGATTCTTCTAACCGCACCCATCCATAATTCCCAATTACACGCACATACGTCTATAACAAACGATCAATTGATGGTGAATAGCGATTTGAGAGCTTTGATGTCGCCCTGATCACTCAACATATGTCCACTATGGATAATCATAATGATCATATATATACTCATGGAAAAAGGCTGTCAGTAACCTTAACAATTAACTAACATGTAGTACAGTACTATAGTGCTGAGCTATACCCACCAAACAGTCAGTCAACTGTTGTGGCATTGAGAACATTGGCATATGATCAGACCCCTCTAGTTCCTTTACAACTTCAACTCCACCGCTATTTTCAATCATCCAGCGCTGAAAACTTTCAGCAATTACTTTATCCTCTTTGCATATGATATAAGCCTTTCTAACTGAACCAAACTTCTCATCTGTGAAATTCTTGGCCTTGGACAGATCAGGGACGAAGAATGATGATTGCCTCTTCAACATCGTCGCCAGCTCAACATCCTGAAAATTAATTTCAATCACTTCTTCTAGCTTACTACGTTCATTTTACATTAAATATTTTCAACCAAGAAATATAGTTTAAGAAAATCATTTAGTTTAGTAAACATCACCTCAGCTGGGCAAAATTCATAAAGCATTGATATGAATTTCTGTCCAAAGAGAAATGTGGTGAAGCTATCCTCTGTTTTTTCTCCATGAACAGTGAATTTAGTGTCCAGCCAGAACTCTTTATCTAGTCCTGGAAGCTGCAGATTTTTATTTATATTTTCATACGGCCGGAATATAGATGGAGTTAATAACCCTAATAAACGATTAATTAGCATCTATATTAACATCTTTTTGTTTAATTTGTCAGACGTGAAAAAAGTTATAATAATTGACCTGATTTAGAATAAAGGACGGAGAGTGGGTGGTATCCGGCAAGAATGCGGTCAAGAAAACGGCAACAACAATCTTTTCTGGGTAAGTATCCATTGCCAAACCCAAGTTCATGCCACCATAGCTATGACCCACAACTATCACTTTATCATCAGCAGGAAGAGAAGCCATGAACTGCAGCAATGGTTCCGTGTAGTCCTTGAATGTCTTGGTATCTTCTATCTTGTTGAGGTTGATGCCACTAGCTGCCAGGTCTATGGCTGTAACTTTATGGCCATAACCCTCGAGCAAAGGCTTCAGTTTGTACCAGCACCATCGTCCATGGCATGATCCATGTACAAGAACGAAATGCATCTGGTAAGCTGTTTGGCTTTTTGTTTTTTGCGGTATCTTCAAATGAAGAGTGAATTGATGCTCAAGTAGTTGGATAAGGAAGAGTTACGGCTCTCACGCCACTCTTTGATTTTTTTTTTTGGCTTCTTCGATAGTCTCGCCGTCTCGGCGATGAGAATTCTCTAGAATGTGATTTTTTTTTTTTTGATGAAAATTGTGACCATATATTATAACAGAGGAAAATACCAAACTAGCAAGCAAAAGAGGGAAAGACCCTTTTGTCATACTAGGTTCATATCTAGCTTACATGCGATAATGATATTAGGGGAACATGTTCCCCCAACCACACCAGATTACTATCAAAAAGAGGGATTCCCATATTACAGATAAGTCTAATGAGATAGTTATCATACATATTGGAATCACTCCTAACAATACTAGCGAAATTAGGTAATAATCCTCTCACCATCAAAATATCATCCCAACTAGCATTATCACTTCTGATATCTCCCAAATTGAGGACATCCTCGAAATATTTTTCAACTGACTCAATGCAAATGCCATGGCTGCCCACCGAGATAGCAAGCTCCATGGCAATTCTTGTTGCTTTGATATCAGCATACTGCACATTACTAGTGCTGGAAATTCTTCGATTGAAAACTACAATGGAAAAACCGCGGTTATCTCGGATGAGACCGGCTATGACCCTATCCCCATAACGACTAGAAAGCATACCCGTACAAATGTTGTGGTAGCCCGTTGGCGGGGGCTGCCACATCCTATGAGAGAAAAGGGGGGAAGAGACCTTCATCACCGAAAAAAAAGCTTCAGTAAAGAGCTGTTTACCTCAACTTCTTTCTACCACGATAGCTCTGAATTGTGCTTGACTTTGTTCCTCGAAGCATAAATGACCCAGAGCTTATTAGCTATAAGAGATAGCTTCTTTACACTCCACACCTTGGACTTCCGAAGGAACCAGTCCAACATACCATCCACATTGTTTGGAACATCATTAACATCAACCAAACCCCTCCATAGATCTCTAACTGCACAACAATGGAAGAAACAGTGAGCCAAATTATCCTTGTCCCCACAGAAGAAGCATTTCGAATCACCTCCAATCCGTCTAGCCAGATTGTCCTGACACGGGATAATATTTCCCAAAAACTTCCAGAGATTTAGCTTAACTCTAGGGCAACGAATAGAGGTGTTAAGCTTCTTCCCAATCCTACCAATGAAATGAGAAGGGTTGGAAGAACTCTCCACACCTGTTTCCTTAACCAGAAAATTATAAGCTGATTTGACTGAGAACTTATTATCTTTAGAGAGAATCCTGGTCCACTGATTAGAACTAACCATGTCTTGTGATGGAGGAGACATAGTCCCATCCCCCATAGAAGGGAGGAGCCGAGATCCTTCTCTGAGCAAATCCAAAATCGATGAGATGGACTTCCAGATGGAGCTACTTTTTTTCGAAGGATAGCACTCTCTAATATTAATGTCAGGATAATAAAGTTGTTTCATAACTTGAGCTACTAATGACCCCGGACTAGTAAGTAATCTCCAAAGCTGTTTTACCAAAAACGCTTTGTTGAAATTTTCCACTTCTCTGAAACCAAGGCCACCTTGGTCCCCATTCTCACAAACCTTGGACCATTTAGTCCAGTGGAGAGCTTTTTTTATCAACTTTTCCACTCCACCAGAAAGAGGAGAAGGCTGAATTGAGTTTCGTAATAATGCCCTTGGGAAGAGCAAATAGGGACATGGTATAGTTGGGAATAGACTGGAGAACACTAGACACCATGATGGATCTAGCTGCTTGCGCCATTGGTTTAGTCCAGCTGGAAACCCTTTTATGAACGGATTCGAGAAGATAGGTAAAGAGATCATGTTTTCTCCTACCTATCCTGAGGGGGAGACCCAGATATTTGGAGAAGCAAGGCACCTCTTGGACATTCAGTAAGCTGGAGAGATTACCTTTGATGGAGAGAGATAATCTTTTGCTAAACACCAGTTCAGATTTGAGATGGTTGATTTTGTGTCCGGAGGCTAGGAGAAATTTGGTGAGAATTTGGTTCAGGCAGGATATATTTGTGGGATTGGCTTTACCAAAAAGGAGAAGGTCATCAGCAAAGGCTAGATGGGAGATAGACGGGCAAAGGGGGGAGAATCCCAAGGTAATCTCCATTAATATCAGACTTATTAAGGAAACTCGATAGAGCTTCCTGAGCCAAAATGAATAAGAAAGGAGAAAGAGGGTCTCCTTGTCTAATACCTCTAGACTGACTGAAAGAGTTACCTGGCTTGCCATTGATGAGGATAGAACATCTGACAGAGCGAACACAATTCATGACTGGAGTAATCCAATTCGAAGGGAATCCCATGGATAAGAGAACATCTTGGAGAAAACTCCACTCTAATATGTCATAAGCCTTGCTGAAATCCAACTTACGAGCAAAGAAACCATTTTTGATAGCTTGGTTCTTCTCTAAAAAGTGTTGGAGCTCGCCTGCTAGAATGATATTATCGGTAATAAGTCTTCCTTTCACAAATCCTGATTGATTGTGGGAGATGAGATGGGGTTGAATGTGCTGAACCCTATTAGCCAAGGTCTTGGATGCAATCTTATACGCAAAGTTACACAGAGCGATCGGTCTGAATTTATCAATATCAGTCGTACCCACCATCTTTGGGATAAGAGTAATGAAGTAGTCATTCAAGGACTTAGGGAGAGGAAGGCCTCTAAGAATAGGCATGACAACATCAATTATCTGATTCCCAATGATATGACAAAAGGTGATATAGAATTTACCGTTGAAGCCATCAGGACCAGGAGCTTTGTTGGATCCTAATTGTTTCACTGCAGAAATGATTTCCTCTCTGGTGTAGGGCCTACTGAGCTCAGAAACAAAGCAAGTATTTAGCCGACCCTCCACGGCATCCAAAAAATCTCTAACTGCCTGGGGATGAGAAGAAGTAAACAAATTTTGGAAGTACTCCCTGGCAATAAATTCAATCCTCTGCCAAGAATATTGCATGGTGTTACCAGAGTCCAAAAGACCAAAAATTTCTTTTGATCTTTTAAGAGAGGAAGTCCTAGCATGAAAATAGCCCGTATTCTTGTCTCCTTCTTTTATCCACTTGTCTCTGGATCTTTGCTTCCACCAGATTTCCTCACGGAAAGAAAGTAACTCAATTTCCAGTAGAAGTCTCTTTCTATTATTAATAGCTCCCAAAGAGCTATCACTAATGAAAATAGTACCTAGTTCTTTCTTCTTATTGATGATCTTCCATTTTATCTTGGAGATGGACCACCCCTTCCACTCACTTAGCTTCCGTGCACACAAGCCCAGAGAAGTAGTAATGTTGGGAAAGTTATTGCTCCAGACCTCAGCGACTATCTCTGCACACTTGGGATCCAAGCACCAACCGTTTTCGAACCTGAAAACTTTTGTCGGGATTTTATGGTTACCAAAGAACCTGATAAATAGAGGACAATGGTCCGAAGCTTCACGGGGTAAATGTTCCACTGAAATATTGGGGAAGGCTTGTAGACCCACAAAGGAGCATAAAACCCTATCCAATCTACTATGAGAGTGGAAATCCCCATCCCGACAATTAGTGTAAGTAGAACACTCTCCAAAGAAACCGATATTGTGGAGATCACAATCATTGATGACATCTCTAAACGGGGCCATATGGACTTCTTGCCTAATTCTGCCCCCGATCTTCTCAGAGGCATGCAGAATCTGATTGAAATCACCCGCTATCACCCAGGGCAAACAGACTTGCTTACTAAGAATTCGGAGAAGCTTCCAAGACAAATGCTTAAGATTCCAATTAGACCACCCGTAAAACCCGGTGAACACCAATTGGAGATCCCCCGGAAGGGAAATAATGGCTGACATATGGTGCCTAGATTGAGATATCATCGAGTAGCTATTGTGCAAAACAGTGGTTAAACTATCTTGCTAACTAAGGGCAGTGAACCCAATCATTGTAGTACAACAAGGTCGTATCCACAGGGACTTCGTAACTATCTAGCTAATTATAAGCTTAGTAAATATGTAAGAGGATATATACAAAAGTGCATAAATGTAAATTATGGGTTTTGGGTTGTAATTGGAGAAATAAAGAAAAACAATAAACACTAAACTAACTATCTAGGATAGGTGTAGCCCGAGATGGATATTTGCACCCGTCCTCCCCTTACTACCTATTGTCGAACCTCGAACTCATAGCTAAACCACGGGAACACTTAATTAATTAGCAACCTAATCTAGGCCTACTAATCCTAACCACTTTAATCGAGACTTCTCATTCAGCTAAGCCCCGGGTCAATCGATAGCACTAAGCTCAAGTTCCACTAAAGTTGCAATATAGTCTAATCTCAAAATCATCAAAATCAGAGTACACCGTTTTAGTCTCTAACAATTTAGGTTTCTATCTCTGAATAACATTTTGTTAGAATCTGATAAGTGTCCAAATGAGCATGTTTTATAGGTGTATTTCATATATTATATTAGCACTTTTCTTGCTCATTTCTCCACTTTGGTTAGTTTTCCTCTAGTTTATGTTTTATTGATTATCTCACAAATTTATTGGTTAAACATGATGAAAACCAAGCTAGGAGCAAAGTACACGAAGAGACGAACGCGTAGGCGAAAACGGGGATCAAATCGGAGCTAAAACGAATATTTTAGAGGCAATTGAAGTTGGGCCCGTATAGAAAATCGACATGTCCGAACCAGTCTGGTCCGGACATGTCGATTTTGCCAGCGTACAGAGCAGGTCGGCAGCAGTGTGAAGGGATAATTACATTATCTCTTCACACGGAAATACCACCGACTTACCTCCCCCTTTTACCTATATTTCTCTATAAATACACCTCCAAACCTCCATTAAATTATATCTCATTCCACCCCAAACTTATGCCATTTTCCTTCCATAAAAATACCATAAAACTCTCTAAAAATCATACATCTCAACCACATATTATCCACATAAATTCCATACAACACCTCATTTCATAAAATCATTCCATTTCCATACCGTTGTTCTGTCCAACCTCTGCCCAAATATTAGCAGTCAAGATAGTGGAGCTGAATTAATTATCTTTCCCAGATGATTTCTTTTACTTCTCATTCTGTCCTTTTAATTATGTTGGGCTAAGAGGATTTACTCCGGGCAAAGGTTTGGCCGTAATCTGTTTAATTATGTAATCTATATTTCTACCGGTTAAAATAAATTCAGTTTGTTACGATTAAAGTTTATCTCTCACCTTTTTAATAAATTTCATCGATTTATTAAAAAGCTCTACTAAATCTATTTTAATCTGATCGGCGACAACAGATAGGTTAATTAAGCCGTAAATCTGTAGGAAACTTATTTTCATCGGATAAGTTAGTACTCATTTGCAAGAATATAATTCCTCGCACTTAATTCCCGTTTACTAGTGCTTGCTTGAGTTTTCATCGGACCTTGCATTTGCTGGTAAACGAGTTCTTATGAGTTTTCATCGGACCTTAAGATAATAGCAGGAATTTTGCCAAACTATTATAATAAACCGCTAGAGATAGCATAATTAATCAGATTATATAAACCTGAACCCGGAGTCCCGTTTAATTTATCTTAAACTCAGTTAAATTCATCTGTTGTTTTACTTCACGAAAACAAGTCAATTAATCCCCCTCTTTGTGACACGCTTAGGTACTATATAATTCCCCTTAGTCCCACGGTTCGATATCCGGTCGCTTACACTTACTATACTACTACGACCAGGATTTGTTTGCAGCCCGACTGTTATTTTGAGTTTTAATTTCTTTTCTTTTATTCTAATTACACCAGTTCCAACCACTCTTAATACATAGTCTGCAAAATGGCGCCGTTGCCGGGGACTTGATTTATTCTAGTCCCTAAGCCCCGGATAATACACCTGTTATATTATAATAATCTGTTACTATTATTTTGGACATCTGACTTTGGACATCTGACTACGGACATCTGACTTCTGACATCTAATTACTAACTCTTTATTTTATTGTCATTTATTTTTCAGTCATTTAATTTCCATTGTCATTTATCTTTCAGTCTACTAACTACTAACTTATAATTTTTGTCCCTAACTACTAACTTATAATTTCTGTCATTTAAATTTCTGTCATTTATTTTTCAGTCATTTATTTTCTGTACCTAACTACTAACTTATAATTTATGTCAACTAATTCCTAACATTTTTATTTATTTTAACACATCACGAGTTTCTTTTTTCTGTTTTGAGTGGTGAATGCCTTTTACCAGGTCACACAGCTACCCGGAAAATATTAATAATCACATGGTTGGTTACAACCCAGAGATCGAGAGAACCTTTCTGCGCACCCTAAGGCAGAGACGAACTCAACAAAACATAGCCACCACAGTGATAGAATCTAACCCGGAAGCTGACATGGCATTTTCACCAGCGACAGTCCGAAATATCAACAGACCGTCTAATCAAGGACAACAGCCTGCCATCATCCTCCCCCACCTTACCCCATCCGAATACGATGAGTGGCAAAAGCTAAAGCCATATCATCAAATCCGATGTGTAAAGGAGTTGGGCATGTTTGATGGCACCAATCCTGACGAAGCTCTGTTACATGTTACCAAGTTCTTGCAGCATGCCAACAGTCTAACTACGACCGACGCAGTACTCCAGTACACAAGACTGTCATTATTCCCTCACAGCTTGACAGGAAATGCGAGCAAATGGTATCACAGCCTGACGCCAAGTACCATTGGTACTTGGGATGAAATGGCTACCAAGTTCTACGACAAATTCCTGCCCCCGAGCTGAACGTTGGAAATGATTGCTGAAATCTACAATTTCAAGCAACCAGGGTCAGAAAACATTTGTGAAACTTGGGACCGTTTCAAAGGATTACTACTTACTTGTCCTCACCATGGTCTGACGAAAGAGCAAGTATCACAATTGTTCTACAAAGGCTTAATTGGTCCGTGTAAAACAATGGTACTATCCTCTTTGGGTGCTGACATTCTGAAAAAGCCCGGTGCACAGTTTCTAAATGGCATAGAATCCCTCTACGAGGAGATCAGAGACTGGGCCACAGGTGGATCAAGAGGCGGTACTCCAGGTTTATACCATGTTGGGGAGAGTGACAATAAATTTGACCAGCTGATGAAAAGTCATGAGCAACTCATGGAGAGTAATGCGCAGCAGGCAACAAAAGTAAGTACTCTGCAGAAAGTGGTTGAGCAGATGGCTATGAATTCCTACCCCCAGCAAGCTAAGTCGATGATTTCCAGATCATCTACTATCCCTCCAGGCTATGCTCCTCTGTCCCAATCATCTCCTACTAATTCTTGTACGCAATGTGGTGGGCCTCATGATTATGAATAATGCCCCCAACTACAAAAATTAAAAGCAGCAGAGGAAGCAAACTATCTCACCAACAATTCAAGGTACAGGCAACCTTGGCAACCAAATCTTCGCTACTCAAACACCGAAAATATCCAAAACCCACATACACTACAAACATCTCAAAATTACAGACCTCAGACCAATTTTCAAGGAGGCCAGAGGCAGTATCAGCAACAACCTTATGGCAATGATGCTTCTTCGAGTCAACCAACTCCACCTCCTTCGAATCCTGAATCTGAAATGTCTCAAATGCAAGAGATGTTTAAGGCAATGATGGGTAAGTCCAAAGATACGCAAGAGGAGGTCACAGCCCTTCGCAAAGACCAAAGAGCCTTGCAGTCCCAAGTACAACAACTTCTAACTCAACAAAGACCTCCTGGTCAAATCCCTTCACAAACCAATCCAAATCCAAAAGAGTATGCAAATTCAATTTACGTAGTGGACCAGCCCATCACATTAGCTCAAAGGGAGCAACAACCCGAGAGTGAAATGGTCCCTGAAGTGGAGCAGCAGGCTGAGGAAGAATACCTCGACATGAACCAACTGAAGCTCTATGCCAAATTAGTTGCGATAAACGAAATGATGGAAGGTCCACTAGACCTTACATCACAGCAACCGGAGAGCAAACTGGTTCATATAGTGGACGACTTACCTGAGGATTTGAGTTACTCTATATCACCACCCCCGTTTGAACCTGAGCAAACGACATCAAACCTTCTGCTTGAGCTTGAAGACAAGCCATCAGAGGACAACTCCTACCTCAACTTCATGGAGTCCCCTCCCTCTGAAGTCAATTACCGTTATTTTCCCTCCTTCTCTGTGCTATATCCAGAAAATGAGGATATTTACATCCTCAAAAATGAAGAGGAGGAAATGCTCGCTCCCGCCAAAACATCCAAACAAAACACCAATATCACCTTCAAGGAGCCATCTCCCTCTGAAGTTGAAATCAATCAGGGCTCTTCCTATGAGCCTCTTCAAAAAGATGAGGATATATACGTCCTCAAATTTGAGGAGGAGGAGCCATCCAACTTTGATCCTCATACCAAGGGACATCCATTGAAAAATCTGGGCCTTTCTCCAAAGAAAAATAATGCCCACCCAACCCACCCATTGAAGCCCACTTCCACCTTCATTTTCGTTCCAGGGGAGGAAATTTACATCCTCGACGCTGAGCACGCACCACCACAACCATCTTGCATCCATACGGCTAAACAACAGAGGGAGAATGTTTACATTCTCCAATTTGAGGAAGCACTACAACCATCACCCGGTTTTCAATACAATATTAATGGCAGCAAACACCTCCTTCAAAACCAGGTTTTGTGGAGTTTGTCTTTTACTACTGTAATTGTTGCCGTAATACTTTGTTTTGATCCAGGTGGTTCAGTCCTACATATTGCCAATTTCCTGTTCCCGGTACTACCATTGTCAACATTCATTTATGATCCGGGATAATAAAGAACATGAGTCTAGCTAGAGACGTTAAACCCGGGCAGCTTGGTGGGAGGCAACTCACTATCTATCTTTTGTCTTTCCTTTAATTTAATGTTGTTTTCTTTTTTGTACTATATTTCCCTTTTATATGTTATAATAAAATGCAGGTTTTACTTGAGTTCTTCTGGCTGTGTAGAATATTCTTTATAGGTACATTTCATATCATTCCACAGTTGCACTCAAGTGTGGGGGAGCTCTACACACTCTACGAAATTTGGGGAGTACACTCTTTCCTTTATTAATTGCATGCACTGTTAATTTAATTCCATCTACGCAATGAGGGCATTGCTTGAGCTTAAGTGTGGGGGAAGAACCCTTTTCAGGGCATTTTATGCTTAAAATGTTTAAATCTCTCTGCTTATCTTGCATTTGTTCAAAAATTAAAATTATGTACCCTGCTAATGTAGGTTGTTCTCTTTAAAAACAAATACTATTATGAATTGTGGGATAAATGGTACAAATTTAAAAATTTTCATTTGATTACTTTTGAGGAGCATTTTTCTTATGCGGTGTGACCAAATAATCTGCTATGGTTGGACTTTATTGCTCAGGGTTTCTTTCTGTCTTCTCTCTTAGGGATTGCTAAGGGGTGCTTCTCTGTTAAAAAAGAATACAAAAAAAAAATTAATAAGGGACTTGCGAGACACCATTGGTAACCAACAAAGAGAGTTGAGTGTTCTTAAATACAAAGGCGTGATGCCTACATTTTTATCTTCTCATCCCTTATGCAAAAGTGAAACAAATGAATAAATCTATTTTTCCTTTTGTTTTCTCCTCAATGCCCATTCTTGAGAGAAGTTGTCCATGGTAAAAGTTCTCAGAGTCACCTAAACAAAGAAGCATTGAAGTACCTTGGATCATACCCCGAAACTCTATATTTTATTTTTACACTGAGCATACCTATGCCACCAACAGTTGATTTTTCACACTCCTCAAAAAGTTTAAAGATCGTGTATTGTGTTCTCCTCCTTATCCTACCCTTCATAATAATATTTGTTAGTATTGAGCATTCCCTACTTACTTGGGTACATGGTTTTGCTTGAGGACAAGCAAAAAGATAAGTGTGGGGGTGTGATAAGTGTCCAAATGAGCATGTTTTATAGGTGTATTTCATATATTATATTAGCACTTTTCTTACTCATTTCTCCACTTTGGTTAGTTTTCCTCTAGTTTATGTTTTATTGATTATCTCACAAATTTATTGGTTAAACATGAGGAAAACCAAGCTAGGAGCAAAGTACATGAAGAGACGAACGCGTAGGCAAAAACGGGGATCAAATCGGAGCTAAAATAAATATTTTAGAGGCAATTGAAGTTGGGCCCGTATAGAAAATCGACATGTCCGAACCAGTCTGGTCCGGACAGTGGTCCGGACATGTCGATTTTGCCAGCGTACAGAGCAGGTCGGCAGCAGTGTGAAGAGATAATTACATTATCTCTTCACACGGAAATACCACCGACTTACCTCCCCCCTTTACCTATATTTCTCTATAAATACACCTCCAAACCTCCATTAAATTATATCTCATTCCACCCCAAACTTATGCCATTTTCCTTCCATAAAAATACCATAAAACTCTCCAAAAATCATACATCTCATCCACATATTATCCACATAAATTCCATACAACACCTCATTTCATAAAATCATTCCATTTCCATACCGTTGTTCTGTCCAACCTCTGCCCAAATATTAGCAGTCAAGATAGTGGATCTGAATTAATTATCTTTCCCAGATGATTTCTTTTACTTCTCATTCTGTCTTTTTAATTATGTTGGGCAAAGAGGATTTACTCCGGGTGAAGGTTTGGCCGTAATCTGTTTAATGATGTAATCTATATTTCTACCGGGTAAAATAAATTCAGTTTGTTACGATTAAAGTTTATCTCTCACCTTTTTAATAAATTTCATCGATTTATTAAAAAGCTCTACTAAATCTATTTTAATCTGATCGGCGACAACAGATAGGTTAATTAAGCCGTAAATCTGTAGGAAACTTATTTTCATCGGATAAGTTAGTACTCATTTGCAAGAATATAATTCCTCGCACTTAATTCCCGTTTACTAGTGCTTGCTTGAGTTTTCATCGGACCTTGCATTTGCTGGTAAACGAGTTCTTATGACTTTTCATCGGACCTTAAGATAATAACAGGAATTTTGCCAAACTATTATAATAAACCGGTAGAGATAGCATAATTAATCAGATTATATAAACCTGAACCCGGAGTCCCGTTTAATTTATCTTAAACTCAGTTAAATTCATCTGTTGTTTTACTTCACGAAAACAAGTCAATTAATCCCCCTCTTTGTGACACGCTTAGGTACTATATAATTCCCCTTAGTCCCACGGTTCGATATCCGGTCGCTTACACTTACTATACTACTACGACCGGGATTTGTTTGCAGCCCGACTGTTATTTTGAGTTTTAATTTCTTTTCTTTTATTCTAATTACACCAGTTCCAACCACTCTTAATAAATAGTCTGCAGAATCCCATAATAGTGCTAAACTAATCGGTAGGCCAAACCAACCAATTTAACACATAGAAGACAAATTGAGCAAAACCCTAAACAAATCCCCAAATCATGAGCAACAAGTTTAGAAGTCATAAACACTCAATAATCATCTTCATTAAGCTCAAAGACTAAAATAAAGCACAAACACAAGTTCAAGAATCTACAATGGAGTTTTAGGGATTTTGGGACGAAATCCCCAATCCCTAGCTACAAATGATTCTACACAGCCATAGGAGAGAAAATATAAGAGCAAGCGATAGAAGTAGCCATTAATGGAGCTTGGAAGGAGGTGAGCTTCTCTTCTCTTCTCCTCCCTTCTCTTCTCTTCTTCTTCTTCTTCTTCTTCTCTTCTCCTCTTCTTTTCTCCTTTAGAATCGCCCTTCCTCTCTGTTTTTGGGGCGGAACTCGACTGAATGAAGAATGGGGAAGTTTTTCCCAAAATTCCCCGTTTTAAAACGCAGATCTGGGCTAATTTTCGACCCGACCGACCTTGCAAGGTCGGTCCTAGGGTCGGTCGGAATCAGTAGCGATTTTCGAGCGCGTTTTTAAGTTCAACCGACCTTGCAAGGTCGGTCCTAAGGTCGGTCGATTCTAGTAGCTTTCAAAAACGCAAATCTGGGCAAAATTTGGACCCGACCGACCTTGCAAGGTCGGTCCTAAGGTCGGTCGGAGTCAGGCTAACTTCAAAGCGCTGTATCTTCTTCGTTTTAACTCTGATTTTGGATCCGTTTGCGCCCACACGTTCCTCTCTTCGTCTACTTTACTCCTAGCTATGTTAATCCTCCTGTTTAAACAATAAATGTGTAAAACACCAATGAAACACAAAACTAGAGGAAAACAAGCTAGAGTGGAGAAATGAGCATGAAAAGTGTTGATTAAACATATGAAATACACCCCTAAAACATGCTCATTTGGACACTAATCACACCCCCACACTTACCTTTTTGCTTGTCCTCAAGCAAAACCAAGCACCCATGCAAGTAAGGAATGCTCAAGACTAACAAACACTAACATGAATTGTAGGATAAAAGAAGAAGCAAAAAGTGATTAAAACCTTTGAGGAGTGTGAACCGTCTCTTAGTGGTGGCATGGGTGTGCTTAGGGCAAAACAAAATCTAGAGTTTTGGGGTATGATCCGAAGTGCTTCAAAGTTCTAAAGATTAGGTGACTTGGAGACTTTTACCATGTCCAACTTCTCTCAAGAATGGGCATTGAGAAGAAAACAAAAGGAAAAATAGATTTATGCATTTGTTTCACTTTTGCATAAGAGATGAGAAGATAAAATTTTGGCATCAAGCCTTTGCATTTAAGAACACTCAACTCTCATTGTTGGTTAACAATGGCGTCTCACAAGTCCTTTGAAGGATTTTCACAAAGAAGCACCCCTTAGCAACCCATAAGAAAGAAGACAGAAGGAACCCCAAAGCAATAAAAATCCTACCATATAAGATCACTTGGCTACACCGCATGTAAAATGCTCCTCAAAAGCAATCAAAATGAAAAATTTAAGCATTTATCCCACAATTCATAACAGTATTGGTTCTTAATGAGAACAACTCACAACACAAGGGTCCAAGTTTTTTATTTTGGACAATCGCAAGATAAGCATGAAGTATTAAGCATTTAAGCACACAATTCACCGAAAAGGTCACTCCCCCACACTTAAATTGAACAATGTCCCCATTGTTCACCAATCAAAACCGGGGAAGGTTCCAAAAGACCTTTGCGGGAAGCAGACAAAAGGAAAATCACACGGGACACAAACAAGCAGTATAGCACAGAAGCTATCCCCAGACTTGCAGATTCAAAATTAGAGAAGAGAGAACGAAAACTAAAAGGAACTAGTACTCCCCTGAGATTGCTATTGCTATCAGTTTGTAGAACTCCCCCACACTTGAGCATCAGCCTCAAGTAGCGTAGCTTGGTTGCGGTGTGGAATTGAAGTTGCACCCGCATAAAACACTAGAAGCAACCAAACTACCACTGGAGTTAAGGGTTAGCCAAAACAAAACCAAAGGAGAACGAAAACAAAACCAAAGGAGAACGAAAACAAAAACAGGAAATAAAAATAGTGGAGTCGTTGTGGGCAAATATTAAAGGAAGGGTGAAACGAGTACTCCCCGATAAGATTGATGAGTGGGAAATATGAATGGTTTTAGTGGTCTTGAATGGTTATTTTTCTTACGCGCATGGATAATATTCCACACTTGTCATACGTTTTCCTTTGGTTTGTTGTTTGTTAAGGGTTGATACCTTTTTCTATGATAAAATGCAGAGAAAAGCCAAGGAAACAGTAGATTAACTCACAAGGGAGATGATGCAACAAAAGGGGGTCGAATTGGAGTCAGAACGATGAATTTAGAGGATTTTGGAGGTATGTCCGAGCTTGAGTCCGAACTTCCAAGCTCGGACGCAAGTCGAGAGTTCGTGTGCTGTGCCTGATGAAATGTCTGAACTTTAGTCCGGACATCTAAGTTCGGACATGGTTTGAGATTCACAATGAGAAAAGTCAGAAGTCTGACCTACGGTGCATGTCCGAACTTGTGTCCGAACATCCAAGTTCGGACACAAGTTGAGACTTTTAGAATTGGAGCGCTCAAAGCAATGTGTCCGAACATTGAAGGTCGGACCAATGTTCGGACGCGACTAAAATTTCAGCAGAAGTTCGGCGTTTTGAAGGGAGAAAGAGGAAGAAAACTCTATTTAATGACCTAATCAGAGGAGAGGAGGGTCATTCGTGACATATCACTACATCACAACACTCTCACGCTGAAAAACAACGCTCCTTCCATTCATCCACACCATCGGCATCAGCTTCACCTTCATCCCCATTCATCAACTATATTATCATCATTGAGGAGGAGCATCGACAGAAGGGAGTCAGTCCATCATCGTCAACCTTGCGCCTGCAACCATTGATTCTGGATAATCGTTCAACTCGAGAGTTTTTCTTCCTTTAGATGAATTCTATGTTGATTGCATTTATCTACTTCTTTGTAATGTCTGGCTAGTAGGGATTAAATCTGGGGTAGGGTTGTTCGTAATGGATACAATGTAGTTAAGGATTCTGCAATTTGATTATGAGACTGTTGTTGGGAAAATTACATACATAGTAATTAAACCTAGCTAAAACGGGCAAGTGCACCCAATTCGTTGTAATAAAACAAGTGTCGTATCCACAAGGAAATTGGTTTCTAAATCCCAAGCTTCAGTATAATAGTCAAGTGCAAAATAACAGTAAAATGAGGGTTTAGCCAGAGGCAAGCTTGGTTGTTTGTTTTGTTAACTGAAGTGCAATAAAAAAAGTAAAATGTTTGTGAATGGAATGGATGGGGAGAGTACCCTAGGATAGTGGGAATCACCCAATTCACTCAAAGAACTTCAAAACCATAACTCATCATCTCAGTGCCTATTAGATTTTAGCTCATGAATCCCCAAATCATGGGAAATCCAATTCTTACCTAAATAATCAAACCCCTTAATTAAAGGAGGTTCAAGTCATCAAATAGCATTAAGCAAGCACTCTTAAACAATAGCCCCAAGCATTTACTTCCAAAATCAAGAAAGCAAAGGTTAGGGTTTACTCCCTTCTTGGTCTAGTTCCAAACTCAAGCTCAAATATTGAATGGAACCACCATAAATAAAATAAGAGATCAATTTAGTGCATTAATTGATATTGAAGAGAATGAAACGAGAGTACTTAATGAGTTAGGTTTCTAGCATTCAATGAGCAAAATGGGTTCAAACCCTCATCCTAGGATACAAATGGAACTACTCAGACATAGCTAAAGGGAAGAGCAAGGAGAAAGAAGAATTAGCCATTAGAGGAGCTCCCAAGCTTCAATGGAGGTAGAAATCTTCACTTTCTTCTTCCTCCTTTCTTCTCTTCTCTTCTCCTTCTCTTTTCTCCTCTATTTTCGCCTCTTTCTTGTCTGTTTAGGGTTGGAGTCGGGTGAATTAGATAATGGGGAAGGGAGCCCCAAAATGCAGCCTTTAAACAAAAAATTTTGGGCAAAAATTCCGTCCGACCGACCTTGCAAGGTCGGTCCCAAGGTCGGTCGGACCCTTTCAGACGGGAGCACGTGACAGGTTTTAAGCTCGATCGACCTTGCAAGTCCGGTCGCAAGGTCGGTCGATTCCAGTGAGTTCTGGGACAGATTGAACAGAGCCGGACCGACCTTGCAAGGTCGGTCGGCCCCAGAATGTCAGTTTTTCTGTGCCGGAATTCTCCCGATGCTTCCCGTTGGCTAGGCATCCTTCCCGAGGTGCTCGAACATTGATGCTTTCTCATATAAAGCTCTCAAAATGTACTCCAATGAGTATTTACCTATTTGAACAAGCAACAAGTATAAGATCACTAATAAACACACAAATACTCCATAAAGTGGTGAAATAAGTCATGCGCCAAATAAAATGACGACGAATAAAGATCTTGAGAGAGCACTATTTCACCACTTATCAACTCCCCCACACTTATCCATTTGCTTGTCCTCAAGCAAAATTAGCTAAGGACCCACGATAAGAAGGAATATTTAAAGCAAGCAAGTGTTTAGATGAGTTCTTGAATTTAAGTGAGCAAAATTTGTGAAAAACCTCAAGAGGAGTGCAACCAACCTTCTCATGATGACATGGGTGTGCTTAGGGCAAATGAAAATATAGAGTTTCGGGGTATGATCTAGAGTGCTTCCGAGTTCTTACAGATTATGGTACTTGGAGAACTTTTACCATGGCCAACTTCTCTCAAGAATGGGCAATGAGGGAAAACAAAAGGAAAAATAGAGATTTGCAGTTGATTCACTTTCGCAACAAGAGATGAGGAGAGGTAAATTGGCATTTTGCCTTGCTTCAATGAACACTCATCTCTCATTTGTTGGTTACCTATGGTGTCTCTCAAGGTCCCCTTTGTCTCTTTCTTTTTTTTTTCACAAGGAAGCACCCCTTAGCAATCCCTAGATAAGAAGGTAGAAGGAACCCCTAAGCAATAAAAATTCATCACGAAATGGATTTATGATCGCACCGCACCTAAGTGCTCCTCAAGAGAGAACCTTTGAAAAAAAAGTTCGGTGGAAAATTCCAATAATTCAAAGAAAAACTTGCTTACTATAAACATAACTCCCAACTGAAGCTATAGATCATTATGAGAAAATTGACTTAGTGCATCAACTAGAAAAGGTCGTCTCCCCCACACTTGAATGGGACAATGTCCGCATTGTTCAAAGAATAACTTATGGAAAAACAACAGAAGACCTTTTTGGTAGCACTAGGCATGGAGTAATCCGAAAGAGTTTTGCATTATATAAAGTGGATAAGTGTAGAGAACTAATACTCCCCTGAGAAATATGAGTTGGTGGTATTCCCCCACACTTGCTAGTGTGCATATTCAGGTACGCGCTAGCTCCGACAGGAAGAGTCGAAGGGCCTAGGAAAAAATTGACAAGAGGTTCTCTTGTATTTCTCCTAACTCACTCTGGGGTGTTCTCGAGTTCAGTTGATAGATCTACAATGCAAAACCAAAAAGAAAGTAGACGCAACATGGATTCCAGTGAATTCTTGTTGATGCCGTAGTTAGATAATCAAAAGGGGACTCAGAAAATGAGTCCCAGATCAGAATAGTCAAAAAGGTGCGAAAGTACCATAGCGCACAATATCAGTAGGAGTACGAGAAAGGAAAAGGAGTTTAAAGTACAAACAGCAGAAATATCTTAACATAGTCTAACAGCCCAAAGAGAGAATGCGAAGATAGATGAAATAACAGAGAAACAACGCCAGGGCATCCCGGGATCCAAAGATGGCTACTGGGGAGGAGCACCACCACGCGCCGCCTGCTCGTGAACGTACTGCATCTGTGCGTCCATCTGGCGCTGATGCTCCTCCATGAGACGGCGGTGCTCAGCCATCTGCCGCTCGAATACCTCTAGCTGCTCCGGGGTCACCGCTCCGGTCGGGAGTGGAGGTGGCTGGGCGAGGAACGGCCCGGGGGCAGCAGGGTAAGCGGAGGCACCGGAAGTGGAGGCACCGGAAGACGAGGATGCACCCCTGCGCTGTCGATGCTCGACGGTCGTCTTGTGCCACCCGTCATCATCACGATAGAAGCCCATCTTCCGTATAGTAGTGTCGCAGATCGGGTCCACATGTAGGCTAGCTGCCTCATCTGCTCCAGGTCGCACTCCACAGCGAACCAACTGCATCTCCAAAAAGTAAGGAAAACCCAGGTGATGGGACTCCTTCTTCGCGATGATGTGGCAGAGGTGGTTGAAGATGAGATCGGATAGGGAGAGCGGCTTCTCCGGGTCCGGGGCTACCAAATAGTCCATGAGATAGCAGTCCCTGGAGGTGAGATCCTTGCTGTCACGAGGTATGACATTATGATGGAGGATCGCAAGGATGGCCCTCTTCAGCGGGCTACTCACCATGTTGAGGGTCATAGTGACCCTAACATCCGTCCTGGCCTGGTTTTTTCTACGTGTCTGGACCGGGAGGTCTGCAAGGTAGCGGTGGCGGCTGGCGATGAGGTCACCCGGGTGGATGACAGAGATGTGGTCGAGGTCATGATCTGGGAACTGAAAGAACTGGTGCACATGCCACTGACGGATGGCTATGGCACGGCCACTGACCATAGAGGTGATCTCCTTTGGCTGCCTGCTGACCGCCGCATTCGCATAAAACTCCTTAATCAGGCGGGGGTGGTATTGGCCACCCATGGTGAGCACGCAGCCCCAGCCCAGGAAGTCGAAGTGTGGCTGGAGCTCGAGGTCTGCAATCAGAGCCGGATCCACCGGTCGCTCCCGAACAATCTCCCGTCTCTTGGGGGAGGTGAACCAACGGCGGGCCTCTTCATTGATGAAGACGCCATCGAGTAGGCCTATGGGGTGGCCAAGCTCTAGGTTCGGAGAAGCCTGGTTCCTCCTAGCACGGCGTTGTCGGTGGGCCATGTTGCTGCAAAATAAAGAAAAGAAAAGAAAAAGAAATAAAACAAAAACAACACAAATAACAACCAGTAAACTGTTAGAAAGTAACTAGGTTGACAATAAGCAAATAGTACAATTTGAAGCATGAAACACAGGAAAGAGGAAAAGAAACGACAGTGTGTTGAAATTTTTTTTTTTGCCAGAGTCCCCCTTGTTTTTCTATCATTCCTCGGTTCTAAGAACCTCCTCAATTTCATCAGAAGGTGTGCCACGCAGTTCACCAAGGACCCCACTAACAATTGCAATCAAAATGATAACGCCCCACCAAGCACACTACCAATTTATCAAGGTTTCACAATTTAGGTGTCACAACTCGCAACCACAAAATGCAACCAATAGAGGCTCAATGGCTTTTAGGCATCCAGCAGCATTCACAAAGCAATTAGCATAAATTAAAACACCTGTGAATAATGCTAAACAAAATTTATTCAATTTAAGACATAAATCACCAATTTATGCTTAGAACCACCAAATTCCCCATTTTTCATCCACAATTTTCATACAAATCCTAGAAACAATATCTTTGAGCACTCCAAATCACCCATGTTGCAAAATTCACAAAATGCATAATAGAGAGCCGTTTGGTTCGACTTGTATTTTGCCCAAAGTATAACTTTGTCAAAAAGTGCAAGAATGGACAATATAGTGATAGAAAAATATACCTGGGTGTAATGTAGGGGATTAGGGAGCAAAATATGATAGATTTTGGGGTAAAATCGAAAAGGAAGGCGAGTTGGGGGTTGGGGCGATTTAGGGTTTCTGGTGGGCTGTGGCGTCTGGTTTGGCACAGGGGTGGAGGCGCGACCGGTGTCGACGGAAGTAGGGCGGTGACGCGGTGTCGGAGGCGGGGGCTGGGTGCGGTGGTGCTGGGGCGCGGGTGCTGGAGTGCAGGACGGCGAGAGAGAGGGAGTTCGACGGGGAGGAATGGCGATGGAGGAATCGGGCGAAGGAGAAAGAGAAGAAAGAAAGAAAGGGAAGAAAGGAAAGAAGAAAGAGAGAAAAGAAAACGCAGCGTTTCCATCTTTTTTTTTCAAAATTTTTCGCCGGACCGACCTTGCATGTCCGGTCGTAAGGTCGGTCCATTCCAGAAGGGTTTGATTTCGAAGTTTTTCAGTCCGACCGACCTTGCAAGTCCGGTCGCAAGGTCGGACATTTGAGTCGACCCTTGTGACCGGTAGCCCGTGGGATTGTTGGAAGCATTGCTAGCTCCCCCTTGGGGTTGGTCATTACTTCTCCATGAGAAGTTTGGATAGTTCCTCCATGGGGCGTTTTGTTGGTTGTAGTTGTATCGGGGGCGGTTGGCTACAAAGTTTACATCCTCACGTGGATCGGCATAAATCTTGCCTTCGCAAAAGTGGGTCTCGTGAGGACCCGCGCAAATTGCACACCCCTCTTGGATTGGAGTAGAAGTAGATGGAGAAGGTGATGATGAAGAAGCTATAGGCTTTGTTGTTTCTTTTTGAGCTATAGCTAGCTTCTCCACCATCTTGGTGAGTGAAGATAGTTGAGCGGAAAGGTGGTCGATGGGCTCAACATGTAAGAGACCAGCTGCTCTTGGTGCTCTCCCCTTTTGCCTAGACCATTGCCTTATGTTACTAGTCATCTCCTCTAGGAGTTCCATCCCCTCTTGAGGTGACTTAGTCATAAAGCTTCCTCCAGATGAGGAGTTCACAAGTAGTCTATTCGCGTCATCGAGACCGTTGAAAAATGATAGACATAGTGATTGGTCGTCCAAACAGTGGTGGGAACAATTCATCAACATGTTTTTGAATCTATCCCATCCATCATATAACGTCTCTCCCGGTTCTTGGCAAAAGGTATTGATCTCTCCAATTAATTGCCTTGTTCTACTAGTGGGGTAATACTTGGCAAGAAATTGTTGAGCCATTTGTGCCCAAGTATGGATTGATTTTGACGGTAAGCTCCTGTACCATTTTGATGCAGCGTCAGACAGTGAGCGAGGGAAGAGCTGCAGGCGTATCCTCTGGTCAACATTTCCAGTTCTACCAAATGAGTTGCAAAAGTCGAGGAATTGACTTAGGTGGTTGGGAGCCTCATCGGGATTTGCTCCACTGAATTTCCCTAAATCCCGGACAGCAGTGATGTAATGGGTCTTGAATACCCATTGTCCGGTCTCTTGAGGCGTCAATTCCGGTAGGACTATGGCTGAAGGTCTCCCTTCGGTGTCCGGCTGGTTGTAGTCTTTGAGAGCCATTTGTTGTTGGTTCCCGTTGTTTTCAACCACCGGTGGGTCTGGTTCATTCATGATTGAATTTTTCACAGTTCGGATGGTCCTCAACAATGAACGCTTGAGCTCGGGTCTCGGACTAACAAGTGGAGATCCTTTGGCTCGAGTGTTTGGCATACACCGAGAAAAACAAAAGGTACCTAAACTGCACCAACACCAAATGCTCTTAAGTAGATGGATATGTAGAAATATAAACAACAACTAAAAACATAAATACCACAAATGAAGTAAAATAGATAAAAGTACTAAATGCACAAAAACTAAAGTACCGAACCAAGGGAAATTGAATAATCAATTTCCCCGGCAACGGCGCCATAAACTTGTTGGGAAAATTACATACATAGTAATTAAACCTAGCTAAAACGGGCAAGTGCACCCAATTCGTTGTAATAAAACAAGTGTCGTATCCACAAGGAAATTGGTTTCTAAATCCTAAGCTTCGGTATAATAGTCAAGTGCAAAATAACAGTAAAATGGGGGTTTAGCCAGAGGCAAGCTTGGTTGTTTGTTTTGTTAACTGAAGTGCAATAAAAACAGTAAAATGTTTGTGAATGGAATGGATGGGGAGAGTACCCTAGGATAGTGGGAATCACCCAATTCACTCAAAGAACTTCAAAACCATAACTCATCATCTCAGTGCCTATTAGAGTTTAGCTCATGAATCCCCAAATCATGGGAAATCCAATTCTTACCTAAATAATCTAACCCCATAATTAAAGGAGGTTCAAGTCATCAAATAGCATTAAGCAAGCACTCTTAAACAATAGCCCCAAGCATTTACTTCCAAAATCAAGAAAGCAAAGGTTAGGGTATACTCCCTTCTTGGTCTAGTTCCAAACTCAAGCTCAAATATTGAATGGAACCACCATAAATGCAATAAGAGATTAATTTAGTGCATTAATTGATATTGAAGAGAATGAAACGAGAGTACTTAATGAGTTAGGTTTCTAGCATTCAATGAGCAAAATGGGTTCAAACCCTCATCCTAGGATACAAATGGAACTACTCAGACATAGCTAAAGGGAAGAGCAAGGAGAAGGAAGAATTAGCCATTAGAGGAGCTCCCAAGCTTCAATGGAGGTAGAAATCTTCACTTTCTTCTTCCTCCTTTCTTCTCTTTTCTTCTCCTTCTCTTTTCTCCTCTATTTTCGCCTCTTTCTTGTCTGTTTAGGGTTGGAGTCGGGTGAATTTGATAATGGGGAAGGGAGCCCCAAAATGCAGCCTTTAAACAGAAAATTCTGGGCAAAAATTCCGTCCGACCGACCTTGCAAGGTCGGTCCCAAGGTCGGTCGGACCCTTTCAGACGGGAGCACGTGACAGGTTTTAAGCTTGACCGACCTTGCAAGTCCGGTCGCAAGGTCGGTCGATTCCAGTGAGTTCTGGGACGGATTGAACAGAGCCGGACCGACCTTGCAAGGTCGGTCCCAAGGTCGGTCAGCCCCAAAATGTCATTTTTTCTGTGCCGGAATTCTCCCGATGCTTCCCGTTGGCTAGGCATCCTTCCCGAGGTGCTCGAACATTGATGCTTTCTCATATAAAGCTCTCAAAATGTACTCCAATGAGTATTTACCTATTTGAACAAGCAAAAAGTATAAGATCACTAATAAACATACAAATACTCCATAAAGTGGTGAAATAAGTCATGCGCCGAATAAAATGACGACGAATAAAGATCTTGAGAGAGCACTATTTCACCACTTATCAACTGTAATGGATTGTTTCTAGGTTAATGATTATCATTCATCTTCTCTATTAAATTTGCGCATTTATAGAGTTGTTCTGCGAAACCTATTAGGATCAGATAAGGTGATTAATAGGGAGTTCAAATTAACCTGGAGATTTGGGGAAAGATTAGTCGGATAGATAATCTCTTCTACAAACGCTAATAATTATTCGCACTTATTCCGCCTATATGTGTTTTGCCAACTGCTAGATTAGAGTTGACATGTTCTGATAGGTGAGCTCTTCAATGAACTAGGATTTAGCATTGAAGAGATTGAAAGAATTGGCCTTTCCGTTTCTCGTAATTAAATTGTAGATTTGGTTAGATTTATCCAGTAAAGACAACCTGAACCCGGAGTTCCACTCACTTTATCAAACTCATCATTTACTTTCATTGTTTGTTCATTTAAACTTTGATTTGCATTTATTCAATTCAATCACAAAAACAATTCACAACCCCCTGAATTTCCAGTTTTCTTAGGACTTAGGCTTATTTATTCAAGTCCCGTGGTTCGATATCTGGTTACTTAACTTTCTATACTATAGTGACCGGGATTTTTGCAACCCGACAGGAATTTGATTTATTATTTTCTAGGTTTAATTTCATAGTTTTTAGTATATCAATTACCCTGTTTGCAAAGATGCGGATGGAAGATAGGGTGCCCGCACAATTGCTAGTGGGAGGGGTCGTTGAGGTGCTACCTTCAATCGTTGGAGATGAAGGTCCTCTTAGTAGAACACTTTCCCTGTTTGCAAAATGGCGCCGTTGCCGCGGACTTGACTTTGTCAAGTCCTTTGCCTTGGTTGTCGATTGTTTTTATTTTATTTTATTTGTGTACTGTGCAGGTGTTTGGTGAATGCACGGTACCCGATCTCGAGGGCCCCCAAGATTCAATCTAGACCCAGAGATCAACCGTACAGCTCGTAGGGCAAGAAGAGCACTTCCCTTCACCATGGATGCCAACGGACCAGTAAATAATGAGCAAGCCACATTGGGAAGAATTAATCACCCGCCGGCTGCTCCTAGAAGAGGGCCTTTGACTCTACCAAACCTCACAGCAGAATGGCAAAAGCTAAAACCAAGCCATCAAACAAACGCTGTCAGGAATCATCCAGCAGGGACCTTCTCAGGCGCAGACCCTGATGCGCTCGACCATGTCCATCGTTTCTTAGTTCATCTGGATTCGTTGGGGATGTCTCAGGGGCTAGAGGAGTATGCTCGGCTGTGCTTATTTCAGCACAGTCTATCAGGGGAAGCATCGAAGTGGTTCCACCGTCTACCACCAGGTATCATCACTACCTGGGAGCTGATGACGGAGAGGTTTTATGAGAAATATATCCCCATCTCCCGTACCAGACAGATGATCGCTGACCTGACCGCCTTCAGACAGTCCGGCAGTGAGACAATCTGCGAAGCGTGGGATAGATTCAAGGAGCTGCTCCGCCAGTGTCCTCATCACGGTCAGACCATGACATCATTGGCTCAGGGGTTCTTCCAAGGGCTGAGAGATGAGCATAGAGGCGAGGTCCGAGCTACACTGGGTGGAAATTTGCTGGCTAAAAGTGGAGAAGAGTTTATGTCAGCCATGGAGTCCTACTGCGAGGAGCTCCGCCAGTGGAGCAACAGTGGTGGAAGAGTTTTCACAGTTGGGCAGACTTCCTCTCGGACTCCAGATCCTATGATGGAGCAGATTGCTGCTGAGCAGGCCCATTTAAGTACCACAGTGGGTAACATGGCGAAGATGCTCGAGCAACTCACTATGGGACAGACATCTGTGCAATCTGTCAAGAGGGTGTCTACTGGTCCAAATGAGGTATGCTGTTCTCAGTGCGGAGATAGCCATGATTATGAGGACTGCCCGATGGTTGCTGAGATAAGGCAGACTGAAGAGGCAATGCAATTGGCCAGTACAACAGGCAGCCTTGGATGCAGAACAGCATCCAAACCTGAGGTACGGGAATCCAAATAACGCCCTCAACTCACAGCAGATACAGCCTCAGAGGGCAAATCAGGGAGGACCACCCGGTTTCATTAGGCCCCCATACAATCAGTTTAGGCCACAACAATCTCAAGCTCAGCAATCACCACTGAGCTCAAATAATGCTAATCTTAAGGAGATGATGGATAAACTGATGGCTTCTCAAGAGCAACAGACAGTAATAAATCAGAATCTGGCAGCTGGTCAGCAAAACTCGAGAACGCCATGGTGGAGATGCAGGGAACGATGAGTCAGTTGACTCAGTTCCTCCTACAGCAGAGACCTTCTGGATCACTGCCTTCCCAACCAGACCCCAATCCTAAAGCTCAGTTGAAGGCAGTGATGGTCTCAGAAACCGTGGTAGTTGAGGACTGTTCAGATTCTGAAGAGGTGGCCGCAGTTACCTTAAGAAGTGGGAAGCAGTTGATGAATAGAAATCAAGTGGCTGAGGATCAAGCTGACGAAGAGACCGGTCGCCCTTCTTCTAGCACTGGTACACCGTCAGGGCCCTCAGCCCCTCCTGAGGTAGTTGTTGAGGAGACCCAGGCTCCTATTTCTTCCCCTTCTCATATTTTAAATGCTAAAAACTCCAAGGGTAAGGTGGTTCCTAAGGAACTTCCTTTCCCTAATAGATTGAAGGAAAAGGAACTTGATGATCAATTTGGGAAATTTTTGAGTGTGTTTTCGAAGCTTACTATTAATATCCCTTGATTGATGCTATCAAGCAGATGCCTAATATGCTCGCTTTGTGAAGGATTTGATTTCTAACAAGCGAAAGTTCAAGGAAAGTGAGATTGTTCAGCTGACAGAGACGTGCTCTGCAGCCATCCAGCAGAAGCTTCCTCCAAGTGTGGAGATCCAGGGCAGCCCATCATCCCTTGCACCATTGGAGACATGGACTGTGGGTATGGACTCTGCGACCTTGGAGCGAGTATAAATTTATGCGTATTCAATGTTTAGAAGCTTCATGCTGGTGAGCTTATCCCGATCAATTTTAATTTACAATTAGCTGATCGTTCCTCAATCAAACCTCGTGGTATGGTTGAGAATTTCGTGGTAGGTGTTGGTAACTTCTTCTTCCCTGCTGATTTTGTTATTCTTGATATGGATGAGGATGTTGAAGTTCCATTAATTTTGGGTAGACCGTTCCTACGAACAGCTAAAACTGTCATTGATGTTGACAAAGGAAAGATCACCCTTAAATTTAATAATGAGGAGCTTAGTTTTGATATTACTAAGATGATGAGAACAAATGCTTCCTCTCATGCTGTGCTTTCAGTGGATGTTGATTGTTCTGATGACTATGATTCGTTTGTCGTTAAAGATACTGATGACTCTTCTTTTCTGCTTGAGGATTCTGACTTGCTAGAGCAGGTGTTATGCCACTCGATTGAGGATGACAAGGAGAGCACTGAGGTAGCTACTGTTTTCCAGCAGCTTAATCAGGGACGAACCTATTTTCGCCCTTATGCTCCTCCTGTGGAGCCACTGGACAGGCCTACTCAGAGGCTCGTTCCTTCAGTAGAGAAGCCCCCTACTCTTGAATTAAAAACTCTCCCTTCAAATCTTAAATATGCTTTCTTGGCAGAGGGTAGCGCCCTGCCTATTATTATTTCTTCGTCTTTGTCTGTTTTGCAGGAAAACAGACTTCTGGAAGTGTTAAGAAGGCACAAGGGAGCTTTGGGGTGGTCAGTGGCAGATATAAAAGGGATTAGTCCAGGGTTCTGCACTCATCGAATTTACATGGAAGATAGTATCAAGCCAGTGAGGCAGCCCAGAGGAGATTAAACCCAAACTGAAGGAAGTAGTGAAAGCTGAGGTGTTGAAGCTCTTGGATGCAGGCATCATTTACCCTATCTCTGATAGCCGCTGGGTATCTCCTGTTCAAGTCGTTCCCAAGAAAGGAGGAATAGTGGCGGTACCCAATGATAAAGGAGAATTGGTGCCTCAAAGACAGACCACTGGCTGGAGGATGTGCATCGACTACCGGCGTTTGAACGAAGCCACAAGGAAGGACCACTTCCCGCTGCCGTTTATCGATCAAATGTTGGAGCGGCTAGCTGGGCAGAGTACTACTGCTTCCTTGATGGGTACAACGGTTACTTCCAGATTCCCATCGCGCCAGAGGATCAGGAGAAGACCACTTTCACCTGCCCTTATGGCACTTTTGCTTAGGAGGATGCCATTTGGTCTTTGCAACGCTCCAGCCACATTCAGCGATGCATGATGGCATTTTCAACGAGTTTATTGAGAAAAGCATAGAAGTCTTCATGGACGACTTCTCGGTATATGGCCAGAGTTTTGATGTGTGTCTTGATCAGCTGGATCAGATACTAGGCAGATGTGAGGAGACCCACCTGGTTTTAAATTGGGAGAAGTGCCATTTCATGGTACATGAGGGTATAGTGCTCGGTCACAGGGTCTCAAAAGACGGTATTCAGGTGGACAAGGCGAAGGTGGAAGTCATTGAGGGGTTACCTCCTCCCACTTCAGTCAGAGGAGTTAGATCTTTTCTAGGTCACGCAGGGTTCTATCGAAGGTTCATCCAGGACTTTTCAAAAATTGCGAAGCCCTTGTCTGATCTTCTGCAGAAAGATGTAAAATTTCACTTCTCGAAGAATGTTGAAGGCCTTTCAAACTATCAAGAGTAAACTCATCTCTGCCCCCATTGTGGTTCCCCCTGACTGATCCCTTCCTTTTGAGGTCATGACAGATGCTAGTGACTTTGCTGTTGGTGCTGCACTCTGTCAAAGGAAGGATAAAATTTTGAGGGTTATCACGTATGCAAGTAAGACTCTGTCGGACCCTCAAAAGAATTACACCACCACTGAAAAGGAGCTACTTGCTGTGGTGTTCGCTCTTGACAAGTTCAGGCCTTATTTGCTGGGAAGTAAGGTAATTGCTCACACCGACCAATCTGCCTTGAAATACCTATTCCAAAAGAATGATTCTAAGCCTAGACTCCTAAGATGGATCATGCTTCTCCAAGAGTTCGACTTAGAAGTTGTTGATAAGTAAGGGAAGCAGAATGGGGTTGCAGATCATTTATCTAGGCTTGAGACTCCAGATGACGGGGTTCCCATAAATGAATTCTTTCATGACGAAACAGTCTTTGTAATTGGTAAAGTTAAAGAGCCATGGTACACTGACCTGGCTACCTATCTTGCCTCTGGTTTGATTCCCCATGATCTAAGTTACAACCAGAGGAAGAAGTTTCTTTTTGAAGCCCGTCATTATGTGTGGGAGGACCCCTATCTTTTCAGAGTGTGTGCTGATGGTTTAATCAGAAGATGTCTCCCTGACGAAGAGGTTAATAGTGTGATTGAGTTCTGCCATTCCCGAGAGGCAGGTGGTCACCACGGTCCTACTAGGACAGCTGCTAAGGTGTTAGAGTGTGGTTTTTACTGGCCCACTCTACACAAAGATGTCCACCGCTTCTGTGCTCACTGTGATAACTGCCAGAGGATGGGGAACACTTCAAGAAGGCATGAGATGCCTCAAAAGGGAATCCTTGAAGTTGAACTGTTTGATGTCTGGGGTATTGACTTCACTGGCCCATTTCCTTCTTCTCACGGAAACCACTACATCCTCGTTGCTGTAGATTATGTTTCCAAATGGGTCGAAGCAATCCCCTGCTCTTCTGCTGACGCTAGAACTGTGGTGAAATTCTTGAAGAAGAACATCTTTACCAGATTTGGTGTGCCAAGAGCTATCATCAGTGACGGAGGTTCTCACTTTTGCAACAAGGCTTTTGATTCTCTGATGACTCAGTATGTGGTGACTCATAAGGTTGCTCTACCTTATCATCCCCAAACTAATGGGCAAGCAGAAGTGAGTAACCGAGAGCTAAAATGGATTCTCCAGAAGACAGTCAACTCCTCCAGGAAGGATTGGTCTATCAAGCTTGACGATGCTCTGTGGGCTTATAGAACTGCATTCAAGACTCCCATTGGGATGTCTCCTTTTAAGCTAGTATACGGGAAGGCTTGCCACCTCCCAGTTGAGCTAGAGCACAGAGCTTATTGGGCTTTAAAGGCTCTCAACTTTGATTTACGGGATGCTGGAGAGAAGCGGCGGTTTCAGCTTTCTGAGTTGGAGGAACTAAGACCAGGCGTACGATAGCTCAAGGATCTATAAAGAGCGCACCAAAAGGATCCACGACCGGATGATACAAAAGAGAGACTTCAAAGTGGGGGATCTGGTGCTGCTCTTTAACTCTAGGCTACGTCTCTTCCTGGGAAGCTAAAATCACATTGGTCAGGCCCCTTCAGAGTTGTGGGAGTTACATCTATGGAGCATACGAGCTGGAGAATAAGGCTGGTGAAACCTTTAAGGTAAATGGTGCTCGTTTAAAAGGCTATCTTGGTACTGATCATAAGTTTTTCCCTTGCAGGCAATATTCTTTTTGGAGAGTGAATTCAATCCTACAACAAAGATGATTCTCAGAGACGAGCTCGAAACGTGAAAAAGAAGTTCTCTTGGCAATGCGGAAAGAATTGAGAAGTTGAAGGAATTCGCTGTAGGCTGTTGTAGAGCTGCCCACCACACTTGCTCTGATTGAACAAGCAAAAATTGTCTAGCTAAAGACATTAAAGAAGAGCAGCTGACTGGGAGGCAACCCGGTGTTTTTCAGTACTTTCATTCTGTATTATTATGTTGTTTATAGTTTTGTTTTAGGATAATGCTTTTTTTTACAGTGGTTTGAGAGCAGAAAGAAACAATTTGGTGCATTTTGGGTGTTGTCCGAACTTCAGTCCGGACATTGAAGTTCGGACCTGATTCGAGAGTCTGAGGGCTGTGCAAAGCGACATGTCCGAACTTCGGTCCGGACATCGAAGTTCGGACCCGACACGAGTTTGGCGAAACGAAAACAGATGTCCGAACTTCGGTCCGAGCGTCGACGTTCGGACACTTTGCGAAGCGCAATCCAGGTACGTATGTCCGAACTTCTGTCCGAACATTGAAGTTCGGACACCCCGAAAATTCTGAATTAAAGGGGCGCGGGCGGACATAAAAATTCCAAAAACCTTTCTTCAACCTCGCGACAACGCAGCGCCCCCAACTCCCCTCCTCTTCAATCTGTCACAACTCCCTCAAAACTCCACCAAATCTCTCAATCTTGGTACCAATATGCTCGGTTTTTGATTCTCCATCACTCTAGCAACCAAAATCGGCCAGCAAATCCCCACACCAGTCCAAATCTGACCCTGTTCGACTTCGAACCCTAACTACCGAATTTGGGGGTTTTTGAGTTCGACTCTTGCAGATTTTGCTGTTCTATCTACTTCTTAACATTCATTCAACTCAAGCAAGGTAATCTCTCCACTTTTCTACCTCGTTTAATGTGTTTTTGACAAGTTTTGGAATCTGAGGTCTACCAAGTCGACAATGTGTTGTTTATTATTGAAATTTCTAAGACTCAATTGCGTATATGGGGTTTATTATCTGCTATGCTGTAAGTTGCTGGATAGAGATGTTTAAAACTGCACTACTGTGATTTCAATGTAGATATTTGAGTGTGTGGTTTTATTTTGCATGGCTGAACTGAAAAAAAAGTGAATGAGACTAAACTGAATGTGTTGGAATACTGTGCCTTTTTGTCCGTTAAGTCTCTGCTGGTCACTGGTGGTAGTTCACCGTTACGAATGAAAAATCTGGTAAATCTTTGTTGTGGAGAATACTGAATTTTTAGGGGAGACTCTGTCGAATTTTGGATAAATTCAGTGCATACTTAGAACTATTTCATTGCCTTCCTTTATTTGACATTGGTTGCCCTTGTATGAGCAGATGTTGAGCCGATTTACAGGCCGTGGTAAGAGGGCTGTGGGAGCTGGCACCAGTTCAAGGCGTCGAGGTCAGCAAGAGGAATTTAGAAACGACGCAGCCCGAGAGTGGTTTGCCAAGGAGGTAGATATTATTGCTGAACGGTGCGTGGTGCCAGAGCTGGAGACTCAGCTGGGGCTAAGGGGATTATTGAACCCATTTGGTTGGGGCAAAATTTTGGATATGGGGGGCCAGTATTCTGAACAAGTAGTGTGCATGTTTTATGCGAATGCAATCTACCAGGATGGCGTGATCAAATCCATTGTAGACGGTGATAGAGTGACAGTCTCCACGATGGAGATTGCTCGCTATTTGGACATTCCTTATCCTGCCCCGACCGTCCTGAGCACCTTAACCCCAATGACTTCAAGACAGCAACCATCAACCATTACACCCCGCTCATGGTTCAGGGGCCACGACGACGCAGAGGGGATGACCCATCAAAGCAGGTCGTCCCTGCTGATCTGCTTCAGAGCCCTCAGGAGAGAGTCCTCTTCGCACTTCTGGCTGCGAACGTTCTCCCGCGTCAGAGCTCGGACCTGAACCACACAGATTTCCTCCTTCTTCAGGCCGTGCTCAATCCGTCGTTTGCTGGGGCTGCTAAGATTACTTACTTGTCGTGGGTGATCTTCTTGCATCTGCAGTATATTATGGAGCACAAGGACCAACACAAGCTCGGCTATCCGGTCATGATCTGCCACATACTTAAGAGGCAGAGGGTTACCATTCCTTCTGTGGGGCTGCATGCTGCGCGGTCCCCTATTGATGCGGGCGCCCTGAAGAAGATGTGGTTCGAGTTTGACGGGGGGGGAATGGAGGAAGAAGGCTGCCCCGCGACCACAGAAGCGCCAGCGAGAGGCGGGTGAGGGTCCGTCAAAGCCCGCTCCTACTGCTACAGCTGACGAGGAAGAGGCATTTCTTGCACTGCCAGCCCCTGGGAGCGAGTATGTCACTCGATATGAGTTTGATCAGCTGGAGTCCCGCTTCATGGAGATGGATCGACGCTATCAGGTGGAGATCGAGACTCTTCAGCAGCAGGCGCGCCGCTCCCAGGATGACTATGAGGATCTCCTTTCTCAGTTTCAGCAGCAGGCGCGTCGCTCTCACGACGACTATGAGGCTCTGCTTGCTCAGTTTCAGCAGTGGCAGGCGTACTACCCGCCCCCACAGTGATTATGTTGTTGGTTGTGCTACATTTGTTTAGAAGCCATCTCTGGACTTCTTTGTGGATTTGCATTCGGTTATGTTAGACCTATTTGTTTTATTTCGATTGGGTTGTATTTTTAATTTATTTCAATTTTAGTTTGTTCTTATCTTAAACTCCGAATACTGTTGTCACTAATGCAATGCTTCTAGCATATTTCTCTGTTTTGTTTGTTGAATGTGTGCAAGTATGCTTTATCGTGCTGACTCCATGCCGGACACTTGCTTGGAAGCAAGTGTGAGGAAACATTCTCCCCTCCCAGGACACTAAGTGTGAGGAAGACCTTCTTCCTCCATCAATCACAAACGAAATCAGGGGAGTTTTCAGTTTCTTTTTCTTTTTGGTTTCATTTCAGCCTATGCTTTAACGTCTATAACTCTGTAACTCTTCACTTGCACCCTTGTGAGTCTGACACATTTCGTGCGATCTCTTTCTTGTGATAATTTTCTGAACAATGTGGACATTGCTCCTCATTAAGTGTGAGGTAGGGGGAGATCTTTCTAAATGTGTCAGCCATTTATTTTGCATCTCGCACTAATCTTTGTTTGGTTTTGGGCTACATGGGGGTAATTTCCTTAGAGTGCTTCTTGGTGTTGAATACTTGGGTGGATCTTTAGTTGTGGAGTCGAGTCCGGTGATAACCTTAAGGGTTGGTTTGCTCAAACCTGTGTGTTTTCGTATTTTGGTAATATCTGAATTTTGTAAATGTTTGTGGGCAAGTTAGTTGTGGAGTCAGAACTAGTTTAACCTGGAACTTTGGGAATGATGAGAATGTCTGGAATGAAGGATAAAGGCAAGGTACTCCTCTGATCTAAGTATTTTCTGAACCAAAACAGGCCTCTTCCATCCGGTTATTAAGTCCTTGGGGTGCTTCATCACCCGTTTACCTAAGGTCATCTGATCTGGGATAAAAGACCCAATACCGTTAAAAGGATGGAGAGAAAAGTCTGGGGGATGAATTGTTTGCGCGGAAAAAAATTAATATGTATGCAAAAGGAAAAAAAGAGGAAGCTCTTTAAAGTCTTATGTTTATGGCAAATCCTTTAATTAGATCATGAGTACGTGGTGTTGAAAGGTTCTGCGGAATATGGCAGAACTTCACACCCCTTGTCATCCACGGGTTTGAGAAGAGAAAAGGTTGGAAGGTTCTGAGTTACTTTACGTTTTGACTTCATGATCTGACTTCTTCATAATCTTTTGCTTTAAAAGCGTGCTTCACTGTTTAAGAGACATGCAGTTAAGAGCAGATCGATTCTTGGGTGGTTATTGTGGCTTGACTCCTTATTTTTGTGCAATCCCGAGGTTTGGTCCTAAGGCATTCTGAGGTATCTTACTCCTGCTTTGCTTGAGGACAAGCAAAGGTTAAGTGTGAGGAGGTTTGATGAGTGGGAAATATGAATGGTTTTAGTGGTCTTGAATGCTTATTTTTCTTACGCGCATGGATAATATTCCACACTTGTCATACGTTTTCCTTTGGTTTGTTGTTTGTTAAGGGTTGATACCTTTTTCTATGATAAAATGCAGAGAAAAGCCAAGGAAACAGTAGATTAACTCACAAGGGAGATGATGCAACAAACGGGGGTCGAATTGGAGTCAGAACGATGAAATTAGAGGATTTTGAAGGTATGTCCGAGCTTGAGTCCGAACTTCCAAGCTCGGACGCAAGTCGAGAGTTCGTGTGCTGTGCCTGATGAAATGTCCGAACTTCAGTCCGGACATCTAAGTTCGGACATGGTTTGAGATTCACAATGAGAAAAGTCGGAAGTCTGACCTACGGTGCATGTCCGAACTTGTGTCCGAACATCCAAGTTCGGACACAAGTCGAGACTTTTGGAATTGGAGCGCTCAAAACAATGTGTCCGAACATTGAAGGTCGGACCAATGTTCGGACGCGACTAAAATTTCAGCAGAAGTTCGGCGTTTTGAAGGGAGAAAGAGGAAGAAAACTCTATTTAATGACCTAATCAGAGGAGAGGAGGATCATTCGTGACATATCACTACATCACAACACTCTCACACTGAAAAACAACGCTCCTTCCATTCATCCACACCATCGGCATCAGCTTCACCTTCATCCCCATTCATCAAGTATAGTATCATCATTGAGGAGGAGCATCGACAGAAGGGAGTCAGTCCATCATCGTCAACCTTGCGCCTGCAGCCATTGATTCTGGATAATCGTTCAACTCGAGGGTTTTTCTTCCCTTAGATGAATTCTATGTTGATTGCATTTATCTGCTTCTTTGTAATGTCTGGCTAGTAGGGATTAACTCTGGGGTAGGGTTGTTCGTAATGGATACAATGTAGTTAAGGATTCTGCAATTTGATTATGAGACTGTAATGAATTGTTTCTAGGTTAATGATTATCATTCATCTTCTCTATTAAATTTGTGCATTTATAGAGTTGTTCTGCGAAACCTATTAGGATCAGATAAGGTGATTAATAGGGAGTTCGAATTAACCTGGAGATTTGGGGAAAGATTAGTCGGATAGATAATCTCTTCTACAAACGCTAATAATTCTTCGCACTTATTCCGCCTATATGTGTTTTGCCAACTGCTAGATTAGAGTTGACATGTTCTGATAGGTGAGCTCTTCAATGAACTAGGATTTAGCATTGAAGAGATTGAAAGAATTGGCCTTTCCGTTTCTCGTAATTAAATTGTAGATTTGGTTAGATTTATCCAGTAAAGAACAACCTGAACCCGGAGTTCCACTCACTTTATCAAACTCATCATTTACTTTCATTGTTTGTTCATTTAAACTTTGATTTGCATTTATTCAATTCAATCACAAAAACAATTCACAACCCCCTGAATTTCCAGTTTTCTTAGGACTTAGGCTTATTTATTCAAGTCCCGTGGTTCGATATCTGGTTGCTTAACTTTCTATACTATAGTGACCGGGATTTTTGCAACCCGACAGGAATTTGATTTATTATTTTCTAGGTTTAATTTCATAGTTTTTAGTATATCAATTACCCTGTTTGCAAAGATGCGGATGGAAGATAGGGTGCCCGCACAATTGCTAGTGGGAGGGGTCGTTGAGGTGCTACCTTCAATCGTTGGAGATGAAGGTCCTCTTGGTAAATTTCACCAGAGGTTCCTTTATAATTGTTCCTAATTCCATCCCTTTTTCAGAGGGGCTTACCTGTCTCCAAAATATTCACAACACAAACGCCACCAATTGGGCGTAAAAGGGCAAGTCCAAAGAATGCCAAAATAGCCCATTATTGAAAACAATGCAAAATCTAAACTAACAGAATTTAAAAGACAAGACTCGAAATGAAATCCGAGTTGCCTCCCGGTAAGCGGCCCTTCTTTAAGGTCTTTGGCTAGACCATACCACCGTGAAGTCATCCGGGATCGAATAGGAACGTTGAAGTCGGCTTCAACGGGTGGGTTGGGCGGGCATCATCTAGCAATGAAGAACGACCCGGATCAAAAGTAAATGTGGCCTCAACACTTAGGATGTGAAAGTGTAAACTCCACCGATCGTTCATCGGGTGGAAGTGTTGAGGTGGGTGATCCTTGGTACGAGGATCAAACTGTGGTGGAGCCTCCTCTTCAAATTCACGAATGTAAACATCCTTATCTTCAGTGAGCGGTGCAGGGTGAACTCCGGGGCGGACTTTGTCTTCAATCTTTGGTCCCGGATCAAATGGGAAGGTGGCCTCCACACTTAGCGGGTGTACGTTGAGCTTCCACCCAACTTCATTAGTGCACGGGTGGGGGCCTTGATCCTTCAAATGAAGATCAAAGATGGATGGCTCCCCCTCCTCAAATTTGAGGATGTAGATATCCTCATCTTCTTGGTGAGGCTCATAGGAAGAGCCTTGATGGACATCAACTTCAGAGGGATGCGACTCCTTGAAGTCGATGGTGGCACTCTCCTCTGATGACTTGGAGGGAGGCAACATCTCCTCCTTCTCAGGGTTGAGGATGTACCCATCCTCATCTTCTGTGTAGAGCACGGAGAAGGAGGGGAAATAGCGGTAGCTGACTTCAGAGGGAGAAGACTCCATGAAGTCGAGGTGGAAGCTATCCTCTGATGGCTTGTCTGCAAGATCAGGCAGATGGTTGGATGACGTTTGCTCAGGTTCGAATGGGGGAGGTGATAGAGAGCAACTCAAGTCCTCAGTAAGGTGATCCAGTTTATGAACCATTTCGCTCTCCGGTTGCTGCGATGCAAGGTTTAGTAGACCTTCCATCATCGCGTTCATCTCTACTAATTTGGCATGGAGCTCCAGTTGGTTCATGTCGAGGTCTTTTTCCTTAGTCTGCTGCTCCACTTCATGGACCATTTCACTCTTTGGTTGTTGCTCCCTTCGAGCTAGTGTAATGAGCTGGTTCATGTCGATGGTGTTCATTCTAGCACTAAGATCCTCCAGAGTGGGTGAATCTACCCTTGCCGTGATCTCAGAACAATAAGCACTCTTCTGGTCTCCTTCACTCTCTTGGCACCTGATCCATCGACTGATGTCTTGTTCAGTGGGGTTTGGATTGACAGATAAGAACCGGTTCTCCATGAGAGTCTCCGATCTTGAGATTAGATCCTCACAAGGAGGGCACATATGAAAGGATCCACACCCTTGGCAATCAATGTATTGGTCATAGGTTGCTCCAGAGGTGTAGCCGTTACAATCTTCTGCTTGATCATCAAGACCATCCATCAGAGATAGGTTCCTAAAAAAAGTAACACAAATTTATACACAAAGGGGGGAAATAAAGGAAATGAAAAATATGCACAGAAACTAAACAGATAATAAACAGATAGTTGGACCGAAGTCCCCGGCAACGGCGCCAAAAACTTGTTGTGCAAAACAGTGGTTAAACTATCTTGCTAACTATGGGCAGTGAACCCAATCATTGTAGTACAACAAGGTCGTATCCACAGGGACTTCGTAACTATCTAGCTAATTATAAGCTTAGTAAATATGTAAGAGGATATATACAAAAGTGCATAAATGTAAATTATGGGTTTTGGGTTGTAATTGGAGAAATAAAGAAAAGCAATAAACACTAAACTAACTATCTAGGATAGGTGTAACCCGGGATAGATATTTGCACCCGTCCTCCCCTTACTACCGATTGTCGAACCTCGAACTCATAGCTAAACCACGGGAACGCTTAATTAATTAGCAACCTAATCTAGGCCTACTAATCCTAGCCAATTTAATTGAGACTTCTCATTCAGCTAAGCCCCGGGTCGATAGCACTAAGCTCAAGTTCCACTAAAGTTGCAATATAGTCTAATCTCAAAATCATCAAAATCAGAGTACACCGTTTTAGTCTCTAACAGTTTAGGTTTCTATCTCTGAATAACATTTTGTTAGAATCCCACAATAGTGCTAAACTAATCTGTAGGCCAAACCAACCAATTTAACACATAGAAGACAAATTGAGCAAAACCCTAAACAAATCCCCAAATCATGAGTAACAAGTTTAGAAGTCATAAACACTCAATAATCATCTTCATTAAGCTCAAAGACTAAAATAAAGCACAAACACAAGTTCAAGAATCTACAATGGAGTTTTAGGGATTTTGGGATGAAATCCCCAATCCCTAGCTACAAATGATTCTACACAGCCATAGGAGAGAAAATATAAGAGCAAGGGATAGAAGTAGCCATTAATGGAGCTTGGAAGGAGGTGAGCTTCTCTTCTCTTCTCCTCCCTTCTCTTCTCTTCTTCTTCTTCTCTTATCCTCTTCTTTTCTCCTTTAGAATCGCCCTTCCTCTCTGTTTTTGGGGCGGAACTCGACTGAATGAAGAATGGGGAAGTTTTCCCCAAAATTCCCCATTTTAAAACGCAGATCTGGGCTAATTTTCGACCCGACCGACCTTGCAAGGTTGGTCCTAGGGTCGGTCAGAATCAGTAGCGATTTTCGGGCGCGTTTTTAAGTTCAACCGACCTTGCAAGGTCGGTCGATTCCAGTAGCTTTCAAAAACGCAAATCTGGGCAAAATTTGGACCCGACCGACCTTGCAAGGTCGGTCCTAAGGTCGGTCGGAGTCAGGCTAACTTCAAAGCGCTGTATCTTCTTCGTTTTAACTCCAATTTTGGATCCGTTTGCGCCCACGCGTTCTTCTCTCGTCTACTTTACTCCTAGCTATGTTAATCCTCCTGTTTAAACAATAAATGTGTAAAACACCAATGAAACACAAAACTAGAGGAAAATAAGCTAGAGTGGAGAAATGAGCATGAAAAGTGTTGATTAAACATATGAAATACACCCCTAAAACATGCTCATTTGGACACTAATCAGTAGCCTAGAAAACTTTTCCACATAAGGCAAAGACCACCACTCCTTCCTCTGCTTGAAACCGCTAGCCCCATATACAGAGGAAAATAGCCAAAGAAGAAATCCATATCTATATCGGACTTATGGGTCTCATTGAGGAAGATAATATCCGGGTTGAGCTTCAGGATCAAACTCTTTACCCAATAGACAGCCTTGGATTTCCCTAAACCCCTGCAATTGAGAGTTAAACAACTCATCTGACAGATGCCGCAAGGAAGACACCGAAATCTGAATCAAGCCAACCTAGCAGCCAATCAACTACACACAGAGAAACCACCTCCTCGATCGGTCTCCAGAAGAGGACAAAAGGACCCACAGACTCCAATCGCCAGGACGAGGGGAAGAGAACACTCTCTGGCTAATCTCCACCAACACCCAGAAGGGAAACAAACCAGGCGAAAGACAACCCCTTACTAAAAGAAATCGAATCAGGGGAGAAGCAACCGACAACCGAAACAATCTGACCACGGACCCCAAAGGGGCAAAATTCCACAAAGACGGCTTCCTATCAACGAAAAAGGCGCCACTCAATCGGAGAAGAGAATGAATGGCAATAGACGGAATAGAGAAGCCCCTCAAATCCTCCCAGAAAACGACTGGAATCAGCCAAACCCAACAAACCAAATCAGCCCTTGGAGAAGGCCTACGCAACAATACTGAACCACCCTAAAGAAATAGACCGACACAGCTTGTCGGCTAAGACCTGAAGTTCATCACAACACTAAGGGGCAGCAGACTTGGAAACCGGCGAGAAAGACCACGCGAGCAGAACTCGCAAACCCAAGACGCAAGCAGAAGAGGAACAGGCAGCGAGAAGAAATCCACAAGAAGAGCACCAGAACAAACACAGAAAACACTCCTACGAAATCCAGACAACACAAGTGGGGTGCACTGAAGAAGGTAATGAGAAGCGAACCAAAAGAGAACCCACTGGAAACTGTATAAAACCTGGGATAGGAAAATGGGGCAGGCGACAAGCAATCTCCCAGAGAGGAGAAGGCAGATCGAGGGCAAATCTCGCTGTTGGAGCAGACGAGAGCAAACAGAGAACGAAAGAATGTTTCGCCTCTAGAATCGCTTCCAAAGAAGAGCCAACAGTCAATTATGAGATAAAACGATCACTCTAGAATGTGATCTGATAAAAGGTGAAAAGAGTTAGGGCCAAATATTTTCTACTCGATACTGATTTATAAAAAATGAGGGGAGCTGGTCATTCCAGTCATATGGGTTAAACCAGCTGAGAAGACAAATAGAGTTTAAGTAGCAGCTGATAGTTGATACTAACGGATGACTTATTTTAAAATAATGGACTAAACTGATTAACCTAACTGACAATGCATAAACCAACTGAAAAACAAAAGAATTAGACCTCTATGATGTATTATTAGGTTATTGTTCATAGACCATACTTACATAGTATATACTAGTGCGTTAGTGGATCCATATTTTCAGAGGCTGTCTCATACTATGGGCCTTGAATAACACTGGGCCCACTAGAGGTAACCAAAGTGAGGACTTTTTTTGGTAGACAAAAGTGAAGATTATTTAGTTACTAGAATTGAGTAATTTAAATAGAAAATTGGTGGGTATTACTTTTTTTTTCGAAAACAAATTGAGCTTTGATCATTAAACCCAGAATGCTACAACATCTATTGGTACGTTGGATACCCACATTTCACCCATCCCCGCAACCCTACCTAGGTTAGCAAGCAAGTGTGTTGCCATATTGTTTTCCCGCCTGCATATTGACATATAGCCAAATAAAAAAAAAAACATGTCACAAAATACCTTATCCAAGACCTCTCAAACCTCTCCAACACCACCCCATGACCATTGACATAATCTACATTAGACATACAATCAGAATATATACATACACTTTTGGCCCCAATATTCCTAACACAATCTAACCCAAACGCTAATGCGTTAGCTTCGACCCATGCCGGAGATGCAACCGTACTACCATGATCGAACCCCGCTACCAATACCTAACCATTTGTGTTTTACAAACCGCCCCGACTCCAAATGAACCATAGTTGCAACTACCATCCACCCAAAGATTCAAGACAACATCTTGATTTTCATCCCTATGGCCGGATTGCTGACAGGAATCCATGGGAACCTTCAAAATGCATCTTCTTGACTGCAGCCCCATCGAAGAGCATTTTCCTTTCCAAGGCATCAAGAATAAGCTAGTTAATTGTTTCAAGGGTAATTGAATACATTGATAAAAAACCAATGGTATAAAGCTCTGTTAGTTGATAAATGCATTAGCGGTGTAAAAGTGGATGCCTCCCACAAATCCTTAACATCCTGAGAATCGAGAAATACATGTGACAATTATTCAAAAGCACCATAAAAACAGGATGTATCCATTGACTTGTGACATCAAGCTTGAATAACTGTCTTACTAGGAATAATTTGATGTAAAAACTTCCAACTAAAAACTTTCACACGCAAAGGCAACTGACACTTCCATATATGTTTAATAGATGTGCCCATAGTGTTTTCACTTGAACCTTGGTCCGTAAGTCGCTAAATTCTTATTGCTATATGATTTGCAAATTTAACCGTAAACTCATTGGACTTGGTGAAAGCCCATCCCCATTAATCTATAGACAATGGAATTCCAGTGATAAGTTTAGAATCTAGAGAATGAAACCATTGTTGAATTAAAATGATTCTTCAACAGGATGAGATTGGGTCAATTAACCAGCTCACAAAACCCTCCTCCTTAGCCAAGTTTTGTAGCGGCAAAGAAAAGGTCTACCCCTATTTTCCCCATAATCCAGCGATTAACCAAGCATCTGTTTGCCTCATCTTCAATCTTTTGAAAATTCCTTGATCAAGAAGGCCAAAAGCACTATGAAATGGCCTCCATGTTGGGCTTGGAGTAGAACCTAATCCCATCTATAAAATTTCTAGCCATTAAATATCTTGCCTTAAGCAGCCTAGAAACAAGAAGTTTATGGTTGGTTAATAGTCGCCAACAATGCTTAGCAAGAAGTGCGTGATAAAGACATGACAAATCTTAGAATCCCAAACCTCCCTTGGGTAGCCCTTGACACATGGCAGGCCATCAACGCCAATGTAAAACTCTTGATTGTGTTCCTCCTCCCACCAAAACCTTGCCAAAAGTTTATGAATATCATTAAGAAGTGTTTTTAGGAGATGGATTATACTCATGATATATGACAGTATTGCCTGCAAAACAAACTTAATAAGTACACCAAAGACAGCTTGCGATACTAAACCACTCCATCCTTGGATATTTTTAGCAACCCTATCCTTAATGTACGTAAAAACATGCATTCTATTCCCACCCACCTCACTTAGGAATCCAAGGTACAATCCAAAATCATCAACCTCCTTAACACCTAGTGTACCTAACACTTGACCTCGAGTTACAGATGTAACACCATTAGAAAATATAACACTGACTTATTAATGCGAGTCTCTTGACAAAAAGCCAACTTAAAGTCATCAAGAAAGGGCGTTAACATTCTCAACCGTAGCTTCACCAAATAAGACAAAATCATCTCAAAAACAAATGAGTAATACTTTCATCATGGCCTCTCACTCTAAAGCCATTATACATCTCAACATCACATGCCAACTTTAAACTCGAAGCCAAAATTTCTATACAACATATAAATAAATATGGAGAAAGAGGATCCTCTTGCTTGAACCCCCTTTTAGAGGTAAAAGTAATCCCAGGGTAGCCATAAATTAACACAGCTATAGTAGTCGTGGTTAGTCACTTCCGCACTAGAGACATTCATCTGGGTGGAGCCCTTACTTTGCAAAACGCTAATGAGAAATATCATTCAACTCGATCAAATGCTTTTGACATATCCACCTTATATGCAAATGAGCCCATTTGCATAACCCTAGAGTGCCTCATAAGATGCAATAATTCATGTGAAACAAACAATTTGGTCCGTAATGAGCCGGCCACTTCCAAACGCAGCTTGGCACTTGGCACTCAGAAAAAACATGTGGCATCACCAACCTTACTCGATTAACCAACACTTTAGCAATCACACGATAAATAGTATTACATAAGGAAATTGGACAATAATCAGCCATATCAATAACATCTTTTGTCTAGGGTAGAAGAACCAAGTGTGTATGATTAAGACCATCAGCAACAACCTCGGTATTTAAAAAATAGAGCCTCATCAAAAAATCATGACCAATTATAGACCAGTTGTGAAGGGTGATTTTTCGGTATGAGGGGGGTCTATCTAAATAAGAACTAGCTGAGAAGCCTAGATCCTAGAAATCACCATTCTGTGGAGGGTGATTTTTCATGTCATCCCTCAAACACCTACTCTATTGTCCGTCTTTCCGAGAAAGCATAAGGGGAATGCTAGTGAGCACTACACCCGCTCTCAATGGGCTCCACGCGGACTTCTGCCTCTATAAGGAGGATTTGACTAGAGTTGCCACCTAGTTTGACCTATGATAACTAGGAAGGAAGATGGGGTTCTAGAAACCGTTGATTGACTCTGAAATTGTTGCCTATGGATAGGACTTATCTGGTCATGTCAGAGATTCTATGGTGGGTTCGCACTGGGTTACACCCCTTAAAAGTGGCAACGACCACGACTTCGGATTGGTGCCCGAGGAAACCTCGGTCTCTAATTGTCGGGATTATCTTCTTTCAAAACCTTTTTAGAGAGATTCATTTAAAGCCAAGGATAGGATTAGGACAGAAAGAGAGAAAAAGTGGATGAGGCGAGCTTTTCCGCCAAGCTAGCGCCCAGAAAAGGAATTAGTGAATTCGGATGAGTATAGAATGAAAGATTGGGAAAATGCTGATGTTGAGGAAATGATTAAGATTGGGAGTTCAATTTTAAGAGTTGAAGAACTCCATGGTTTATGGGAAGTTAGAGGGGATTTGAATGTTTGAAAGACATGAGTACCGAGTTAGAGTTGGGAAAGGGGTTTTTTGATTGGAACGGGGTCGCACCCTAGATGGGCTGTACTCAACTCCCTGTCGAGATCAGACCTTACGTAGTTCGCAATTTTTGGGTTTTGGAAATTTTGAGGTTTTTTTGTGACTTTTGAAGTGCAAGGGGGTGGCTTGGAGGTGAGATGACTAAGTGAAAAGGGGCATTTTTATTGACGTGGGGTCACACCTTTGTGGGTTGCCTACGTACTCAATTTTGTATTGAGATTAGACCTTACGTAGTTCACAATTTTTGGAGATTTAGGAGTTTTGGGGTTTTGAAGGAATTAGGGTTTTGACCTTTTTGGTCTTTGAAGGGTCAAAGAGGTTTTGTGGTCATTTTGTGGGGGCTTGATGGATTGTCGAGTTTGTTTTGGAGTTTGAGGTGCTTGACTCTGTGAAATATTTGAAATCTTGAAATGATGAAGTTTATGAGACGTTTGAGGCTTGAAAGGGTTATCACATTTCAAGGGGTTCGGCTTTTTGAGGAGCTGAGGATTTTCGAGGTGTTTGAATTTGATGAGTCTATTGAACTGTTGGAACTTTCAAATCCGTTGAGCTGTTGAGACCTTCGAGTCTGTTGAACTGCAAAGACGTTCGAGTCTGTTGAGCTGCTCAGATGTTTGAGTCTATTGAGCTGCTGAGACGTTCGAGTCTGTTGAGCTGCTGAGACACTTAGAGATTCGAGATGCTTGAGTTCGAGGAGTTTTAAGTTTTAAGGAATTTGAGATTTATGATGTTTGGAATTATTTGGGATTGAAATGAAATTGAATTGGATTTGGATTCGAATTGAATTGACATGAATTAGGTTGAAGTGAATTGAATTGGGTTTGAATTGAAATGAATTGGGTCGAATTGAATTGAATTGAATCGGGTTTGAATTGAATTCGGATGAATCGGGTTTGAGTTGAATTTGGGCTGAATTGGGCTTTAGAAAATGGGCCAGATTGAGCCTTGGTTTGGGCTTGATTTTTGGACTCGATATGGGCTTGAGATTTGGGCCAAAATGGGCCTTGGAAATTGGGCCAGAATGGGCCTTGGAAATTGGCCAGGAATGGGCCTCGAATGTGAGCCAGAATTGGTCTTGGAAATTGGGCCGGAATGGACCTTGATAATTGGGCCAGAATTGGGCCTTGGAAATTGGGCCGAAATGGGCCTTGATATGTGTGCCGGATTTGGACCTTAAAATATGGACCAGATTGGGCCTTATGAATGAGCTGGATTTGGGGCTTAGAATTGGGCTCGATTTGGCCTTAGAAATTGAAGTTGGAGGAAGATTTGAAACTATGAGACAATTGGAGTTTGGAAGGAGTTTGAATTTTGATCATGGAACTTTTGGAAGCATTTCACATGCTTTGTGAGGTTGAAGTGTGTCTAGTGAGTGTATGAAGAGTATTTAATGTTGGCGTGTGAAAAGCATTGATTTTGAAGAATTCATGAAGAATATCTGGTTTTGGAGTATGAGAGGATTGATTTTGAAGAGTGTATGATGAGTGAGTATGAGAGGGATTGATTTTGAAGTGTGTCTGATGAGAGAGATTGATTTTGAAGTAGAATTTGATGAGATAGTTTGAAAGAGATTGATTTCGAAGTAGAATTTGACTCGTTGGATTTTTAAATTGATTTGGAATTAATTGGATGATTGATTGATTGCGAATTTTACTCTGACTTCGAAGGATGGTTTGGAAATTTTTAGATATTATAGGTATTCCTCTCATGGCCGTGTCTAGGACCCATCATTCATGGAGGATACCTTGACCTAAAACTCTTCTAAAGTGGGACAAAGGTCCACTAAAAGGGGCAACCTAATGGGCTTTCTAAGGTCACCTGTTGCAGCTCGTTTGGCTGGTTATGGACTAGGCCTGAAGCAAAACTAGATTTGGGCCAAGAGTTACATAGACCCAAACAGGGCCAGCCCATTCATTTGCAAAGTTAATTGACAAGATAAACGAAGTCACCAATAAAATGCAAGCATGAGTTTCAAAAGCCACGTAAATAATATACATGTAGACAAGGATATTTAGTTTTACCAGGACATGTCCTGCAAAAACTTGGAATTTCTCAAAAACTTCGTCTTAGAAAGCAATAAAGATTGCCATACAAATCGCGAGTAATCATCAACAATAACAAACACAAACCAATTTCCTCCAAAACTCCTAACTCTCATTGGTCCACATAAGTCCATGTTAAGTAGTTCAAGTGGCTGAGACGTACTTACCAAGTAATTTGATTTAAAAGAAGTCTTGATTTGTTTGCTCCTTACACAAGCATCACAAAGATTTGTCTCAGATTTCTTAATCTTAGGGAGACCTCTAACCAACTGATTCTTCACTAGTTTTCTTAGCAAGGATATACTGATATGCCCTAGTCTTTTGTGCCATAGTGTGAAGTAATCTATTGATGCAGTCAAGCATGGAAGGTTCAGACTGTCAATATCCTGCAGACTGGTTACGTATACATTTTTCCATCTTTTACCCCTTAACAACTCCTTTCCATCACTCAGACTTACTATGCTACAATGTGTAGAATAGAAGTGGACTGAGTTACCTTTGTCACATATTTGAGATACACTGAGCAAATTGAATTTTAAACAGTTAACTAAATTGACATTATTAATGACATAATCTGAAGTGAAACCAACCTTACCTACACCGATGATTTTTCCCTTTTTGTTGTCGCCAAAGGAAACAGTTCCTCGGCTCCCTCATTTGAGTGAGAAGAATTTCCACTTGTCTCCTGTCATATGTTTAGGGCACCACTGTCGATGTACCAGCAGGGGACTTTTCCCACTCGTTTCTGCGCTTAACAAGTTAGTAGTGTGGGTTAGGGTCCCAAGAATTTTTGGACCCAATTCCACCAAGTGACATTGTTCTATGATCATCCTTGACTACCCATCTTAGCCCGATTTTCATTAGTTGCCAATTCCAGATAAATCATGTCCTATTGCATTTGGTTTCTTTATGACCGGGTTGTCTGCACAGGTGGTAGACACCTCTTCGACGGGTTCCCGATTGGTGCCCGACCAATTGTTTATTTTTCCACACGGGTGTCCTAGCATCATTTTCTAGTTCTGTATGTTTCTTTAATGGACGCTAGTTCTTTTTCCTTTTTGTCACGTGCAACAATTAGTTCATCGATTTAAGGTTGTTTTCCCAGCTTCATTTTCTCATGGACAACAAGGGTTTCACTATAGTCAGTTTGTAGTTTCTTGAGTGCATTCATAAGTTTCACTACCTTATCCTTGTCTGAATTTTCTCTAGTTTTCGTTTTCCTCTAAGAGCTCTTTAATTTCATTTTCTAACACCTCTAGTTGATCAACTAATATGAAAGAAAACTTTCTAAGTCCTAGAAGTTCAGCCTTTTGGACTCTCATTCTAAGTTGAGAGTAGTTTACCTTGTTTTGTTCCTCTTCCTTCTCTGATTCTGACGTTTCCTTGTCTTGAGCCATCAGGTAGACTTCCCCAAGGCAAAGGTGAGCCTTTTCATCCCCTGAGAGATCGATGTCTATAGTTTGATTGTCATCACTGAGTTCTGAGTCTCCCCATGCAGCAACGAAGGCTTCATTCTTTGGTTTTTTGTTAAACGGTCTCCAGACAGTTTTCTTGATCCTACCGTTGTCTTCTCGGGGTCGTTTTGGGCAGTCTTTGATGTGGAGCCCACGTTTTGAACACCCAAAGCACTTGTCATTGCTCTTCCATTGGTGATCATCAGATTCCTTGAGATCCTTTCCTTTTCTCATATTGTTTCGAATAAATTTTCGAAAATAATTCTTGGCATAGAGGACCATCTCATAGTCATCTTCTCCTGACTCAGATTTTTCATTCTCAGCTACCTGAAGGGCTATGCCTTTTCCTTTCTCCCAGATTGAGCTTTCTGAGCTACTTTGTTGCAATTTTAACTCAAATGTCATTAATGATCCCAACATGTCTGCTGAAGACATCTTTGAGAGATCACAGCCACTTACAAATGCAGCTTGGCACTCAGAAAAAACATGTGGCATCACCAACTTTATTCGATTAACCAACACTTTAGCAATCACACAATAAATAGTATTACATAAGGAAATTGGACAATAATCAGCCATATCAATAACATCTTTTGTCTAGGGTAGAAGAACCAAGTGTGTATGATTAAGACCATCAGCTGCAACCTCGGTATTTAAAAAACAGAGCCTCATCAATAAAATCATGACCAATTATAGACCAGTTGTGGAGGGTGATTTTTCGGTATGGGGGGGTCTATCTAAATATGAACTAGCTGAGAAGCCTAGATCCTAGAAATCACCATTCTGTGGAGGGTGAAAACCCCTTATTCAGGTCATCCCTCAAATACCTACTCTATCATCCGTCTTTCCGAGAAAGCATAAGGGGAATGCTAGTGAGCACTACACCCACTCTCAATGGGCTCCACGTGGACTTCTGCCTCTATAAGGAGGATTTGACTAGAGTCGCCACCTAGTTTGACCTATGATAACTAGGAAGGAAGATGAGGTTCTAGAAACCGTTTATTGACTCTGAAATAGTTGCCTATGGATAGGACTTATCTAGTCATGTCAAAGATTCTATGGTGGGTTCGCACTGGGTTACACCCCTTAGAAGTGGCAACGACCACGACTTCAGATTGGTGCCCGAGGAAACCTCGGTCTCCAATTATCGGGATTACCTTCTTTCAAAACCTTTTTAGAGAGATTCATTTAAAGCCAAGGATAGGATTAGGACAGAAAGATAGAAAGAGTGGATGAGGCGAGCTTTTCCGCCAAGCTAGCGCGCAGAAAAGGAATTAGAGAATTCGGATGAATATAGAATGAAAGATTGGGAATATGCTGATGTTGAGGAAATGATTAAGATTGGGAGTTCAATTTTAAGAGTTGAAGAACTCCAGGGTTTGTGGGAAGTCAGAGGGGATTTGAATGTTTGAAAGACATGAGTACCGTGTTAGAGTTGGGAAAGGGGTTTTTTAATTAGAACGGGGTCACACCCTAGATGGGCTGCCTACGTACTCAACTCCCTATCGAGATCAGACCTTACGTTGTTCGCAATTTTGGGGTTTTGGGAATGTTGAGGTTTTTTTGAGATGTTTGAAGTGCAGGGGGTGGTTTGGAGGTGAGATGACTAAGTGAAAAGGGGCATTTTTATTGATGTGGGGTCGCATCCTGTGTGGGTTGCCTACGTACTCAATTATGTATTGAGATCAGACCTTACTTAGTTCGCAATTTTTAGAGATTTGGGAGTTTTGGGGATTTGAAGGAATTGGGGTTTTGACTTTTTTAGTATTTGAAGGGTCAAAGAGGTTTTGTGGTCATTTTGTGGGGGCTTGATGGATTGTCGAGTTTGTTTTGGATTTTGAGGTGCTCGACTCTGTGAAATATTTGAAATCTTGAAATGATGAAGTTTGTGAGACGTTTGAGGCTTGAAAGGGTTATCACATTTCAAGGGGTTTGGCTTTTTGAGGAGTTAAGGATTTTCGAGGTGTTTAAATTTAATGAGTCTATTGAACTGTTGGAACTTTCAAATCCGTTGAGCTGTTGAGACCTTCGAGTCTGTTGAACTGCTAAGACGTTCGAGTCTGTTGAGCAGCTGAGATGTTTGAGTCTGTTGAGCTGTTGAGACGTACGAGTCTGTTGAGCTGCTGAGACACTTAGAGATTCGAGATGCTTGAGTTCGAGGAGTTTTAAGTTTTAAGGAATTTGAGATTTATGATGTTTGGAATTATTTGGGATTGAAATGAAATTGAATTGGATTTGGATTGAATTGAATTGAATGAATTGGGTTGAACTAATTGAATCGGGTTGAATTGAAATGAATTGGGTTGAATTGAATTGAATTGAATCGGGTTTGAATTGAATTCGAGATGAATCGGGTTTGAGTTGAATTTGGGCTGAATTGGGCTTTAGAAAATGGGCCAGATTGGGCCTTAGTTTGGGCTTGATTTTTGGACTCGATATGGGCTTGAGATTTGGGCCAAAATGGGCCTTGGAAATTGGGACATAATGGGCCTTGGAAATTGGCCAGGAATGGGCCGCGAAATGTGGGCCATAATTGGTCTTGAAAATTGGGCCGGAATGGACCTTGATAATTGGGCCAGAATTGGGCCTTAGAAATTGGGCCAAAATGGGCCTTGATATGTGTGCCGGATTTGGACCTTAAAATATGGACCAGATTGGGGCTTATGAATGAGCTAGATTTGGGGCTTAATTGGGCTCGATTTGGCCTTTGAAATTGAAGTTGGAGGATGATTTGAAACTATGAGACAATTGGAGTTTGGAAGGAGTTTGAATTTTGATCTTGAAACTTTTGGAAGCATTTCAGATGCTTTGTGAGGTTGAAGTGTGTCTAGCGAGTGTATGAAGAGTATTTAATGTTGGCGTGTGAAAAGCTTTGATTTCGAAGAATTCATGAAGAATATCTGGTTTTGGAGTACGAGAGGATTGATTTTGAAGAGTGTATGATGAGTGAGTATGAGAGGGATTGATTTTGAAGTGTGTCTGATGAGAGAGATTGATTTTGAAGTAGAATGTGATGAGAGAGTTTGAAAGAGATTGATTTCAAAGTAGAATTTGACTCGTTGGATTTTTAAATTGATTTGGAATTAATTGGATGATTGATTGATTGTGAATTTTACTCTGACTTTGAAGGATGGTTTGGAAATTTTTAGAGATTATAGGTATTCCTCTCATGGCCGTGTCTAGGACCCATCATTCATGGAGGATACCTTGACCTAAAACGCTTCTAAAGTGAGACAAAGGTCCATTAAAAGGGGCAACCTAATGGGCTTTCTATGGTCACCTGTTGCAGCCCGTTTGGCTGGTTATGGACTAGGCCTGAAGCAAAACTAGATTTGGGCCAAGAGTTACATAGACCCAAACAGGGCCAGCCCATTCATTTGCAAAGTTAATTGACAAGATAAACGAAGTCACCAATAAAATGCAAGCATGAGTTTCAAAAGCCACGTAAATAATATACATGTAGACATGGATATTTAGTTTTACCAGGACTTATCCTGCAAAGACTTGGAATTTCTCAAAAATTTCGTCTTAGAAAGCAATAAAGATTGCCATACAAATCGTGAGTAATCATCAACAATAACAAACACAAACCAATTTCCTTCAAAACTCCTAACTCTCATTTCCACATAAGTCCATGTGAAGTAGTTCAAGTGGCTGAGACGTACTTACCAAGTTATTTGATTTAAAAGAAGTCTTGATTTGTTTGCTCCTTACACAAGCATCACAAAGATTTGTCTCAGATTTCTTAATCTTAGGGAGACCTCTAACCAACTGATTCTTCACTAGTTTTCTTAGCAAGGATATACTGATATGCCCTAGTCTTTTGTGCCATAGTGAAGTAATCTATTGATGCAGTCAAGCATGGAAGGTCCAGACTGTCAATATCCTGCAACTGGTTACGTATACATTTTTCCATCTTTTACCCCTTAACAACTCCTTTCCATCACTTAGACTTACTATGCTACAATGTGTAGAATAGAAGTGGACTGAGTTACCTTTGTCACATATTTGAGATACACTGAGCAATTGAATTTTAAAGTTAACTAAATTGACATTATTAATGACATAATCTGATGTGAAACCAACCTTACCTACACCGATGATTTTTCCCTTTTTGTTGTTACCAAAGGAAACGGTTCCTTGGCTCCCTCATTCGAGTGAGAAGAATTTCCACTTGTCTCCTGTCATATGTTTAGAGCACCATTGTCGATGTACCAGGAGGGGACTCTTCCCACTCGATTCTGCGCTTAACAAGTTTAGTGTGGGTTAGGTTCCCAAATGTTTGGACCCATTTCCACCAAGTGACATTGTTCATGATCATCCTTGACTACCCATCTTAGCCCGATTTTCATTAGTTGCCAATTCCTGATAAATCGTGTCCTATAGCATTTGGTTTCGTTATGACCGGTTGTCTGCACAGGTGGTAGACACCTCTTCGACGGGTTCCCGATTGGTGCCCGACCAATTGTTTATTTTTCCACACGGGTGTCCTAGCATCATTTTCTAGTTCTGCATGTTTTTCTTTAATGGACGCTAATTCTTTTTCCTCTTTGTCAAGTGCAGCAATTAGTTCATCGATTTAAGGTTGTTTTCCCAGCTTCATTTTCTCATGGACAACAAGGGTTTCACTATAGTCAGTTTGTAGTTTCTTGAGTGCATTCGTAAGTTTCACTACCTTATCCTTGTCTGAATTTTCTCTAGTTTTTCGTTTTCCTCTAAGAGCTCTTTAATTTCATTTTCTAACGCTCTGTACTTGATCAACTAATATGAAAGAAAACTTTCTAAGTCCTAGAAGTTCAGCCTTTTGGACTCTCCTTCTAAGTTGAGTAGTTTACCTTGTTTTGTTCCTCTTCCTTCTCTGATTCTGACGTTTCCTTGTCTTGAGCCATCAGGTAGACTTCCCCAAGGCAAAGGTGAGCCTTTTCATCCCCTGAGAGATCGATGTCTATAGTTTGATTGTCATCACTGAGTTCTGAGTCTCCCCATGCAGCAACGAAGGCTTCATTCTTTGGTTTTTTGTTAAACGATCTCCAGACAGTTTTCTTGATCCTACCGTGTCTTCTCAGGGTCGTTTTGGGCAGTCTTTGATGTGGTGCCCACGTTTTGAACACCCAAAGCACTTGTCATTGCTCTTCCATTGGTGATCATCAGATTCCTTGGGATCCTTTCCTTTTCTCATATTGTTTCGAATAAATTTTCGAAAATAATTCTTGGCATAGAGGACCATCTCATAGTCATCTTCTCCTTACTCAGATTTTTCATTCTCAGCTACCTGAAGGGCTATGCCTTTTCCTTTCTCCCTGATTGAGCTTTCTGAGCTACTTTGTTGCAATTTTAACTCAAATGTCATTAATGATCCCAACATGTCTGCTGAAGACATCTTTGAGAGATCACGACCACTTACAAACGCAGCTTGGCACTCAGAAAAAAATGTGGCATCACCAACCTTACTCGATTAACCAACACTTTAGCAATCACACGATAAATAGTATTACATAGGAAATTGGACAATAATCAGCCATATCAATAACATCTTTTGTCTAGGGTAGAAGAACCAAGTGTGTATGATTAAGACCATCAGCTACAACCTCGGTATTTAAAAAATGTAGAGCCTCATCAATAAAATCATGACCAATTATAGACCAGTTGTGGAGGGTTATTTTTCGGTATAGGGGGGTCTATCTAAATATGATTTAGCTGAGAAGCCTAGATCCTAGAAATCGCCATTCTGTGGAGGGTGAAAACCCCTTATTCATGTCATCCCTCAAATACCTACTCTATCATCCGTCTTTCCGAGAAAGCATAAGGGGAATGCTAGTGAGCACTACACCCACTCTCAATGGGCTCCACGCGGACTTCTGCCTCTATAAGGAGGATTTGACTAGAGTTGCCACCTAGTTTGACCTATGATAACTAGGAAGGAAGATGGGGTTCTAGAAACCGTTGATTGACTCTGAAAATTGTTGCCTATGGATAGGACTTATCTGTCATGTCAAGATTCTATGGTGGGTTCGCACTGGGTTACACCCCTTAGAGTGGCAACGACCACGACTTCGATTGGTGCCCGAGGAAACCTCGGTCTCCAATTGTCGGGATTACCTTTTTCAAAACCTTTTTAGAGAGATTCATTTAAAGCCAAGGATAGGATTACAGAAAGATAGAAAGAGTGGATGAGGCGAGCTTTTCCGCCAAGCTAGTGCCCAGAAAAGGAATTAGTGAATTCGGATGAGTATAGAATGAAAGATTGGGAAATGCTGATGTTGAGGAAATGATTAAGATTGGGAGTTCAATTTTAAGAGTTGAAGAACTCCAAGGTTTGTGGGAAGTCAGAGGGGATTTGAATGTTTGAAAGACATGAGTACCGTGTTAGAGTTGGGAAAGGGTTTTTTTATTAAACGGGGTCGCACCCTAGATGGGATGCCTACGTACTCAACTCCCTGTCGAGATCAGACCTTACGTAGTTCGCAATTTTGGGGTTTTGGGAATGTTGAGGTTTTTTTGAGATGTTTGAAGTGCAGGGGGTGGTTTGGAGGTGAGATGACTAAGTGAAAAGGGGCATTTTTATTGATGTGGGTCGTACCCTGTGTGGGTTGCCTACGTACTCAATTCTGTATTGAGATCAGACCTTACTTAGTTCGCAATTTTTGGAGATTTGGGAGTTTGGGGTTTGAAGGAATTGGGGTTTTGACCTTTTTGGTCTTTGAAGGGTCAAAGAGGTTTTGTGGTCATTTTGTGGGGGCTTGATGGATTGTCGAGTTTGTTTTGGAGTTTGAGGTGCTCGACTCTGTGAAATATTTGAAATCTTGAAATGATGAAGTTTTGAGACGTTTGAGGCTTGAAAGGGTTATCACATTTCAAGGGGTTTGGCTTTTTGAGGAGTTGAGGATTTTCGAGGTGTTTAAATTTGATGAGTCTATTGAACTGTTGGAACTTTCAAATCCGTTGAGCTGTTGAGACCTTCGAGTCTGTTGAACTGCTAAGACGTTCAAGTCTGTTGAGCTCTGAGATGTTTGAGTCTGTTGAGCTGCTGAGACGTTCGAGTCTGTTGAGCTGCTGAGACACTTAGAGATTCGAGATGCTTGAGTTCGAGGAGTTTTAAGTTTTAAGGAATTTGAGATTTATGATGTTTGGAATTATTTGGGATTGAAATGAAATTGAATTGGATTTATTCGAATTGAATTGGGTTGAACTGAATTGAATCGGGTTGGAATTGAAATGAATCGGGTTGAATTGAATTGAATTGAATCGGGTTTGAATTGAATTCGAGATGAATCGGTTTGAGTTGAATTTGGGCTGAATTGGGCTTTAGAAAATGGGCCAGATTGGGCTTGTTTGGGCTTGATTTTTGGACTCGATATGGGCTTAGATTTGGGCCAAAATGGGCCTTGGAAATTGGGACAGAATGGGCCTTGGAAATTGGCCAGGAATGGGCCGCGAAATGTGGGCCATAATTGGTCTTGAAAATTGGGCCGGAATGGACCTTTATAATTGGGCCAGAATTGGGCCTTAGAAATTGGGCCAAAATGGGCCTTGATATATGTGCCAGATTTGGACCTTAAAAATGGACCAGATTGGGCCTTATGAATGAGCTAGATTTGGGGCTTAGAATTGGGCTCGATTTGGCCTTAAAATTGAAGTTGGAGGATGATTTGAAACTATGAGACAATTGGAGTTTGGAAGGAGTTTGAATTTGATCTTGAAACTTTTGGAAGCATTTCAGATGCTTTGTGAGGTTGAAGTGTGTCTAGTGAGTGTATGAAGAGTATTTAATGTTGGCGTGTGAAAAGCTTTGATTTCGAAGAATTCATGAAGAATATCTGGTTTTGGAGTACGAGAGATTGATTTTGAAGAGTGTATGATGAGTGAGTATGAGAGGGATTGATTTTGAAGTGTGTCTGATGAGAGAGATTGATTTTGAAGTAGAATGTGATGAGAGAGTTTGAAAGAGATTGATTTCAAAGTAGAATTTGACTCGTTGGATTTTTAAATTGATTTGGAATTAATTGGATGATTGATTGATTGTGAATTTTACTCTGACTTTGAAGGATGGTTTGGAAATTTTTAGAGATTATAGGTATTCCTCTCATGGCCGTGTCTAGGACCCATCATTCATGGAGGATACCTTGACCTAAAACGCTTCTAAAGTGAGACAAAGGTCCATTAAAAGGGGCAACCTAATGGGCTTTCTAAGGTCACCTGTTGCAGCCCGTTTGGCTGGTTATGGACTAGGCCTGAAGCAAAACTAGATTTGGGCCAAGAGTTATAGACCCAAACAGGGCCAGCCCATTCATTTGCAAAGTTAATTGACAAGATAAACGAAGTCACCAATAAAATGCAAGCATGAGTTTCAAAAGCCACGTAAATAATATACATGTAGACATGGATATTTAGTTTTACCAGGACTTCCTGCAAAGACTTGGAATTTCTCAAAAATTTTGTCTTAGAAAGCAATAAAGATTGCCATACAAATCGTGAGTAATCATCAACAATAACAAATACAAACCAATTTCCTCCAAAACTCCTAACTCTCATTGGTCCACATAAGTCCATGTGAAGTAGTTCAAGTGGCTGAGACGTACTTACCAAGTTATTTGATTTAAAAGAAGTCTTGATTTGTTTGCTCCTTACACAAGCATCACAAAGATTTGTCTCAGATTTCTTAATCTAGGGAGACCTCTAACCAACTGATTCTTCACTAGTTTTCTTAGCAAGGATATACTGATATGCCCTAGTCTTTTGTGCCATAGTGTGAAGTAATCTATTGATGCAGTCAAGCATGGAAGGTTCAGACTGTCAATATCCTGCAGACTGGTTACGTATACATTTTTCCATCTTTTACCCCTTAACAACTCCTTTCCATCACTCAGACTTACTATGCTACAATGTGTAGAATAGAAGTGGACTGAGTTACCTTTGTCACATATTTGAGATACACTGAGCAAATTGAATTTTAAACAGTTAACTAAATTGACATTATTAATGACATAATCTGAAGTGAAACCAACCTTACCTACACCGATGATTTTTCCCTTTTTGTTGTCGCCAAAGGAAACGGTTCCTTGGCTCCCTCGTTCGAGTGAGAAGAATTTCCACTTGTCTCCTGTCATATGTTTAGAGCACCATTGTCGATGTACCAGTAGGGGACTCTTCCCACTCGATTCTGCGCTTAACAATTAGTAGTGTGGGTTAGGGTCCCAAGAATGTTTGGACCCATTTCCACCAAGTGACATTGTTCTATGATCATCCTTGACTACCCATCTTAGCCCGATTTTCATTAGTTGCCAATTCCTGATAAATCGTGTCCTATAGCATTTGGTTTCGTTATGACCGGGTTTTCTGCACAGGTGGTAGACACCTCTTCGACGGGTTCCCGATTGGTGCCCGACCAATTGTTTATTTTTCCACACGGGTGTCCTAGCATCATTTTCTAGTTCTGCATGTTTTTCTTTAATGGACGCTAGTTCTTTTTCCTTTTTGTCAAGTGCAGCAATCAGTTCATCGATTTAAGGTTGTTTTCCCAGCTTCATTTTCTTATGGACAACAAGGGTTTCACTATAGTCAGTTTGTAGTTTCTTGAGTGCATTCGTAAGTTTCACTACCTACCTTATCCTTGTCTGAATTTTCTCTAGTTTTTCGTTTTCCTCTAAGAGCTCTTTAATTTCATTTTCTAACACCTCTAGTTGATCAACTAATATGAAAGAAAACTTTCTAAGTCCCTTTTGGACTTTCTAAGCCTTTTGGACTCTTCCTTCTCTGATTCTGACGTTTCCTTGTCTTGAGCCATCAGGTAGACTTCCCCAAGGCAAAGGTGAGCCTTTTCATCCCCTGAGAGATCGATGTCTATAGTTTGATTGTCATCACTGAGTTCTGAGTCTCCCCATGCAGCAACGAAGGCTTCATTCTTTGGTTTTTTGTTGAACGATCTCCAGACAGTTTTCTTGATCCTACCGCTGTCTTCTCGGGGTTTTTGGGCAGTCTTTGATGTGGTGCCCACGTTTTGAACACCCAAAGCACTTGTCATTGCTCTTCCATTGGTGATCATCAGATTCCTTGGGATCCTTTCCTTTTCTCATATTGTTTCGAATAAATTTTCAAAATAATTCTTGGCATAGAGGACCATCTCATAGTCATCTTCTCCTTACTCAGATTTTTCATTCTCAGCTACCTGAAGGGCTATGCCTTTTCCTTTCTCCCTGATTGAGCTTTCTGAGCTACTTTGTTGCAATTTTAACTCAAATGTCATTAATGATCCCAGCATGTCTGCTGAAGACATCTTTGAGAGATCACGGCCACTTACAAACGCAGCTTGGCACTCAGAAAAAACATGTGGCATCACCAACCTTACTCGATTAACCAACACTTTAGCAATCACACGATAAATAGTATTACATAAGGAAATTGGACAATAATCAGCCATATCAATAACATCTTTTGTCTAGGGTAGAAGAACCAAGTGTGTATATTAAGACCATCAGCTACAACCCTCGGTATTTAAAAACAGAGCCTCATCAATAAAATCATGACCAATTATAGACCAGTTTGTGGAGGGTTATTTTTCGGTATGAGGGGGTCTATCTAAATATGAACTAGCTGAGAAGCCTAGATCCTAGAAATCGCCATTCTGTGGAGGGTGAAAACCCCTTATTCATGTCATCCCTCAAATACCTACTCTATCATCCGTCTTTCCGAGAAAGCATAAGGGGAATGCTAGTGAGCACTACACCCACTCTCAATGGGCTCCACGCGGACTTCTGCCTCTATAAGGAGGATTTGACTAGAGTTGCCACCTAGTTTGACCTATGATAACTAGGAAGGAAGATGGGATTCTAGAAACCGTTGATTGACTCTGAAATTGTTGCCTATGGATAGGACTTATCTGGTCATGTCAGAGATTCTATGGTGGGTTCGCTCTGGGTTACACCCCTTAGAAGTGGCAACGACCACGACTTCGGATTGGTGCCCGAGGAAACCTCGGTCTCCAATTTTCGAGATAACCTTCTTTCAAAACCTTTTTAGAGAGATTCATTTAAAGCAAGGATAGGATTAGGACAGAAAGAAGAAAGAGTGGATGAGGCGAGCTTTTCCGCCAAGCTAGCGCCCAGAAAAGGAATTAGTGAATTTGGATGAGTATAGAATGAAAGATTGGGAAAATGCTGATGTTGAGGAAATGATTAAGATTGGGAGTTCAATTTTAAGAGTTGAAGAACTCCAAGGTTTGTGGGAAGTCAGAGGGGATTTGAATGTTTGAAAGACATGAGTACCGTGTTAGAGTTGGGAAAGGGTTTTTTTATTAGAACGGGGTCGCACCCTAGATGGAATGCCTACGTACTCAACTCCCTGTCGAGATCAGACCTTACGTAGTTCGCAATTTTGGGGTTTTGGGAATGTTGAGGTTTTTTTGAGATGTTTGAAGTGTAGGGGGTGGTTTGGAGGTGAGATGACTAAGTGAAAAGGGGCATTTTTATTGATGTAGGGTCGTACCCTGTGTGGGTTGCCTACGTACTCAATTATGTATTGAGATCAGACCGTACTTAGTTCACAATTTTTGGAGATTTGGGAGTTTTGGGGTTTTGAAGGAATTGGGGTTTTGACCTTTTTGGTCTTTGAAGGGTCAAAGAGGTTTTGTGGTCATTTTATGGGGGCTTGATGGATTGTCGAGTTTGTTTTGGAGTTTGAGGTGCTCGACTCTGTGAAATATTTGAAATCTTGAAATGAGGAAGTTTGTGAGACGTTTGAGGCTTGAAAGGGTTATCACATTTCAAGGGGTTTGGCTTTTTGAGGAGTTGAGGATTTTCGAGGTGTTTAAATTTGATGAGTCTATTGAACTGTTGGAACTTTCAAATCTGTTGAGCTGTTGAGACCTTCGAGTCTGTTGAACTGCTAAGACGTTCAAGTCTGTTGAGCTGTTGAGACGTTTGAGTCTGTTGAGTTGCTGAGACGTTCGAGTCTGTTGAGCTGCTGAGACACTTAGAGATTCGAGATGCTTGAGTTCGAGGAGTTTTAAGTTTTAAGGAATTTGAGATTTATGATGTTTGGAATTATTTGGGATTGAAATGAAATTGAATTGGATTTAGATTCGAATTGAATTGAAATGAATTGGGTTGAACTGAATTGAATCGGGTTTGAATTGAAATTAATCGGGTTTAATTGAATTGAATTGAATTGGGTTTGAATTGAATTCGAGATGAATCTGGTTTGAGTTGAATTTGGGCTGAATTGGGCTTTAGAAAATGGGCCAGATTGGGTCTTGGTTTGGGCTTGATTTTTGGACTCGATATGGGCTTGAGATTTGGGCCAAAATGGGCCTTGGAAATTGGGACAGAATGGGCCTTGGAAATTGGCCAGGAATGGGCCTCGAAATGTGGGCCATAATTGGTCTTGGAAATTGGGCCGGAATGGACCTTGATAATTGGACCAGAATTGGGCCTTAGAAATTGGGCCGAAATGGGCCTTGATATGTGACCCGGATTTGGACCTTATATGGACCAGATTGGGCCTTATGAATGAGCTAGATTTGGGGCTTAGAATTGGGCTCCATTTGGCCTTAGAAATTGCAGTTGGAGGATGATTTTAAACTATGAGACAATTGGAGTTTGGAAGGAGTTTTAATTTTGATCTTGAAACTTTTGGAAGCATTTCAGATGCTTTGTGAGGTTGAAGTGTGTCTAGTGAGTGTATGAAGAGTATTTAATGTTGGCGTGTGAAAAGCTTTGATTTCGAAGAATTCATGAAGAATATCTGGTTTTGGAGTACGAGAGGATTGATTTTGAAGAGTGTATGATGAGTGAGTATGAGAGGGATTGATTTTGAAGTGTGTCTGATGAGAGAGATTGATTTTGAAGTAGAATGTGATGAGAGAGTTTGAAAGAGATTGATTTCAAAGTAGAATTTGACTCGTTGGATTTTTAAATTGATTTGGAATTAATTGGGATTGATTGATTGTGAATTTTACTCTGACTTTGAAGGATGGTTTGGAAATTTTTAGAGATTATAGGTATTCCTCTCATGGCCGTGTCTAGGACCCATCATTCATGGAGGATACCTTGACCTAAAACGCTTCTAAAGTGAGACAAAGGTCCACGAAAAGGGGCAACCTAATGGGCTTTCTAAGGTCACCTGTTGCAGCCCGTTTGGCAGGTTATGGACTAGGCCTGAAGCAAAACTAGATTTGGGCCAAGAGTTACATAGACCCAAACAGGGCCAGCCCATTCATTTGCAAAGTTAATTGACAAGATAAACGAAGTCACCAATAAAATGCAAGCATGAGTTTCAAAAGCCACGTAAATAATATACATGTAGACATGGATATTTAGTTTTACCAGGACTTGTCCTGCAAAGACTTGGAATTTCTCAAAAATTTCGTCTTAGAAAGCAATAAAGATTGCCATACAAATCGTGAGTAATCGTCAACAATAAGAAACACAAACCAATTTCCTCAAAAACTCCTAACTCTCATTGGTCCACATAAGTCCATGTGAAGTAGTTCAAGTGGCTGAGACGTACTTACCAAGTTATTTGATTTAAAAGAAGTCTTGATTTGTTTGCTCCTTACACAAGCATCACAAAGATTTGTCTCAGATTTCTTAATCTTAAGGAGACCTCTAACCAACTGATTCTTCACTAGTTTTCTAAGCAAGGATATACGGATATGCCCTAGTCTTTTGTGCCATAGTGTGAAGTAATCTATTGATGCAGTCAAGCATGGAAGGTTCAGACTGTCAATATCCTGCAGACTGGTTACGTATACATTTTTCCATCTGTTACCCCTTAACAACTCTTTTCCATCACTCAGACTTACTATGCTACAATGTGTAGAATATAAGTGGATTGAGTTACCTTTGTCACATATTTGAGATACACTGAACAAATTGAATTTTAAATAGTTAACTGAATTGACATTATCAATGACATAATCTGAAGTGAAACCAACCTTAACTACACCGATGATTTTTCCCTTTTTGTTGTCGCCAAAGGAAACGGTTCCTTGGCTCCCTCGTTCGAGTGAGAAGAATTTCCACTTGTCTCCCGTCATATGTTTAGAGCACCACTGTTGATGTACCAGTAAGGGTATCTTCCCACTCGATTCTGCGCTTAACAAGTTAGTAGTGTGGGTTAGGGTCCCAAGAATGTTTGGACCCATTTCCACCAAGTGACATTGTTCTATGATCATCCTTGACTACCCATCTTAGCCCGATTTTCATTAGTTGCCAATTCCTGATAAATCGTGTCCTATAGCATTTGGTTTCGTTATGACCAGGTTGTCTGCACAGGTGGTAGACACCTCTTCGACGGGTTCCCGATTGGTGCCCGACCGATTGTTTATTTGTCCACATGGGTGTCCTAGCATCATTTTCTAGTTCTGCATGTTTTTCTTTAATGGACGCTAGTTCTTTTTCCTTTTTGTCAAGTGCAGCAATCAGTTCATCGAGTTAAGGTTGTTTTCCTAGCTTCATTTTCTCATGGACAGCAAAGGTTTCACTATAGTCAGTAGTTTGTAGTTTCTTGAGTGCATTCGTAAGTTTCACTACCTTATCCTTGTCTGAATTTTCTCTAGTTTTTTGTTTTCCTCTAAGAGCTCTTTAATTTCATTTTCTAACACCTCTAGTTGATCAATTAATATGAAAGAAAACTTTCTAAGTCCTATAAGTTCAGCCTTTTGGATTCTCCTTCTAAGTTGAGAGTAGTTTACCTTGTCTTGTTCCCTTCCTTCTCTGATTCTGACGTTTCCTTGTCTTGAGCCATCATGCAGACTTCCCCAAGGCAAAGGTGAGCATTTTCATCCCATGAGAGATCGATGTCTGTAGTTTGATTGTCATCACTGAGTTCTGAGTCTCCCCATGCAGCAACGAAGGCTTCATTCTTTAGTTTTTTGTTAAACGATCTCCAGACAGTTTTCTTGATCCTACCGATGTCTTCTCGGGGTCGTTTTGGGCAGTCTTTGATGTGGTGCCCACATTTTGAACACCCAAAACACTTGTCATTGCTCTTCCATTGGTGATCATCAGATTCTTTGGGATCCTTTCCTTTTCTCTTATTGTTTCTAATAAATTTTTGAAAATAATTCTTGGCATAGAGGACCATCTCATAGTCATCTTCTCCTGACTCAGATTTTTCATTCTCAGCTACCTGAAGGGATATGCCTTTTCCTTTCTCCCTGATTGAGATTTCTGAGCTTCTTTGTTGCAATTTTAACTCAAATGCCATTTATGATCCTAGCATGTCTGCTGAAGACATCTTTGAGAGATCATGGACTTCTTGCATGGCATTGACTTTGCTATCAAAGGATGCTGGAAGTGATCTGAGGAAATTTTGAATTTGATCCTCATTTGAGATAGTTCTTCCAAGCACAAGTGTTTTGTTCATCAGCTTGGTGAACCTAGTGTGCATTTCAGAGATGCTCGCCTTCTCTTCATGCTTGAATAACTCCCAATGAGTAAGCAGCAGTTCAATGTGAGTCTTCTTGATCTCATCATTTCCTTCATAGGTAACTTTAAGAGTTTTCCAGATTTCCTTGGCTGTTTTAGCTGAGGCTACCTTGGAGGACAGCTCAGGTAGTAATATTCAATGTTGGATTCTTATTGCTCGAGCATTGAATATCAACTTCTTGATTTGATCATCAGTCATGTTGTCGGCTGATATGTCTTGTCCTTGAGTGTCTTGGAAGGTGTATTCACCACGTGATACAACCCTCCACATCCTTGGATCATCAGACTTGATATGAAACTCCATCTTGTTCTTCTAGTGAGTGTAGTTGTCTCCATTGAAAAGTGGTGGTCGATTTGGTGCAGAACCTTCTTCTAACGCCAGTAGGTTTGAATGAGACATTTTGATCGTCTTCCAAAGCAGTTAGCTTTCTAGAAGAGACCTGCTATGATACCAATTGAAACTGGCTAGTGCCTCTGATACGTCCCCGACCGGTCGTGGCGTGTCTTTATGCTGTTTTGAACTATTTGATAGTTAGGAGAGAACGAGATAAACTTAAACTAGAAACTTTATTTGATTGAGAATTTACACATAGAAATTCACCCAATCTCCCTCCACCCTACCCACAGACTCTGGGACAGTTTAGGACTTTTATCCCTAAGTCCTCTACCCTCTCCTGACTGCAGTCCTACGGTTCACCAACCGTTCCCCAACGATCAGTCAGTCAAATACACAAGTATTAACTTATAACCCCAGTCATACTAGCTCACCAACTCTCGTACCTTACACACTTAATCTGACTCACACTTGCTCTTGATCTCACTTTCTCCTCTTTTGTACAAGTGTATCTTTCGCAGCGGAAGTTATACATTATATTTATACACATGAGACTTCTAACAAACGCCCTATGATCTCCTATACTTTAGGGTCGTTTACCTCTTCATCCTAAGCAGAATAGCCAAGCTCGAATATAGGTTGATCTTCAACTTGATCTGGAGTCGTCAAGACATGTGTCGTCTTGTGATTGGACACGTTGGAGGCAAGTACTCAGGTGGTCGGTCACCACTACGAGCTGTCTGTCACTTGTCTGATCTTGTCTGCTTCATTAATGCTCCATAAATGCTCTCTAGGCTTCATTATGGCTACGTAATGAATACTTCTTAACAGCCCTGACTTATCTTGTTATCTTACAAATTAATGAGCTATGCTTTTGTCATGAGCTAGTTGCTTGTGTGGATGTATAAGTTTCACTAGTACAAATAAGGCCTATTTCGGTGGTTGTTTTGGGCCTATTTCGGCGGTTCTAAACCGCCGAAATGGGGTGCGCAGAGATAGGTGTGCGACCCTATCTCGGCGGTTGAACAACCGCCGAAATAGACTACCTATTTTGGCAGTTATTAGCTAAGAACCGCCGAAATAGACTACCTATTTCGGCAGTTATTAGCTAAGAACCGCCGAAATAGACGCGTTTTAGAACAAATAAAACACACCTATTTCGGTGGTTCCTAGCTAACAACCGCCGAAATAGGTGTATTTTTTTTTAAAAAAAATTGATACTATTTTCCCGTCTTCAACCTCGCTCACGAGATACAGCAGTTCCAGTGATTCATTTGAGGCGCAGATACAAGATGAGAATGAATAGAGGCATAGAGTGTGTATGCTCCTTGGTCGCCTTGCAAAATTACCGTGAGTCAAAAGATTGTAGGCGTAGAGCATGTTCGATTCCTTGTTCGCCAGTTAGGGTTGCAAAATTAACGTGAGGCACATAGCATGTTGGTTGTTCACCAGTTAGGGTTGCAAAAATTACCGTGAGAGGCGCAGAGTATGAATAAAGGCGCAAAGAATGAAAAGGTGCGACCATGTATGTTCCTTCTTTGCCAGAGAGAAAATATAAGTTTGAGTATATTACCGATTCCGGAATGAACAGCTTCAGCCCCGTCTTCAATCTGGTGTGCGAGATGCCACAGTTTGAGCAGCAGTCACAAGTAGAGAATGAAGGCGGAGGCGCAGAAGGTTGTGAAATTATAGTGCGTGAAAAAAATGAAGAGAGAGAAAGAGAGAAGTGACAGTTCGAAAAAAGAAGGCGAAGGGGCGGGAATGCAAAAAGTAGACTAAAAAAACCAGGAATACAAAAATTTAACTTGGAAATTGACCTATTTCGGCGGTTCCTAGCTAAGAACCACCGAAATAGGTGTCATTGTTTAGGCACGGAATTTTCAGTGACCCTATTTCGGCGGTTGTTAGCTAGAAACCGCCAAAATTGGTGTCTTATTTTACACACATAATTTCTGATGACCCTATTTCGGCGGTTCCTAGCTAACAACCGCCAAAATAGGTGTCTTTTTTTTAGATGCTGAATTTTCAGGGCCCTATTTTGACGGTTGTTAGAACAACCGCTGAAATAGGGGTGCCGAAATAGGCCTTTTTGTACTATTGTTTGCATGAGTTTGTCGAACCACTTGATGTATTTTGTCCTTTTATTCTGTCTGATGCATGAGAGATGCGGTCGTGTGGTTCTTGACTCCTTGTAAGTACTAGAAGTTCTATCGGAGCTCTCCTAGACAGGTGCCCGACTGGTTGGGCACATGTCATGAACTGAGTGCGCTTGCAACCTTGCGTGCTTAGCCACTTTCTCACTTGTTTATCTGAATTATTAGCTCAACAAACACATTAGATAAACAACACAGGTTTGCAATCATCAAAACTAAATGATCTTGACTTAACAAGCTTGCAACTCGGGTGGTATCAGGCTGAATCTTACCTGCATATTGCACACAAAGGTAGTAGTGGGAGTGATCATTGGAGTAACCTTAAAGCATTTCATAAAGTATATGTGGATGGAAGCTGCATTCATGATGGCGGTTTGGAGTTGGTTTGGTTTTGCACGGGTTAGGTAACCAAATTCAGGCACTTGGTTTCTAGGGTGGACGAGGACTTCATTCTAAAACACAAGTGGAAGCAATGGCTATTCAGTTTACTCTTGATCGGGTTTTGGATTTAGGACTTCAAAATGTTGTTTTTGTAACAGATTGTAAGCAACTTAAAGACTACGTGAATGGGTCGGTATGCTGGATGAAGAATGTGGCCTAATTATATCTAAATTTATGTTAGATAGTATGGCTTTAAGCAATAGGAAGTTCTTTTTTGGGTCAAGAGGAGAAAATGCTAGTGCTCACTTAATGGATAAGGAAGGGTTGAAGTGTCAAGATAGTGGCTGATGTTTTTAAGGGGGTGTAAGTATCCCTAAAAATGTACTCCAATTATGTTCTTAATGCAATCATCTTTTTCTTAAAAAAACAGTTTATACTAAAATGGGAAATGTTATCCTAATAGTACTAAAATTAGGGAACATCTAGATGTACGTAAGTTGCACTTTGTAATAAAAAATGCTTAGTGGGTGCTTTTATAGATGGTGAATGCCTTGTTGCACTATAAGCGTCATATTTATAATTATAGTGGTTTCTCGTTTTTTTACTAGAAAGTGCCTAATCTTAAGCGCACTTGAAGTAGAGCAAACAAAAAAGCACCAAAAGTTACGCGTCTTCTGCCTGCTAAATTGTAAAAAGCCCAAAGCGACAACCTGACCCCTGCCTCACTTATTATCTTGCTGAAAAGTGCATGCATGCACCCTTATTATTTATGAAGCTGACTTTTGTACATGCATGCAGAGGCATGCAAATGGTGCATGTGAATAGGAAGCCACGAGGTACCACGTTTCTAGTGATTTCTAGCTGCTAGGATTGCACCATAAAACAAACATCCAAACATGCTGCAATTCACCATTTTAACACAACAATTGTCTTCCAATTTCCTCTCTTTGAAGAATTTTGTTCATTATATCTTCTAGTGTTGAAAATAAAAAAATTCCCCTTGTGTGTTCATCACTTGTTGAGAGTGGGAAGCACCGATTGTGGACAGAGCAACTAGCACCAGCCGTCTTGAGGATATTCAGAGTATGTGTTAAAATTTAAAATGAGACTTTTAACAAAATTAAATTATATAAATGTACAAAAAATATTGAATTAAATTACCCTTTCACATTGGTTATGTTTGCAATATTTGAATGTATCTTATACATACATTTAAAATATGTTCAATTTAAAATAAATTTAAACCATTAAATAATTTTCTCATAAAAAATAAAAATTGAGACCCTAAAAATCTGCACAGCCTAATAACCGGCATGACTAGCACAGTACAAAACACTAATTGAGGACTACGCATGTACAAACTAAATCACGTTTACTAACACACCTTTAGTGTTGGTAAAAGATAACTATATATGTGTTAGTAAAGACATAATAAGTTATTCCATCACACAAAAATAGTATCATTTAAAATCGAATGGGTATAGGGTTTCACCAACACTCTATTATATGTGAGTACATTTATTTTGTCATATAGACATACAACACCTCTGTCAATAGAATTATATTTTATTATTTAACAAAAAAAATATATGCTCTACAGTCTATACCGATACTTGATTATAAGTCTCCAAAGGCTATAGCCTATAGTGACATTCACTTATGTTGGTTTACATATACAATATTAACATTCACAAATGTGTTACTAAAACCCACAAATATTAATTTTAGAAAAAATATATCCTCATCCAAGCAGAATGCTATCAAAGTACTAAGCTGAAGCACATAAATAAGTTTAAAGTCACATTGATCACTCAATATTACAGAGCATACGTGCTATAAGTTGGAATATCAACATTCTTAAAATTTTAAATTTCAATTAAACCACGACAGTTATTTACAATCTGTGATTAACCATATATTCACCATTAAAACCTAAGATTACATTCTACTCTATTAAAATGAAACAACAAGCCAATGAACTTGACCAAAAACAAGATCTCAGATGACAAAGACATCAACATCAGATTCATCTTCTTGTTCATGATGAAGCATAAGGGATCCAAAATCTAGTATAGCATAATACGCATCACATACATCAAACTTGACATGTGGGTTATCGAGTCCTCTTCTCTGAAATTACTGATGATTTGGTTCCACACAATGATGAACTTGATAGCAGATTGTTTTCCTCACTTCCAACAACCCTAGTACACGGTATTTAGGCAGAGATTCATTAATGAACTCATACTATCATTTCTAGCAACAGTAAGATCGGAAGTTGAAAATCCACACGAGAAAGAGTCGATTGTGAGAATATGAAAATGTCTTTTTACTATGTTTTGAATAATATCCTTCGTGTCTTAAGATTACAGGAACCCTTATATAGTGAGCTCCTTCTAATGAACTGCAGAAAGAGGGAAAATGTAAAAACATTACATAATCCTAATATACACTATAGGTGCTAGTTGAGTCTATATTACATTCTAACGTGCCACCTCAAAACAAAAAGGGGCTACACTTTGATTTATAGTTGATGTAGGCCAATGCTCTTTAGCATCTGTCTGTAATCTCTTCCCGACAATGATTTTGTCATAACATCTGCTAGTTGCTGACTGTTTGGAACATGTTTAATGCATATCATACCTTCTACAAGTTTATGTCGGACATAATGGATATCTATCACTATATGTTTCATCCGCTAATGATGAACTGGGTTCTTGGCGATGTAGATAGCAGATTTGTTGTCACATTTAATTGGGATTGGTTGTACATCTTTGATGCTCAGTTCATGAACTATGCGACTTAATCGGGCAAGCTCTGTGGTGACCATCCTCATTGCTCGATACTCTGCTTCAGCGGAGGAGAGAGATACACTTTCTTGTTTCTTTGATTTCCAGGCAATGGGACTGCCACCTAGAAATATATAGAATCCAAACATAAATTTTCTAGTGTTTGGGCATGAAGTCCAATCACTGTGACGGTATGCTAGTAGATTAAAATCAGAGTTCTTATTTAACAAAACCATAAAAAACAGTACCACTATCTTAATGTGTGTATTGCTATTTCATAATGATCTTCTGTGGGTGCGTTAAGAAATTGGCTAAACAATTGGACTGTAAATCCTATGTCTGGTCTAGTATGAACAAGGTAATTTAGTTTTTCAATTAAGCTTCTATATTTTGTGGCATTCTCAAGAGGTTCCTGCATCTCTTTTTAGTTTTGTACCTATCTGTAAAGGAGTAGAGATAGGTTTACTGTCCCAATTGTCATATTCTTTGAGAATATCAGTACAGTATTTTTGTTGAGTTATAATCAAGCCATTATGATGATGATGATGAAACTCCATCCCTAAAAAATAGTGAAGTTTTCCTAAATCTTTGATTTTAAACTGTGTATCAAGATGTGTTTTTAGGAATGTTATTTCAGTAGAACAATTGTCGTAGAGAAAAATATCATCAACTAATATGGCAAGATAAGTGACAAACGCAGATGTTTGTTTGTGAAACAGAGAGTAATCATTCTCTTATTTTGTATATCCTAATTTAGTTAAGAAGTCACTTAATTTGGAAAACCATTGGCGAGATGCCTGTTTTAATCCATAGAGGGATTTTTTCAATTTGCAAGCATTAATTTGAAGGCCTTTTGGTATTTGCATATAAATATCTTCATGAAGATCCCCATGTATAAATTCATTGTTTATGTCCAATTGATTAATGATCCGGTGTTTTTTAACTGCTATGGCCAGTAAGGTTCTTAAAGTTGACATCCTCACAACAGATTAGAATGTTTCATTGTAATCCAGCCCATATTTTTGGCTGAACCCTTTTGCAGCAAGCCTTGCCTTGTGCCTCTCTAGGGTTCCATCTGCTCTTAGCTTTGTTTTATAATCTCATTTGCACCCAACTGGTTTCTTATGTTTGTGTAAAGTGACTAAATCCCAAGTGTTGTTTTTTATAAAGGCATTAAGCTCATGCTGCTTTGCTTGATTCCAATGAGCACTTTGAGAAGCTTGCTCATAAGTGGTAGGGTCACTAATGTCATAAATTTTAGCTATTGTTTCAGTAGTTTGTACTGAAAGAAAGTGAGATGGAGGAGTATCAGTTAAAGAGAATAGTTTGATTTTGTCACCTGAGATAGAAGCAGTAGAGAAGTTGTTGATGCGGGTAGATAAAATTGTAGAGAAGGTGTCATGTTCCATCAGATTAGTATTGGTATAATAGTTTTCAAGATATGAAGTAGTGATTTTAGTTCTGGTTGATCTTCTATCATCAGAGGGTGCACTAGTTTCTGGTGGTGAGGAGGTGGAAGAAAGAAATTGCGTTTGTGAGATATTGTTCTTTGTTGGGTGTTGAAGTTGTGAAGGTGTAGTATCTGGTTGTGGTAAAGGATCATCATCACTGTCATAATGTATAGGTAATGAGGATAAGGAAGTACCAAAAAGAGTAGGGGTATTCGAAAAAGGAGAAGTGTATTGTGTGATGTTTTGAAAAGGGAAAATGTTTTCGTGAAATATTACGATGAACGAGGGTTAAATTTTCCCTTATTCTTTTGTAAGTTTACTACGTAAGACAAGCAGCCAAAAAATTTTATTCTGTTGTAATCTGGTTTGTGCCCATAAATAACTTCATATGGTGTTAATCCTTTTAAAGGACCGGTAGGTAATCTATTGATGATTTGAGTAGCAGTTAGCATGCATTCTCCCCAGTATTGTACAGGAACTTTTCAAGAATAATATAAAGCCCTTGTTGTTTCTGCTAAGTATCTATGTTTACGCTCTACAACACCATTTTGTTGTTGATAAGTGTGAAATATATCTATTTTTAGGGCTTAAATTCTTCCTATTTTGAAAAACATTCATGCCATATTTCTTACTTATCATATATTTTTCCTTATATTTATGTTTTGATGTGAACGGATATATTTTTAGTGTCAAATTCAGGTAAAACTCATGGAATTACATTCTTCACTTCACTAGCTTCGTAACGCAACAAACGGGGAGCAAACCGGAGTCCAAACGAAGAATCTAGGCCTCGTTGAAGTTATATTCGATTGTCCAGAGATGATATCCGGACTTGCATGTCCGGACACAAGTCGAAAGTTGAAAAAAAATAAAAAAAATCACGCGGAAAAGAGGTGTCCAGAAATATGTCCGGACATGACGACAGAAGCAGCAAGAGCACGGCGTTTCAGTAAAATAAAAGATAAAAAAATTCTGATTTTGATAGATTTGCCAGAAATAGCTATATAATGATGATTAGGGCTGCAAAACCAGGAGGCTTCCACGCCACAAAAGAGGGCCTTGTGCCTCTTTTATTTATCTCCAACCTACACCAACAATCACCACCACCACCACTCACGCCATTACCATCCACCATCGCTCCATCATCATCCACCTCCACACCAGACCACCACCACAATTCCACCGTTGTCACACCATATTTCTGACAAAGGATCGACGTGACGGCTGAGACGGAACGGGGATCCAGAACCAACCTGATTAATCGAAGTTTTCTCTTTTCTCTATCTTAATTTGTTTAATGTCTTTCTCTATATTTTTTCCTGTTTTTTGTTTTATGTTAGCGTAGTTAGTTTAGCTCCCCGAATTGGGGTAGCAAACCAGAGCTTTATATTTATTTTGTAATCTTTTCACTAATTCATTAATGCAATACTTTAATTCCTGTTCTTCATGTGCTTTAATTTTCTGATCAACTATTAAAGTAATATTTTTAGTTTTCTAATCAAAATGTGGCGCTGAGATTATTGCTGAGATTATTTAACAAGACATAGGACGTTAAACCGGATTAACGACTATAAGCATGGTTTGACTATAAGTTAATCTGACTCCAATAGGAATTGGTTATAAAGCGATTGATTAGAATTGACTTGGGCATGGTTTGCGGCTTTGTTATTTATGCCAGTTCGGATTCGTTGTACAGGGACCGGTCAATGGATTAATTAAGATTACTGAGTTTATTGTAGAATTAAGGAAGAATTTATTAATAGATTAGAAAGTGAAGGTTTGCAGAACAATCCAGGATGCTTCCTTAGATTTAGATTTTTAATCTTTATTTTGTTTATTTTAATTGTTTTATTATTTTATGTTTGTTTATTGAATTAGTAATTTAGTTAAATTAAGAAAACCCTAAAAAAGTGACATTTTCCTGTTTTCTTAGTTTAGTTTCTCAGTTAGTTAATAAATTGTCATTAGTTGAACAAGGTCCCCAAGATCGACATCTTCAACTTAATTCACTATTCTGCAAAACGATAGATACACTGCCTAGGTAGAGATAGTAACAAATTTCTGCTACAAGTTTTGGGATCGTTGTCGGGGACCTCTGGCACGGTTAATTGACAATTTTATTTAATTTAATTGAGTTTTTAATTTAGTTTGTTTATTTCATTTTATTTCTTTTCTTTTTATTAATTTCTTTTTATTTGTTCTTTTCGTTCGAATGTGATCTAGTACATTTCCGTTAGAATTTGATTTGCTTAATTCATAGTTTAGAATTTGATATTTTCTTTTTATTTTAATTTTTCGTTTTTTAATTGATGTTGTTTTAATTTTATTTTCGGTTTAATTTAATTAAAATTTATATCTCTTTTTTTAGTTTTGTTTTTGTTTAGTTGCTTTCTTTATTTATTTAGGTAATTCTATTTTATTTATATTTTGTTCTTCTTTGCTATTCTATTTAGTTAATTTTGTTTTTATGTTTCTTTTCTATTATTAGTTCATTTTATTTTGTGTTTTTATTTTTGTTTTTGTAGGCTAGTTACTGAGAATGGAGAGCAGTTATAATACAGAGACGAGATTGATGGTGGAACTTGCTTTGCAGCGCAAGCGGGAAGCAGTACTCTCTTTTCAGAGACTAATTGGGTACCAACCACCACAATAATCTGATCAAGAACTTTATTGGTGGGAAAGTCCTCCGCCCGTAAAGCAGAATATCTTGCCTGAGCCTAACTCCAAAGGATATTTGTATTCTCGAATCTGAGGAAGAAGCAGCACCATCAGTTTGTCAGCAATTTCAACCTTGGCTCCAGGAGCCTCAACAACTGAGAGAGAACATTTATGTCCTCGAATTTGAGGAAGAAGCGCCATTCACACCTGGTCTTCTGATTGAGTAGCATTACCAGCAATATCTCCTCAAACACCAGGTTTTGTGGAGATTTACTTTCCTATTTAATTTGTCGAAGTAACGTTTTGTTTTGATCCAGGTGGTTTGCCTTTAATTACTGCCTACTTCGTTTTCCTGGCAAAGTCATTGTCTACTTTTATTTTTGATCTAGGAAAACAAAGCAAGAGTCTAGCCAAAGACTATAAAGAAGGGCAGCTAACTGGGAGGCAATCCAGTGATTAAATTTTTATTTTTTTTGTTTTTTTTTGTTTTGGTAGTTTTATAAACTGCATCAATTTATTTCCTAGGTTCATTTTGTTTTTCTTTTATTTAGAAGTGGTAATGGTGTCCGTGCTCTTAATGCAACGCTTTCAACATTTTTTGTTGTAGTTGTGTGTGTGTGTAGGTGAAAATTTTATTATGGTGTTTGATGTTCTCCAAGGCTGGACACTTGCTGAGACACAAGTGTGAGGAACGTTACTACCCAATGTTCAAGCTTAAGTGTAAGGAAGGGAACCTTCCTCAATCTACGATATTAGGGGAGTTTCAATTTCCTTTATTTTTAATGTGTGTGTTCAGCCTATGATGATTTATCATGCTATAATTGCTTATTTATTTTATTAGTTCATATTGTTCTTGTAACACCCCATCTTCAAATACAGTGATCGTCACCCTAAGTCCATCTCATTCATTAACAACGCAGCGGAAAAGTTCTACTAAATTGGTGTTACCGCCGTTAGTCACCCACGAGACTAACTAGGCCTATTCTCTTTACAAGTCACGGTCTGACTAACCGGATAATTACTCGAGCATCTATACATTACAATCCATAAACCACAACTTATACCGAGTATCCCATATCCTAAAACATCATACTAACATCTCATCAATTTACTAAACGAGTGTACATGCACAACTCGTGTAACAAATGTAAAAGCAACCCGAAGTACTCTACCCGCTCCTACTCTCAGGTTGAGTCCTCGTCTGGTACCTACCTGCAAAGTTTAAATCACAGGCCCCAAGGGGCTCAGCATATTGCTGGTACAGAAAACGTGTAACCCACAACCTAACAGGGCTACACACGACTACTTTGTCGTATACATGCAGTTGATTATTCATACAAATAATAATAAGAAGTACAATAACAACAACACATTAATGTGAAACATTCACAGCTCAAATAAATCGAACGTCGTAATGGACGCCCATTAATGAGTAAGTTAGATTCCTAACTCCTGAGGCCTGAGAATTGTTTAGTTCTCATGTTTGACCATACCTTATAAGTGTCAACCGTTCTCTTAGAAGAACTGGTTGTTCTCTAACTGAATTGTTTAGTTTTGTCGGGTCAAAGTAACCCTAGCCAATGAGTTATTAGCTCCATTGGTTTAATAAACATTAAATCTTAAGTTATGAGGGGTGTAGGCTTGACCCTCCCACGCCTCCTGAATTTGCCTCCCATCTCGAACTGTTCACTCGAGATGGTCGGGTCTGTTTGTCGACCCTAGGCGACAAGTCGTAGACGAGCCATATGTGGAAGACGGATCTGATACAGATGCCGACCTCCTAACCTAAACATGCATGACCGGAGTCAGTCCCGGATTCCTCTCCCCCCAAGTTCCAGTTAGTTGAAGTCTCATTGACAATTTGTTAGTTAAACCTCTCTCGATATTAACCAACAAACAATAAGGTGCACTTATAATCTTATACAATTGTTTATTAAACATAGTTAATGAACAAGCTCTAAATCGAGTCATGTTAGTGTGCAATGGACACACAATAACAATACAGAAAATCGGTTTCATGCTTAATCTTGTTTAGTCGTATCACAATAACACATAGCACACAAACCAAGGTAGACCCCGTTAGCAAACAAGCTACAAGAATCCCATACAGTGCACCGGAGATTGGCTAGCTCTTAACACCACGTTCGCCAAATCCGCCAAACGCCTCCGACTATCTAGATCTGTAACCAGAACTAGTATTAGTATCCTGTGTCTTAGAACTAATTTGGTTCTCTTTTCAACTCAAACCTCTTCCTAGGTTAACCCGGGTATAATAGTATACCGTTAAACGGGATCGTTCATTTAGGAGCGTTTTCAAGCTCAATTCTAATTCATTAACATACTAACGTCGTTAGCAGTTATTTAGTTGCACAGTTAGCAACTTTAGACTTATACGGACCTTGTATTAGGTTTTCGTATTTTTCACTATTCATCCGTATTTCACTATTCATTTATACGGTCTCGTATTCTACTATTCATTTATACGGTCTCGTATTCTACTATTCACCGTATTTCACTATTCACGCATACGTCTCGTATTTTACTGTTCACATATACATATTTCCTATTCATGTATACGGATACTATTCATGTATACGGATACTATTCACGTATACGTGTACTATTCATGTATACGGATACTATTCGCGTATACGAGTGCTATTCACGTATACCAACATTTTTCGTATACGTCCGTATGATACTCCGTATCATATGTATTTATTTCTTTTTCCTAGTATAACTTGTATTTTCTTTAAAATACTTTAAGTATTGATTCCTCCTATACTTATTAAATTACGGGTATACCCCTCGTATACCTTAAGTTATATACGGGTCTCGTTTAACCCCGTCTTAACTCTGTTTCTTTTACAACTTGTTTCTAAATTCTTTATTTAATTTCCTTAACCTTCTAAACACATAAAAAAATGTGTTATTTACATTTCTTACCCATAGTTTCCTTTTAATTTCTATTTTACCCATAATAAGTTCTGAACTTGTTATTTTATTTCTAATTTCTTCCCAAGTCTTTCTTAATTAATTTCTTCTATACTTTTGGTCAATTACCAAAACATACCCAAGTTTGACCAGCCTTTTATGGTCAAACCCCCTAACTTTCCAAAATTTACAATATTACCCCTAAAGTTAATTTATCTTAACTTTTTATTCCTTAAACATTTTATTACCTAATCTTTTGCTATAATTTTTATTCTAACTCATCTAAATATTTTATAAACTGTCATTGACCATGTTTGACCATTTTTGACCATGTTTGACCAGTAAAATTACCATTTTACCCTTGTGGTTTATTCTTTCATTTATTAACCAATTTAACTCCAACTAATTTCTAATTTTCGTAATTAATTTTCCTACAGATTTTTGAACATCAAAAATCATTTTAAACATCTCTAAATCACCAGATTTAATTATCTAATGTTATAGTATATATATACCATCCTTTATTAACTTTTAAATATACCAAAAACCTTATAAATTCCTTATAATACTTATACACTCTTTATAAATTGTAAACTTAATTCTACAATTATTTTCTCATCACCTAAACTCTCAAAAATTCTATACTAACCTCATTTATTTTCGGCAATCACAATATGATACCAAAACTTCTTAAATTTTACATATTACTCTTAATTATACTAATTCCTTCAATTTAACTTAGTTAGATAATTTTTCTAACTCATATATAACCTCCTAATTTTCGGCCACCATATAAATTATAGTATATGAATTTTTCTTGCATATTATGATAGCTTATATTGAAGCTTATATCTTAAGGGTTATAACACTAACTTTAGATTTATAAGATAATAACATTTAAGGTGTCAAAAATTAAATCTAACACCTAATAAATTCGGCAATAATAAACAAGGTAAACAATAGGTTAGATCATATATAGATAAAAAATTAGAACCTTGAAATAGGTAGTTGTAGGATTTACCTTGTATATTAACCTTTAGCTTAATATTTAAGCTTGATTTCCTTAGAAATTTTGACAGCAATTTGCTAGAGACATTGGCTCCAAAATCATAGAATAAGATGAAGAATAAGAAGGGTTAGTAACCCTAGACACTCGGCCTTGATGAAAATCAAAGAAGGAAGAGTTTCCAAGAAGGCAATGTTTTACCTCGAGAATAAAAGGCACTTCTTCATGGTGTTTCCTGAGAATCTGGGGGCTCATGAGCTACGGTTGTAAAGCTCTTTGAAAGAGGATTCCAACGAGCTATCAAGCTTGGAATTTGGACTTAAGACGAGAAAGTTATAATTTCTACAAGATAAGGTGTTCTTTAATGTTCTAATCTAGCTAAATGGTGTTCTTCATGGAGTTTCTTCAAAGGAAGGAGGAGCCACGAGTTTGGGAGCTCTCATAATGATAGGTAAGTGTCTGATTGATCAATTAATCAGGGGACAAGGTGATAAGGCAATCAAGGAAAGTCATGGTAGGTGTAAAGTAAGCAAAATTGAATTTTAACACCTTTAATGACTCATCATGAAGTAGGCAGCCTTAGTCACTATTTTGTCTGATTTTTTTTGTTTCTTCCTTATATTTATGTAATATTAGATGTATTAATCTCATTCATAAGGACTTATACCATGTGTTAGGTATGTTACATAGCCAAAAATGCCTTAATACACCATTTTATGTGCTTCCGGGTTCACATTGATTATGCAATTTGTTTTGGCTAGTTTAAATGTGTCCTTAATATATTTAAAACCTTTAGAAACTTTGTTCATGAAATATCATGTTGCTCATTCCAATTTAAACCAAGTCGTTTAGTGGTTTCTCCTTGACTTTCGTCAGTTTAGTACTTGTTTACTGTGGACTTTGTATACTTAATTTGTGTGTATACGCAATGGCTCCTATGACCATTTAATTATTGTTCCCTTATTTATTTATGGTATTTAGGCCCATTAGCCTTTTCTTTCCATGTATACATGCTTAAAGCACATTTTCCCCTTTAAAGCACATTTTGTGCTCTAAGGTGCGTTTTCCGTTTAAACGCTAATTCCGCTTAATGCATATTACTAATCTTAGAGGTATTTCATAATTGAAATCTCTTGGGAACTTATTGGTAGTTCCCTAATTTATTTGTGCTCTTAAAAACACCTTTTGCTCTAATTGTTCCTAAAGCATGTTTTGGTGTAAATTGTTGTTTAACACTTCTTCTCATGTTTCTAAGGCACGTTGTAGCCTTAGTATATCCTAATTAGATAGTTCATTAATATATTAAGGTTTGGGGTATTTCAATCTACCCCCCTTAAAAGTACTTTGTCCCCAAAGTTCCTATGTATCTACATCTCTTAGAATACACAGGTAACTTCACACTAAAAGATCATATAGATCACTCAATATCTGTATAGGCATTCTGACTCATAAGGTCTGCCATAAATATATATTCACCACACTTGTCACACAACACGTCTTTTGCATGTTTTAGTAATCAAAATACTCTTTGTATATTCTTTGATGTATACTCCTCAGGTAACCGGTCCGGAGACAAAGGTTTTCATGTCCTCGAGTTCATGAGCGAGTAATACAGAAAACGTTATCCGCAAGTACCGATTGCGCTGGACTCTTACGCTCTCTGGTTCACGGTCCTTTGGAATATCAAAACATCACTTACTCCACTTTATGCTACTATACCTACTCTTAAGGTGGTTAATTGTGACCACTTGTAGGGAGTTTCAGGAATCATCCGACCCTGATGTGATCAGCATCAGTGTCGAACTATCTTTTCCCTCCAATTTGTGTTCAGTTTTCCTTGATCTGGCCAAGATCAAGTTCTACCTCCCACGTCAACTTCAAACAACCAAATAATTATTCATGTAGCATTTTATATCTTTTAGTCCTTCTAGTCATAATTATAAATCAATACATCTCCAAATTATGGAACTCCGTCCATCAGTCATTCTTAATTCACCTCTCACCAATTACTTAGAGAATTTAATTCCTACTAGATTTTTCATCGGTCTCATACCGATTCATACCTCATAACATTAACATATTTGGTCTCATATCAATACATATCGTAGTGATTTTAATTCCCCTGGAGTTTCTACTCCTCTTTTCCTAAATTCTCGCACCGAAGTTAACGAGGTAAGCCTCTAATACCTCTGGTATTCGCATCTAATTGTGCGTAATAACCACAACCACATAAGAATGAATACATGTGTTTATATAACATACGTATCAAACATCACAACTAATTGTATTGTGCTATGCACACTGTAGGTTACGTACTCAATACGTGAAATATAGGCTAAGCGATTGTACGCTCTACCCCCCTTAAAATGGATTACGCCCACGTAATCAACATTATATCATTCTTGAACACAGGTTGAAGATGTTTAGGTGTCATGGAGCAGTCTAGCTTCCATGTAGTCTATCTCACATTATGATTGGGTCAGAGGGTCTTCACCATGGTAATGGCTTAGTCTCTGTATCAAGGATTCTTATTGGTGTTTATACTAACCTTATCACTGGGTTCCAGTGTAGCCTCTAAGGCTCCAAAGTATTTGGTAGATAAGTCGTATATTTTATTCGACTAGAAGATGTGAGACACATCCTTCCTTCTTCTCTTTTGTTAGGTATATCAAACCTTTAAGATACGGTCCACTAGCTTCTGCTGCGCGACTCTGATAATCTTGGGGCTTAGTTTTCCCTTCCTATCCTCTTCAATATATTTTACAGCTCCTTTGTATCCTTATAACTTAGGAATAAAGTTCTCTTAATGGACGCGTGGTATCTTAATCTATACACGGTCTCTACGAGTTATAGCTTGTCTATCCAGTTCTCCGGAGATCTGATGTTCATGTTGTTATTGCGTGTTCCAGCGTTTGAATTATTTCCTACTAACTGGCCCTCAGTTTGAGATTCCCGTGTCATCTGGACTTACTGTTTAGTGCTTATTGCTCTTCACAGTTTCCTCATAAATCTTGAGACATATAAACTTGTTCATACTTACTAATCAGTGCTTCTCGCACTTCATAACTCTTAATTGTTTCCTCTTGGAATGAGTCCTCTGACTCTTTTAATCTCATTGGTTTAACTGAGTTCTTCCTCCTCAATTGTTCACGTTAAATTGCTGTTCTAGTGTGAGTTTGCATCGCTGACTGTCATACGAAGTTGACTACTTCTCGCGTTTCCTACACTAGTCGTTTACACATATGGGGTACCTTACTGATACATTGCTACTTACCCGACTAACTTATAAATAAGTCCATCAAGCCCACAAGCTCCTTTAGAGTGCGGTCGTCCCACATCTCGTTTAAGTATACTCGTAGTGTTCATCACACGCTTGGTTATAGCTAATTTGTGAAGTATTCTATTGTCGATCTCCTATTTCATCATTCCATGATAACGCATATCCCGTTCTTCTTGAACTCAATCAAGGAATACCCATCTGCTGGGTTTATAACTACATTATACCTTCTGTATTTAGTACGGACTCGATCCTTTAGTAATTTGAGGTTTCTTTCCTTAGAGCTTCTCATCTCATTTCTCATGTCGATCCACTAGGAATGCACTTCCAGTCCCTTACGGAATGGACAGTGTGCTTCCTGTGAAATCTTCCATCACATGGTCCAGGCTACTAGCATTACTGCACAGTCTGTCTCCAATTTCATCACTCTACTTACATCGGGTTTTCATTCATAAATCTGATTGCTTTCGTGTCAATATTTGATGGCTTATATGTAACACCCCTAAAACCGGCCTAAGAGTTAAGGGTAATACACGCCGCGTATTACTGCCTAATAACGCAAGGCTCTAAAAACACTCAAACGCAATAAAGGCCCAAAACAGAGTTTCCATAAACATTGTAAACCAAAGTACTCGAATACGGCGGAAGCAAATTGTGAGCCTCGATTTTAAACCCTATCCTATGTGGATTAACTTGATTGGGATCTAATCGGGTTTTAGGTCCACTTATAGCCTAAGATTAATAACTATGTCATATAACAATAATTATTAAAACCTAAGCTAGCTCACTGGAACCTATTATGAGTCGCCACCTAATTTTAACCTAGATCAAATTAGGAAAGGATAGTTCGGGTTCGGGGGCTTGATATTCGACTTAATTAGGGTTCAAATTACTTTCATTACCCTTCCTAGGTCGTTTTTCCTCTACTTGGTTCAATTACGGCTTTTTACAAAGTTGTTTTTAACCTAGGTGCGCGCTTCTGTTTTTTTTATTTTTTAACGTTTTTTGCCAGAAAATTGAAGTGGAAATTAAAATGACCTAAACTAGGGTTTCGGAGGCAGAATTAGGTCAAATTTTGTTTCCGTCCGTAGCCACGGACCTAATGTCCGAGACCACGGACCCCAATTAACCCATATGAAAATAAAAGTCGAATTAAACAGAAAACAGAAAATTGTAAAGTCCGGGGCCACGGACAAGCTGTCCGTGGGCCCGGACATTATTAGAAGACCTAAATTTTTAAAATTTAAAAATCCCGCCGCCGTCCGTGGGCGTCCGAGCTTACGGACAGGGAGTCCGGGACCCCGGACATGTCGTCCGTGGGTGCGGACCGCCCTCGGACGGCGGCGTTGAGGCTGTTCCCGAAGGTGTTTTGGCTCAAATTTTATGGGCGTGTAGCCTGAAAGATGTACAAGACGTTAGTGATTGAAAGTTTTCAATTTGAATTCGAATTAAGCACGAAACTTGGTAAACAAGTTATTGGACAGAAGCTTAAACAAACAGCAATACAGAAGCGTACGAAGGTTAGTTTGAACCCAAAATTTGACAGAGAGTTAACAAGGTCGTGGGGAATTAGAAAAGTAGAGTTGTAACCTGTTTTACCTTCGAATTCAAGATGATTCTTCACACCGGGATTCGTTGAGTGCTTCGTTGATGGCAGACCCGAAAGGATTTCGAACCAAGCTTCTGGTTGTTGGTTGTTCTTGCTGTTCTTCACGTTTTGGTGGTGTTTTTGTGGGGTTTTGATGACTATTGGTGCTTTGGGGATTGGAAAACGTGTTTAGATGGTGATTTCGGGGGATTTTCGGTATGATTTGGGTGGCCGGGTGTTGGAAAACGTGATAGAGAGAGAGAGGAGGCTGTGTTTTCTGACTCTCTAGGGTTCTTGTGCATATGAGGTTCTGATTTTATCCAAAAACCTATCCCCTTATATAGACTTTCTTAAAGATAAAGAAAATCTAGTAAAAGTAAGATTTTTTGGTATTTTAATTAAAAGACTTCCCAAAGAAATTTTGCTGTGAAATTTTAACCACATGTCAAGGATGGATATTATGAATTTTCTGAGGTGGAACCGAATTTTTTAAATGTTGGAATATTTTTAAATTGAATTTCTTGTCAGATTCAGTCAGAAATTGCTAGAAAATGATTGGAAACTCGAAAAATCAAAATTCCAACGCCATTATGCTTAGAATGTCATCCTCTATCATGGGTTAAAATATCAAAGCGTTTCAAGCTGATTTGGGCATCCTTTGGAGGAGAGAGAAAGCTTATAGGAGGTCTCAGGAGCCTTTAAAGATTACCAAAACGCCCCTGAAAATGACGAAACTGTTCCCCATGCCATGGAACGCGCCGATCGAGCCGGAATCCCTCACTACTTGATTAAAATGCCTCTCACAACACCAGCACCCCGTAGACCCTAACCCAGGGGGTCAAAATTTTGGGTATAACAGATTGCCCCCCGTCAACTAGACTTTGTAGTGGATGTGAAAAGTCTGGTTGATGCTTGAGTGATGCCCCAAAATTTTGGACTTCACGAAATTCTCCATGTTGTGCGAAACCGCGTTGATTGCGTGCAGCTATTCGTAGGCGCTGACTACCTAAGCAACAAAAACGCTGTCGAGCTATTCTAAGGTGCTGACTACCTATAAGTGAAAATGTGTCAAGCTATTCTAAGGCGCTGACTACCTAGGTGACGAAAATGGAATAATGTCAAGCGGTTCTAAGGCGTTGACTACCTATAATACATGAAATGATGCGATGCCAAGCGATTCTAAGGCGTTGACTACCTATAAGTAAAATGAAGTAATGTCAAGCAATTATAAGGCGTTGACAACCTATAATGATGATATGATGTCAAACTATTCTAAGGTGTTGACTGCCTGTAACGAATGAGATGATGTCAAGCTATTCTAAGGCGTTGACTACCTATAAGTAAAGTGAAATGAAGTAATGTCAAGCGATTCTAAGGCGTTGACAACCTAAAATGTGGAAATGAGATAATGTCAAGCGATTCTAAGGCGTTGACTACCTATAATGATGATAACTGGGTGGTATGCAAATGCAAGAATGCTGAAATGTTGATGATGCTAATGATGCTGATGATGTTGATGATGTTGATGATGTTGATGATGTTGATGATGCTGATGATAATGCTGATGATGCTCGGATGCTTCTGGGGACCGAAACCCGTGCCAATGCTCCTGGCTGGACCCAATGTGGACTTATTGCCATCGCCCCCCAAGCCGGTGTGCAGGGATAGCTCCTGGTAAAAACCTTGGGGACTTATTGCCTTTGCCCACCATTCGTTGATCCCGAAAATAAGTTGACATCGCAAAAGGAGGATTTATTGCCATCACCTCGCCAACTTTTCTGTCACCAGGTCTTGTGACGCGCCTGGATAATGCAACTAGGTCTTATGACGAGCCTATATGAATGTGATGAATGCAATGTGTTTGATAAGAGCGGGTAAGCTAAAGGGTAACGCTAGGTCTTACTACGAGCCTAAGGGAATGCAACTAGGTCTTATGACGAGCCTAAGGGTTGGATCTAGGTCTTATGACAAGCCTAAGGGTTGGATCTAGGTCTTATGACGAGCCTAAGGATGGTTCTAGGTCTTATGATGAGCCTAAAGGGATGCAACTAGGTCTTACTACGAGCCTAAGGGAATGCGACTAGGTCTTACTGTGGAGGGTGATTTTTCGGTATGAGGGGGGGTCTATCTAAATATGGTCTGACTGAAAAGCCGAGATCCTAGAAATATGCCATTCTGTGGAGGGTGAAGACCCGTTATTCCGGCATCCCTCAAATACCTACTAAATCGTTCGTCTTTCCCAGAAAGCATAAAGGGAGTGCAAGTGTGCACTACACCCGCTCTCGATGGGCTCCACGCGGACTTATGCCCTAAGGGCGGAAATTGACTAGAGTTGCCACCTAGTTTGACCTATGATAACTAGGAAGGAAGATCGGGTTCTAAGAACCGTTAATTGACTCTGATGTTGTTCCCTATGGATAGGACTTATTTGGTCATTTGCAGAGATTCTATTGTGGGTTCGTACTGGGTTACACCCCTCGGAAGTGGCAACGACCACGACTTCGGATTGGTGCCCGAGGAAACCTCGGTCTCCAATTGTTGGGATTGCTTTCTTTCAAAACCTTATTAGAGAGATTCAATTTAAAGCCAAAGGATAGGATTAAGACAGGAAGAGAGAAATAGTGGATGAGGCGAGCTTTTCTGCCAAGCTAGCGCCAAGGGGAGGAGTTGGTGAACTCAGATGAGTGTAGAATGAAGATTTGGGAAGAGACTGAGGTTGAGTGAATAGACAAGACTTGGAGTCTGATGGTTTGCAGTTTGTGGGACCCGGAGAAGGTTTAAATGTTTTGAGAGGTATGAGAGCCACCTCTGAGGGGGAAAAAGGTCTTTGTTTGGAATGGGGTCGCACCCTAGATGGGCTGCCTACGTACTCAACTCCCTGTTGAGATCAGACCTTACGTAGTTCAGGGTTTTTTTGGGGTTTTGGAAGTTTTGAAGGGTTTGAAGTTTTGGGTGTGAGAGATTAGTCTGTGAGACGCTCGGGTCTATGAGACGGTTGGGATGGGATGGGATGTCAAGGCCTGTGAGACGCTCGGGTCTGTGAGACGCTTGAATCTTAAAATGGTGGAGAAATTGAGATGTTCGAGTCTGTGAGGCGCTCGGGCCTGTGAGACGTTAGAAGTTAGAGAGGAGTTGGGATTAGGGAGACGGTTCGAGTTTGAGGCAATTTGGAGTTTGAATGGTGATTTGAGTATGAAGTGTTTTAGGGCTTTGAAGATGATTTGAGTATGTGTGAGGCAATTGAAGTCTAAGTAGAGATCCCGGGTTTTTCAGATTTGAGATTCAAAAGGGGTTGAGGTTTTGGGATATTCCGAGTTTAGAGTGAGATGATGGTAGACATAATTGTTTGGAGGAATGATTGTCAAGATTGTCTCTCTTAAAGTTTTTGAAACCAAAAAATCATTTTTTGTTGTAAAAGGGCGGATAATCCCGAAGGATTACCCTATGTACCCCCTCGAACACGACACTTAATTAATGGTAAGTGCCGAGGCTCGAGAGATGGGGCAATGAATTTATGTCGAAAAATAGGATTCAGAGAGAAACACCATGAATGAGATGTTCTCGGTCGAACCCTAATAACGTCTCTAACTCCTGGGTTTTAAAACGTTAAAAACCGAAAACATTGAAATCGAGCGGAAAGGAGTTAGATGATTCTAAAATCCCGGCTGCAACTAGGAAGGTCGTTACTTCCCTAGCACCCCGCCTTGTAAAAATCTAGGCTGCAATTAGGGGAGGTTTGTCACCCTAATGCCCCGCTAAAGAGATCCAGACTGCGACAAGGGAGGTTATTACCCCAGTGCCCCGCCTCGGATTTTTATTTTGGGAAAGGAGACAAGTGATATTCTAACCATGGAGGAAATGCTTTGAAGGGGTTAAACATTTCTTGCTCCCCGAAAACAATTTATTTGGATTTTGAAAACTAAGTTAGAAAACTTTGAAAGTTGTTCGGAATTCTCGACGAAGAAACACTGATTTTGAGAAATGTTTTTAGGAGAAAACTTTCTGTGTATGTGAGAAGAACTTTCTGCAATAGAGAAAAGTTTTCTGTGATGTGAGAAGAGTTTTTCCTTTAAAATTTCACAAAATGGTTCCTTCGAAAACCTGATGAGGTTTGGATAAAATGATCGTTCAAAATTTGAGAAATAAGATTTTTTGGGATTTTTGAATCAAAGCTGAATACTGAGGAATGTTTTTGGATTTTTTTGGAGTTTGAATGGGATTTAGAAGTTGAGTTTGAATTGGATTTTGATTGTGAACTGGGATTGGACTTAATTGAAATGAGTTAGGTTTGAATTGGGTTGATTTGAATTCGGGTTGGGGTTGAAAAACGAATCGGGTCAAAGTTAGACCGGGTCAAAGTTGGATTAGGTCAAAGTTGAGATTGGTCAAAGTCAAAGTTCAGATTGGTCAAAGTTGGACCAAGTCAAAGTTGGGTCAAGGTCAAAGTTGGACCAGGTCAAAAATTGGGTCAAGGTCAAAGTGGGGTCAATCAAAGTTGGACCGAGTCAAAGTCAAAGGTCAGGTTGGTCAAAGTTAGACCGAGTCAAAGTTCAGGTTGGTCAAAGTTAGACCAAGTCAAAGTTTGGATTGGTCAAAGTTGGACTGAATGGGCTTGATGGGCCGAATGGGCTTGATGGCCTTGTTTGGGCTTTGGCCTCGAAATGGGCTTGGGCCTTGAAATGGGATTTATGAACTGTGGGCTAAAGTGGGTTTTGAATTGGGCCTTGGAATTAAATTGGGCCCGTTCTGGGCTTTGTTGGAAATTGGGTTAAAATTTGGACCTTATCTAGAGTTGGGCCGAAAAAAGGGCCTTGCTTGAAGTTGGGCCGAAATTGGGCCTTGTTTGGATTTGGCTGAAATGGCCCCTTTTTTATGTGGGCTTTATTTGTGATTGGGCTGAAAAAATGTTGTTGGGCTGAAAAAAATGTTGTTGGGCTGATTTGTGAGATATTAACAAGTGAGAGGAATTGATTAGTGATTTATCAACTCTTGATTACGGGTGTGTTGAAGGCAAAGGAGGATTCCACCCACATAAAACGGATGAGAGATCCGTTAGGCATGGGGTGATATCGCATCCAAAGCCCTCCTAAAAGAGCCTTAAGGGCTTGTTTTTTAAAGTTTTTGTTCTTATATATAAATAAATGGTGGTTTGGGTGTTTTCTGAAGTTATAGGAGATTATTGTCCCACGAAACGAATGAGAGACCCGTTAGATGTGGGACAATAATACATCCAAAACTTTTCTGTCAATTCAGAGGCCCTAGAGGATAATAGCTAGGGTTTCTGTGTTAGCTAACAAATTGGGCTAGAATGAAACCAACCGAACCAGCTCAATCCAAAACAAATTCCGATGGCAAAACATTTAGAAAATCACAAAAGTCTAATCAATAAACATGGCCCACTGCTCGCCTTACAAAAATATATCTCGATCAGACATGAAATTCAAAACGTACAGAATGAATCAAATTAAATAAGCAGCGCATAGGACAAAATGAAATCAGTGTCAAAGCCTATTACACACATGAGCCCATGATCTGTTGGGCCAAATTTAATTATTGGGATCCATATTGACAGAATACTTCCCAATTGGTTAAAACAACGTAGACCTCAAATTATGATCAAAAACAAAATAATTCACAGAACGAAACCAACACACATAGATCGACAGATAAATCCCAAGTCAAAGGATGTGCAAACCGACAAAATGCTGATGCGGGTTCGAATATTCAGGTTCCAGGGGACCATCTCACAATCCATAGCATCAGCCAGACAAATGTCTCCAAGTAGTGTACACAACTCAACCTCATCTCAGTACCTCGTTTATAATCAATAAACACCAGTGTAAGTAACAAATCGAACTGAATGAACTGCATAGATGACATGATGAAACTGGATATCAAACGATGAGGGTTATATCATTTAGCCTATATAATCCAGTAGCCCAAATTAAATCGTTGGCCACCCATGAGCTGCATAAAGAACAACATTTCGTGAAACGACCAAATTGCTCCGCCAAACATTATCGATAGCTAGCCAAGCACGACAACCGTCAAGGTTCGAACCGGATGGTCAATCGAACCTACCTTCACCTGGCCTCTTAGGTCGAGAGCCTTGCACACCATGAATCAATCAGCGAAACATAGAAGATAAACATCTAAATCCAAAGAACTAATTGAACGAAATTTCAAGTGCTAGACTCGACTTGCTCAGGCCAAGAATGAGAAAGCCAACAGGCAATCAAAATGGTCAAAGTTAGTAATCAATACCGAATGAGAGAACGTGAAGAACTCCTGTAAAATTCACAAAAAGAACAACAAGCAAGTTAGAACATGAAATTTACCGGATAATCGAACGGAATGAATGAGATAACACAAAATAGGAACGGCTTCGGGAGGATATCGATTTCTGATTGAGCCCAAAGAGTGCCCGGGCAAAACATAGCAGTCACCACCCAAAGTCAGAGATAAAATTCTCATCCAATTCGTACGAAGCAAACCCAGATTGGGTTGACCATTGGCGAATGTCTGAGAGAAAACTCTGAATCCACAAGGGACCAAACCAAAACAGGATGATAAAAGAGGAGGCAACGGTGCCGGTCTCTTGTCTAAATCGGAAGGTCAATAATGAATAGGCAGAAGCAAACTCATTCCAATGACAGCAAAAACAATAGTAAGCGGAACAAGGATCGTTTCTACTTAGAGCATGCACCCAGATTCAGCGCAAATCTGTGAACCCGTGGACTCTATCGTGAACAGAATGAAGAGAGGTAGAGCATGGTCCTCTTTCGCCGTATAGGTCGATGGTGAAGAGAATGATGGGCGGAGCATGTGTGCTCAAGGTTTCGCCAGCCATGTCAAGAGAACGAAGAAAAGAATGTCGGGAGTAAAGAGAATGGAGGGCGCAAAACCGAAGCTCCTTTGTTCGCCAGAGGTTACAAATTTGCCGAAAAATGAAACGGATAGAGGAGGAGCATGGATGTTCTTGTTCGCTGGTTTGGGGTTGCAAAATTTTGGTGGATACAGGAAAACGGTGAAGGTGTAGAGCAGAATGTGCTCCATTTCGCCAGTCGGTTGCGAATTTGAGAACAGAAGAGATGAAGAAGCGCAGAGGAGGTTGATGCAGCGAAAGTGAGTGAATATTGCTGTTTTTGGTTGTCGGGTAGGGGTATCGGACGAACAGGAAATGGCTCAAGCTTGAAGATGATGGGATTGAGATTTTTTTTTTGTTTTAAGACGAAGAAGGGAGAAGCAGCTAGGGTTTATTCTGAAAAGCTGAGTGGAGGAAGAGTTTGAAATCGACGATGCTGGTGGATGAATTGGAATGAACAGAGGGAGGGGAAGATTTTGATGCCTGGCGAGGGTCGATCGTGAAGAAGACCTTGCTTCTTTTTTGTTTTTGTAGAAGAAAATCCAGAGATAAAGATAAGAATCAGACAGGGAAAAAATAAGAGACTGAGGCGGCCGGTCAAACGTGGTCTCCTCTAGGTTTATTGTTGTTGTCTTTTTATGGAGCAAGGGTGAACTCTAGGGTTTAGGAGATGGGTTGGGTTTTGATGTGGGCTTTTTGTAGCCATGGGCTGAAAATAGAGTGGGTTTAAGGAATTGGGCTAGGCCAGACTTCAACCAAGTGTGGATTGGGTTTGATGGATGAAAATGATTTTGTATAAATAGAAATGGAAATAAAAATACTAATGCTAATAGTAGAATAAAATAAAATATAAGAAAAAGTGGATAGATGAATAAAATAAAATAAAATAAAATAATAAATAGAATATAAACAAAACAAAATAAGATAGTAAAATAAGTGAATAAACAAAGGGGACGACCTTGAAACTGGACTGTCGATGGAAATTCATTTTTGAAGAATTGTGTTTTTTTTCTGAAATGGTTTGAAAAAGATTATAAAATGATGGTTTCGTCTTAGCACACACGCTAATATGTTTCGAAAAAAGAAAGGCGACGACCCCTCTTATTATTTCGGAATTCGCTTTTTGGGGTGAGAATTTTTGGTGTCTACAGATGGCTCCCCTTGATTCAATTTTGCAAGCCCTTGCAGAATTGGATCAAGGTTGACGGGGCGCCAAAAATTCTCACTACGGTTTATGATTTGTTCTTATGGGTGCGGGTGCACGAGGGCTTAGGAGTGCCTCAACTGGACCTCTTGACATCCAGTCCTAGGGCTTATGACGGGCCTAGAATGCGATTGAGAGTACGAGGACTTAGAAGTGCCTCAACTAGACCTCTTGATATCTAGCTATAGGACTTATGACGAGCCTATAATACTAACAACCCGATTTGATTTAAGGCGCACGAGGGCTTAGGAGTGCCTCAACTGGACCTCTTGATATCCAGTCCTAGGGCTTATGACGGGCCTAGAATACGATTGAAAGTACCATACTAGTAGCGCAATAGCTGCCTAGCAGGCGGACGTGAAACGATTTCGCACTAGTAGCGTAATAGCTGCCTAGTGAAGGAAAATGTGGGACCGTACTAGTAGCGTAATAGCTTCCTAGCAGGTGGATGTGAAACGATTTCGCACTAGTAGCGTAATAGCTTGCCTAGTGGAGGAAGATGTGGGACCGTACTAGTAGCGTAATAGCTGCCTAGCAGGCGGATGTGAAACGATCTCGCACTAGTAGCGTAATAGCTTGCCTAGTGGAGGAAGATGTGGGACCGTACTAGTAGCGTAATAGCTGCCTAGCAGGCGGATGTGAAACGATCTCGCACTAGTAGCGTAATAGCTGCCTAGTGGAGGAAGATGTGAAACGATTTCGCACTAGTAGCGTAATAGCTTGCCTAGCGGAGGAAAAGTGGTGGGACCGTACTAGTAGCGTAATAGCTGCCTAGCAGGCGGATGTGAAACGATCTCGCACTAGTAGCGTAATAGCTGCCTAGTGGAGGAAAATGTGGGACCGTACTAGTAGCGTAATAGCTGCCTAGCAGGTTGTGAGTATATGATTGTGAACGAACTTTGTGGGTACATGCAAATGATCTGCGATGTAAGGTGTTCAAGAATAAATGTATTAATTGAATCAAACTCTCTGTTTGTGCACGAGGGCTTAGGAGTGCCTCAACTGGACCTCTTGATATCCAGTCCTAGGGCTTATGACGGGCCTAGAATGCGATTGAAGGTACGGGGACTTAGAAGGGCCTATAATACTTTAACGGAGTGGTACGAAACTCGCTGCTTTGAGTGGTTGATTTGAGGATGATTCTGGTAGTGGACTGGCCCGGGATTGGATGCCTTCGGTTGTTTTTGTGAGGGATGTGATAGTCGGATGTTTTTATCGATGTAGCCCTTGACTTTGTCAGTGTGGGACTTGTGTTTTTGTTTTGCTTTGACAGCCTCGCCCAATGTGCGCTGTAGTCTCGGGATTTTGGTAGGACTCTTGGCTCTAGAGCTTCGAGATGGATCCGGTATGGCTCCTGAGTTCTTGTTTTGGTTTTGTGATTTTGTGGTCGGTCTTTTGAATGGATGTTTTTTTTGAATGAGTGACTTTGGGAACTCGATGGTTTCGATATGATTGGGTAGCTTCGATATGATTCGACGGCTCCGGTATGATCGGATGGCTCCGGCGCGGTCAGATGGCTCCGGTTTGATTTGTGATTCCCTTGTGAGCAACAGCTCTGGGATGGTTGGTGGGTATTGATTCGGTTGGAGATTTCGGGATGGTTGTTTGTTTTTGCTCTGGTTCAGATTTTGAATCGCATGGTGGGTCGATGTGATTTACTATGGTTGACAGTTTTTGACAGTTTTTCTTTTGATTGTGGATGAATGGCTTTGGTATGATCAGTTGCGGCTTTAGATTCTTCGAGGTGGCTTCGGGATAGCTCGGGATGGCTCCGGGGAGGCTACAAGATGGCTCCATCAGATGATAGTGGGGAACAAAGGGGAAATTTTCTTTTGAGATGGTCGCACCCTGGGCGGGCTGCCTACGTACTCAATTCCGTATTGAGATCAGACCTGACGTAGTTCAAAACTCTGTGGGCAAGACCCTGGTGATGAAATGGATTTGACGTGGCTCCCGTATTGTTCTCGGACTGTTGGGATGACCCCTGCGTAATTCCAAGGATGGTTTCAATGTCAAATGATGGCTCCCGTATGGCTCCAGCTTGGTTCTGGATATGGTGTTGATGAGGTTCAAGCATGACACTGGATGGCTCCGAGATTGTCTTCGTACGGCTGAGGATGGCCTTATTTTGGTTCGATGTAGCTCAAAGGTAGCCTGGGATGGCTCTGAATGCTTCGATGTAGTTCGAGGATGGCCCCGGGTGGCTTCATAATGATCCGACGTAGCTCAAACATAGCCCGGAATGGCTTCAACTTGATTTCCTTTTGATAGGAAGTTTTACTTCAACCGCAGCAACTGAAGTCGACTTTCAGCGAGACTAGGCAGAGTTCTTATCAATCAGATATTGGTGATGGAGTGCTTATGATGCATGCAAATATTAAATGCTAGATACGATGCAAAATGCATATGCAGTTTTTGGAGAGAAGGTGTGGTCTTGTCTCTATTAACATGAGGTTTACGAATATAAGACATCTTCGGCTCGATCTTGAGTGATTGTTGAACTATAATGCGTGAATCACTTTCCTCTCATGGAGGGATACGGGTCAATCTCTCGTGAGTATAGCTGTGTGTGCTAATGTCGTGATGATACTCTTGATGCTCAGAGCAGTATTTTCCTAAGAATTTCTTTCGAGGTTTTGGACTTTCTGGTCCTTACAAATTCCTCACCTGCAATGGGGTAGGCTGTTTATGATTTGGTGGTTTAATCAAAGAGTCACTCGCGCTCTAAAGACCTTGTGGGGTAAGGTCACACTCTTCCGCTCATGGTCCCTCTGGGATGATGGGACATGTTGATAACGAGTATGAAGCTTACGATTCATGTTTCAGATCCGGTACTTTCAGTTAACGCTCATTAACTTATGAGTCAGAGGTCTTTATTGGGTTGTAACGGGGATGAGGGGTATGATACATGTCACATGGGACTGTGGGATTTATTTGGGAATTGTGGAGCTTTTGTGCAATAGAGGACGGGTTTCGCCTTTGCCATGGGTGGAATGATTGGACGGGTTTTGATAACCTTTTATTGGTTTCTATGGGACATCATTGGTCCTTCTGATTTGGATTTCTCCTTCTTGCCTCTTCAGGTGCTTGATTTGAATTTTCTTCTCATTTTTGTGTTTTTGGAATTGCATTTGGCTCATTGACCTTCTCAAGCATTTTTTATGTGCTTTGTATTTTGGCTTTCAGCTTCGGAGTTGCCTTGACTCATTGATTTCTTTGACCATTTTTGGTGTTTTGTTCGGTGTTTGGCTTTGGAGTTGCATTGACTCACTGATTTCTTCGAACATTTTTATTGTTTTTTGTGAAAGATGGTGGGGAGGGACCATGGCTCCGGCTCCTTTGAGATCCTCTATTGCATGGGCGAGTAAGTATATGTGGGGTGGCATGTTGTGGAGTTTCTTTTTTTTTTTTTTTTTTTACAGAAAGAATTTTTCATGAAAGGCTCAGCGGGGCTCACTAAGGGATGATGTAAAGGGTAGTCAAAGCTTTTTGGTTTTGTGGAGATTTTTATTCCTAAGTGCCTCGTCATTCTCGTTAGTCAATGATTGTTTTCTTACTATTCTCAGATCTTTGCATGAATCATAGTTCATATCTTGTTTATCAACATTGATCTCTCTATGTATTGTGCCTCTCCATGTGCTGAAGGAATGCACATGTCGCTCATGGTTTTACCTCCATTGGATCTCTCTATCTGCCCTCATCACTCAATGGATTGTCCAGTACTCTCATTTGAAATTCAAGGGAAAATACCGCTCTTTGCACACTACTCACTTGGTTTGTGGTGTCGATTTTGATTGGACCCTTGTGTTCATTGATGGGTCGAGAGTTCATTGGTTCACGCAATCTATTCAATCAATCTATCATGATTTTCCCGAAGATGTCGTTTCGATATGGGAGTATGCAAATGCGATTATCTACCATGCGATGTATTGTGGTAATATGGAATTACTATGTATAGGATGCATGAAATGCTGAAAGTGATGAATGAAAATGGTTGACTTTGGATTTTGACTGAATGTTTTTTTTTGTTGTGTATTTTTCCTTTTGGATGCAATGCATGCGTGGTAAGGCTACACCTAGTCTCGCTTGAGTCGAATTCAGCTCATGGTTCATGAAGCTCATCCCACTACTGTTGCCCTTGAAGAGGGTTTAGCTGTTGGGGTCGCTGTCGGGGTAGTAATTCTCAGGTGAGGTAGGGCTGGTGATTGGCTCCTGGATTTTTGAATTTCTAGGGAGTGACAACTCCCGCATGGTGGCCCAACGATATGACGGAGACTGCATTTTTTGGGATTTTTTGGATGTATTATTTTTTTTGGATTTTGGGGAGGTCACTCCCGCATGGTAGCCCCATGATATGATGCACTTTGAGATTGGGAAAGGTTTGAGCTTGTTTTTCTTTTCTATCCCTCTGAGATCGGGCTCTAGCGGTCGAGATATTGGGATGAAAGCTAGTGTGTGGTGTGGTGACAATGAAACACATGGTTATACAATTTTTGAGATGGACATGACTCGTGAATGATTGATGGAATTGAAATGGCTGGAAGTGCAAGTGACTCTTTCTTTTTTGTGTGGAATGCGATGCATGTGTTTTGCTTTGTGCTCGGTTGCACTTGTTGGTGTTGTTTATTTAGGGGATACCTCCTGTAGATACCATGAATTCTCGCCCCATAAAGCAAAGTTGATGAATGATAAATAACTGTGAGGAGTCGTTCCTTATTCATTCTTCTCTTTATTCGTGCATGCCAAAAGAAACCAAGTTTTAGAAAAGCGATTTTGAAAACGCGTGTTTTCGAAGCGGTGGATTTTCTCAATATAAACTTTGACGCTCAGTCATTCACAAATGAAATAGGGGGTGGGGAACCCTATACACATTGATCTAAAAAAATTCAAAGGGATGTATAAACCTATACATGTAATCTATTTAGAAATGGACGAGAGAAAAGAATAATAGGGGAAGAAGACCTATACATCATCAATCCTAAAAAGTCATTGAAATGGGGAAGTGTTGAGCTGGACTTCTACTGAACTCTTCTGGTCCGTCTTTGGGATTCTGGAAGACTGCTCGCGCTCGGGCTCCTGGTTGGCCGCTCGCTCGTCTTCGGGTTCTTGACCGGCTGCTCGCTCATCTTCGGCTCTTGACCGGCTGCTTGTTCGTTTTAAGGCTCTTGTAGCGGAGCGGTACTGTGATCAAGCAAAACGGGTTGGTGTTCTTCTGATTTTCAACAGTTTGAACTCGAATCAGTGTTGCTGACCTCCATGTCGCTTGACTCGGGTTGGTACACCTCTGATTTTGTATTTAAATGGTTGGTGTTAGTCTTCATGTCGCTCGGTTAGCTCCACGGGTTGGTGCGCCTCTGACCTTCAGCTCGATCTGCGTAGTCGATCTTCACGCTGCTTCACTTGCTCCGACTAGAGGAATGGGGGATGTTTTTGAGAAAGGAAAGATGAATGATCGAACACAAAATTTTATGTGAAAATCCACCACTTTTGTGAAAACACGAAATGACTAGTACGCTCCACGGTAATGACCGCTGCTCGTGAAGGTGGGCAGAACTTCAAAAATAGCGGGTCATGACATGGGGACTAAATCATTTATTTTGTAATACATTTGTGAAAATCCACTTTGAAAACTGTTTTCGAAAACCATTAAGAAATAATGCTGGTGAAGAATGTTGTTTGAAATTCGTTTGTAGAAAGTAGGTTTTTCGAAATATATTTCTGAAAATCATTTTGGAAATAACAAGGTTTTAAAGGATGAAGTGACGGGTTTTAAAACCCCAAATGTTTGGGAGCAAAACTAAGGTGAGACTTTAAATTGAACGAGCTTGTAAAACCTCTTTAAAAGATATGTGAAAGAGAATTCCGAACGTTCTAAAACAGACTGGTTTGAAAAAGTGGTTTACACACATGTATAGCATAAAGTATATCGTGGCTATATTTGATGTGGAGCTGTAAGTGTTAATGTTGGGATAATCACTTTCCAGGTCAATTATGATTCTGTTTCACCGGGGGAACCATCGTCCCTTCACTATTCATCTCTCGGGTTTTTTCTCTGTTATGCCTTTGCGGGGCACGTTATCAAGAAAGTCCGGAGTGCTTAAGTTCGAAAGGTCAGGACACCCGAGATGATAAGGAAACATACGCCACGGCCAGTGATGATCCGACAACACCCCACTTTTCGGGAAACTCGGAGAAGTACTGCATGGGAACGGGTCTCTCGTCACATGCACGGTCAGGTGTGTCTAAAGTCCAAATTATTCACTGACTACGTTGTGCCATGTATGGGTATCCGGTAAATACGGGATCTTCTATGGACGTATAGCGTGACATTGGGCTTTAGAGACACATGTGGTGCAGAGGAGCAATGGAGAACTGAGCCCATGCAATCTTCAGGGTAAGGCAAAAGGGCGGTCAGACAGGCGGCATACAAGGGGGTGACCTCCATAAACCCGTCTTAGACACCGGACCAGGTAGCTGGACACTGAAGGCTCAGAGTTCACTATATGCTGGCTTTGACTCGGATAATGGAGGATATTTTTGGATCATGAGCTCGAGGTGTTAATCGGAGATCGTACCGCCTCGTGGGTTTGTTCACTGAGAGAGTGACCCTAGCTCATGGGGAATCAACCGTGGACCGGTCGGGATCCCGTGACATCGTGGGTAAATCGGGTGACACAGAGGAATGCATGTCCTAAGCTACCCACCCATGCACCCCACAATCGCAATATAAATATGAAAGCAGTAAATGAACAAAATGAAGTTAGCACCAACCTATGCACTAAGTGTTTTATCTTGAGATTAGTGATTCCAAATTGTTTGTTTATTAACCTAAAGGGAAGTTAGCTTCATTCACACCTAAGTGTCTCTTTCTAATCGTGAGCTAATTATTAACCCAATTGTTGTGATGTTTGTCGAGGATCTAACAAATCCTATCTGTCCTCATCAGATACACACTCAAAGTGTGGAGTAGAATAATCCTAGAGGCTTTGAAAAGAATATCTTGAAGGTTTTGAAAGAAGTGGGGAAGTCCCGACAATTTTTGAATGGAGTTCAATCTTCCTTGAGTTTGAGAAAAACTTACTCAAGTTTTCCCCAGCAGAGTCGCCATTCTGTGGAGGGTGATTTTTCGGTATGAGGGGGGGTCTATCTAAATATGGTCTGACTGAAAAGCCGAGATCCTAGAAATATGCCATTCTGTGGAGGGTGAAGACCCGTTATTCCGGCATCCCTCAAATACCTACTAAATCGTCCGTCTTTCCCAGAAAGCATAAAGGGAGTGCAAGTGTGCACTACACCCGCTCTCGATGGGCTCCACGCGGACTTATGCCCTAAGGGCGGAAATTGACTAGAGTCGCCACCTAGTTTGACCTATGATAACTAGGAAGGAAGATCGGGTTCTAAGAACCGTTAATTGACTCTGATGTTGTTCCCTATGGATAGGACTTATTTGGTCATTTGCAGAGATTCTATTGTGGGTTCGTACTGGGTTACACCCCTCGGAAGTGGCAACGACCACGACTTCGGATTGGTGCCCGAGGAAACCTCGGTCTCCAATTGTCGGGATTGCTTTCTTTCAAAACCTTATTAGAGAGATTCAATTTAAAGCCAAAGGATAGGATTAAGACAGGAAGAGAGAAAGAAGTGGATGAGGCGAGCTTTTCTGCCAAGCTAGCGCCAAGGGGAGGAGTTGGTGAACTCAGATGAGTGTAGAATGAAGATTTGGGAAGAGACTGAGGTTGAGTGAATAGACAAGACTTGGAGTCTGATGGTTTGCAGTTTGTGGGACCCGGAGAAGGTTTAAATGTTTTGAGAGGTATGAGAGCCACCTCTGAGGGGGAAAAAGGTCTTTGTTTGGAATGGGGTCGCACCCTAGATGGGCTGCCTACGTACTCAACTCCCTGTTGAGATCAGACCTTACGTAGTTCAGGGTTTTTTTGGGGTTTTGGAAGTTTTGAAGGGTTTGAAGTTTTGGGTGTGAGAGATTAGTCTGTGAGACGCTCGGGTCTATGAGACGGTTGGGATGGGATGGGATGTCAAGGCCTGTGAGACGCTCGGGTCTGTGAGACGCTTGAATCTTAAAATGGTGGAGAAATTGAGATGTTCGAGTCTGTGAGGCGCTCGGGCCTGTGAGACGTTAGAAGTTAGAGAGGAGTTGGGATTAGGGAGACGGTTCGAGTTTGAGGCAATTTGGAGTTTGAATGGTGATTTGAGTATGAAGTGTTTTAGGGCTTTGAAGATGATTTGAGTATGTGTGAGGCAATTGAAGTCTAAGTAGAGATCCCGGGTTTTTCAGATTTGAGATTCAAAAGGGGTTGAGGTTTTGGGATATTCCGAGTTTAGAGTGAGATGATGGTAGACATAATTGTTTGGAGGAATGATTGTCAAGATTGTCTCTCTTAAAGTTTTTGAAACCAAAAAATCATTTTTTGTTGTAAAAGGGGATAATCCCGAAGGATTACCCTATGTACCCCCTCGAACACGACACTTAATTAATGGTAAGTGCCGAGGCTCGAGAGATGGGGCAATGAATTTATGTCGAAAAATAGGATTCAGAGAGAAACACCATGAATGAGATGTTCTCGGTCGAACCCTAATAACGTCTCTAACTCCTGGGTTTTAAAACGTTAAAAACCGAAAACATTGAAATCGAGCGGAAAGGAGTTAGATGATTCTAAAATCCCGGCTGCAACTAGGAAGGTCGTTACTTCCCTAGCACCCCGCCTTGTAAAAATCTAGGCTGCAATTAGGGGAGGTTTGTCACCCTAATGCCCCGCCTAAAGAGATCCAGACTGCGACAAGGGAGGTTATTACCCCAGTGCCCCGCCTCGGATTTTTATTTTGGGAAAGGAGACAAGTGATATTCTAACCATGGAGGAAATGCTTTGAAGGGGTTAAACATTTCTTGCTCCCCGAAAACAATTTATTTGGATTTTGAAAACTAAGTTAGAAAACTTTGAAAGTTGTTCGGAATTCTCGACGAAGAAACACTGATTTTGAGAAATGTTTTTAGGAGAAAACTTTCTGTGTATGTGAGAAGAACTTTCTGCAATAGAGAAGAGTTTTCTGTGATGTGAGAAGAGTTTTTCCTTTAAAATTTCACAAAATGGTTCCTTCGAAAACCTGATGAGGTTTGGATAAAATGATCGTTCAAAATTTGAGAAATAAGATTTTTTGGGATTTTTGAATCAAAGCTGAATACTGAGGAATGTTTTTGGATTTTTTTGGAGTTTGAATGGGATTTAGAAGTTGAGTTTGAATTGGATTTTGATTGTGAACTGAATGGGATTGGACTTAATTGAAATGAGTTAGGTTTGAATTGGGTTGATTTGAATTCGGGTTGGGGTTGAAAAACGAATCGGGTCAAAGTTAGACCGGGTCAAAGTTGGATTAGGTCAAAGTTGAGATTGGTCAAAGTCAAAGTTCAGATTGGTCAAAGTTGGACCAAGTCAAAGTTGGGTCAAGGTCAAAGTTGGACCAGGTCAAAAATTGGGTCAAGGTCAAAGTGGGGTCAATCAAAGTTGGACCGAGTCAAAGTCAAAGGTCAGGTTGGTCAAAGTTAGACCGAGTCAAAGTTCAGGTTGGTCAAAGTTAGACCAAGTCAAAGTTTGGATTGGTCAAAGTTGGACTGAATGGGCTTGATGGGCCGAATGGGCTTGATGGCCTTGTTTGGGCTTTGGCCTCGAAATGGGCTTGGGCCTTGAAATGGGATTTATGAACTGTGGGCTAAAGTGGGTTTTGAATTGGGCCTTGGAATTAAATTGGGCCCGTTCTGGGCTTTGTTGGAAATTGGGTTAAAATTGGACCTTATCTAGAGTTGGGCCGAAAAAAGGGCCTTGCTTGAAGTTGGGCCGAAATTGGGCCTTGTTTGGATTTGGCTGAAATGGCCCCTTTTTTATGTGGGCTTTATTTGTGATTGGGCTGAAAAAATGTTGTTGGGCTGAAAAAAATGTTGTTGGGCTGATTTGTGAGATATTAACAAGTGAGAGGAATTGATTAGTGATTTATCAACTCTTGATTACGGGTGTGTTGAAGGCAAAGGAGGATTCCACCCACATAAAACGGATGAGAGATCCGTTAGGCATGGGGTGATATCGCATCCAAAGCCCTCCTAAAAGAGCCTTAAGGGCTTGTTTTTTAAAGTTTTTGTTCTTATATATAAATAAATGGTGGTTTGGGTGTTTTCTGAAGTTATAGGAGATTATTGTCCCACGAAACGAATGAGAGACCCGTTAGATGTGGGACAATAATACATCCAAAACTTTTCTGTCAATTCAGAGGCCCTAGAGGATAATAGCTAGGGTTTCTGTGTTAGCTAACAAATTGGGCTAGAATGAAACCAACCGAACCAGCTCAATCCAAAACAAATTCCGATGGCAAAACATTTAGAAAATCACAAAAGTCTAATCAATAAACATGGCCCACTGCTCGCCTTACAAAAATATATCTCGATCAGACATGAAATTCAAAACGTACAGAATGAATCAAATTAAATAAGCAGCGCATAGGACAAAATGAAATCAGTGTCAAAGCCTATTACACACATGAGCCCATGATCTGTTGGGCCAAATTTAATTATTGGGATCCATATTGACAGAATACTTCCCAATTGGTTAAAACAACGTAGACCTCAAATTATGATCAAAAACAAAATAATTCACAGAACGAAACCAACACACATAGATCGACAGATAAATTCCAAGTCAAAGGATGTGCAAACCGACAAAATGCTGATGCGGGTTCGAATATTCAGGTTCCAGGGGACCATCTCACAATCCATAGCATCAGCCAGACAAATGTCTGCAAGTAGTGTACACAACTCAACCTTATCTCAGTACCTCGTTTATAATCAATAAACACCAGTGTAAGTAACAAATCGAACTGAATGAACTGCATAGATGACATGATGAAACTGGATATCAAACGATGATGGTTATATCAATTAGCCTATATAATCCAGTAGCCCAAATTAAATCGTTGGCCACCCATGAGCTGCATAAAGAACAACATTTCGTGAAACGACCAAATTGCTCCGCCAAACATTATCGATAGCTAGCCAAGCACGACAACCGTCAAGGTTCGAACCGGATGGTCAATCGAACCTACCTTCACCTGGCCTCTTAGGTCGAGAGCCTTGCACACCATGAATCAATCAGCGAAACATAGAAGATAAACATCTAAATCCAAAGAACTAATTGAACGAAATTTCAAGTGCTAGACTCGACTTGCTCAGGCCAAGAATGAGAAAGCCAACAGGCAATCAAATGGTCAAAGTTAGTAATCAATACCGAATGAGAGAACGTGAAGAACTCCTGCAAAATTCACAAAAAGAACAACAAGCAAGTTAGAACATGAAATTTACCGGATAATCGAACGGAATGAATGAGATGATAACACAAAATAGGAACGGCTTCGGGAGGATATCGATTTCTGATTGAGCCCAAAGAGTGCCCGAGCAAAACATAGCAGTCACCACCCAAAGTCAGAGATAAAATTCTCATCCAATTCGTACGAAGCAAACCCAGATTGGGTTGACCATTGGCGAATGTCTGAGAGAAAACTCTGAATCCACAAGGGACCAAACCAAAACAGGATGATAAAAGAGGAGGCAACGGTGCCGGTCTCTTGTCTAAATCGGAATGTCATAATGAATAGGGCAGAAGCAAACTCATTTCAATGACAGCAAAAACAATAGTAAGCGGAACAAGGATCGTTTCTACTTAGAGCATGCACCCAGATTCAGCGCAACTCTGTGAACCCGTGGACTCTATCGTGAACAGAATGAAGAGAGGTAGAGCATGGTCCTCTTTCGCCGTATAGGTCGATGGTGAAGAGAATGATGGGCGGAGCATGTGTGCTCAAGGTTTCGCCAGCCATGTCAAGAGAACGAAGAAAAGAATGTCGGGAGTAAAGAGAATGGAGGGCGCAAAACCAAAGCTCCTTTGTTCGCCAGAGGTTACAAATTTGCCGAAAAATGAAACGGATAGAGGAGGAGCATGGATGTTCTTGTTCGCCGGTTTGGGGTTGCAAATTTGGTGGATACAGGAAAACGGTGAAGGTGTAGAGCAGAATGTGCTCCATTTCGCCAGTCGGTTGCGAATTTGAGAACAGAAGAGATGAAGAAGCGCAGAGGAGGGTTGATGCAGCGAAAGTGAGTGAATATTGCTGTTTTTGGTTGTCGGGTAGGGGTATCGGACGAACAGGAAATGGCTCAAGCTTGAAGATGATGGGATTGAGATTTTTTTTTGTTTTAAGACGAAGAAGGGAGAAGCAGCTAGGGTTTATCTGAAAAGCTGAGTGGAGGAAGAGTTGAAATCGACGATGCTGGTGGATGAATTGGAATGAACAGAGGGAGGGGAAGATTTTGATGCCTGGCGAGGGTCGATCGTGAAGAAGACCTTGCTTCTTTTTTGTTTTTGTAGAAGAAAATCCAGAGATAAAGATAAGAATCAGACAGGGAAAAAATAAGAGACTGAGGCGGCCGGTCAAACGTGGTCTCCTCTAGGTTTATTGTTGTTGTTTTATGGAGCAAGGGTGAACTCTAGGGTTTAGGAGATGGGTTGGGTTTTGATGTGGGCTTTTTGTAGCCATGGGCTGAAAATAGAGTGGGTTTAAGGAATTGGGCTAGGCCAGACTTCAACCAAGTGTGGATTGGGTTTGATGGATGAAAATGATTTTGTATAAATAGAAATGGAAATAAAAATACTAATGCTAATAGTAGAATAAATAAAATATAAGAAAAAGTGGATAGATGAATAAAATAAAATAAAAAAAATAATAAATAGAATATAAACAAAAACAAAATAAGATAGTAAAATAAGTGAATAAACAAAGGGGACGACCTTGAAACTGGACTGTCGATGGAAATTCATTTTTGAAGAATTGTTTTTTTTTTCTGAAATGTTTTGAAAAAGATTATAAAATGATGGTTTCGTCTTAGCACACACGCTAATATGTTTCGAAAAAAGAAAGGCGACGACCCCTCTTATTATTTCGGAATTCGCTTTATGGGGTAAGAATTTTTGGTGTCTACACTTACTACGAGCCTAAAGGATGGATCTAGGTCTTATGACGAGCCTAAAGGATGGTTCTAAGTGAAAGTGAGTAAAATGTATGATGGGTCTAAATGGATGTAGAAGGATTAGGGTTTATGTCAAATCTGGAGATGGTAGGGCTCAAGATGGGCCTACGGATGTTTGGGTGTGAAGGTAGGGCTTAGGACGGGCCTGTGGGATTTTGATGTGGAGGAAGGGCTTAGGACGGGCCTGTGGGATGTTTGGATGGTTTGAACCTTCGGATTCTGGACTTTTGGGCCTCAATCGGTGTCGTTGTTGCAATTGTTGGAACCAACAATTGCCCCAGTATTCTTTCTTAAGGCAATCTGAGTTAGAGTTCATGGCGATCGAAAGGAACGATCGATTGCCCCCAGTATTTTCTTTGGCTAAACGTGCGAACAAGTCTCGTCCTCACAGGGTCAAGGCTTATGTTTTGATGTGGTGCTTCCTAACCTACACTCGACGTGTTTGGTGTTTGCACTCGTTTCTCACTTACGGTCACAACTTATCAACCATTGAATTTGACATTTGTTAGATTTACATGTTCAACCTGTTACTTTCACTCGATTGGATACACAACTACTAAGTCGGAAGTCTTTTAAGCTTATAACGTGGCTATGGGGTGTGATGAATGATAACAGGACAATGAAGGAATGTTTAGGATATGTGGAGCTATAAAGGTGACCAAATCTGCAACTTGCACCGTCTCTCGGACTTGTCTTCTCTGCCTTGAAGTCGTTTGGCTACTTCGTGATGACTTCGCTTGTGAACTTGGGGCTTGGAACTTTTGGATTGTTCCTTGCATCTTCTTTCTTTTTTCCGATTTTGGATTTCTTCGAGGCTTTTCAGGTTTGCCTTTCTTTGAATCTCCTCTCCTTCGGGGTTCTTGTGTTTCCCGGCTTTGAACTTTGAAAGCTGTTTTTGATGTCAGCTCATTTGGATCCTGTGCCACTTTGGGGCCATTTACGGATCGTTTCGTCATGCTGGTGGCAGTTTGCTTCTTCAGATTTGTGAAGTTGTTGTTCGGAAGTCGGGCTCCTTGCTTCCTTTGGTCACCGGGTCGGTTATTCATCACTGGCTGGCTCGTTTGTGGAGTTTGTAGTGTTGTAAAAGCAGATGTACACGAAAAGCTCAGCGGGGGTGCCTAGGGTTAATGTCAGGGTTCACAAGCTTTTTGGCTGTGTGGTGCTGTACCTAGGTGCTTCGTCATCCCTAATAGTTGTGTATCTGTTCTTTGTGACTTTTCATAGGTTTAAGCGTAAATTTACAAATTATCTCCTTCGGTTGGAGTCATGCCGTTTACCTTACCTTCGAATGTGACCTCTCTGGAGTCGTGTAAAAATGACACGCTCGTTCTCTCTTGGTTTTTCCACTTAAGACACTCTTGAGAAGTGTACACTCAGAGACTTGTTTGCACATTTAAACAAAAGAAATAAACATTATCGTTCCTTAACTCAGATTGCCCCCAGTATTATTGTGGGGTTTTTCGACAAGCCTTTTGAGTACCCAGGTTATTTGTGGAAGGTGGCTGTGTGGAATAATGATGGTGAGTGGTGATGGAGTGATCTTGTGAACGAATGATGGATGATGTGGTGACTGACCAATATATCTTTTTCTGGAGTTTTTCTTGCTTTTGCTTTGGGTGAACTAGAGGATTGTGGTAAACGTAGGTGAAGTGAGGAGTCGATCTTGTTCATGGTGTGAGTGATGACTATGGATGTGGCAAAGCTTGCTCATGGTGGTCGCAAGGGGATACTTCTTTTTGTTTTTTTATTGTTGAATTTATGAATGACTAAATGCATGCATAAATGAGAACTTACACAGAATGAAAATCCCCATTTCATGATTGAATACAAATAACAAAGTTAACTGTAATTTCAAAAGACAAGGACTATCTAGAGAGATAAAATTGAACTACTGAGAAAGTTGAAAACAGTAATTAAATGAAAACATAAGAACTGAACAATATCTAACAGTGCCCGAACATAGGATTCATGTAGAAGTTGTTGTCTTCATGGGAATCGGAAGCCTCGGTCGATGAGATCTTGAATTTTATGCCTCAGATTCCTGCAATTATTGGTGCTATGTCCTGGTAGCTTGTGAAATTGGCAGAATTGATTGAGGTGTTCCCCTGCTTGAATAACCCCGGGATGAGATGCAATAGGCCATAGTAGATTCAGTTCCTGCAGTTCCATGAGAGCTTGACTGAGAGGTTGGCCAATGCTGGTAAACTGTCTCGGTGTAGAGAAACGCCTAGGTCGAGTTGATGCTTTGGTTTTCTGTTTTGAAACTGGGATTGCTACACCTGGCTTTGCCTTCAAAGTCTTGTTGTCCACTCCCCGATCTTTGAGCTGTCCTACTTGTAACCTGGCACTGTAGGTTTGCGGGCACATGAAACTCTCGCCTAGGGCGGGTGTTGATAATCCCGACTTAGTGCAAAATCTCAAGGAATTTAAACTGGTCGTCTTGGGAGTTTCTTCTGGTTGTCTGCTCACCCTCTCGTGCGCTGCAGCAATTTCCTCGGTATTCCCTTGTGAACCTTGGGCCCTAATAGAGCTAACTTCAATGCAGTTGTGAAGAGAACTAAGAAGCCTGTTCACTAGTTCATTTTGGACTTGACGTCCGGCCTCAAGGGAAAGGGTCTTCGTTTTCAATTCTTCAATTGTGGCAATGTAGTTAGACTCCATGGCGTTCCTGACGGCACTATGTCTCTGCTCCATGGCATTAATGGTGTCCATGTACTTTTGTTCCAAAGCCGCGAGATGGATATCCATGTTGATCGGATTTCCTCCGTCACCAATCCTAGGATTTGGATTTACCTGTTTCCGAAGCGCCGTCTGCTAGAAAACAAAAGAGGACAGAACTGAAATTCTAGGTCGCGAAGATGCCTTAGGTTAAAACTCGTTCGGGCCGCAGAAACAGTACATGAGCTGGAATGGTCCCCAAATCACAAATGGGCCTAACTTTCTTCGGGCCAGAGAAGATGGTTGCTAAACCGGAAAAGATTATATTTTCAGGACTTGTGAGTTATTTGAAGTTCAGGTGGATTCCTTTTTTATGGGCCTAGAACTAATTGGATAATTCAAAATTGGGCCAGAAGAGAAATCACCTAAGTCTAGGCATTTGGGCCGAAGCCCGAACGACTCACATGTTAAACCAAACAGGGCCTCTGGGCCGCAAACAAATAGAGCTGCCAATTCGTGTTGGGCTAGGTTGATGTAGGAGAAGTTCCTATCAATCTCTAGGCTGGGTAGTGGGCCGATCATACAAGCAAACAGGGCCCTCACAAATTCAACATGTCCTCACTAGACGTTTAAACCAAACCGGGTATGGGTCAATCCGGAGAGGTGCTTGGGGCATGGGCCCAGTTCACCACAAAGGAATAGGGCATGCACGCTATTCTCTTTGGGCTTCCCCACTCTTTTCACATCACCTGAAGGTGTGCGTCTACGGTCGGGTCTTTGACTGACCAAACAATGGGCTAGGTAAGGGCACTGCCAGGAAAACGCTTGGGGCTAAGGCCCAGGTATTAAGGGGGTGTGGTTAGACGACACCCTCCTCTTTTCCCCCACTTATTCACATCACCTAAAAGGTGTGAGTCCCTGACAGGGGACCCTCAAATGGGTCCCGGGGTGAAATTGGTTTGCGTGGACCCTTGCTCTCATATGATGCAAGGGTGCAAAAATTAAAGTGCGCACAGAAATAAACAAGCAACATAGTAAAAGCCATAAATAAACGTTTTCAAGTTAAGCCCTCTTTCTTAAAATTAAACAAGTTAAAATTAAGAGGTTTGTCCCCAACAGAGTCGCCAGTCTGTGAGCCTCGATTTTAAACCCTATCCTATGTGGATTAACTTGATTGGGATCTAATCGGGTTTTAGGTCCACTTGTAGCCTAAGATTAATAACTATGTCATATAACAATAATTATTAAAACCTAAGCTAGCTCACTGGAACCTATTATGAGTCGCCACCTAATTTTAACCTAGATCAAATTAGGAAAGGAGAGTTCGGGTTCGGGGGCTTGATATTCGACTTAATTAGGGTTCAAATTAATTTCATTACCCTTCCTAGGCCGTTTTTCCTCTACTTGGTTCAATTACGGCATTCTACAAAGTTGTTTTTAACCTAGGTGCGCGCTTCTGTTTTTTTTATTTTTTAACGTTTTTTGACAGAAAATTAAAGTGGAAATTAAAATTACCTAAACTAGGGTTTCGGAGGCAGAATTAGGTCAAATTTTGTTTCCGTCCGTAGCCACGGACCTAATGTCTGAGACCACGGACCCCAGTTAACCCATATGAAAATAAAAGTCGAATTAAACAAAAAACAGAAAATTGTAAAGTCCGGGGCCACGGACAGGCTGTCCGTGGGCCTGGACATTATTAGAAAACCTAAATTTTTAAAATTTAAAAATCCCGCCGCCGTCTGTGGGCGTCCGAGCTTACGGACAGGGAGTCCGGGACCCCGGACATGACGTCCGTGGGTGCGGACCGCCCTCGGACGGCGGCGTTGAGGCTGTTCCCGAAGGTGTTTTTGGCTCAAATTTTATGGGCGTGTAGCCTGAAAGATGTACAAGACGTTAGTGATTGAAAGTTTTCAATTTGAATTCGAATTAAGCACGAAACTTGGTAAACAAGTTATTGGACAGAAGCTTAAACAAACAGCAATACAGAAGCGTACGAAGGTTAGTTTGAACCCAAAATTTGACAGAGAGTTAACAAGGTCGTGGGGAATTAGAAAAGTAGAGTTGTAACCTGTTTTACCTTCGAATTCAAGATGATTCTTCACACCGGGATTCGTTGAGTGCTTCGTTGATGGCAGACCCGAAAGGATTTCGAACCAAGCTTCTGGTTGTTGGTTGTTCTTGCTGTTCTTCACGTTTTGGTGGTGTTTTTGTGGGGTTTTGATGACTATTGGTGCTTTGGGGATTGGAAAACGTGTTTAGATGGTGATTTCGGGGGATTTTCGGTATGATTTGGGTGGCCGGGTGTTGGAAAACGTGAGAGAGAGAGAGAGGAGGCTGTGTTTTCTGACTCTCTAGGGTTCTTGTGCATATGAGGTTCTGATTTTATCCAAAAACCTATCCCCTTATATAGACTTTCTTAAAGATAAAGAAAATCTAGTAAAAGTAACATTTTTTGGTATTTTAATTAAAAGACTTCCCAAAGGAATTTTGCTGTGAAATTTTAACCACATGTCAAGGATGGATATTATGAATTTTCTGAGGTGGAACCGAATTTTGAAATGTTGGAATATTTTTAAATTGAATTTCTTGTCAGATTCAGTCAGAAATTGCTAGAAAATTATTGGAAACTCGAAAAATCAAAATTCCAATGCCATTATGCTTATAATGTCATCCTCTATCATGGGTTAAAATATCAAAGCGTTTCAAGCTGATTTGGGCATCCTTTGGAGGAGAGAGAAAGCTTATAGGAGGTCTCAGGAGCCTTTAAAGATTACCAAAACGCCCCTGAAAATGATGAAACTGTTCCTCATGCCATGGAACGCGCCGATCGAGCCGGAATCCCTCACTACTTGATTAAAATACCTCTCACAACACCAGCACCCCGTAGACCCTAACCCAGGGGGTCAAAATTTTGGGTATAACACAAATACCAAATCCCAAATACATGTTCCAAACAGAAACAGAGGTCTAACAGAGTAAGGCCCGAAGGCTACAAGTCTGAGTAAGTATATCAAATAACAATTGGGGTATAACATAAACTAAGCTCCAGAAACTGAATTAGTGATCCTCGCTGATCAATCTGCAAAAATGTTAAAAGTAGGGGAGTGAGCACACAACTATGCCCAGTAAGCAGCGATCGTCATCAGTAAGGTCGCTCAAAACAATTGAAATCAGAAGGAGGAGAAGATAACATTATATCCACAATTCCCAAACAGTCAGAAGCTTTCAGAAACAGAAATAGAAACAAAGGGGAACACAAGAGTTCCCAATTCAGAGACAATCAGAGTTCTTAAACAGAAAAGGGGGACAAGACACAATGCACACAGTACTCAGAAGGGGTCGAAGATCCATAGATCATAACAGATCTCTCGACAACGCAGAAATGACTCTAATGAGCCAAAGGGTTCGTCAACCCCACAGAACAAAAAGGGAATGACCCACACTCAGAACGACGTCTACATGGTATACCACGGAATAGCTCGACCCAGCCATTCACGGCTCAGAAACAAAGTGTAATGTCCCAAAACAAAAGGATTGCATAATCAGAAGCAAACTCGCATAAAAATATGCCAAAACACTCATAAATCAGTAGTACAGATCAAAAGGAATCCAACGCCGCAGACGGCACTCAAATCGGAGTTCAAATGAAGAAGTTATGCTGAAGACAGAGAGGTGTCCGAACTTGTGTCCTAGCTTCGAAGCTCGGACACAAGTGTAGACGCAAAACAGAGAGGAGAAACACGCTGTCCGAACTTCGAAGCTGGGACCGAAGTTCGGACAGTTTTTCGGAAAAAAAAGACATGGTGAAGTCCGAGCTTCGAAGCTCGGTTATTTCAGAAAAATGGGGTGTCCGAACTTCAAAGCTCGGACGGAAGTTCGGACACACCCAAAACTCGAAAAATACAGAAACTTAAAACGTGCTGTCCGAACTTCGAAGTTAGGACAGAAGTTCGGACAACACGAAATCAGAAGAACAGAGGCTTCGAACAGATCAGAAAAATTACCAAAACTTCACCAATCTTTGCCAAAGCATTACCCACACCAAATCAGACATAAACACAGAGAAACCATGGGGTTTTAGCCATTCCAAAAATGCAACAAAACGCAAATAGAATCACACACAAAATCAGAGAATAATCCTTGCAATACCCCATGGCTGAACTTCCAAACCGAATCAAGCAACCACCTACCTCAATTATCAGCCACTGAACCAACGATCTGAACAGTCCACAGCAGCCCCGAATAATCCACCAGCAGATACACGCAACAGCAACACTGAATTCCCATAAATGACAATCCCAAAATCAGAAGCAAAGAGAAGGAACCTAGAACCGGAAAATCCCACAATCTGCAACACAAACCTGAACCAAACGCGTAGAGAATCCGACAATTCGCAACAGCTCACAGCCCGTGCAGACCACAGATCGACAGCAACTCCGTTGTCTCTGAATTCAGCAATCCGAAGTTCCAAAAAAATCAGAAACAAAAGAGGGAAGAACGCAATACCGACCTACACACTCAGAGAATCCAAACCTGAATAACGAAGAAGGAACACACAGCAGCGAAGACCTCCAATTTGATTGCAGCAGAACATTCACCATTTCAGCAGAGGAAGAATTAGAGAGAGGAGGGAAGGGAGAAAACTGCCGCTCAGCACTACGATGGAGAACTCTCTCGCGATGGAACTGACGTGAATAAAATGATCGGGAATTAGAAAGTGAATAAGAAGTAATTTAAATAAGGTTTCCTTTCCTTATTTAATAAATCAATCACCTTAATTATTTTGACGCCAAAGGACCTCCTCGCCCTTAACATTTAAAAGAATGCCGACCAAGTCCCACTGACATAAGTAAAGAAATTAATCCAACTTAGAATAACATTGTACGGATATAATATAAGGTTACGAATTATGGGTTATAACATCACCTCCCCCTTAAAAGAATTTCGTCCTCGAAATTGACTCACCTCACTGATCGAAAAGGGAGGGAAACTTGGCACGCAGCGCTTCCTCGAGCTCCCAAGTTGCTTCACGTTCTGAATGATCAGACCATTGAACCTTAACCATGGGCATGGTCTTGCTACGGAGGTGGCGAACATCTCTAGCCAGAATACGGGTAGGTACCGCCTCATAACTGAAGTCCTCTCTCAACTGAAGCTGACTGTGGTCGATCACATGAGACGGATCATGCAAGTACTTCCTCAGCATCGAAACATGGAAAACACTGTGGACAGCAGACAAGGTTGGAGGCAAAGCTAGGCGATAAGCCACAGGGCCAATCCTCTCTAGAATCTCAAATGGTCCAACGAACCTTGGGCTAAGCTTCCCACGCTTCCCAAATCGGACTACGCCTCTGACCGGCGACACTCGCAGATAGACGTGATCACCAACATCAAACTCGAGCGGCCTGCGCCTCTGGTCTGCATAGCACTTCTGTCTACTCTGAGCAACAAGCAGACACTCCCGAATCGTCCTGATCTTCTCCACTGCACCCTGCACTAGTTCGGGCCCAACCAAGACCCTCTCCTTCAGGTCATCCCAACAGATGGGGGACCTGCACCTCCTACCATACAACGCCTCGAACGGAGCCATACCAATGCTCGCATGAAAGCTGTTGTTGTAGGCTAACTCAATCAAGGTCACATGCTGCTCCCAGCTACCTCCAAAATCTAGGACACATGCGCGAAGCATGTCCTCCAGGACCTGATTAGTCCTCTCTGTCTGGCCATCCGACTGAGGATGGTAGGCTGAACTGAAAGCTAAATTCGTACCCAGAGCCTTATGCAAACTGCGCCAAAATCTCGAAACAAAGCGCGGGTCGCGATCAGAAACTATAGTAGTAGGCACCCCGTGAAGCCTCACTATCTCATCAAGATACAGACGAGCCAAACACTCCAAACTGAAGGTCTTCCTCACGGGTAAGAAATGGGCAGACTTAGTCAGTCGATCCACTATCACCCATACAGCGTCACAGCCTGAAGGAGTCTTAGGTAACCCCATGACAAAATCCATCCCCACACTCTCCCACTTCCACTCAGGAATGGGAAGGGGCTGAAGCAAACCCGCTGGCCTCTGGTGCTCAGCCTTCACCTGCTGACAGGTCTGGCACTTGGAAACAAACTCAGAGATGTCCCGCTTCATCCCAGACCACCAGAACGACTCTCTGAGATCCCGATACATCTTCACCCCTCCTGGGTGAACTGAATATGGCGCTCCATGAGCCTCCTGAAGGATCTCTCTACGCAGAACTACGTCGTCTGGCACATATACACGGCCTCTGAAACACAGACACCCATCACTGGAGACACTAAAATCTGAACTCTGCTCCGAAGACAGCCCCTCTCTGACCCGACACAAAGCTGAGTCTGACTCCTGACCAACCCGGATCCTGTCGACCAACGAAGACTGAACCTGAAGCGCTGCTATCACACTGGCACTGGCTGGTCTAACTACCCAAACGCCCATACGCTGAAGCTCTAAGGCGGACCTCTGAACTCCTGTCAAAGCACAAGCTACACCCGGAGCACCTCTCCGACTCAAAGCGTCTGCTACAACATTCGCTCTACCGGGGTGGTAGAGGATCTCTAAATCGTAGTCATGAAGTAGCTCCAACCACCTCCTCTGTCTCAGGTTCAGCTCCTTCTGAGTGAACAGATACTTGAGACTCTTGTGGTCCGTGTAGACCATACACGACGCCCCATACAGATAATGTCTCCAAATCTTCAGCGCGAAAACCACATCTGCCAACTCCAGATCGTGGGTAGGGTAGTTCTTCTCATAAGGCTTAAGCTGCTGAGAGCCATAAGCCACTACCTTACCCTGCTGCATCAAGACACATCCAAGTCCCTTATGGGACGCGCCACAGAAGACCTCGAACCCCTCGGTCCCAAATGGCAGAGTCAGAATCGGTGCGGTCATCAGCCTCTTCTTAATCTCCTGAAAGCTCTGCTCGCTAGCCTCACTCCACTCATACTTGATCTCCTTCCTCAACAGACGGGTCAGTGGGGATACAATCTTAGAGAATCCCTCAACGAACTTCCTGTAATACCCAGCTAACCCAAGAAAACTACGGATCTCAGCAACATTTGTGGGCCTCGCCCACTCCATAACTTCTCTAATCTTCTCAGGGTCCACTGAGATACCGTCCTTCGAGACCACATGTCCCAAGAACACTACACGATCGAGCCAGAAGTCACACTTCTTCAGCTTAGCATACAGCTCACGATCCATCAACGTCTGCAAAGCAATCCTCAGATGTTCCTCATGCTCCTCTGCGCTCTTAGAGTACACCAAGATATCATCTATGAAGACAACCACAAACTGATCCAGATAGGGTTTGAAAACCCGGTTCATCATATCCATGAATACTGAGGGAGCATTAGTCAAACCAAACGGCATAACTAAGAACTCATAATGGCCATAACGAGTCCTAAAGGCGGACTTAGGCACATCCTCGGCCTTAATCCTCAACTGATGGTAGCCTGAACGAAGGTCGATCTTCGAGAATACCGTGGCGCCCGCCAACTGGTCAAACAAATCATCTATGCGCGGAAGGGGATACCGGTTCTTGATGGTCACCTTGTTCAGCTCTCTATAGTCGATGCACAATCTAAAGGTCCCATCCTTCTTCTTCACAAATAGCACTGGAGCTCCCCAAGGCGACACGCTAGGGCGAATGAAGCCCTTATCTACCAACTCCTGAAGCTGAACCTTCAGCTCCTTCAACTCCGCCGGACTCATACGGTAAAGGGCCCTAGAGATGGGCTGAGTCTCTGGTGCTAAATCAATCGTGAACTCCACCTCCCTCACTGGTGGAAGTCCGGGCACGTCATCCTGGAAAACCTCAGGGAACTCTCTGACGACCGGGATGCTCTCCAAGCTGGATCCCTCACGCACCTCTGGCAGATAGCACAAGAATCCCTGGCAGCCCTTCCTCAAGAAGCTGGCTGCCTGCATCGCAGACGCAATCTCAGGCGCACACGGGACTACATTCCCAGCGAAGACAAAACGGCTCCCGCCTGGCAAATCAAACACCACTCTCCTCGCTGCACAGTCTATATGGGCATGGTGCTCTGCTAGCCAGTCCATGCCCAAGATCACATCAAAACAGGTCATCCGCATCGGGATGAGGTCAGCACAAAAGGTCTTGTCCCAGACTACTATGGGACAAGCCTTACACACACAATCAAGAATACAAGGAGCAATCCCGCCCAAGGGACTACTCACACATAAATCTACTTCACTAGGCACAGCAGTCAATTCAAGTCTACCCAATAAATCACAGCAGATAAAGGAGTGCATAGCTCCCGAGTCAAACATGCAAAATACATCCTGAGAATGGATCTAGAGGATACCTGAGACGACGTGATCACCAGCTCAATCACGCTCCCCCGCCATAGCATACACTCGGGCCTGAGTCTGAGGCTTCTTCTGGTCGGACCTCGCCCCTGAATCTGAACCGGTGCCTCTATCTCCTGAGCCTCTACCAGATGCCTGAGGGTACTGAGCAATCCGGTGCTCCATCGACCCGCACGTAAAGCAGGCACCAGTCTTCTTGTAGCACTCCCTACCAGGATGGGAGTGGCCACAAGACCCACACTTCGCCCCAGCTAACGAAGATGAAGAAGCTCCCCGACGATCTCCATAGGACTGCTTCTTCTGAGGAGGAGCAGCCTCCTTCCTCTGAGGCTCTTCAGCACGCCTCTTCCCCTTGTGGTCCTTGCCAGCCTGTCTGCCCCTGATGTCGGCCTCTACTAGAAAAGCGACATCCGCCACATCCCTGAAGGTCCGGTGACGAAGAGGTGTCACAGCGGACCGGATGTCTGGTCTGAGCCCACTCTTGAACTTACGGGCCTTCCTATGCTCATCTGGCTCCGGAGCATACTTCGAAAGAGTCACAAATTTCCTCACATACTCCTCCACAGACATCTCTCTCCCCTAGCGCAGCCGGTTGTACTCATTGATCTTCTGATCCTTGTAGACATCCGGATAGAACTGCTTGTTGAACTCCAAGCAGAACTGATCCCAGGTCCAAGGCTGGGGATGCCTACCCATCACCATACGCCACCACTCCTTCGCCTCCCCCTTAAAGAGGAACGTGGCGAAATCCACCTTCTGGTCATCCTCCGACCCCATCACTCTCAGCAGGTCCTCGACCTCTGTAATCTAGTGGCTCGCCTCCTGAGGGTCACCACAGCCGTCAAAGGAAGGCGGCTTAAGCTTCATGAACTCCTGGGGGGCTCTGACTCGGCCTCCCACAGCATTCGCCCCTGCTGGGCCTGCTCCACCAGCTCCCCCAGCAGCCGCAGCCATCGTCTGCATCAACTGCGCCACAAACTGTTGTACTGCATCCGCAGCATCCCCCTGAGGGGTCACTGGTGCTCTACGAGGAGGCATTCTGAGATACACAAATCCAAAACATGTCAGAACTGACTCAGACTGCAAACAGCTGTCACAACTGAATCTCACACAAGCAAACACAACCACAGACCCTAAAGAAAGCCAAACCTGGCTCTGATACCACTAAATGTAACACCCCTAAAACCGGCCTAAGAGTTAAGGGTATTACACGCCGCGTATTACTACCTAATAACGCAAGGTTCTAAAAACACTCAAACGCAATAAAGGCCCAAAACAGAGTTTCCATAAACATTGTAAACCAAAGTACTCGAATACGGCAGAAGCAAATACCAAATCCCAAATACATGTTCCAAACAGAAACAAATGTCTAACAGAGTAAGGCACGAAGGCTACAAGTCTGAGTAAGTATATCAAATAACAATTGGGCTATAACATAAACTAAGCTCCAGAAACTGAATTAGTGATCCTCGCTGATCAATCTGCAAAAATGTTAAAATTAGGGGAGTGAGCACACAACTATGCCCAGTAAGCAACGACCATCATCAGTAAGGTCGCTCAAAACAATTGAAATCAGAAGGAGGAGAAGATAACATTATATCCACAATTCCCAAACAGTCAGAAGCTTTCAAAAACAGAAACAGAGGGGAACACAAGAGTTCCCAATTCAGAGACAATCAGAGTTCTTAAACAGAAAAGGGGGACAAGACACAATGCACACACTCAGAAGGGGTCGAAGACCCATAGATCATAACAGATCTCTCGACAACGCAGAAATGACTCTAATGAGCCAAAGGGTTCATCAACCCCACAGAACAGAAAGGGAATGACCCACACTCAGAATGACGTCTACATGGTATACCACGGAATAGCTCGACCCAGCCATTCACGGCTTAGAAACAAAGTGTAATGTCCCAAAACAAAAGGATTGCATAATCAGAAGCAAACTTGCATAAAAATATGCCAAAATACTCATAAATCAGTAGTACAGATCAAAAGGAATCCAACGCCGCAGACGGCACTCAAATCGAAGTTCAAACGAAGAAGTTATGCTGAAGACAGAGAGGTGTCCGAACTTGTGTCCTAGCTTCGAAGCTCGGACAGAAGTGTAGACGCAAAACAGAGAGGAGAAACACGCTGTCCGAACTTCGAAGCTCGGACCGAAGTTCGGACAGTTTTTCGGAAAAAAAAGACGTGGTGAAGTCCGAGCTTCGAAGCTCGGTTATTTCAGAAAAACGGGGTGTCCGAACTTCAAAGCTCGGACTAAAGTTCGGACACACCCAAAACTCGAAAAATACAGAAGCTTAAAACGTGCTGTCCGAACTTCGAAGTTAGGACGAAAGTTCGGACGGCATGAAATTAGAAGAACAGAGGCTTTGAACAGATCAGAAAAATTACCAAAACTTCACCAATCTTTGCCAAAGCATTACCCACACCAAATCAGACATAAACACAGAGAAACCATGGGGTTTCAGCCATTCCAAAAATGCAACAAAACGCAAATAGAATCACACACAAAATCAGAGAATAATCCTTGCAATACCCCATGGCTGAACTTCCAAACCGAATCAAGCAACCACCTACCTCAATTATCAGCCACTGAACCAACGATCTGAACAGTCCACAGCAGCCCCGAATAATCCACCAGTAGATACACGCAACAGCAACACTGAATTCCCATAAACGACAATCCCAAAATCAGAAGCAAAGAGAAGGAACCTAGAACCGGAAAATCCCACAATCTGCAACACAAACCTGAACCAAACGCGCAGAGAATCCGACAATTCGTAACAGCTCACAACCCATGTAGACCACAGATCGACAGCAACTCCGTTGTCTCTGAATTCAGCAATCCGATGTTCCAAAAAAAATCAGAAAAAAAAGAGGGAAGAACGCAATACCGACCTACACACTCAGAGAATCCAAACCTGAATAACGAAGAAGGAACACACAGCAGCGAAGACCTCCAATTTGATTGCAGCAGAACATTCACCGTTTCAGCAGAGGAAGAATTAGAGAGAGGAGGGAAGGGAGAAAACTACCGCTCAGCACTACGATGGAGAACTCTCTCGCGATGGAACTGACGTGAATAAAATGATCGGGAATTAGAAAGTGAATAAGAAGTAATTTAAATAAGGTTTCCTTTCCTTATTTAATAAATCAATCACCTTAATTATCTTGACGCCAAAGGACCTCCTCGCCCTTAACATTTAAAAGAATGCCGACCAAGTCCCACTGACATAAGTAAAGAAATTAATCGAACTTAGAATAACATTGTACGGATATAATATAAGGTTACGAATTATGGGTTATAACATTATATGTAGTGGTTGCTTTGCTGCGCATCGTAACTTAATCTACCTGACAGGTATTATTCTCATGGCCTCCACTACCGAAGTAGCTTTAGCTGTCTTATATTGCCCATTGATGGCACAATTCTTCAATCGTTTTACTTCAACGTCTCGTCTAATTTTTAATCCCCTTCATGGTGTAAACACACTAGAAGTTCCTTAGATTCAGGTGTGTGGCGGTTATTGCATCATACTGTAAGATTGTAATCATTTTGCTCGAAGATAATTGCTTCAAATTTCAGGTTTATTTGTAGGTTATATTCTATCTCTAATAAGTGAAAGCCCATTTCGAGGGGTTTATTCCCACTCAAGGCCTCACAACAAGGAGGGGTATCCCCACCCTAAAAGGAGTGGTTCGTTCTCCACCTCCTTCATTGTATCATCTCCCTATTCTCATTGGTGCCCTTTTCTGGCAATTTCTCCTCAATTTTGTATAGGTTTTCATAACCACTTGTATGTACGAGTTGTAGTTCATTCATGGCCTAGATAAGCCTTTTTATACTTTCCTGCGCCTCGAGCTCTGATGTATTTAGCATCCTTGGCTCGTAGGCCCTTAATGCTTGATTAGTCTCAAGGGAGAACCGGTGTTCGGTTCACTGTTGTATTCTTAATCATCTGTAGGTTATCCACATAATTATCTTGTTCTCTGAACTCTGTCAATGTTAGGTCACATCATTGGATGTACTATTAGGTTTCACAATAAGTTGTTGTATCTCGCTTCCTGCTGTGGAAGTTCGCTTAGGTAATCCGATGTTAATCAGTGTCTGTGACAATACCTTCGCTCTCATAGATTTACGTCTTTTAGCAATCACAGATTCGTTTCCATTAGGCATCTGCCTTCAGGTCTCTAAGTCGGTTATTCACCCTGGCTATCATGTGCTTTCATGTTAATACTTTGTTCAACTTTCGTTGACTACGCCACCCGTTAATGACTAATCATACTTGGGTGTTAATGAGTTAGGCAAGCAATACTAACCATCGTTTATGGGTCCTTTTCTTCTCAACTATACCAACTCTATGGTGTAGTCCTCTTGAGGTTCTCTCTTTTGTGATTGCACGTCTTTGATCCTAGGTAGGTCATTTCTTAAATTTGTTTTCTCTGATTCTGTTTATGGGGTTTATCAACATCCTCAATGAAGAGTGTTGTTAATGGTATTATTCTGGGAGTTCATCCCGTTTTTATTGAAAGTTGTTATGTCCTCCATCTTCATTGTACATCGTAATACCTTCCTTGTAGGTTATTACTTATATCTGGTCCTCTCACATTGTTGAGTAATCTCTTTGGTTCTTCCATTCAAGGTTAGGCTTGGTTTTGGGTTGATGTTCTTACCTGTAGTGTCGGTTGTCTGTTGTTGATGATCGCGTCGTTTAGTTTCCTGACCAAGTCCGGCTCCCTGCCGACTGGTGTATTGATTTAGTGGTCATGGTCAGGCCGTCAGGCCCTCCCAATATTTCGCTCTTCAGCCTTAAGGATTTGTAATCCGGTGTTAATATGTATTATATCTGTGGTTGTTACCATTTGGTCTTCACGGCTTCTCGTATAGCTTCTTTGTGGTAGCACTTACCAAGGCAAGTGCGCCATGCAAGATGGGCTATCGGTATTGTGTACGTCGGTAATGGTACATTCTCCTAAACTCCATGTAGGTGGTAGTCCATGGGACTCCTTCTTTGCCCTTTTTGGATTTGGTTTATTTATTATCTGGGTAGCTTCCTGTCTGCTTTTGATTGTATAGTTACTTACCAGGGTATTCCTCTTTCTGAGGGGACCATTTTTCTTTCGCTTTCGCCTTGGTTCTCACTCTCATTTCCACACCTTCATCGTGGTTATCGAGTATTGAATCTCCTTAGGCACTACGTCGTAGTCCTATCTCGGAGTATGACTTGCATATGCATTCGTAGTCGTCTGAGCTATTGCAGTTAGGTCCTCGCAACCCCCTCTTTGTGTAAGTTCGGAGTTACGCACTGCATACGTGACTTTTAGGTAGTCCCTATGCTCTTGCGCCATCATCAATACCTCTACTAGAGGTTACTTATATGTACTCCCACTATTTATTGTTTCCTTGGACTGTTGTCCGGTGTTTCTGTCACTTCTCTTGTCCTCTTATTGCACTCGTAGTGCTTTTCTTCTTACTGGTATGGCGGGGTTATATCGACTGCGTAGCATGTCGACCCAAGTTGCCGGTAATTATTATTCTCTCATTGGTAGGATTCCGTTGGTAGCGCCTGTTTCAACGTTGCGCTCCAATTAGGACCTTCAAGTCTTGAAAGACTATTGCATAACGAGGTGTTTCTCGTATTTGCACAATGCTAAGTAATTGCCAGATCGGGTTTTCCCGAGTAAGAGAAAGCTTGTCATCTCTCTGGCGTTCATTTCCGGTATCTTAGAACCAGGGGCGCAGAGGGCGGGTCAGGTATTATAGATATCCGATACACATCGGGGAATCCTAACTAACGCACCTCTCGCACTAATACTCAACCCTTATCCCAAAGTCTAAAGTTTCTAACTCGGTAATTCCTAAGCTCGGTAATTTCCAGTCATCAGAGCGTAACTACGCTCTGATACCACTTTTGTAACACCCCATCTCCAAATACAGTGATCGTCGCCCTAAGTCCATCTCATTCATTAACAACGCAACGGAAAAGTTCTACTAAATTGGTGTTACCGTCGTTAGTCACCAATGTGACTAACTAGGCCTATTCTCTTTACAAGTCACGGTCTGACTAACCGGATAATTACTCGAGCATCTATACATTACAATCCATAAACCACAACTTATACCGAGTATCCCATATCCTAAAACATCATACTAACATCTCATCAATTTACTAAACGAGTGTACATGCACAACTCGTGTAACAAATGTAAAAGCAACCCGAAGTAATCTATCCGCTCCTACTCTCAGGTTGAGTCCTCGTCTGGTACCTACCTGCAAAGTTTAAATCACAGGCCCCAAGGGGCTCAGCATATTGCTGGTACAGAAAACGTGCAGCCCACAAGCTAACAGGGCTACACACGACTACTTTGTCGTATACATGCAGTTGATTATTCATACAAATAATAATAAGAAGTACAATAACAACAACACATTAATGTGAAACATTCACAGCTCAAATAAATCGAACGTTATAATGGATGCCCATTAATGAGTTAGTTAGATTCCTAACTCCTGAGGCCTGAGAATTGTTTAGTTCTCGTGTTTGACCATACCTTATAAGTGTCAACCGTTCTCTTAGAAGAACTGGTTGTTCTCTAACTGAATTGTTTAGTTTTGTCGGGTCAAAGTAACCCTAGCCAATGAGTTATTAGCTCCATTGGTTTAATAAACATTAAATCTCAAGTTATGAGGGGTGTAGGCTTGACCCTCCCGCGCCTCCTGAATTTGCCTCCCATCTCGAACTGTTCACTCGAGATGGTCGGGTCTGTTTGTCGACCCTAGGCGACAAGTCGTAGACAAGCCATATGCGGAAGACGGATCTGATACAGATGCCGACCTCCTAACCTAAACATGCTTGACCGGAGTCAGTCCCGGATGCCTCTCCCCCCAAGTTCCAGTTAGTTGAAGTCTCATTGACAATTTGTTAGTTAAACCTCTCTCGGTATTAACCAACTAACAATAGGGTGCACTTATAACCTTATACAATTGTTTATTAAACATAGTTAATGAACAAGCTCTAAATCGAGTCGTGTTAGTGTGCAATGGACACAATAACAATACAGAAAATCGGTTTCATGCTTAATCTTGTTTAGTCGTATAACAATAACACATATCACACAAACCGAGGTAGACCCCGTTAGCAAACAAGCTACAAGAATCCCATACCGTGCACCGGAGATTGGCTAGCTCTTAACACCACGTTCGCCTAATCCGCCGAACGCCTCCGACTATCTAGATCTGTAACCAGAACTAGTATTAGTATCTTGTGTCTTAGAACTAATTTGGTTCTCTTTTCAACTTTAACCTCTTCCTAGGTTAACCCGGGTATAATAGTATACCGTTAAACGGGTTCGTTCATTTAGGAGCGTTTTCAAGCTCAATTCTAATTCATTAACATACTAACGTCGTTAGCAGTTATTTAGTTGCACAGTTAGAAACTTTAGACTTATACGTCTCGTATTTTACTGTTCACGTATACGTATTTCCTATTCATGTATACGGATACTATTCACTTATACGTGTATTATTCATGTATACGGATACTATTCACGTATACGAGTACTATTCACGTATACCAACATTTTTCGTATACGTCCGTATGATACTCCGTATCATACGTATTTATTTCTTTTTCCCAGTATAACTTGTATTTTCTTTAAAATACTTTAAGTATTGATTCCTCCTATACTTATTAAATTACGGGTATACCCCTCGTATACCTTAAGTTATATACGGGTCTCGTTTAACCCCGTCTTAACTATGTTTCTTTTACAACTTGTTTCTAAATTCTTTATTTAATTTCCTTAACCTTCTAAACACATAAAAAAATGTGTTATTTACATTTCTTACCCATAGTTTCCTTTTAATTTCTATTTTACCCATAATAAGTTCTGAACTTGTTATTTTTATTTCTAATTTCTTCCGTCTTTCTTAATTAATTTCTTCTATACTTTTGGTCAATTACCAAAACATACCCAAGTTTGACCAGCCTTTTATGGTCAAACCCCCTGACTTTCCAAAATTTACAATATTACCCCTAAAGTTAATTTATCTTAACTTTTTATTCCTTAAACATTTATTACCTAATCTTTTGCTATAATTTTTATTCTAACTCATCTAAATATTTTATAAACTGTCATTGACCATGTTTGACCACGTTTGACCACGTTTGACCAGTAAAATTACCATTTTACCCTTGTGGTTTATTCTATCATTTATTAACCAATTTAACTCCAACTAATTTCTAATTTTCGTAATTAATTTTCCTACTGATTTTTGAACATCAAAAATCACTTTAAACATCTCTAAGTCACCATATTTAATTATCTAATGTTATAGTATATATATACCATCCTTTATTAACTTTTAAATATACCAAAAACCTTATAAATTCCTTATAATACTTATACACTCTTTATAAATTGTAAACTTAATTCTACAATTATTTTCTCATCACCTAAACTCTCAAAAATTCTATACTAACCTCATTTATTTTCAGCAATCACAATATGATACCAAAACTTCTTAAATTTTACATATTACTCTTAATTATACTAATTCCTTCAATTTAACTTAGTTAGATAATTTTTCTAATTCATATATAACCTCCTAATTTTTGGCCACCATATAAATTATAGTATATGAATTTTTCTTGCATATTATGATAGCTTATATTGAAGCTTATACCTTAAGGATTATAAATCTAACTTTAGATTTATAAGATAATGGGAAAATTACATCCCCCACCCATGACGTTTGGAGAAATTACACAGCCCACCCACGAGGTTTCAAAAATTACTTTGCCCACCCATGTGGTTTCCATAATTTTACATCCAACAACTTTTCTAATATTTGATCAACTTAAAAGATGGTTAAATGTTGTCCAAAATTGATGAAACTTTACATGGACGATGCTAAGGTGTTATATTTTTGTCCAATGTCAAATCCTAAGTTTTTTAAGGTCATATATGACCTGTGGGACCCAATGAAAACACGTTCACGTGTCACATATATGAGCTTAAAAAACTTTGGATTTCACGCTTTACCAAAATATAACACCTTAGCATCGTCCATGTAAAGTTTCATCAATTTTGGAAAACATTTAACCATCTTTTAAGTTGATTAAATAATAGAAAAGTTGCTGGATGTAAAATTATGGAAACCACATGGGTGGGCAAAGTAATTTTTGAAACCTCATGGGTGGGCTGTGTAATTTCGCCAAACGTCGTGGGTGGGGGATGTAATTTTCCCTAACATTTAAGGTGTCAAAAATTAAATGTAACACCTAATAAATTCGGCAATAATAAACAAGGTAAACAATAGGTTAGATCATATATAGATCAACAATTAGAACCTTGAAATAGGTAGTTGTAGGATTTACCTTGTATATTAACCTTTTAGCTTAACATTTAAGCTTGATTTCCTTAGAAATTTTGACAGCAATTTGCTAGAGAAATTGGCTCCAAAATCATAGAATAAGATGAAGAATAAGAAGGGTTAGTAACCCTAGGCACTCGGCCTTGATGAAAATCAAAGAAGGAAGTGTTTCCAAGAAGGCAATGTTTTACCTCGAGAATCAAAGGCACTTCTTCGTGGGTTTTCCTGAGAATTTGGGGGCTCGTGAGCTATGGTTGTAAATATCTTCGAAAGAGGATTCCAATGAGTATCAAGCTTGGAATTTGGACTTAAGACGAGAAAGTTATGATTTCTAAAAGACAAGGTGTTCTTTATTGTTCTAATCTAGCTAAATGGTGGTCACTAGTACAAAAAAACGTCTATTTCGGCGCCCCTATTTCGGCGGTTGTAGATAAAACCGCTGAAATAGGGGCCCGAGATGTATACCGTATGTAAAGTAGGGGTCTATTTTGGCGGTTCCTAGATATGAACCGCCGAAATAGGCCCTTTTTGATAATAAAAAAAATTAAAGAGACCTATTTCGGCGGTTCCTTACACCAAACCGCCGAAATAGGTGTTTCTATTTTTCTTTTTTTTTTTAAATTTAATCATCTATTTCGGCGGTTCTTTGTTAGGAACCGCCGAAATAGGTCTCTTTAATTTTTTAATAATTAAAAAGGGCCTATTTCGGCGGTTCTTTAGGAACCGCCGAAATAGGTCCTTTTAATTAACCCCCCAACCCGATTCGAAACAATTACGATTTCATTAGGGCTAATTAACCCCTCTTCTCATCTCTCTGTTCCGCGGCGATTGCGAACCCACCACCGCCACCACAGCCGTCGCCCGCCCGCCCCTCCTCCTCTCGCTTTCGCCGGTGTCGCGCCGTCGGTGGTCGTCTCGGTTGGCGTCGCCGCCCTCATTCCGCCACTCAACAGAGGCGAACAGAGGTGAGAAAACCATAATATATGTTTCGGTTTTGTTTAATAAAATGTTAATGTGTTGTTAAAATTGTTAGATTGTTGTCACATTGTGATTGTGGATGCTGATATTTATTGTGTGTGTGAAATCTTTGCAAGATTTGGTTGTTAAACTAATAAATTTATGTATGCACACAAGGTGTTCGACGAAATGTCCGAGTGAATTTTTTTGCTGTTTTTGGCCCTTCTTTTAAGTATAGTTAGGTTAGCTTATTTGGGCTAGATTTATTATGCTTATATATGGGGTGGAACAATGTTTGAGCATTATTTGTTTAAGTATAGTTAGGTTAGCTTATTGTCCACTTAAAATTACTTGTTAATTCACATTTCATAAGTAAATATACATTGTAAATATACATTGGTGAGTGAGATCTCTGCTAGTTATTTTTGCATAAATAAGCAACACATAAATCAGAAAAATTTCATAACTAAATTTGTTTTCAAGAAAAGGATTTTAAATATTGTATTGTTTATTTAATGGTAAAAGTGCGGTGGGGATCTTTAAATTATTTTTTCCTTATGATGAAAATGGCATGTATATTTTGTTTATCTAATTGCACAAATGTAAGTTTACTTGTTCGAACAAGTAATATAAGTTAAGCAATTAAGAGTTTCTCCTTGTCTTCATAAACAATGTAGTCGAGTTGATGAGTTATCATCTTTGACACTAAGTTCCCCACTCTCTGTAGATTGTATTAGAGTTATACTAAAAAAATTCTTATTGTGCTTGTTTGAATGAGCTAACGATAATGTTTATAATTTACATATTTGATTATGATATTATATTATCGTTAATACATGAGTGTGATGCATAAGAGGTATATTGAAAATTATGGATAACATGTTAAACATGAAAAATACAATTTAGGTTGTTATGTAAGTTATAGTTTGATCTTATCATTCATTCATTGGTTAAAATACTATTAAACATTCGGTAGTGTATATATATATATATGAGTATTGTATAGTCGTTAAGTTTAATATAAAATTATTCTAATTGATGTGAATGTTGTTCAATCTTTATGCGTTGCCTCTGTAGAGATTGGCTACACGCGTCTCGCACGCCCCATTGAGAAGAGGGGCTGAAAACAATTCATTTAGAAACCGGTAAATTTTTTTTAATTTAACTCTTCATTCTCTTCACTCACTGTAAATTTGCAACCTAACTGCATATAAGGAACAAACACAACTACTGAGTTTCTCTTATGTCTATACGTATTTGTGTCTCTACAGATAAATACTTAAGGAGCTTCTTTACCATTTGATGGTAGATTGAAAGCGGAGCGGAGAGCAATTCATTTTCGAACCGGTAATATAATCTAACTTATCATTTTTCTCTTTTGTACTTTGTATTTGATTTCCACAAATTATTGGAATTTCGTTTGATGAATAATTTGGTATATATTAGTTTGGTTTATGATTGAAATTTGTGTTGTTGAATAATTGGTGAATGCTTAATAATAGGCATAGTTGTGTCTTTTTTTTACTTTGTATTTGATTTCCACAAATTATTAAAATTTGTTTTGATGGATAAAGTGGGTATTAGTTTGATTTGTGATGGAAATTTGTGTTGATGAATGGTTGGTGAATGCTTAATAATAAGCATGGGATAGGTAAAATTATGCAAAAGTCATGCCGTTTTTTTTAAATCTCTTCGTAATTAATATTGTTTGATGTATGTGTATATGTCTAACAATATCTAATTTTTTTTATCAGGTCTCACTACATTCAAGTCCGTGAATCACCTCTCTTGTTTCCCGCCTTCTTCCATTACTGTTCCTCTTTCCTCCTCTGTGCACAAGTAAGTAACTAAACCTTATTTTTTGTTTAATAAATGCAATTATGTATTTAAATATAAGTGCTAGTACATAATTTAGCTTCATTCCCTATTTGTTGATGCATTTCTTTTTAATTTATTTTTTGCTCCCTTGCAGAGACATATCAGAAGTGGTATTGCTGCATCTCTCGCACAGAAGCCTACCTCTCAGGCACCAGTCTCCCCTGTCCATAAATCCTTAAAAAACAAGTACGTATTTTAACTCTCGATTCTTTGTTAATCTCTAAACCGGTTTGAACTTATACAGTGGAGAATTGAAAGCGTTGATTTGATGATCTGAATTTGCAATTGGTTTTCAGTTAGCTAGTAAAGAATTGATTTATTTTAATTGTTGGTTGCTGCCATTGTTGGAATGTTTGTGGTTGTGATGACTTTGGTGAGTGCTGAATAATAAGCACGGGATGTGTACAATTATGCAAAGGTCATGCCGAATTTTTTGTAGAAAAAGTATTCGTAATATTGCTTTAAACACCGGTTTCTTGTTTTAGAAGTGCAACAATTTCTTAAATTTAAAATGCTAGTTTATTTTGTGTTTGCAACCTTAGAGTTAGGCTAGACTAATTGACAATCATCCCAGTCATGCTCCATTAAGAAATAAACATGTGCAACTTAATACAGGCCATATTCTACAAAGGCTCTAACTCACACCTGTGATCTGTTGCACATGTAGTATGGAGCGTGACTGGATGTATGGTGATAGAGGCGAACATTTTGACAAAATGCTGAAAGAGTTTTGCAAAGCTGCAGTGCAACACAAGGACATGACAAAGGCGGAGAAAATTCCATGTCCTTGTGTTGATTGTGGTGTGGTTAGACATTATTCCAAGCATCACCTCGTACAAATTCCATGTGAAGACCCGTGGTTTCATGCCACATTATACAAAATGGATTTTTCATGGAGAACCTGTTGAAGATAATGCTTCATCTTCCTACAGTCACGATCGGTGTAACTCAAGAACCGAGCAGACATTCGATACTACTAACGAGTCAGAACTCCCAAGCGCTTCCGGAGTCAATGTTGACAGTGAGTCGACTTATCATGATGAACAAATTGACGAGATGCTTGATAACGTTGAGGATAACTTTGTCGACCGGCCGGATGAGTATCAAAGGTTGTTGGACGCATCCAAAACGGCGTTGTATCCTACTTGCACTAAGTACACGAAATTGACAGCTATATTGAATTTGTTCAACCTGAAGGGAAGATATGGATTGAGTGACAAAGGTTTCACGGCATTCCTCGAGCTGATTCATGATATGCTACCGGATGAGAACGGTCTCCCTACGACCACGTATGAGGCAAAGAAATGGGTGTGTCCAATGGGAGTAGAGTACAAAAAAATTCACGCGTGTCCAAACAACTGTGTGTTGTACAGGGGTGAATACGAACATCTGGACAATTGCCCGAAATGTTCGTTGTCCCGGTATAAGCATAAAGATGGTGAGTACTCCTCCGTTCAGAAAAAAAGCCCTCCAGCAAAACTTGTTTGGTATTTGCCGATTATACCCAGATTCAAACGGTTGTTTGCGAATCCGAAAGATGCAAAGAACTACGATGGCATGCGGAGGGTAGAAAGAGTGATGAGAAACTAAGACATCCAGCAGATGGGCCTCAGTGGAGAAACATCAATAGACGGTACAAAGAACATTTCGGACATGAAGATAGGAATCTGAGGCTTGGGTTATGTACTGATGGAATGAACCCGTACGGCACATTGAGTAGTCAACAGTACATGGCCTGTTCTGCTAGTGATCTACAATTTGCCCTCATGGTTGTGTATGAAACGAAAGTACATCATGTTATCTCTCCTGATATCTGGTCCCAAGCAGCCAGGTAATAGCATTGATGTGTACCTTGCCCCTCTGATCGACGATCTGAAGCTATTGTGGAATGAGGGGACCGTGGTATATGATGCTTATGCAAGAGAGAATTTCACGCTCAAGGCTTTGTTGTTCTGTACCGTCAATGACTTCCCTGCGTATGGGAACTTGTCCGGTTACACGGTTAAAGGAATATTTGCATGTCCCATATGCGAGGAAGACACTTGTTCGGACCGTTTAAAACATTGTGGGAAGAATGTTTATATGTGTCATCGACGTCTTCTCCCCGAAGATCACCCTTATCGAGTAACGAAGAGAAAGTTGTTCAATGGTCAAGCCGAAACTCGTGTGGCCCGTCTACCTCTGAGCTCTGAGGAAGTGTACGAAAAGGTTAAGGACATTGCAAATGTATTTGGAAACACATCAAAACCGGCGAAAAACATTTGGAAAAAGTGTTCTATCTTTTTGGGAACTACCTTATTGGCGTCATCTTTCTGTGAGACACTGCTTAGACATCATGCACATTGTGAAGAACGTTGGTGAGGCAGTGAGTGGGACTTTACTCAATATACCCGGCAAAACAAAAGACGGATTGAAAATCAGAAAGGACATGCAAACCATGGGTATACGAAAGGAGTTACACCCACAAGAGAACGGGAAACGAATCTACCTACCTCCTGCATGCTACACGCTCTCAAAGGCTGAAAAGATTAGTTTCTGCAAATGTCTGCACTCGGTAAAAGTACCGTCTGGGTACTCTTCAAACTGGAAGAACATTGTATCGATGAAGGATTTAAAACTTTTAGGCATGAAATCTCACGATTATCATGTACTGATGTTACATCTTCTTCCGGTCGCAATTCGAGGGATATTGCCATCTGATGTCAGAAATGCTTTAACTCGGTTATGTTTCTTTTTCAACGCTGTTTGCTCCAAGGCAATTGACGTAACGTCTCTAGATGATCTACAACGTGAAATTGTTATCACATTATGTCAACTTGAGATGTATTTCCCACCATCTTTCTTTGATATAATGGTACATCTAATTGTGCACATCGTTCGAGAGATACAGTTCTGTGGTCCGGTATACTTACGGTACATGTACCCTTTTGAACGGTACATGGGTATTCTGAAAAGTAGAATGAAGAATAGGTATCGACCAGAGGGGAGCATTGTTGAAGCAACAGTGACTGAGGAAGTCACGGAATTTGTGACCGATTATTTGAGTGAGGCAGAGTCTATTGGTATCCCAAAACCACGACACTATGGCAGGTTTAAGGGTAAAGGTGTTATTGGTAGAAAGATCGTGCAAGTTTCGCGTCTACTTATTCATCAAGCACATTTGTTTGTCTTACAACATCTTGAGGTTGTTGAACCTTATTTGGAAACCCATATGGTTGAGTTAAGGCATCAAAATCCTTTGAAAGGCCACATTTGGCTGACAAAGGAACAAAACCGAGTTTTTATCCAATGGTTCAAAGATCATGTGTTGACATTAGCATCATCAGATCCAGAAGCTGTAAGCGAAGAGATCAGATGTTTGGCAATCGGACCTGAAACTAATATTACATCATTTGAGGGGTATGATATTAGTGGGTATACATACTACACTGCACGTCAAGATGCCAAATCGATAAACCAGAATAGTGGGGTAAAAATTGAAGCTGCTGCCACTGAGTACCACAGCGGTAACCGATCTCAACCAGTTAGTAATTGGTATTATGGTGTCATCGAGGACATCTGGGAACTAGACTATGACATTGATTCCTTTCTGTTTCGGTGCAAGTGGGTGGACAACCGACGCGGGTACCAAAATGATGGAGGGCTTACCTTGGTTGATCTTTCACGGTTACACGGTTATAATGATGATCAATTTGTTCTGGGAAAGGATTGCGAACAAGTGTGGTATGTTGAGGATCCGAAAGACTGCAGATGGTCTGTTGTTCTTCCAGGAAGAAGGCCGGTTGTAATCGAAAATGAAAATGAGGATAACGATGAAAATGAGACTGTAGAGGAAACATCCTTGTTTCCTACTGGATTACCGGATTCGATTGATGATACCGAAAACGATTTGCTCTACGCACGATCTGACCATGATGAGGGTGTTTGGGTAGAAAATATGAAATGATTTATGTTTTTGTACGTGAAAGGTAATGTTGTTAGTAGAATGTAGACTGTAATGTCATCTTAACTGTTATTGTTATGCATCATAGTATTTATGTTATGACTTTATCTGATGAAAATGCTTTGTTATTTTTTTGCAGTGGATGATCACCCTATGGATGACCCCATTGGACGGCTTCTCATGACTGGAGAACCTGAGCCACAGCAGAATAGACCAAGTAAGCGGGTCACAAGAGGAGGAAAGAAGAAGAAGGACCAGTTAGCAGTACACGAGACTGAGGCTGGCCCTTCACAGCAGACCGAAGAGGAGTCAGTTGTCCCACCAGAGGCGAAGAAGCAAAAGAAGAGAGGTGCAACACGTGGGCTGAAGGCTAACAAGGGCCCTCCTACAAAACCGGTGGACTTCAATCAGTTCAACCAACCCCATGGTAATTGGAAGAATGACTTCACCGCTTACGGTAGCCATTTGGTGAAGTCATATTGCAACATAAACCACAACTGGAAGCAAGTGCCTCAATCATTGAAGGATACTATGTTTCAGCGTCTTCAGGTAAATCTCTACATTATTACTATGATCTTTTGTGAAATAATAGAACATTTATGTTTACTTTACTAACTGAATGATCATGTACGTAGTCTCGTTTCTCCGTGGATCCCGCACTTAAAAAGGATGTGCTATCAGCGATGTCGAAACAGTTCCGGGACCACAAGAATAAGTTGGCTGACAAGTTCATCTACAAGATGCCTACTCCAGAAGATCCAGATGAGCCAGATCATGGTGGAGACGGTGAGAGACCACCATGGGAGGTTTACGAGGGCATAACAGAAGAGCAATGGCTACAATTTGTTGAGAGGCGTCACACACCGGAGTTCCAGGTGCACTTTATTGTACATACATAAATTAATCTTAATTTCTTATGTTTTTTTGTGTTCAATTTCACTTAACATGATCCCATTAATTTATGCAGGCTCTCCGTGCGCAACAACAAGCAAATGCTAAGAAGAATCTGTACCCTCACCACTTAGGTGGAAAAAGTATTGCTCAAAGGGTACCAGAATGGGAGCAAAAGGGATATCTGCCCACGGATGGCTCATTGGATGCCAGTGGCAGAAGAATGAAAGTGTGGGAGTTAAGCCACATTCCGAAGAACTCTACTCCCGAAAATCCTCAATACGATGAAGCCACGAGAGCAGTTATTGCTCAAATGGTAAGTGATATCATTTCATTTTTAGTCAAACTGTTCATTTCATTTGTATATGAACTTATGTTAAACTAATAACTGTATTTGTGTGTTATATTAGGGTGAATTAAGCTCTTAGCTCATCCAGGGCACCTGGACCTCACAGAGGAATGATGATCCTCTTACACGCGCTCTTGGTAAGAAGGATCATCCAGGTCGTGCCATTGGGTTTGGTGGGCACGTTGGTATCCGCCAGGCATTTGGCGCACCCGGGTCCAGAATCAGCCAGGGAAAGTCGATTAGCTACGAGGAGCACCTGAGAGCGTTGGCTGAGATGGAGCAAAGGATTACTCAGAACGTCGACGAGAGGATCGCTCAGGCTATATCAAGGATTCAGCCACAGCAGCATGAAAGCCAAGAGGTTTCTCGACCACCAGTTGATCAGTCACCCATTCAGCAGCAGAGTGCACCGGTAGTGAGAAGTAGTGTCCACTCGGCTGATCCGTTTCCCTATGCATCTCTAAAGGTTAGACTAACATTTCAATTGAGTACATGACGATTATGATTTTTCACTTGATCACTAATATCCATAGAAGAATTCACAATTTTTATCTAAACAAGTTCCACATAACACTCAGGCACCCACTGAGTGCCATCTGTTTTTACAAATTGGAGTAGAAGAGGTCATGGTTGCATGGGGAAAACTTTTCCCCTCTCTTCCAAGTGATATTGTGCACGGTGAACCACTCCGACATTACCATGCACGAGTGCTTCTAGACGAATTTGTTGCAGAGCATGCTGACGTCGGTTTACCGGTGCCGATCCCACAAAGACCTACCTTGCGTTCTGCACAAACTACGACAGTGCAGTGGCCTGTACGATTGGTCAGACTCCCTGGGCAGGTATTACTCTTAACCGTTGCTATAAAACTATTGGTGTACCACCTTGCATCCATACACTTAATTAGACTAATATCATAGGATATGAGCCAACCGAAGACTGATAAGGGCAAAGGAAAAAGAATTGCCACACCTGTGCAATCAAAGGCATCCACAAATTTTGTGCTTAGACCTGCTTTGGTGGAGAAGAGAATATTGGCCGGCTTGTCGACTAATATGCAGATTCTGCATTCCTCGTTGTTGCTGCTACCACCTGATTCTGATTCCCTCACTGTGGAAGATCCCGAGCGGATATTTCACTTTAGAGTTCAAGGAGAAGATATACATCGATTTGGGATGTATATGTCCGACTTCGAGGAGTGCTTCAGGAGGGATTGGTTGAATGTGTCAATTATCAAGTCAACCGCCATGTGAGTGACTTCTACCTTTTGTATTTTGAATTCATTGATTGATGATGAATTAGATGTTTGAATAAAAAGTTAATGATCGACTAATGATATTGCCTCATAGGTGGGTGCATGATAAGGCGATCAATGTCTATGAAGATCACAGATTCGGATTCCTGTGTCCTGCTATGTGCAGTGAAGTCCAGATGACAAGTGATATGGAAGGCCTTATGCAGTATACGAATGCCCTCTTTGAATGTTCTAACAAGTCATTTATTATGCTGCCATATCATTCAAAGTATGATATTTGACTATTTCTCTTAGTATTATCTAAAACATATAGTTTGTGTTAGTTGCTTAATGATTACAACACATTGTGTAATTTGTGGACAGTCGACATTGGTCATTGATTGTGCTGGTGATGTTGAAGCACCCACGAATCTTGCAATTTGACTCACTTGGTAAGGCTGCCAAGAGACCGAAGATCTCCACCGTAATACTGGGGTAATTAGTTTGTTATCGTAAACAACAATTTTTATTACTTAACATTAATTGTTTCATAACTTGCTACTGATGCTTAAAACTATATGTATTGCTGATGTATATAGTTCCATGAGAGCTGCATTATCTCTCCAGAATAAAACAACGAAGCGTGACATCCCTTGGAACCTAGTCAAGGTACTCTATTAATTGATAAATTTGTGTTATAATGTTTAAACTTGTTTATAACTGTCAATATGTGCATTTGTATAGTGTCCGGTGCAGCCTGGGGGTTCAGAATGTGGATACTATGTCATGAGATTCATGAGTGACATAGTAGGAGCGGCAAACCTTTTACCAGAGCACTCGTTAGACTTGGTAACATTCTTTGAAAGTTTCAATTATGATCTTTACATGTTGTTAGACTTGTACGTTTTAGATTAATGTTCATTTTTTTTCAAGGCTTACGAACAAGTGTTCAAAGATGGTCAGTATGATGATGCTCAAATTGTTAAGATGGTTGAGGAATGGTCGGAGTTCGTCTGCACAAGTTTAATGAATTGATGATCATGAAGATGTTTTGTGAACTTTTTGGAGTATGTAATTGTAACTATGTACACTTGTGGATGGTGTAATGGTAGATTTGAATTGTAATGTTGTTTTTTATTTGTAATGAAAGTGTGTAAATAAGTGTAATTGCATTGGTTTTGTTAACTCTCAAATTGTGGTGCGTCGTTGGTATTAATTGGGAGCTTTTATAACTTTTAAAATGTGTGCTGGAGCTTCCTGTATGGATGAAGCTTTATTACAGGTCTCATTGAAACAAATGCGGTGAATATATATATATATATAAGCTAGGATGGAAAAAAAAATACCCCTATCTCGGCGGTTCTTAGAGCACAACCGCCGAGATAGACCCATGGGATTGACCGATGCTGAGTTTGACCATGAGTCTATCTCAGCGGTTGTTATATAAGAACCGCCGAGATAGACTCATGGTCAAACTCAGCATCGGTCAATCCCATGGGTCTATCTCGACGGTTGTGCTCTAAGAACTGCCGAGATAGGGGTACCTATTTCGGTGGTTGTAAACCGCCGAAATAGGTGCTCACACCTATTTCGGCGGTGCTCATTTCGGCGGTTTACAACCGCCGAAATAGGCCCATTGGAACCGCCGAAATAGGCCCTTTTTCTACTAGTGGTTCTTCATGGAATTTCTTCAAAGGGAGGAGGAGCCACGAGTTTGGGAGCTCTCATAATGATAGGTAAGTGTCTGATTGATCAATTAATCAGGGGACAAGGTGATAAGGCTGCAAATGATTTATTTGATGTATTAAAAACTAAGAAATAATCCTAGAAATTAACAAATCAACAGACCGTCGGGTTGAAAAAATCCTGGTCGTAGTAGTATAGCAATTTAGAAGCGACCAGGTGTCAATCCACGGGACTTGAGGTAAATAAGTCTAGCCTAAGACAATGGGTAATTCAAAAGGGGTTGTTTTGGTTTTGGGATTTAAATAAATAACAAGAACGAGATGATTAAAATAACAGACAAGAAAATAAATAACAGATAAAATAAAGTGATAGATGATATGGATGAACGGGACTCTGTGTTCAGGATAAAACCGTTTGATCAATTATGTCTACTGGTTAACTAAAGACAGATTGTCAAAATTCTTAATATTTTCTTAAGAGCTAAATCCTAGTCTCAGAAGAACTCGTTTACCAGAGATGCGGGGTCTAGTCTAGACTCGAGCAGAAAACACATGTAAACGGATTAAGTACGAGGAATAATAATTTGTGTCTGAAGGAATAATTAATTAGTCCAATCAATTTATCCACAGATATACAGATTAATTTAACCAATCTATTTATCACTTGGTCGGATCAAAATAGATTTAGTAAATCAGTTCAATAAACTCATGACATTTATTAAAAAGCGCAAGAATAGCATTAACCGTAACAATCCGAAATTAATTAAAACCAGCAAGAATATAAATTACATAATTAAAACAAACTGAAATAAACCATCCCCTAGAGTAAATCCTCTAAACCGACATAATAAATAAATTGACAGAATAAGAAATCATCTTATCTGACATCCGGATATTGCTTTGTTATTTGGACTGAAAATATATCGATTTGTAGGTTGAATAATGGATGAATGGAGAATGGGATAAATGTTTAAGTCGTGGGTGCTATTGTGGATCGATGGAGTGTGTGATTTGTTTGGAATGTGAGATGGTGATAGGTGTCGTGGTGTGTGATGGCGAAATGAATGAGTGTGGACGTGGTGTTAGGTGAGATGGAGGCGTGTGTTCGATGATGGTGGCCTGGGATGGAGTGAACGGTGGTGGTGTGTTCGGTGGTGTAGATCGATGTTCTCCCCCCCTCCGTATTGATTTTCGAATGGTGTATATATACTATGCCACTCCTTCCAAGTTCGATTACGATCAGTCCCAAGCATTGCAAAGTCTCCTCCACGTGCATGAAATATAGAATTGATCCAGTACATGCACGTTACTGTCCATGGTTTTTGTCTGCGCCAGTGGAGTTTTCTTCTCCTTTCCACGATACATATATATATATATATCAATCTAATTGTATTCACGTGCCCTCTCTCCATGTGCATCTGCGCCTCTGTAAAGTCTGCACCACCGCTAACCTCTGTCCATTGTCTTCGTATGTTAGTCGGTTGTAGGTTCCCCGTATACTCCCTTTTTGTATCTATTTTTTTTCATGTCGGTTCACTCCAATAATATTCCTCTCTTGTTTCTTTTGTCCGGCTCCAATCATAATGCCAGGCCTATGATGAGTATATTTCCCAGGCAACGTCCACATGCATGGGTATTGTGTTAGAAGCCCATGTGTGTATGTACATGTAGCACATCCGGGTGATTTATCCTCACATGCAGGCGCAGCCCTGTAAAAGTATCGACCCATCGTGCATGAATATGTCTGCGCCTGAAAAGAAGTCTGCTCCATGTGAAGACCAAAAGTGGCGCCGCCCTACTTTTGTCATGTAGCCCATCAATCCTGTCCATATAGCTGCTTTCCTTTTTTGTTCGTGAGCACTCCTCTCTGCTCGTGTGTATGCAGCGGTTAGGATGAATCTGGTGCATGGCAAGAAATGTCGGCCCAAACTACTTCTCCCGTATAGCCCGTACATGATATATAATCTTATAATTGTTAAAACAATCATTGATTAATCATATATGATAAAGTGCACTAGCAATGATGATATGGTGTAGCGTGAGAGTGGTGTCATGAAATCATTATGAAGGAATGATTTAATCATGATTAAATTTCTTGTTATGCAGCTCACTTGATGATGACAAAAAATGATGATTTCGTGATTAATTCCTATGCAAATTAATGTGTGCCATGTTAATGTGGATCGGCATATATCAATGTAACACCCCTACCATTAATACAATGCTTACCGTCCAATCTCCTTACACATCAGATACACGCAGCGGATACATACTTTACTTACAATGGGTGATACAATGCCGTTAGTCACCCACGTGACTAACAAGGCTACTACTTCTACATTCAGCATCGGTCTGATGGACCGGAATCCCGAGTACTACAAATCTACAATACATTCTCCATCTACCAAATACTACTACAATCTTCATTCAATACAAGACTCCAAGTACAATACAATATAATCTACATACCGAGTTCACTAGGATCCTTATACAAGTATAAAACTACTTCCAAGTTCGTACATACTCACTAAGAGTCTACTTACTACCCATTCCTCACAACTACTTACTTTCTAGATACAAGGGTGTGCCGCCGGTCTCTTAACTTGATCGTGTTCTCTTCGGGTACCTGCACACTAAAAACGTTCCCCCTAGGGGGTCAGCTTTCGCTGCGCATGATAACCGCATACCCCGCGTACTAGTGAGGGTACGCCGACCACTTGGTCGAATACATGCAGTTCATTTTCACACAAACATACATGCATACATGCTCTTATACACAATACAATGATACCTACGCAAGCATACATACATACACTTCATTACATACAAGGAATACAATATACCATCAAATACATACTTACCTTCCTCCGAAATACACATACGCATTACATACATAATATACAATTCTTGTTAGCTTCATTGGTCCACCCGGGTTAATCGGGTGGAGATTACTCTTTTACTCGTTTACTCCATACATACACATACATACTCATACTCATACTTATTTACTCTTACTCTTACTCATGTTAAGTCGTCGGGACCTCCAGCCCGGGGACTACTCCGTCCCACCACCGGGATTTACTTGGTTCACTAATCCAGGATGCTACCCACTTAAGGGATTTGGGCCGTGGACCAGCTTACGAACCAGGAATCGGATCCAACCTCTTGTGTCTCCTCATCCTCACGCGTGGCCGAAACTATATCGGACTTCTACTCATTCCGGTTTACTCACTTAAGTTAGGAGTTAGGTAGTTAGGAATTTAGTAGAAGTCAACACTCAAGCCACTTGCACAAATACATTGCTCAATACACATTCATACGAAATGCGATACAATACATAAGTACAATACGAGATTCAATTACACCACATCATCATTCATATATTTCATGAATTATACAAACTATTGTTCAAGAGATTTATACCAAGAACAACATAAACAAGCACAAGTAGGTGCAATATAGTCCGATTCGTGCATTTATCTTATTGGTGGTCAAGTAAGCACACAAATCGGGGTAACCAGATTAGGATACAGGGCATGAAGAAATCATACCTTTCACCGTTGACTTTGGACTCACCGACTCCCTTCGGTGTTCAACTATTTGAATCCTATCACATACATACAGTTGGATGGTTAATTATCCATAATTAACCTTACTTATTACTTTCCTAAAGTTTCCTAGTTTATACTTACTAACTCTTGTTACTTGCATACATTTACTTAAGTTACTTACTTACAATTATTTTCTAAGCTTGTTTATAGCCTTAATGACCATTAAATATCATTAATTATGTCTTAAGCATCTTATACAATCATTACCCATCCTTACCCTACCTTAGAATAGCTTCAGAACACATTCTGGAGGGTTTTTAGGGGTGTCCGGTTAGTGTCCGGGTTTACAAACCCGGACCATGGTGTTTGTTCAGTCTCGGTTGAAAATTATGTGTGGTCCGGGTTTAGGGCTGGGTTTACAACCTGGACCATACACTGCTATTCCTCTCAGGTGGAAAATTTGGGTGGTCCGGGTTTGGGGATTGGTTTGCAAACCCGGACCATTCCTTTGCAAAACTCTCGGGTGTATTTTAGGGGTGGTCCGGGTTAGCATCTTGGTTTGTAAACCCGGACCATCCCATTGTAAAACTTTCTGTTGGATTTTAAGGCTAGTCCGGGTTTGTGTTCTGGTTTGCAAACCCGGACTAGTTACAGTATTATGATTTATATAAGTTTTTCAACTTGTTTAATTTCCAAACTTCTACCAATCTCTTCCCTAATATTCCTACATATAATTTAGTATATTTTAGCATTGATTAAGCACTTTAAACTAGCCTAATCCACCTCCATCAAAACCTGTTACAAAACACCATTCGCTGTTAAATTTTCTCCCCTGTTACAGTTTTTGCTCTTCTCCAAATGCTACCGATTTTGCTACAACTCCTACCATTCAATACTTCCTCCACCAATGTCACTCCTAGCATCCCAAATACCTCCTCTTACCATGCCAATTCATTTCCAAGCAATTGTACCATCTATACCCAAGTCCAACATTCATTTTACCAAGTCTTACACTCTAATCTTTTCTAACTTCTCCAATGCATGTTAATACACTTTGCTACAGATTTTGCACTACTTACTTCTCATACTACTACTACCTCTTCTAGTGCCATTTCTAAGGTTTCTAATGCGTTACAATACATTCGCTACCTCTCTCAATCTATCCACTAATTAACTCCATTCAAAATCTGTTACATACACATATTATTCACCTAGTTCCTAATCTCTTAAGTGTTCTAGTTCTAGGTAAATTTTGCCATGGTCTCCCCTATATTTCATACTCTCACCACATTTTTCTAGTTCACAATTCAACACTTATTTCACCTGTTTGAAAACAGCGTTAATATACAAGCTCACATAACCAAATACCAAACACACAACACTCTTAGAAATTCCTGCACTCAACATTTAATCCTCAACTATGTTTGTGATAGTTTTTACTTGTTTTCAAAGCCTCAATACAATTCAATTATCCTTCCATATTACATTATTGTTCATTACCATCTTACAGTACAAATTTTACTCTTTTAAAAACTGTTACACAAGCACATACAAGACTACACAAAGGTAAGCACAATTTACCTTGTTTCTCCTCTAGTTTCCTTTCTCTCCTTCCTTCTTCTTCCTTCTTTCTTTCTTTTCTCTTCCCACCGGTTTTGTAAACCGTATTCTAACACTACAACACACATTTTTTTCACATCATTTTAATACTAAACTACCCCTAGACATTATTCGAGTTTTAATGCAAATTTCTAGGGTTTAGGAATGTATTACCTTCCAAGGGTATGAGTGATGCTTGGTTAGCTCAAGAACAATATTTCCACCCCTTCCAAGAGGCCAAAATCGGCTACAGCACAAGAGAACCAACAAGGGTTTTAGCCTAAATTCGTTTTGCCCATAAGGCTAGAAAAAGATGGAGTTTTCAAGAAGATTTTTACCTCACAAGAACAAGGAGAATGAGGTGGTTCTAATGGTGGTCTTGAAGCTCCAAATGGGGCATACCCATGAAAACGAAAATGCTCCTTTTTGGATTTTGAAAAGAGAGAATCGTAGCTCTTGATGAGAGGAAGACAATGGTGTAGTTTTTATAATTTTTGGAGCAAGTTTGATGGAGTAACAAGAGGAGAGAAGGGAGTATTTATGTGGGTTTCCTTATTTCTCCATTGGTGTCGGTTTGGAGAAGGAAAATTCAGAGAGGAGGGAGATGAGTGTGTTGTACGTATGAGAGGGGAATGAAATGGGAGAGAGAGAATGTGAGAGTGAGGTAGAATAAAGTAGTGAGTGTTTTTACTTTATTAGTTTGTTGTTTTGTAAATAAGGAGAATTAATAGAGTGTGTGAGAGAGAGAGGGGGAGCCCATCGGCTGGTACAGCCCACACACACAAACTCCACTTTTTATTAAATAAGTGGACACATAAGTTTTGGTTATTTATGTTTCTACCCCACAACTTCCCATTTTTGACAGTTTTTATTAATTTCTCGTTTTATTGATTTTATTGGTTCTAAAGTTTCACTAATATTTATTAATGATTATTTAGTTGACCAAAATTGTTACGAGTCTATTTGACCCGCTTAAAGTCACGTTTTCCCGGTTACCTCGAAAAACGCGCTTTAATGTTCAATAGTGTTTTTAATCCATTTTAATGATCCGTTTTCTTCAGGATTTGTTCCTATATATTATTTAGGTCTTATTAAACCTTTAGAATCCATATAATACTCTAACCGAGGTCTCATACCTCCTATGGTTATTTAACGCTTATTTAGCGTTTTCCGCTTTTTAAGCGTTTATTTATTTCTCTTGGATTTATTTTTCCTTACTAATATTAATTAGGTACCATTAGGCCCTTAAATACATATTAGATTAATTTTAATCCCTATATTTAAGTTTGGGGTATTTCAATCTACCCCCCTTAAGAACTTTGTCCTCAAAGTTGTTCGGGGTTATGGGATTACTATACTTACTCATTTATACTTGCCTAATACTGAAGCAATACATTCCTCCTCCTTACAATTCCCAAATACGTTACTCAAGGTTTCTCCTTTGCATACATCCAATGTACAATAATTACTCCAATTCATATTACCATCAACATCCGGCTCCTCATTACAAATTTTATACATACACACAGTGCAAAGCTATCCCCAAAGCAATGCAATACGCATCACAATCCCGCAGGCACTCCGGTCATCTAGACACAGGACTCCTCTATGTCCTGTTGCCCTTGGAATAATACAATATGCTACTTACTGTCATTCTCCGGTATAAGCTTCTAACAATTACTTACTCTCCAGTCTAAGGAAAATTCTTTTACAACCACTAATTAAAAATCTTTCTAAAGCATACAACCCCAAATTCAAATTTGTATTCATTACTTCTATCCTAAGCGTGATTCTTGTGACCACTAAAGGGGAGCTTCAAGAGTTATTCGACCCTGATGTGATCAGCATCAGTGTTGAACTATCTTTCCACCCCAATTTGTGTTCGGTTTCCCTTGATCTGATCAGGATCAAGTTCGACTTCCCACATCAGTTTCAAACAAACAAATAATTTAATTGTTTTCATTTTCTATCTTTTTACCCTTTTCTAGTCGTGATACAAATTCATACATCTCCAAGGATAGAATCAGTCCATCAATCGTCCTCACTCTACTTCCCAAATGCTTTACTCCGTGGTTCCATACCTAAATGCTCATTTCATCAACCTACACTACTTCCCTCCATTACTCTCCATCATTTCGATTATTCCAACTAGGGATTACCATACTTGTAAAATTTTGTTGTCCTCAATTTACTTCCAATAATTTACCTAGGTATACACTACCCCTAGACTTCATTCATCTACTACTCTCATTCATTTCGTACTACTTCTTCAAAGGCTACAATACTTGTGGAGCTTCATCCACTACTCATTACTTTTCTTTTACTAGTACTCTTACATGGTGTTACAAGGTAGGTATATCCATCCTATGGTATTTGCATCTCTCATGCCTAGTTACCATAATTACAATATGAATGGATACTTATGTTTATTTAACATATTATCAATCATCCATTTGATTCTCATTTGTGCTATGCACATTATGGTTTATGTGTTTTATTCATAAAATTCACATTATGCGGTTTTCGCTCTACCCCCCTTAAAAGGGATTACGCCCACGTAATCTACCATATGTTATTATTATTAAACATTGGTTTACTCAATTTGGGCAATCTGAAGCGTTTTAGCTTCTTTACGGTTTATTACATAATGTACCCTTGTCAAAGGGTCCTAATCATATCGATGGTTTAGTCTTTGCACCAAGGATTCCATATGAGTTTATTTAACTCATAATTAATTCGGTTCCAGCCTATTAGGCTTCATGGCATTACTAGCCATTCTGTTATACTTGCTAGGTATATATCTCCTAGCTAGGGCCCACTAGCTTCTGCTGCGCGACCCTGATAACTTGGGTTACTTACCCTTCGTGTTATCCTTAATATGTTATACATCACCTTTTTATCCGTCTATTATGGGAATAAGGTTTACTAAACAAATGCGGTATTCTTTTACCGTGTTTGAACTCAATGAGTTGTAGGTTTATAACCAGCTCTCTGGTAATCTATTATACATACTATTTGTACTCCCACGAATATTCGCTAAGTTCCTCCAACTTATTGTCGGGCGAGGTTAAGTCACTACTTAGTTGTAGTGCTCCCTCTATTGTCGCTAGCTTCTGAATTCTACCAGTTTCCCTGATTCAGTACAAGTGTCTTTACTTGTATGACCTTGCATTTTCTATGCGTCGGTCCTAGTGACTTTCTTCAATCTTCTTTCACCTTTTATTCCAATGGAATTCACATCTTGTGATCATTAGTGTGCTTTACACACTTCGTGCTTCTTTGGCCTTAGGCCGCAGGTTTTGTTGCTAAACTTGCTTAAATGGCTTATGCAGTGTTTGTTGGTGAAAGAAAGGTTTACTACGATTTACATTTCCTACATTCCTAGCTATTCCACTTGATCATTAGCTGCACAAGGGCAATACCAGAACACTCAGTCATACAGAGTGCAGAGGCGTAAACGCTTGACAGTAAATCACTTATGTGATCGCATAGGAATAAATATTTCTGCTTGTCTTCTCATACTTATATTCCGTGTCATTGCTTAACTACTTCCTCATAGCGGTCGCTTGTTGCGCACCGCAATCTTACTCATTATACCGCATCGTTTTTACTGTCTCTGTTACTGTGGTAGTTTGTCTTTACTCATTGCCATTGTCGTTGGCACCATTTCCTTATGGCATGAACACTGAGGGTTTCCTCTGTTCGTGTGTATGATGGTTGTCGTAGCATACCGCAATGTGATTATTTCCCAGTGTGAAGATGTCTTATTCAACTTAGGTTTTATGTGTAGGTTCGCTTACCTCATATTCTATCATCATTTAGGGTACAATCTACCAAGTATCTTGGTTGACCAAGGATGAGATAATTTATCGGGTTATAAGCTCTCTTGGGCGTCGGTCATTCATGGTGTGCAATGTGTATTCTCATTGATTGTTTTGACACTTATTGTCCTTCAGTGCTGAGCATTGTTTATAGGCTCCAGCTGTGTAGTTCTACTTGTATGTACATCGCCGGGACATCCCAAGAAACTTCAAGGGTTTTCTGGTCCCGTTCTCTAATTGAAGAGTATTTTATCACTGATGGGTGAAAGTTCTTGTTGAGGGGTTTGTCGCCACTTATAAGTCTCATAGCAAGGTTACTATGTTAGTACCTGCTTATGTACTGCATATGGAGTATACTTACTCCTTTAAGTCGTAATGGTTTGGAAACCTCATTTCCTTATTCCATCGCCCCTTGGCAATATCTATTGTGTAGGCTTTATTGTCATAGTAGATGGAAGCCTTTTCTAAGGGTTCACATCCTCACCACCTTGGTGGTCTTCGGTTAACGAGGGGTACCTTCCCTTGGGTTCTCGTAGTGTCCAAGTGTGGACTAGGCCATTGTTGGCATTATTATGATTCCTATGCCTCTGTGTTATCATTTCTACAGAGGAATGAAGAGTAATTAAAACTTAGTCAACTGTATACTAGACTGATGCTCTAGTGGCAGTGACATTGAGGTAACCATTAATTACTCCAAGCCGCTCATTATGTTGAGCTTTAATTGGGTTATTCAGTTGACGGTCTGTTTGTCGTATGAAGCAATATCTTTGCAAGTCTTGTAATTAAATGGTGTGGTTTTGCAACCGTTAAGGTTTATATAACGTATTTGGTTTATGGCTTCTGAGCCCTGTTTCTGCAAGCTATGCTCTTTGCAAGCTGCTTATACATATTTCCACTCCTTCTATTCCCCATAGGTTGGAGGTATTACTGGGCCCCATGGAAAGTCGTGACATCACGTTTCCATTCATATGAGACCCTTTTTGGCATTCTGATGTTACTCAGTGCCCTTTTGTAATTTAGGGTGTTTCCTATTAAGTGAAATCCCTTCGGTGTCCTAACCGAGTGTTAGTTGTAGCTTTCGTGGTCTTATTATGACGCTTTGTTTGACTATTGTTAACTCAGACACCCTTCAATGATCGCTCCTGGGTGTTGTGAGGTTACGCCGTTACATCCGGCTAATGTTTATAACATGTCGTGTTTACTATACCGCCTTGTGGTATTGTATTTTGAGTTATCCCCTTGTGGGTTATAGCGTCTCCCATTCTTGGGTAGACTGTTTATGCTCCTCCTAGTGTTTTAGACTAGGTTTAAGATCCTCTCCAACGATGGATTATACTTTATGGTAATCTTGTGACTGCTCTTGGGAACTCCATCCCGTTTGTTGAGCATTGTGATGTTCACGTTAGGCTTTTGTCTTACTGTGCTGGGCTGGATGTTCGTTCCAGCTACCATGTATTTGTTTGAAGTCTTCGAGACATGTCCAATGTCTATACCTACTAGTCTGTGCTCTTTGCACTTTCTAGTTCTTATTCCTTATCTTTAGATGGATTCTCTGAGTTCTTTTATACTTGATCGTCTAAGGTGTCCAGCTTTTCTGGTTTGCACTTACTGATGGTCCGTAGAGTGGAGTAGACTACTTCCCGTGTTTCGTGCACTACATGTATACATACGTGGGGTACCATGTTGATACGTTACCACTTACCCAACTATATGTCAGGCCCGCAAGCTCCTTCGGAGTGCGGTTGTCCCACATCCCGTAATTGGGTACACTCGTAGTGTTCGTCACACGCCTAGGTGAAGTATCCTATTGTCAACTCCTCTTGTATCATTCTATGATACTCACCGTAATTTGTTGGTTTGGTTTTGAAATCCAAGGTTTAGAAGAAGGTTTGTGGTTTTGAAAGAAAACTTGGTTTTGAAAAATAACAGTTCGGTGTTAAAAGAAGTTCTTCATGGCATAGCCATGTTCGAGTCTTGACCAAGTCCAGCTTCCCGCTGACTGGTATACTCTTAATACAATGGTCGGGCCGTTAGGCCTTCCCAGGGTTTCGTTCCTCTAGCTTCCAGGATTTGTGATCCTATAGTTGTTTCACTGCTGTCACGATACATTACTATGTACCTGTGGTGTGTTAGAGTTCCTCTACATGTTCCTGTTCTTACTGCACTTGCAGTGGCAAGTGCGTGGTACTGTTGGTTTTTGGTTAGACCTATACCGGTCTTGGTATGGTTCCCACTTGTTTTTAATAGTCTTGTTGACTCTTCCCTAGATCATATTGATCTATGTTTGGGATACTCGATCCTTTTGAGTAGCTTCTCATTGATCTTGACATGGTTGTCTCGGTCGGGTACTTCTCCAGTCCTTGGAGATCCCCATTTACTTAGTTTGTGTTTTTCCTTGTTGCTCGTTCCCACTGGTTTACTGTGGTGATTGAGCCTTAGCTTGTCTAGGCACTACTCTTGTAGTCCTATCTGTTCATATCCCGTGGATATCCTTGTAGCTATGTAAGCTATGTCAGCCAGGTATTGTAACCTTTTGGCGTTGTAGTTTTCGGAGTTAACCACTCCTGACTATGTCCTTAGTCAGCTAGCATACCGTTGGTGGTATTATTTAGTCATTACTCCCGTAGACTTATGTCTCGGGTGTCTGTTACAGTTCCTTTTTCCGCTCCGTTGTGATTAGTGCTTCTTTTCCTGCTGCTGGTTGGTTAGCCAGGTTCTGCGACTGCTAAGCATGTCGCCCCATGTTGTTGCATGTTGTAGTCTCCTTATGGCTGGAGTTCTCATTCTACCGCCATTAAGTGCGGTTATTGTTGTTCAACCGGGATCCATTTCCGGGACTTCCATTTCTTGGAATCTACTGTGTGTCAAGTTCCTTCCTCTTATAGGATCATCTCACTACTGCCAGATCGGGTTTTCCCAAGTATGAGAGGTTTTTCCTTCTCTCTGGCGTACTTCCCCAAGTTATACAATAGGGTTAGTGGGGGGCGGGTCTGGTATCGTAGGTATCCGGTACTCACCGGTAGTTCCTAACTAGCATATCTCTAATGCTAACACTCAGCCCTTAGCCCTAAGCTTCTAATTCCTAACTCGGTATTCCTAAACTCGGTATTTTCAGTCATCAGAGCGATACTTCGCTCTGATACCACTTTTTGTAACACCCCTACCATTAATACAATGCTTACCGTCCAATCTCCTTACACATCAGATACACGCAGCGGATACATACTTTACTTACAATGGGTGATACAATGCCGTTAGTCACCCACGTGACTAACAAGGCTACTACTTCTACATTCAGCATCGGTCTGATGGACCGGAATCCCGAGTACTACAAATCTACAATACATTCTCCATCTACCAAATACTACTACAATCTTCATTCAATACAAGACTCCAAGTACAATACAATATAATCTACATACCGAGTTCACTAGGATCCTTATACAAGTATAAAACTACTTCCAAGTTCGTACATACTCACTAAGAGTCTACTTACTACCCATTCCTCACAACTACTTACTTTCTAGATACAAGGGTGTGCCGCCGGTCTCTTAACTTGATCGTGTTCTCTTCGGGTACCTGCACACTAAAAACGTTCCCCCTAGGGGGTCAGCTTTCGCTGCGCATGATAACTGCATACCCCGCGTACTAGTGAGGGTACGCCGACCACTTGGTCGAATACATGCAGTTCGTTTTCACACAAGCATACATGCATACATGCTCTTATACACAATACAATGATACCTACGCAAGCATACATACATACACTTCATTACATACAAGGAATACAATATACCATCAAATACATACTTACCTTCCTCCGAAATACCCTCGCATTACATACACAATAACAATTCTGTTAGCTTCATTGGTCCACCCGGGTTAATCGGGTGGAGATTACCTTTTCCTCGTGTACTCCCATACATCACATCATACTCATACTCATACTTATTTACTCTTACTCTTACTCATGGTTAAGTCGTCGGGACCTCCGGCCCGGGGACTCCGTCCCACCACCGGGATTTACTTGGTTCACTAATCCAGGAGCTACCCACTTAAGGATTTGGGCCGTGGACCAGCTTACGAAACCAGGAATCGGATCCAACCTCTTTGTCTCCTCATCCTCACGCGTGGCCGAAACTATATCGGACTTCTACTCATTCCGGTTTACTCACTTAAGTTAGGAGTTAGGTAGTTTAGGAATTTAGTAGAAGTCAACACTCAAGCCACATGCACAAATACATTGCTCAATACACATTCATACGAAATTGTAACACCCCATCCAACATTAACACACTTACAATAAACTGCAGCGGAAAACAAACCTCATCACATTACTTAACTCGTTGGTGTTACACGCCGTTAACCACCCACGTGGCTAACAAGACTATTACATAAACATTGTACCGGTCTGATGGACTAGATTCCCGAGCAACTACACATTATTATCACTTTCCATTAACTACAAAACGTACACATACCTTCCAACTGTACCGAGTATTTACAAACTGATGCCGAGAACAACTTCGGTCTTACTACACCTACTATATATATTTAACTTACATGATTACCCATGTACAACGACTACCCCGTCCTACTCTCGAACGGCTTCCAGCTCTCTGTACCTGAAATAGGAAAAGAAGAGAAAGGGTGGCCCCCAAGGGGCTCAGCACCTTTGCTGGTATGGTAATCCCGCAGCCCACACGCTACCGGGCCACGCACAACTAATTGTCATCTTAGCATGCGATTGATTATATTTAAATCATGCATGCATCTGTAAACACACAACACAAAACATTTCGCCTCAATGGGCTCAACAACGGATAATACATCCTTACTTGATGAGTCACTCATGGTATTCATTATCCCTAGAGTGTTCCTCCTCTAACGGAGCTACTTCCTTAATAGACGACACTTACCCTTAAATCGGGTTATCCTTAAACGCCTCCTGTCACAAACTGGGATTCATTTCCATGATCCACACACTCCATATCTTACAACATATCACATTCCTCACATAACAAAACATAACAACACTTTTCTCGTTTCGACGTACACATGATAACATCGAATTCATTTTAAACATCTAACGTATACATGTCATAGCATAGCAAGGGAAATTGCCTAGCACAATAACAACACAAAACACCATAAGATCGGTTCACCCAAGGAACCTTCCACCATAGTTAGTATACATAGTGAGCCTAGAGATTATTGCCAATCTCATGCTAAGCTCGTTACCAACCTCGTTACCGTCCAGTTATATCGAACGGTTAACTTAAACCCAAGGTGTGTCGGATATAGTAATCCCAAGCACACCGAAATAACATTTGTATGCCCCTGTGGCCCGACGTGAGTCAGTAAACTAGCTTTGGATAAGCTAAGGGAAGGTCGAAACCAAATTGGAATACAACCTATACATACACCAAGAGAGCTGAAACGGATATGACATCGACTCCCGTCCTCACACACGTGGCCGGAACATGACCGGACTCCTCACCCCCCATTAGTACATATATACTTATAAATAAGTAGTTAGAGATCCATTATGGAGCCTACCACATCCACACACCGTACGGTATCATAACCGAGTTAAGCACACAAGGGAGGTTCACACACTTGCATACAACAACAATATCCATCTAACTCACACATAGCCGTGGTTAGAACGTTCCCAAGGTTTGGGTCGTTAACTCCGAATACCGATCTCTCATGTGTTCCTGGTTCTGGTTAGCTAAGGTTTAACACTTATTTGAGGTTAAACGGTATCGGAGATTATAAGCGCCACATAAATGAATTACTACAAACTCATTACATGTTTTTATCTTACAAGGTGGCAAACACTCAGAAAAACACATTGGCATACAAGCCGGTGTAATCCGGTAGAACACAGGTTGCAAGAAAACCATACCTGTCACCGGAGTCCATTTTACCATGTCCACTTACGTTCCTCAAACAATTCTCGAACAACTGGCACATTAAAGTTACCTTCATTAACATTGGGGTAATGTGTTTGTGTAACGTCGAATGACCATAGTTAATCCCGTTTACTAATTAAATATCTTTACATTTTTAACATGTTTCACTCTTTCATTTTACCTCAACTTTTCACCCACCAAATTGTGACTATAACTCACCTAACATGTCCTACACAACCTTATAACATCATTTTCCATCAATCCCCATCATTAGACATCTTTTAATAACCTAAAACCATGTTTTTATAGTGGTCCGGGACTTGGTCCTCTTCTTATGTCCCGGACCATATGCTAACTCAAGTCTCGGCCTTTTAAAATGGGGTGGTCCGGGACCTTATACAAGGCCTAAGTCCCGGACCACATCCTTATGTGACTCTCGGCCTATTTTACACCCCTGGTTCGGGACTTGAACCATGACCTAGGTCCCGGACCAAAGCTACAGACTTGGTAAAATTGCATTTTTCAAACCTTGCTGCACTATTTCTCCACCTCCATTAATTACCCAAATTTCATACATGAACTTAGGCATATTCTAATACCAAAATATCACTTTGATTCTCCTTACAACATTGTCTTGTTTTTTTTTTTGCATAATTTTGGGCCGTCCGACCCACCGTCCGACCCACAGCTGGGTCGGACCGTTCCAGAAACTTTTCCCGTCTTTTAAATACACATGTCCGACCCATGTCCGACCCAACCATATGGGTCGGACCATTCCAGAGACTTCAACAAGTGACTAAATAGATCTGTCCGACCCACAACTGTGTCGGACCACTGGGTCGGACAACATCAGAGTTTGTCCAAATTTTGTCAAATTTTCTCCAAACTTTTCCTCCAGCCTCCTAATGTGTTCTAACATCATTTGGCACTTCAAACACACCTTTAGTCATATGCTAAACTCTTTAAATCACTCACCAAAACCATCTTATCATTCACAAATTCCTTACAAAATTCCTAGCACTTGGAATGTTTTCTCCTTAAGATTTCTAAGTGGTATTCACCAATAATGACCACTATACCAAGGTGTTTCCTCTACACCTTAACATCATCTCTCAAACTTCTTTTCTTACTAACTAAACCTCCTTTTTCACATCTTACCTAAACATCACTTATTCCTTGGATATCAACATTACTTAAACCTTAAACAACTTCCTAGTTCACCAAAACTTACTTAAAACACTTAGAACCTCTTATACATTTTCCAAATTTTGCCATAGCTTCTCTTGTATATACTCACATCCAAACACTTAGGTTTTTACCTTATTTCATTCAAGAACACCTAAAATCCATCAAACACGTTTTTATACACAAGCTTCACACATTTAGCACTACATCACAATATAGTGCATAACTTAAATTGCTTGGCACTTAGGCCCTTAAATAACATGGCTCTTAGGCCCTTAAATTGCATAAACCTTAAACACTGAATTTCCCACATAAATAATGCCTTTGACCTGCAAATACACCCAACAATACATATGCCCTTAATAAACTCCTTGAGAGCATTTCACTAGGTCATTCACCTTTGGCTCCTTAGATCATTTTAACAAGCATATAAGCTCATTTCTCCTAAGGCACTATACCACATTAGGTTAGTATGTTTACCTCTTTTCCCACACAAACTTCTTTCTTGTTTCCTCATAAAACCGGTAAGGCATTTCACTCCTTGTCAACTACTTAACAATATACAAACATCATAATGAGTTTCAAGCTTTAAGCTTCCTCATTGTAAACCCTAATTACATATATTGTTTTAACACATCAAGGTAATTGTTTTACCTTTGAATGGAAGGAGAGCTTGAATGAGTATCAAGAGAGGACTCCTCCTAGCCCTTAGAAGATTCAAATGAAGCTAAAACAAGACAAGATAAGACACCATTACAAGGTGCATTTTCGGCCAACACCAAAAATGAAGGAAATAGAGTTTTCTTTGGTCTTTCCTTACCTTGAAGCAAAGGTGATCAACAAGGCATAAAAATAAGCTCAAGCTCCTTCCATGGAAGTTCTCCTTGGCACCGAAATGATGGTTTTGATGATTTGAAAAGACAATGTTGTAGAGCTTGCTCCAACTAAGAGAACGGTAGTCTCGGAATTAAATTCGGAGCATGGAGTCATAAGTTACAAGTGAAGGAAGATGAAGAATGAGGTGCTGCTGTTGGAAACCGATGGAGAGAGGAGGAAGAAGACGTTGGAAGTGAAGGGAAATGAGAGAATGAAGATAAAACTTGCTTTTGGAGATATTTAAGCTAAAAGCAAATAATACTTTTGCTTTGTCATTACTTAACTTATTTATTTGTTCAAATGTGGTGAGTCACACATGAAAACCGGCCCCTTATATCACCTAGGGGTATAATAGTCTTTGTTGACCAATTAAATTACTTATAACCACATATGTTACAAACTAGCTTATAAAAATCACTATTCACAAAAACAAGGCACATAGAAGTGAAATTTTTGATTTCCCATTGATATAGACTTCCAAATGTGATACTATATAGTACACATGTTAATTAAAGAGTAATGATGGACATTTAGCCATTCAAAACTCATTTACAAGACAATTTTTCAAAAACGTGCTTTAAGACTCCTTAAAGCACATTTTGTGTTTTAACTTGTTTTCAAGCTTGGTTTTCTTTGGTAACTGATTTAATATGTTCATTAACATATTTATAAGGTATAGGTATGACCATCAGGTCTTATACAAATTTATCCCAAGCTTAGAGCACATTTTAGCCCATATTGACCTTAAGGTGTTTATTTATGTTTTGTTTGGTTTCATTGTCTACCAAAGTTTCCTAAGGACTTAACTAGCCTTATAAAGTCATAATTAAATATTATCAAGTCTTGGTAGTGTGGAGGGTGATTTTTCGGCATGAGGGGGGTCTATCTAAAATACGGTCTAACTAAGAAGTCTAGATCCTAAGAATTTGCCATTCTGTGGAGGGTGAAAACCCGTTATTCATGGCAGCCCTCAAATACCTACTACATCGTCCGTCTTTCCCAGAAAGCATAAAGGGGAATGCAAGTGTGCACTACACCCGCTCTCAATGGGCTCCACGCGGACTTATGCCCTAAGGGCGGAATTGACTAGAGTCGCCACCTAGTTTGACCTAAGATACTAGGAAGGAAGGGAAGAAGGGTTCTAAGAACCGTTGGTTGACTCTGAGATTGTTGCCTATGGATAGGACTTATCTGGTCATGTTAGGGATTCTGTGTTGGGTTCTGTAACACCCCTACTACGCACAACACATTGCTTGGAATCGCAGCGGAAAATAAACAACTAACAGTAACTAAACGAATGGTGCTACAATGCCATCAACCACCCACGTGGCTAACAAGGCTGAATAAATACAATTGTACCGGTCTGATGATCAGACTCCCGAGCATAGAACTAATAACCATATATATACATCAACATAATACCGAGTGTTTACATAATCCTTCACTGTATACCGTCACTGTAAACCAACATAATCAAGTATATAACAAGCACAGGGAGCACAGGCGCAACCCGGCAACATCCAAAGTACTCCAAAAGTAAACTACTCTCTAGGATCTAGAGCCACTCTGCTTCTTCGATCTCATCCTGCATATAAGAACTATGGATCCCTAGGGGTCAGCAACCCTTGGTTGGCATGTTAACGCCTCCAGCCCATCGCTACCCGAATGCACGCAACTATTGTCATGATGCATGGTATTTATTTAAACACCAATTCATACATATAATAACATAACACGGTATTGTACACATCATACACACAACACACACATACAATTCCTTTTAGGAAGAGAACCAACACAGTTAGTCCCCACTGAGAGCCTAGAGAATGTTGCCACGCTCATACTTAGCTCGTTACATAACTCGTTACCGTCCGGTTAGATTGAACGGTTAACTTACAACAAGGTGCCTCGGATATAGTGATCCAAGCACACCGAAAAACACATAGTATGCCCCTGTGGCCCGACGTGAGTCAGTAAAATAGCCTTGTTAAGCTAAGGGAAGGTTAGAAACCAATTGGAAACTTAACCATAACATACAGAGAGATCGAACCGGTTATGACATCGACTCCCACTCACTCACACGCGTGGCCGGAACAGACCGGACTCCCTCACTTCCCCTGTTAGCCTTTTTAGTAGTTCATCATTTGAAATCAACAAACAAATCCACATATAGGTCAAGTCTTGTTAGACACACACAAGGGAGAGAGAGCCATACTTAACAACATAATATATTTAACAACTGTAAACTCTTTACATGGTTTAATCTTACAAAGTCATAAACACACACAGAAAAAACACAACACACAAAGCCGGTGTAAACCGGTAGGCAACAGACTGCAAGAAAACCATACCTTGGTCCTTGCCTTGACTGGTTTCCACCTTGAGAGTTCCTAACACATTTAGTAACGTCGGTTAATTAACGCACTAGTCCACTGTCACATTACTACTTCACATTCTTTCATTTTTAGTTATCACATTTCCACATTTTGTCTTAACTTCCATCTTTTAAAATGTCATTATAACACTCCTAACATGTCTTATGTAACCTTATAATATCATTCCTAACTTATCCCTATCATTAGACATCATTTAAATACCTAAAAACCAAGTTTTATAGTGGTCCGGGACTTGGTCCCTAGCTTAGGTCCCGGACCACATGCTAACTCAGCTCTCGGGGGTAATTCAGGGGGTGGTCCGGGTCCTTGTACAAGACCCAAGTCCCGGACCATTGTTATGTGACCCTCGGCCTATTTTACACCCCTGGTTCGGGACTTTAACCAGCACCTAGGTCCCGGACCAAACCTACAGAATTGATAAAATGTCATTTTTCAAATGTTGTTACCTTAGTTTCTCCACCTCCATTAATTGTATAACTTTACCAAGTGTTCCTAGGTATATTCTAATGTCTAGATATCATCTTAAACACACCTAAATCCATGTTTCACTTGTTACTCATTTTTTTTCCTTATAAATTCACTAACACTTATAACACTTTACATTAGGTTTCTAAATGATGTTTCTTACCTAAGAAAACTACTATCCCAAAATGCTTTCTCCTTATTTCAACATCATCTCTTAAGCACCATTTCTTACCAACCTAAACCCTAGTTGATATCTAAGTCCTTCTTGTTTACCTAGAACACCTTAAGACCTAGTTTCTTTTCTTGTACAACACTTAGTCATTTCCTAACACCTCTAACTCACCAAACCTTATGTAAACACTTAGAACTTCTTGCTTCTTACCTAAATTTTGACATGGATTCCCCTAGAACATTACTAAGCCTAAACACTTTGTTTTCTCCATTAAACACACAAAAACACCTAGAATCAACAAGAACACTCTCATACACAACTTCACCAAATTTACACTACATCACAATATAGTGCATAATTTAAATTGCATGGCACTTAGGTCCTTAAAATGCATGGCTCTTAGGCCCTTAAGATGCATAAATCATAAACACTGAATTTCCACATATATATTGCCTTTAACCTGCAAATACACTCAACAACACATATGCCTTTTACTAAGCTCTTGAGAACACTTTACTAAGTCATTCACCATTTGCTCTTTAGGTAGTTTTAATAAGCATTTATAAGCTCATTTCTCCTAAGGCATTAAACCACATTTGGTTAGTAGATTTACCTCTTTTCCAAACACTTCCTTCTTGTTTCCTTACAAAACCGTATGGTATTTTGATTCCTTGTCAAGTTCTAGACAATATACAAACACCATAATGAGTATTCAAGCTTTGAGCTTCATCTCATTGTAAACCCTAATTTTATATTGTTTCAAAAACATTAATGTAGTTGTTTTACCTTGATCTTTGAAGAGAGTTTGAATATATGACAAGAGAGGACTCCACCTAGTCCATGAAGAGGAAATGAAGCTAGAACAAGTCACACAAAGAGCTATATCAATGTGTATTTTCGGTCAAGTAAGAACATGGAGGAAACATGATTTTTCTTGAGATTCCTTACTAGAAGCAAAGGAGAGTAATAATATGTCAAAATACAAGCTCAAGCTCCTCAATGGTGGAACACCTGGCACCGAAATGGGGCTTGGAGTTTTGAGAAGATAGGAATGAAGAGCTTGATGAGAGGAAGAGATTGGTGGTCTTAGAATTTGATTTGGACAAGTGAGCTTGATTTAGCAAGAGGTCAAGATGGAGTTTCTATGGTAGTAGTATTACCGTGAGAGAACAAAGAAGAGAGGTAGAAGATGGTGTTTGGAACTGTGGGAATGAAGGAAAGAAATGAGAATGAAGATAGAACTTGCTTTTAAGGAGATATTTGTAGTATAAAGTAAAAAGTAGTTTTAATTAGTTTTCTTACTTACTTATTATATTAACTAGAGAGTGGTGAGTCACCACACTTAAAAAAACCAGCCCCCTTTATTAGTATGAGGGTATTTTAGTCTTTGTTTGTCATTTAATTACTAATACAACATATGTTATAAACTAGCTATAAAAATCACTATTCACCTAAACAAGGCACTTAGAAGTGAAATTTTTGATTTCCCATTAATATAGCCACCCAAATGTGATACTATATAGTACACATATATATTTAAGAGATGGACATTAGCCACTCAAAACTCATTTACAAGACAATTTTTCAAAAATGTGCTTTAAGACTCCTTAAAGCACATTTTGTGTTTAAACTTGTTTTCAAGCTTGGTTTTCTTTGGTAATTGGTTTAATAATTTCATTAGTATATAAATGAGGTCTTGGTAAGTTCATTAGGTCTTAACCAAGTTTATCGCAAGCTTAGAGCACATTTTGGCTCTTATTGACTTTAAAGCACATTTTGTGTTTTCTTTAGTTTAAATTTGTTTACTAATGTTTCTAAGACTCTTTTTAGTCTTATTACACCCTTTAAACAACATAACTAGGTTTGGGGTATTTCAATCTACCCCCTTAAAAGAACTTTGTCCCCAAAGTTCATACTTCCCACTATCTTAAATATTAGAACATGAAACACATATCAACAACACTTCCATATCACACTAATAACATCTTTACATCATATCGGACACATGGTCCAAACAACAAAACATCCCAACATCATTCAGACTCAGCGGTCTGTAACATTAACAACATGACAATACAACACAGACAATGTATTCAAATACATGTCATACACATAACCGAAACGGCTCTACCCCCCTTAAATAGGGGTACGCCCCGTACCCTATGCATACAAACACTAAGAAGTAAACAACGACGGGTACTTCGCCTTCATCTTATCTTCCAGCTCCCAAGTGGCCTCCTCAACGTCCTGGTTAGACCAGAGAACCTTCACCAGTCTCACAGACTTATGGCGGGTGTCTCGAGTCTTAGTGTCCGGAATCCGTACCGGAGTCTCCACTGATCGCATGGTCGGCTCTAAAGTTAGCCTTTCAGGCTGAAGCACATGAGACGGATGAGACATATACTTCTTCAACTGGGAGACATGAAATACATCATGTACCTTGCCCAGCTCGGCGGGTAAGTCAAGTCTATAAGCTACGGGCCGATCCGCTCCGTCAAAATAAGGCCCCACATATTTTGGGCTCAACTTGCCTTTCTGGCCAAAACGAAACACTCCCTTCATGGGGATACTCTCAAAAATACTGATCGCCCACGGCGAACTCCAGGTCACGTCGGCGCACATCTGCGTACGACTTCTGTCTATCCTGAGCTGCTTTCATTAGCCCGGATCTGGCGAACTTCTGCCTGAACTTGCTCAAGATACTCTGGTCCTATAATGACCGTCTCACTCGACTCATCCCAGCATAATGGCGTGCGGCATGGTCTACCGTACAATGCCTGGAAGGGAGACATCTTGATCGATGTATGATAACTGTTGTTGTAACTAAACTCGATCAGATGTAACTTATCAATCCAGCTGGTCTGAAAGTCAAGTGCACATGCACGTAGCATATCCTCAAGTGTCTGGATGGTGCGCTCACTCTGACCATCTGTCTGTGGGTGAAACGCTGTGCTCAATTTCAGTTCAGTACCCAATGCCTCTCGTGTAGACTTCCAATATCTGGATAAGAATCTGGTATCTCTGTCGGATACTATCGTTTTCGGAACACCATGATGTCTTACAATTTCTTTATCGAATAGTTCTGCCAATCTTGCCACTTTCCAGGTGTCCTTCATCGGGATGAATCGGGCCACCTTGGTCAGTCGGTCAACTACAACCCAAATCATATTCAGACCTCCCCTTGTAGGCGGAAGCCCTACCACGAAGTCCATAGATATGTCATGGAACTTCCACTCCGGCACTGGCATTGGCTGTACCATACCACCAGGCCGTCGGTGCTCAAACTTGACCTTCTGACAAGTGAGACACCTCAACACATAGTCATTCACATCCTTTTTCATTCCAGCCCCCAGAAATATCTTTTCATACCTTTATACATCTTTGAAGCTCCGGGGTGAATCGAAGTAGTAGAATAATGGGATTTACTCAATATGTGCTCCTTCAACTCAGCGCTACTCCTGGGTATACACAACCGGCCATTAAGCCTAATCAGGTCATCATCGTGGAGTCTGAAGTCGTACTTCTGACCCTCGAATGTGCCATCAATAAGCTTCTGTCTAATCTCCATCATGTACTGATCCGTCATCTGAGCACTCCGCACCTCTTCAACCAAGCCAGTATGAGAGACTAGCGAATGGAGAGAGTGTGCTCGGCGACTCAATGCGTCAGCTACCACATTTGCCTTACCCTCCTTGTACTGTAAATTGATGTCGTAATCATTCAGAAATTCAACCCACCTTCTTTGCCTCATGTTCAACTCCTTCTGAGTGAACAAGTACTTTAAACTCTTGTGGTCAGAATAAATCGTCACACTTACCCCATACAAGTGATGTCGCCATATCTTCAGTGCGAAGACAATGGCCTCCAATTCTAAGTCATGGGTAGGGTAGTTCTCCTCATGCTTCTTCAGCTGTCGGGAGGCGTAAGCCACGACCTTCCCGTGTTGCATCAACACACAACCCATACCCCTGCCTGATGCGTCGCAATAGACCTCAAAACCATCTGGACCGTCTGGTAATGTCAGAACCGGTGCAGATGTCAGAGCATCCTTGAGACTCGTGAAAGCCCTCTCACAGTCGACTGTCCACTCGAATGGTGCATCCTTTTTCATCAAGGAAGTCATCGGCTTCGAGACACTGGAGAAGTCCTTCACAAATCTCCTATAGTGACCTGCCAGACCGAGGAAGCTCCTGATATCGGTAACTGTCTTCGGCCTAGGCCAGGTGCGCACTGCATCTATCTTTGCCGGATCAACAGTGATCCCGGCCTCAGAAATCACATGTCCAAGGAAGGACACTTGATTCAACCAAAATTCACACTTAGAAAATTTAGCATAAAGCTGATTCTTTCTCAATGTCTGCAATACATCTCTCAGGTGGCTCTCATGCTCACCTCTCGATTTCGAATACACAAGTATGTCATCGATGAAGACTACTACTGATTTGTCCAACTGATCTTGGAACAAACGGTTCATTAGGTCCATGAACTTTGCTGGTGCATTTGACAAGCCAAACGGCATAACTGTGAACTCATAATGCCCATACCTACTTCTGAAAGCTGTCTTTTCGATATCACTGTCCCGGATGGCAATCTGGTGGTATCCGGAACGTAGGTCTATCTTGGAGAATACTGATGCTCCCCTCAGCTGATCAAATAGATCGTCGATGCGTGGTAAGGGGTAGCGGTTCTTCACCGTAACAGCATTCAGCTCCCGATAATCAATACATAGGCGGAGGCTACCGTCCTTCTTCTTCACGAAGAGGACCGGCGCTCCCCATGGTGAAACACTAGGGCGGATAAAGCCCTTGTCGAGTAGGTCTCTCAGCTGCTCCTTGAGCTCTATCATCTCTGCTGGAGCCATACGGTAAGGTGCTTTCGCAATGGGTCCGGTGCCCGGGACTAGATCAATCTCAAACTCAACCTCTCGTGCTGGCGGCATGCCCGGCAGTTCCTTAGGAAATACATCAGGAAACTCCGACACTACCGACACATCTGGGCTAAACTCAGGGTCTCTCTCTATGTCCTGGACATAGCAGAGGTATACATCACTCCCTCGTCGTAACTCGTGATACATAGCCATGGCGGTGATGATCTGAGTCGAAGGCTCCCTGGGCCTCTGGCGGTAAGATATGGTAACCCCAGATGGACTCCGAAGAAGCAGTCGATGCTCGGCACACAGGATTCTGCCCTTGTACCGCTCCAACCAGTTCATCCCGACAATCACATCAAAGCCTAGCCCGTCGAACTCTATCAAGTCGATCGGAAACTCTTCACCCCTGATTCGAACAACAGCACCTCGGTAGTAGCGGGTACATCTGATCCGCTCTTTCGACGGGAGAGTGACCACGAAGTCTGGCATCTCTTCACCGTCTAACCCCAGCCTCTTCGCAAATGACAGCGAAATAAATGTGTGTGAGGCTCCAGAGTCGAACAAGATCGATGCATCCTCGCCATTCACTGGAAAGGTACCGGTGAGGATTGTGCCGCTCTTGCCGGCTTCTGCCTTGTTGCAGACACTCAGTATACCTCCCGTTCCGAGTGCACAACCTAATTCATTGGCAAACTAATAAGTATTGGGTAACAACACGGTTTATATGCTTCAAACAACTCCACTTTATTCATTAACACACTCTTTTTACAACATTCATTGGCTTATACTGTCGCCATGATTTACACTTACAACATCCTTAATACACACTGGTTTATCGCATCACATATTTATACAAGGCTTAAAACTGTCTGAAGGTTAAATTCAAACGTCCGGGTTTCATGTGTGTGGCATTGATCACTGCCGACGGTGCGGTATTCAGTTTGATCTTTCTGATGCCATGGTATAGCATCCTTGATTGCCCACCCATGATTAGTACATCTCTCGATTTCAGCAGTAGCTTCTTTGCGAGATCAGCATGCTTCTGCTCGCCATATACAAACACTGCGGTATCACCAATGGACCAAGACACCACGGGTACTCCCTTACTTAGAGACTCGGGTGACTCGTCCTTGTCTTGGTGTATACCTAACCGTCCACCTTTCTGGTAGAAGTTCACAATACATAGATCTGCTTTTACACTTGGAATTGATTCCGTTTCAACTTGCTGAGCAATTCCCACGGCGTGGTTAACGACCGCATGGAACTCCTCTGGTATACTTGATACTGTTGCTCCATCTTCAGCTCGCACTTCCTGATATGACTTGGTGTAAGGGTTCCAGTCCTTACCCATGCACATCATCTTCATTTGCATCCTTGCTCCGTTCGGGTATTCGGGTGTGTAAAACCCTCCTGGTTTTGCTCCATGTTCGTCGCATCGTCTGATGATTTGGATTTGTGCCTCCGGTGTCAGGTATCCATTTAAGAGTATCATACCTGGCTGGATAACCTGACATTGCTCCAACGGAAAGTCGGTGATGTTGATGGTGGTTTCTTCAGGGTTTGGTGTGGGTGGGATTGGATAACATATATTGAAGTTTCCTTTAAGTTTAGAGTACTCTAATTAGGTAAATCTCACACTATACTTTATTCATTTACTCACATGATTGTTTATTTAAACTCACTCACACACATGCATGTAATGCGGTATGCAGACACTTTTTCATTTAACAGTTTAGGTGGTACCTGGTCTTGCAGAGGATCCTGGTGCCTCTGACCGGTCCACCACATTCAGGGCGGCCTTGCCGGACCCCGACCCCTTCCCCTTCTGGGACTCTGTGTACCTCTGATCTGGGGGTGGCTGATTCGCCGTCTTCTGGCCATCGGTGGTCGCAGTGGCCTTACCCTTCCATTGCCCCTTGGGCCTGTAGTTCCTACTGTTTGGGTTCTGCCAGCATTCATGATCGCGGTGACCCATCTTCTTACAGTATCGGCACTGAACATCGTTACCCTTGCAGTCCTTGCCGGGGTGGTCGCCGTTGTACCACTTGCAGTAATAGTGGCGCTCCGGTCCAGAGCCCGCGCTAGCTGCTATCACAATACACAATCAATACTTTTTCCACAACTTATCAACATATACTCTAACTTATCACACAGGATTAGACAATTACCCTTAGGTGGGTAAGAACGTAGGGGCTTGGCCGCATACGCATAGGTGAGCTGCAGAGGCTCCTCAGCAGTGGTGGTCTGGGCCTGGCCCTTGCCACCTTGTTGCTGTCCTTTCGGGGACTGGGGGTATGATTTCTTCTTCTTCCCTCCCCACTGCCCTTGCGTGCCTTGGCCCTCGTTCTGAGCCTTGCGCTTGAGCGCACTCTCCTCGTCCCTCAGACGGACGGTGATCTCCACAATAGCAGCGGCATGATAGCACTCCTATATTTAGGGTGTCAGTTATGCCCCGCCAATTAAATTCACAACTCATTAACACATCGTACACACTTATTCACATTACACTGTAGTTCCTTTACCTGCAAAGTGGTATATCCAGTAGGCCCCATGCCGTAGCGTAGGCGATAGTTCAGTCCGTTGTAGAAACGGTTCACAAGGATCCGGTCTGAGTAACCCAGATCCGGTAGCAGGTGGATAAGTCCGATGAAGGCTGAGTAGTACTCATCTACCGTCATCTTATCCCTTGCCTCAGATTGTCCAACTCCAGGCGCTTGGCCTCTTGCACATGTATAGGGTAGTATTTGGCTCGCAGCAGAGCCGTGTACTCCCTCCACTGAAAGGTCGGGTCAGCAACTCTGCCCTCTCGCACAAGCTTCCACCAGTTTTGTGCCGAGCCCTTCAAGTAGTAAGCAGCAAGTCGTACCTTGACCTGCTCAGGTGGTGCTATGGTTTCGAAGGCGGTCTCCATTTCGGAGATGTATGCCTCGAGCTTACAGGGATCGGTCTCCCCACTGAATGAGGGCGGCCTCAGATCAGCCAACGCCTTGACCCAATTGGTCTCTCGTGGCGGTGGTGGTGGTGGCTGAACTCCCGGCTGTTGCCCTTGCTGTATAGCAGCAACCAAATCGGGTACCAGCTGAGCTACGGCGGCTGCAACTGCCTCAGCCATGGTCTGTGCCGTAGTATCATCACCCTGGTCACCCATACCTCCAGTACCGCGCCCGCGGCCTCTACCTCGTGGTCTACCTGCCATCTGAATTCATGTGAACATCTCATTAGCATTATGCTTGCACACTTATCGGTCCAACGATTGTAACGCTTCCCGATAATAAGGTATCTCCACACTTAGTTAGTGGTCAACCTTTCCAAATCCGTTCACTTAGGTATCTGTAGTTAGGTTTCCTAACTCGGTATATCCCTAAGCTCGGTATTCTAGTCATCAGAGCGATACTTCGCTCTGATACCACTTTTTGTAACACCCCTACTACGCACAACACATTGCTTGGAATCGCAGCGGAAAATAAACAACTAACAGTAACTAAACGAATGGTGCTACAATGCCGTCAACCACCCACGTGGCTAACAAGGCTGAATAAATACAATTGTACCGGTCTGATGATCAGACTCCCGAGCATAGAACTAATAACCATATATATACATCAACATAATACCGAGTGTTTACATAATCCTTCACTGTATACCGTCACTGTAAACCAACATAATCAAGTATATAACAAGCCACGGGAGCACAGGCGCAACCCGGGCAACATCCAAAAGTACTCCAAAAGTAAACTACTCTCTAGGATCTAGAGCCACTCTGCTTCTTCGATCCTCATCCTGCAGTATAAGAAATATGGATCCCCCGAGGGGGTCAGCAACCCTTGGTTGGCATGGTTAACGCGCAGCCCATCGACTACCGGAATGCACGCAACTATTTGTCATGATGACATGGTATTTATTTTAAACACACAATTCATACATATATAACATAACACGGGTATTGTACACATCATAACACACAACACACACATACAATTCCTTTTAGGAAGAGAACCAACACAGTTAGTCCCCACTGAGAGCCTAGAGAATGTTGCCACGCTCATACTTAGCTCGTTACATAACTCGTTACCGTCCTGTTAGATTGAACGGTTAACTTAACACAAGGTGCCTCGGATATAGTGATCCAAGCACACCGAAATAACACATAGTATGCCCCTGTGGCCCGACGTGAGTCAGTAAAATAGCCTTGGTTAAGCTAAAGGGAAGGTTAGAAACCAAATTGGAAACTTAACCATAACATACAGAGAGAATCGAACCGGTTATGACATCGACTCCCATACTCACACGCGTGGCCGGAACAGACCGGACTCCTCACTTCCCCTGTTAGCCCTTGTTAGTAGTTCATCATTGAACTCAACAAACAATCCACAATAATAGGTCAAGTCTTGTTAGACACACACAAGGGGAGAGAGAGCCATACTTAACAACATAATAATATTTAACAACTGTAAACTCTTTACATGGTTTAATCTTACAAAGTCATAAACACACAGAAAAACAAACAACACACAAGCCGGTGTAAACCGGTAGGCAACAGACTGCAAGAAAACCATACCTTGGTCCTTGCCTTGACTGGTTTCCACCTTGAGAGGTTCCTAAACACATTTAGTAACGTCGGTTAATTAACGCACTAGTCCACTGTCACATTAACTACTTCACATTTCTAGTTATCACATTTCCACATTTTGTCTTAACTTCCCATCTTTTAAAATGTCATTATAACACTCCTAACATGTCTTATGTAACCTTATAATATCATTCCTAACTTATCCCTATCATTAGACATCATTTAAATACCTAAAAACCAAGTTTTATAGTGGTCCGGGACTTGGTCCCTAGCTTAGGTCCCGGACCACATGCTAACTCAGCTCTCGGGGGTAATTCAGGGGGTGGTCCGGGTCCTTGTACAAGACCCAAGTCCCGGACCACATTGTTATGTGACCCTCGGCCTATTTTACACCCCTGGTCCGGGACTTTAACCAGCACCTAGGTCCCGGACCAAACCTACAGAATTGATAAAATGTCATTTTTCAAATGTTGTTACCTTAGTTCTCCACCTCCATTAATTGTATAACTTTACCAAGTGTTCCTAGGTATATTCTAATGTCTAGATATCATCTTAAACACACCTAAATCCATGTTTCACTTGTTACTCATTTTTTTTCCTTATAAATTCACTAACACTTATAACACTTTACATTAGGTTTCTAAATGATGTTTCTTACCTAAGAAAACTACTATCCCAAAATGCTTTCTCCTTATTTCAACATCATCTCTTAAGCACCATTTCTTACCAACCTAAACCCTAGTTGATATCTAAGTCATTCTTGTTTACCTAGAACACCTTAAGACCTAGTTTCTTTTCTTGTACAACACTTAGTCATTTCCTAACACCTCTAACTCACCAAACCTTATGTAAACACTTAGAACTTCTTGCTTCTTACCTAAATTTTGACATGGATTCCCCTAGAACATTACTAAGCCTAAACACTTTGTTTTCTCCATTAAACACACAAAAACACCTAGAATCAACAAGAACACTCTCATACACAACTTCACCAAATTTACACTACATCACAATATAGTGCATAATTTAAATTGCATGGCACTTAGGTCCTTAAAATGCATGGCTCTTAGGCCCTTAAGATGCATAAATCATAAACACTGAATTTCCACAATATATATTTGCCTTTAACCTGCAAATACACTCAACAACACATATGCCTTTTACTAAGCTCTTGAGAACACTTTACTAAGTCATTCACCATTTGCTCTTTAGGTAGTTTTAATAAGCATTTATAAGCTCATTTCTCCTAAGGCATTAAACCACATTTGGTTAGTAGATTTACCTCTTTTCCAAAACACTTCCTTCTTGTTTCCTTACAAAACCGTATGGTATTTTGATTCCTTGTCAAGTTCTAGACAATATACAAACACCATAATGAGTATTCAAGCTTTGAGCTTCATCTCATTGTAAACCCTAATTTTACATTGTTTCAAAAACATTAATGTAGTTGTTTTACCTTGATCTTTGAAGAGAGTTTGAATATATGACAAGAGAGGACTCCACCTAGTCCATGAAGAGTTGAAATGAAGCTAGAACAAAGTCACACAAAGAGCTATATCAATGTGTATTTTCGGTCAAGGTAAGAACATGGAGGAAACATGATTTTTCTTTGAGATTCCTTACCTAGAAGCAAAGGAGAGTAATAATATGTCAAAATACAAGCTCAAGCTACTCCAATGGTGGAACACCTTGGCACCGAAATGGGGCTCTTGGAGTTTTGAGAAGATAGGAATGAAGAGCTTGATGAGAGGAAGAGATTGGTGGTCTTAGAATTTGATTTGGACAAGTGAGCTTGATTTAGCAAGAGGTCAAAGATGGAGTTTCTATGGTGGTAGTAGTATTACCGTGAGAGAACAAAGAAGAGAGGTAGAAGATGGTGTTTGGAACCGTGGGAATGAAGGAAAGAAATGAGAATGAAGATAGAACTTGCTTTTAAGGAGATATTTGTAGTATAAAGTAAAAAGTAGTTTTAATTAGTTTTCTTTACTTACTTATTATATTAACTAGAGAGTGGTGAGTCACCACACTTAGAAAAACCGGCCCCCTTTATTAGTATGAGGGTATTTTAGTCTTTGTTTGTCAATTTAATTACTTAATACAACATATGTTATAAACTAGCTATAAAAATCACTATTCACCTAAACAAGGCACTTAGAAGTGAAATTTTTGATTTCCCATTAATATAGCCACCCAAATGTGATACTATATAGTACACATATATATTTAAGAGTAATGATGGACATTTAGCCACTCAAAACTCATTTACAAGACAATTTTTCAAAAATGTGCTTTAAGACTCCTTAAAGCACATTTTGTGTTTAAACTTGTTTTCAAGCTTGGTTTTCTTTGGTAATTGGTTTAATAATTTCATTAGTATATAAATGAGGTCTTGGTAAGTTCATTAGGTCTTAACCAAGTTTATCCCAAGCTTAGAGCACATTTTGGCTCTTATTGACTTTAAAGCACATTTTGTGTTTTCTTTAGTTTAAATTTGTTTACTAATGTTTCTAAGACTCTTTTTAGTCTTATTACACCCTTTAAACAACATAACTAGGTTTGGGGTATTTCAGGTTCGCACTGGGTTACACCCCTTAGAAGTGGCAACGACCACGACTTCGGATTGGTGCCCGAGGAAACCTCGGTCTCCAATTGTCGGGATTGTCTTCTTTCAAAACCTTTTTAGAGAGATTCATTTAAAAGCCAAGGATAGGATTAGGACAAGGAGAGAGAAAGAGAGTGGATGAGGCGTGCTTTTCTGCCAAGCTAGCGCCAAGAAGAAGAATCGATGAATTCAAATGAGTATAGAATGAAGATTTGGGAAAAGTCTGAGGTTGAGTGAATGAACGAGACTTAGAGTCTGGTGGTTTGAAGTTTGTGGGAGCCGGAGAAGGTTTGTGTGTTGAGAGATATGAGAACCACCTTAGAAGGGGAAAATGGTTTTTTGTTTGGAACGAGGTCGCACCCTGGATGGGCTGCCTACGTACTCAACTCCCTGTTGAGATCAGACCTTACGTAGTTCAGTGACATTTAGGATGGCTGGGCTTTTTGAGGTGATCAATGGTTAGAAGTGGTTATTTGGAGGGGAGATACTCAAGTGCAAAAGGGTATTTTGATTGATGTGGGGTCGCACCCTGTGTGGGTTGCCTACGTACTCAATTCCGTATTGAGATCAGACCTTACGTAGTTCACTCCTTTTGGGGATTTGGGAGTTTTGGGGTTTTGAAGGAATTGGGTTTTTGACCTTTTGGGTCTTTGAAGGGTCAAAGAGTTTTTGTGGTCTTTTGATGAGGTTTGACAAATTGTCTGGTTCGTTTAGGAGCTTGAGGTGTGAGAGTCTGTGAGATGCTCAACTCTGTGAGACATTTAGATTCTTGAAATGATGAAGTCTGTGAGACGCTCTGGTCTTTGAGATGTTCGAGGCTAGAAAGGGCTATCAAATTTTAAGAGGTTCGGCTTTTTGAGGAGCTAAGGATTTTTGAAGTGCTTGAATTTGATGAGTCTATTGAGATGTTCGAATCTGTTGAACTGCAGAGACAATCGAGTCTGTTGAGCTGTTGAGACGGTCAAGCCTGTTGAGCTGCTGAGACGGTCGAGTCTGTTGAGCTGCTGAGACGGTCGAGTCTGTTGAGCTGCTGAGACGTTCGAGTCTGCTGAGCTATTGAGACGGTCGAGTCTGTTGAGCTGCTGAGACGGTCGAGTCTGTTGAGCTGCTGAGACGGTCGAGTCTGTTGAGCTGCTGAGACGTTCGAGTCTGCTGAGCTATTGAGACGGTCGAGTCTGTTGAGCTGCTGAGACGGTCGAGTCTGTTGAGCTGCTGAGACGTTTGGAGATTCGAGATGCTTGAGTTCTAAGGAGTTTGGAGTTTGATCTTGAAACTTTTGGAAGAATTTCAAATGCTTTGTGAGGTTGAAGTGTGTCTAATGAGTGTATGAAGAGTATAATGACATGTGAAGAGCTTTGATTTCGAAGAATTCATGAAGAATATCTGGTTTCGGAGTATGAGAGGATTGACTTTGACAGGTGTTTGATGAGAGAGTATGAGAGAGATTGATTTTGCAGTGTGTCTGATGAGAGAGTGTGAGAAGAATTGATTTTGAAGTGTGTTTGATGAGAGAGTTTGATTTTGAAGTGTATTTAATGAGAGAGTTTGATTTTGAAGTGTGTTTGATGAGAGAGTTTGATTTTGAAGTGTGTTTGACTCGTTGGATTTTTTGAATTGATTTGGAATTGGATGATTGATTGATTGTGAATTTTATTCTGACTTTAGAGGATGATTTGGAAAATTTTAAAGGAAACGGGTATTCCTCCCATGGACCGTGTCTAGGACCCGTATGCATTGAGGATACCCCGAACCTAGGGCTTCTCTAAAATGGGCAACCTAATTGGCTTGCTAGGGCCACCTATTCCAGCTCGTTTGGCTGGTTATGGACCGAACCTGATCAAAATTAGATTTGGGCCAAGAGTTACATGGACCCAAACAGGATCAGTCCATACACTTACAAAATCATAGGCAAGAAATGATGAAATGATATGTAGAGATGAATTTCCAAGGCTATATAAACAAATGTACATGCGAACATGGATTTGAAAAGCTATCCAAATAAAACAGATATATGTAAGAAAAGAATTCAGAATCTCTCTAAGTAATTATATACATGTGGACATGGATTTTGAAAGTTTAAGTTATATACGTATGAAATGAATTTCGGAAGTAGTACGAAAATATATGTACAAAAACCAATCATCAAAGCTATCTAGGTAGCGAATCAGAATTATTCAAATCTAAAACTCCCAAAAACTAACAAGATGAGTCCTACTGTATAGGTTGCTAACCAATTGTTAGTCTTATCCTATTTACTATCTTTCAATAGTCAATCAAAGGTTGAAAGTAAGAGAATAATACAAGGGTCATGGGATGAAATCACAATAATGAATAAATCATAAGATTGCACCCGAAAGTAAAAACAGCAAAAGAATTACAAATTGATACAAATACAAATAAAAAAAAACTTAGATAAAAAGCTGCTATGGGGGGTCGCATCGACGCCGCCTCACTTGAGCTGATAGGATCAGCAAGAAGTGCACCAACCGTTACACGTGTTTGAAGTGGAGACCCCGGTAGTCCAAGCCCAAAGTCCCATTTTTAGTCTTATAGCAATTTCCCGTTCCACAAGCATTATGTACATGTCAAAGAACAAAGACAAAGATATACGAGAGTATTAGTAATGAAATATAAGAGGGTTGGGGTGTGTGCAATGGGATCATACGGCCCCTCTCAATGGGAGGAAAGGGGGCAATCTAATCATCTCCCACACCCCAACCGAGAACATAGAAAAGAGTTTCAAGCTGCCAGCAAATGCTATGAATTGTAAGATAAATCAAACATTAGGGTTGCTACGCAGATTAATTCAACATCTCAGATTATGACTTAAACCGAAGTGTAGTATCAAAGGGATAAAGTTGTGAGTCATGTGGGATCATACCTAGAAGGCTTTATATCATTTCCCTCTAAGATGAGGAATTAATAAGGACCAACCAGCCATTGAGTGATTTATCTAACAATTATAGCATAGGGCAACTATCACTCTATTCATGTTCTTGCCTAAGCACAAGGGACAAGTTATATGCTAGTCTCAAACAATTCCCAAACCCATATCAAAGCGTAAGGAGCAATTAGCTATCGAAGGCAGTTAAATCATAGTAAAGGTCAAAGGATAGAATTTCCAAACCCATAGAAGGTAGGCCCGACGCACAAGGGTATAGTCCATTTGCATGATCTGAAAACAAGCTACAAATTTAGCCAGAACAAATCAAGCCAAGCAAAGCCAGCCGAGTCTCATCATTTGCATATGTACCTCGGTGATGACACAGATAACATAGTGGTGAGCATACTGAATTGAATAACCAATAGTAACGAACAAATGCTTAACTCATATTAAGCTCTCAACCGACACCCATGTGCAAGTTATGTGCTGAGACAAATGATTTCCAAACCAAATTCAATGCGCAAGGGGGAAAATCTCACAATTAGCCAACGTTATCCAGCCTAGGGATTCCAAATGGAACGAGTCAAACTCATCCCAAACCAGATTGTATATGTACTTCAGCTGTGCCACAAAGCAAGAGTTGTGAACAGATTTAAACAATATCAATTGGTAATGAGCATGTGCACGAAGCAAACTAAATTCCCAACCAACGTGGATTACACAAGGGTGTAATCTTAAAATCCAACATCAATAAGCCGCAAATAGGATAGAGAATCGAGCTCACCAGCTCTAGCTCGACAAAATAAAATCCATAAACAAGTCTGAACTAACCCGCTGAGCTAGGAGTCAAAATCAATTACCAAGTTAACAACTATATCACACCCGAATCACAGGTAATGCATTCTTAAATCTGAAACCATCAGCAATGAGCAAATTGAATGGGTCTCGCAAGTGGTTTGGCAAGGTCCAGTTTTAACCAAGTTCAGACCTCAGAACTGTTCAATATACCAAAATCACATACTCACGACAATGTCACACCATCGAAACCACATATGCCCACTGGTCAGAAAATGACTGGATAAATATCTTTTTCACTCATCGTAAGCACGCAGATGGGGGTAAGTATGTTCTCCTGAAATCAAATGCTACGATAGCAAAACGAAACTGGGACCCAGTCATGACAATGGGAAAGTGACTCCATCAGAGCAGAAATCGACCGAGACGGATCAACTTGGCATACTAAAAAAATGAAGATCTTATTTAAGAGAAACCAGACATTAATGAATCCTGTGTTGAGGGGAAAGGCCGGAAAACCCCATAAACAAACAGGATTCCAACACAATCCGAGTGAGCCTCTGTTGAGGTTGATGATGCCAAACTGGGAATGACGAAGATCAGTAGGATTGGGACTGATGAAGTCGGGTCTGGGGTTCATGGTTGCGAGATCGAGTGCAGCGGTTGTCCATTATTGATGGAGAATCGAAAATGATGAGTCAACGGGAGACTGGGACACCCGTATTTGAGATGGAGGCGCTGGAGGACTATGTTCTTTGGTTGCTAGTGAGTCGCTAAATTACCACGAGTTAGAGATTGGAGATGAAAAAAGATGTGGAAGACTGGGAATCACAAAGGCTATCTTTGTGCCTCGTTGAGGGAGAAGAAAGTGATGGTTAATCGAGAGAAAATGAAGAGAATAGGGAAGAGATGAAGAGGAGTTTTGTTTTTCCTCGGTTTTTACTTTGAGATCGAGGAAGGAATTGGAGAATAGTGGGGGTTCTTTCTCAGTTGATGAGTGATCGTGATTGAAGATTCCAGGTGACGGCCGGGTCTTGGGATCTGTCCCTGTAGGGTTTTTGATTGCGGTTTTATAAAGAAGATTGGGGTTTCCTCCAGTGGCCATGGGCTTTATTTGGATGTGGGTTAAAAAGAAGAAAATGGGCTGAAAGTAGTTGTGGGTTTAGGGAATTGGGCTAGGTCAGATTTTAACCAAGTGTGGATTGGGTTTGAAAGATGAAAAATGAGTGTGTATAAGCAGAAATGAAAATGAAAATACTAATGCTAATAGTAGAATAAAATAAAATATAACAAAAAGTGAATAGATGAATAAAAATAAAATAAATAAAATAAATAAATAGAATATAAACAAAACAAAATAAGATAGTAGAATAAGTGAATAAACAAAGGGGACGACCTTGAAACTGGACTATCGATGGAAATTCATTTTTTGAAGAATTGTGTTTTTTTTTTTGAAATGTTTTGAAAAAGATTATAAAATGATGGTTTCGTCTTAGCACGCACGCTAATATGTTTTTGAAAAAGAAAGGCAATGACCCCTCTTATTATTTCGGAATTTGCTTTATGGGTTGAGAATTTTTGGTGTCTACAGATGGCTCCCCTTGATTCAATTCTGCAATAGAAGGCTTGCAGAATTGGATCAAGGTTGACGGGGCGCCAAAAATTCTCACTGCGGTTTAGTGGTGCGTTGGGATGCGACCGTGAGTGTATGAATATGATTGGAAGTACGAGGACTTATGACGAGCCTCAGTTAGACCTCTTGACATCTAACCCTAGGACTTATGATGAGCCTAGGGTACTACAATCCGGCTTGGTTTTATGGTGCACGAGGGCTTAGGAGTGCCTCCACTGGACCCCGTCTTATGATATCCAGTCCTAGGGCTTATGACGGGCCTAGAATTCGATTGAGAGTACGAGGACTTAGGAGTGCCTCAACTAGACCTCTTGATATCTATAGCTATAGGACTTATGACGAGCCTATAATACCAACAACCCGATTTGATTTAAGGTGCACGAGGGCTTAGGAGTGCCTCAACTGGACCTCTTGATATCCAGTCCTAGGGCTTATGACGGGCCTAGAATGCGATTGAAAGTCGAGGACTTAGGAGTGCCTCAACTAGACCTCTTGATATCTAGCTATAGGACTTATGATGAGCTATAATAATACCAACACCCGATTTGTGTTTAAGGTGCACGAGGGCTTAGGAGTGCCTCAACTGGACCTCTTGATATCCAGTCCTAGGGGTTATGACGGGCCTAGAATGCGATTGAAAGTACGAGGACTTAGGAGTGCCTCAACTAGACCGCTCTTGATATCTAGCTATAGGACTTATGACGAGCCTATAATACCAACAACCCGATTTGGTTTAAGGTGCACGAGGCTTAGGAGTGCCTCAACTGGACCTCTTGATATCCAGTCCTAGGGCTTATGACGGGCCTAGAATGCGATTGAAAGTATGAGGACTTAGGAGTGCCTCAACTAGACCTCTTGATATCTAGCTATAGGATATTATGAGCCTATAATACTTTGATGGAGTTGTACGAAACTCGCCGCGGTGAAAGGTTGATCTGAAGATGACTTTGATTGTGGATTGATTTGGGATTGGATGCTTTCGGTGGTTGCTCCTGTGAGGGATGTGATAGATGTTGCCCTGGGCTTTGCCAATGTGGGACTCATGTTTCGATTTTGCTTTGACAGTCTCGCCCGATGTGCACTGTAGTTTCGGGATCCAGTAGAACTCTTGGCTCCAGAGTTCGAGATGGCTCCGATTTGATATGTGATTCCCTGTGAGCAACGACTCTGGATTGTTGGTGGGTTCGGGTTCGATATGATCTGAGGGCCCCGGTATGATCGGATGGCTCCAGTTTGATCTGTGGCTCCCTTGTGAGCAACGACTCTGGGATGGTTTATGGGTTCGGGTTCGATATGATCTGAGGGCTCCGGTATGATCGGATGGCTCCAGTTTGATCTGTGATTCCCTTGTGAGCAACGGCTCTGGGATGGTTGGTGGGTTTTGAATCGAAAGGGGATTTTCAGATCGTTGGTGGGTTTTCGATTTGGGTGAAGATTTTCGGGATGGCTGGTGGGTTTCGATCTGGTTAGAGTTGTTCGGGATGGCTGGTGAATTTTGCTTTGCTTCGGGATTTTCTGGGTGGTGTGGGACTCCAAACAATGGATTTATCGTGGTTTGATGAGGTTTTTGATGGCTCCAGAATGAATGACTGTGATTTGAAGGGTTTGTTGTGGAATTTGTAGTGGGTGAATGGTTTTACAAGGGTAGGTGAATGGCTAAACACGGTTTTATGGCTTTAGGGTAGTCCCCATCATGGTTCCAGGATCTTCAGGGATGGCTCCGGGATGACTTTGTATCGGTTGAGCATGACGATGCATTAGCGGGAACGAGGGGGAAGGGAGATTTCGTCTTTGAGGTGGTCGCACCCTGGGCGGGCTGCCTACGTACTCAATTCCATATTGAGATCAGACCATACGTAGTTCGAAACTCTGTGGGCAAGACCCTAGTGACGAAATGGATTTGACGTGGCTCCCGTATTGTTTCTCGGACTTTTGGGATGACCCCTGCGTAATTCCAAGGATGGTTTCAATGTCAGATGATGGCTCCCGTATGGCTCCAGCTTGGTTCTGGATATGGTGTTGAAAGGGATTGGGTATGGCAGTGGATAGCTCCGGGATGGTCTTCGCCTGGCTCCAGATTGGCTTTTGAATGGTTCGATGTACTCGGTGATAGCCCGGGATGGCTCCAAAAAGGCTAGATATAGCTCGATGATGGCCCAGGATAGAGCCGTAATAGTTCGATGTAGCTCAAAGATATCCTAGGATGGCTCTGACTTGACTTCCTTTGATAGGGAGTTACGCTTCAATAGCGGCAGCTGAAGTCTACTTTCGGCGAGACTAGGCGGAGTTCTTACCAATTAGATGTTGATGATGGAGTGCTTATGATGCATGCAAATATTAAATGCTAGATACGATGCAAAATGCATATGCAGTTTGTAGAGAAGGTACGGTCCTATCTCTATTAATACAAGGTTTACGAATATAAGACATCTTCGATTCGATCTTGAATGATTGTTGAATTGAAGGCGTGAATCATTTTCCTCTCATGGAGGGATACGGGTCAATCTCTCGTGAGTTTGGCTGTGTGTGCAAAGCGGTGTGATGATACTCTCGATGCTTAGAGCAGTATTTTCCTGAGAATTTCCTTTTTGAGGTTATGGACTTTCCGTTCCTCACAAATTCCTCTCCTGCAATGGGGTAGGCTGATTATGATTTGGTGGTTTAGTCGAAGAGTCACTCGCACTCTAAAGACCTTGTGAAGTAAGGTCGCACTCATTCACTCATAGTCCTTGTATTGTGAGGTGGGACATGTTGATAACAAGCACGAAGCTTATGATTCATGTTTCAGATCTGATACTTTCAGTTAACGTTCACCAACTAACGAGTCGGAGGTCTTTCATTGGGTTATAACGGGGTTGAGGGGTATGATGTATGTCATATGGGACTGGAGGATTTGTTTAGGAATTGTGGAGTTTTTGTGCAATAGAGGACATGTTTCGCCTTTGCCATGGGTGGAATGATTAGGCGGGTTTTGATAACCCGTTGTCGGTTTCTGTGTGACATCATTGGTCCTTTTGGTTTGGATTTCTCTCCTTCTTGCCTCTCCTTGGCGCACGATTTGAACTTTCTTCTCATTTTTGTGTTATTGAAATTGTGTTTGCTCATCAACTTTTTCAAGCATTATCTGCTTTGTATTTTGGCTTTCAGCTTTAGAGCTGCATTGACTCAACGATCTTCTTGAACATTTTCAGTGTTCTTTTTTGGTGTTTGGCTTTGGAGTTGCCTTGACTCACTGATTTCTTCAAACATTTCATTTGTTGTTTTTGTGAAAGATGGTGGGGAGGGGTCATGGCTCCGGCTCTTTCGAGATCCTCTATTGCAAGGGTGAGTAAGTATGTGTATGTGAGTTGGCATGTTGTGGAGTTCGCAGAAAAAGTTTTATCGTGAAAGGCTCAGCGGGGCTCACTAAGGATTATGTACAGGGCAGTCAAAGCTTTTTTGGTTTTGTGGAGATTTTGATTCCTAAGTGCCTCGTCATTCTCATTAGTTAATGATTGTTTTCTTACTATTCTCATATCTTTGCATGAATCACAGTTCGTGTTTTGCTATCGACATTGATCTCACCCTAAATTATGCCTCTCCCTGTGCTGAAGGAAAGCACAAGTCGCTCATGGTTTTACCTCGATTGGCTTTCTCTACCTTCCCTCATCACTCAATGGATTGTCCAAACGCTCGCTTGAAATTCAAGAGAAAATACTGCTCTTCGCACACTACTCACTTGGTTTTGTGGTGCTGATTTTAATTAGACCCTTGTGTTCATTGATGGGTCAAGAGTTAAGTGGTTCACGCACTATGTTCAATCAAGCTCTCACGATTTTCTCGAAGATGTCATTTCGATATGGAGTATGCAATGCGATTGTCTACCATGCGATGTATTGTGTATAATATGGAATTACTATGTATATGATGCATGAAATGCTGAAAATGATGAATGGAGATGGCTGACTGAATGTTTTTTTTTTTTTTTGCGTTTGTTTTGTGTTTTGGATGCAATGCATGAGTGGTAAGGCTACACCTAGTCTCGCTTGAGTCGAATTCAGCTCATGGTTCATGAAGCTCATCCCACTACTGTTGGCCTTGAAGATGGTCTAGCGGTTGGGGTCATTGTCGGGGTAGCGATTCTCGAGTGAGGTTGGGTTAGTGATCGGCTCCTGGATTTTGGTACTTTTAGGGAGTGACAACTCCCGCATGGTGACCCCACGGTATGACACGCTCTTTCCCTTTTAGTCACTGACACACATGGTGATTCTGATTGGGAGAGGTTTGAACTCGCTTTTCTTTTCTATCCCTTTGAGATCGAGCTCTGGCGGTCGAGAAATTGGGATGAAAGCTGGTGGTGTGGTTGGTGACAATGAACACATGATTATACAATTTTTGAGATGGACATGACTCGTGAATGATTGATGGAATTGAAATGGCTGGAAGTGCAAGTGACTCTTTCTTTTTTGTGTGGAATGCGATGCATGTGTTTTTGCTTTGCTCGGTTGCACTTGTTGGTGTTGTTTATTTAGGAGATACCTCCTGTAGATACCGTGATTCTCGCCCCATAAAGCAAAGTTGATAAATGATATATAACTGTGAGGAGTCGTTCCTTATTCATTCTTCTCTTTATTCGTGCATGCCAAAAGAAACCAAGTTTTAGAAAAACAATTTTGAAAACGCGTGTTTTCAAAGTGGTGGATTTTCTCAATAGAAATTTTGATGTTCGATCATTCGCAAATAAAATAGGGAATGGGGAACCCTATACACATTGATCTAAATAATTCAAAAGGGAACATGTAAACCTATACATGTAATCTATTCAGAAATTGACAAGAGAGAAAAGAATGCTAGGGGAAACCTATACATCAATTCTAAAAGTCATTAAATGGGGGAGTTTGAGTATAAAAACTTCTCCCGAATTCTTCTGCTTTGTCTTTGAGCTTCTGACTGGCAGCTCATTCATGTTTGGGCTTCTGATTGGCCACTTGTTCGTCTTCGGGATCTTGACCGGCTACTTGCTCATCTTCTGGCTCTTGCAGCGAAGCGGTATTGTGATCAAACAAAACCGATTGGTGTTCTTCTGACTCTCAAAAATTTGAACTCGAATCAATCGTTGCTGGTCTTCATGTCGCTCGACTCGGGTTGGTGCACCTCTGATTTTTGGTTCAGAATGCAGCTGTTGATCTTCATGCGCTCCATCTGCTCCGACGAGGGAAATAAGGGGCGTTTTTTTGAGAAAGGAAAGGTGAATGATCGAGCACAAGTTCTTTGTGAAAATCCACCACTTATGTGAAAACACGAATGACTAGTACGCTCCACGGTAATGACCGCTACTCTTGAAGGTGGGTTGAACTTCAAAAATAGCGGGTCGCAACATGGGGACTAAATCATTTATTTTGAAATACGTTTGTGAAAATAAACTTTGAAACTGTTTTCAAAAACTATTTTGAAGCAATGTTGGTGAAAAATGTTGTTTGAAATTCGTTTGTAGAAAGTAGGCTTTTGAAATCTGTTTTTGAAAATAGTTTTTTGAAATAACATTTGTGAGAAGTAGTGTTTTAAAAATCATTTGTAAACAGTAGATTTTTGAAATCTGGTCTTTGCAAACTATTTGACAAAGTTTTTTTCTGGAAGACTTTGATTGAAATCGATTTTGAAAACTGTTTTGGATATAACAATTTTGAAAATCATTATTTTTTTTGGAAATCATTCGAGATGAACGACATTGAAGAGATTTCATTAGAGTGTTCAAACTGATTCATTTTCAAATTTTTGCTCATTTTTGAAACGTGATCAAATAGATGTAAGCGCAAAATAAAAATCGTGGCTGATTTTATGTGGAGCTGAGTGTGAATGATTGGGATAATCACCTTCCAGGTCAATCAATGCTTCCATACCACCGGGGGAACCGTCGTTCCTTTACTGTTCATCTCTCGGGATTTATCTCTGTTATGCCTTGTGGGGCACGTCATCAAGAAAGTCCGAGTGCTTAAGTTCGAAAGGTCAGGATACCCGAAGTGATATAGTCACACGAGCCACGGCCGGGGATTATCACAACATACTCACTTTTGGAAACTTGGGGAAGTACTGCATGGGAACGGGTCTCCCCACGTCTGCACGATAAGGTGTGTCTAAAGTCCAAATTATTCGTTGACTACGCTTTGTCATGTATGGGTATCCGTAAATACGGGATCCGCTATGAATTTGTAGCGCGACATTGGGCTTTAAAGACACCCGTGGTGCAGAGGAATCATGGAGAACTGAGCCCATGCAATCTTCAGGGTAAGGCAGAGGGTGGTCAGACAGCGGCGGCATACAAGGGTGACTACCCATAAAACCCGTCCTAGACACTGGACCAGGCAGCTGGACACTGAAGGCTCATGGCTCACTATATGCTGGCTTAGACTCGGGTAATGGAGGATATGTTTGGATCATGAGCTTCAAGGCGTAGGTCTTGGACCTGTTACCTCGTGGGTTAACTCCTTCTAGGAAGACCCAACTCATGGGAATCAACAACCGTGGACCGGTTGGGATCCCGTGACTCGTGACAAATCAGGTGACACGAGGAATGCATGTCCTAGCTACCGCTACCCGATGCAACAATGGGTTGACTCCTTCTAGGAAGGCCCCATTTAGAAAAATAAGCAATAAACATTATGTCATGCATGAAGAGCAGCAAAAATAAGACAGTAAAACACAACAATATACACACAAAAGTGAAGCATGCAAATAGTAAAGCACACATATGGCACTCAAGGCCAATCTCGAACTCGAACTCTCATCCTAACTATCCTCTCAGATCACACTCTAAGTGTGGAGCAGAGTAGTCCAAGTGGCTTTGAGATGAATCTCTTGAAGGTTTTGAAAGAAGTGGGGAAGTCCCGACAATTTTGAATGGAGTTCAGTCTTCCTTGAGTTTGAGAAAAACTTACTCAAGTTTTCCCCAGCGGAGTCGCCATTCTGTGGAGGGTGATTTTTCGGCATGAGGGGGGTCTATCTAAAATACGGTCTAACTAAGAAGTCTAGATCCTAAGAATTTGCATTCTGTGGAGGGTGAAAACCCGTATTCATGGCAGCCCTCAAATACCTACTACATCGTCCGTCTTTCCCAGAAAGCATAAAGGGGAATGCAAGTGTGCACTACACCCCGCTCTCAATGGGCTCCACGCGGACTTATGCCCTAAGGGCGGAATTGACTAGAGTCGCCACCTAGTTTTGACCTAAGATACTAGGAAGGAAGGGAAGGAGGGTTCTAAGAACCGTTGGTTGACTCTGAGATTGTTGCCTATGGATAGGACTTATCTGGTCATGTCAGAGATTCTGTGTTGGGTTCGCACTGGGTTACACCCCTTAGAAGTGGCAACGACCACGACTTCGGATTGGTGCCCGAGGAAACCTCGGTCTCCAATTGTCGGGATTGTCTTCTTTCTTCAAAACCTTTTTAGAGAGATTCATTTAAAAGCCAAGGATAGGATTAGGACAAGGAGAGAGAAAGAGAGTGGATGAGGCGAGCTTTTCTGCCAAGCTAGCGCCAAGAAGAAGAATTGATGAATTCGAATGAGTATAGAATGAAGATTTGGGAAAAGTCTGAGGTTGAGTGAATGAACGAGACTTAGAGTCTGGTGGTTTGAAGTTTGTGGGAGCCGGAGAAGGTTTGTGTGTTGAGAGATATGAGAACCACCTTAGAAGGGGAAAATGGTTTTTTGTTTGGAACGGGGTCGCACCCTGGATGGGCTGCCTACGTACTCAACTCCCTGTTGAGATCAGACCTTACGTAGTTCAGTGACATTTAGGATGGCTGGGCTTTTTGAGGTGATCGATGGTTAGAAGTGGTTATTTGGAGGGGAGATACTCAAGTGCAAAAGGGTATTTTGATTGATGTGGGGTCGCACCCTGTGTGGGTTGCCTACGTACTCAATTCCGTATTGAGATCAGACCTTACGTAGTTCACTCCTTTTGGGGATTTGGGAGTTTTGGGGTTTTGAAGGAATTGGGTTTTTGACCTTTTGGTCTTTGAAGGGTCAAAGAGGTTTTGTGGTCTTTTGATGAGGTTTGACAAATTGTCTGGTTCGTTTAGGAGCTTGAGGTGTGAGAGTCTGTGAGATGCTCAACTCTGTGAGACATTTAGATTCTTGAAATGATGAAGTCTGTGAGACGCTCTGGTCTTTGAGATGTTCGAGGCTAGAAAGGGCTATCAAATTTTAAGAGGTTCGGCTTTTTGAGGAGCTAAGGATTTTTGAAGTGCTTGAATTTGATGAGTCTATTGAGATGTTCGAATCTGTTGAACTGCAGAGACATTCGAGTTTGTTGAGCTGTTGAGACGGTCGAGCCTGTTGAGCTGCTGAGACGGTCGAGTCTGTTGAGCTGCTGAGACGGTCGAGTCTGTTGAGCTACTGAGATGTTCGAGTCTGCTGAGCTATTGAGACGGTCGAGTCTGTTGAGCTGCTGAGACGGTCGAGTCTGTTGAGCTGCTGAGACGGTCGAGTCTGTTGAGCTGCTGAGACGTTCGAGTCTGCTGAGCTATTGAGACGGTCGAGTCTGTTGAGCTGCTGAGACGGTCGAGTCTGTTGAGCTGCTGAGACGTTTGGAGATTCGAGATGCTTGAGTTCTAAGGAGTTTGGAGTTTGATCTTGAAACTTTTGGAAGAATTTCAAATGCTTTGTGAGGTTGAAGTGTGTCTAATGAGTGTATGAAGAGTATAATGACATGTGAAGAGCTTTGATTTCGAAGAATTCATGAAGAATATCTGGTTTCGGAGTATGAGAGGATTGACTTTGATAGGTGTTTGATGAGAGAGTATGAGAGAGATTGATTTTGCAGTGTGTCTGATGAGAGAGTGTGAGAAGAATTGATTTTGAAGTGTGTTTGATGAGAGAGTTTGATTTTGAAGTGTATTTAATGAGAGAGTTTGATTTTGAAGTGTGTTTGATGAGAGAGTTTGATTTTGAAGTGTGTTTGACTCGTTGGATTTTTTGAATTGATTTGGAATTGGATGATTGATTGATTGTGATTTTATTCTGACTTTAGAGGATGATTTGAAAATTTTAAAGGAAACGGGTATTCCTCCCATGGACCGTGTCTAGGACCCGTATGCATTGAGGATACCCCGAACCTAGGGCTTCTCTAAAATGGGCAACCTAATTGGCTTGCTAGGGCCACCTATTCCAGCCCGTTTGGCTGGTTATGGACCGAACTTGATCAAAATTAGATTTGGGCCATAGTTACATGGACCCAAACAGGATCAGTCCATACACTTACAAAATCATAGGCAAGAAATGATGAAATGATATGTAGAGATGAATTTCCAAGGCTATATAAACAAATGTACATGCGAACATGGATTTGAAAAGCTATCCAAATAAAACAGATATATGGAAGAAAAGAATTCAGAATCTGTCTAAGTAATTATATACATGTGGACATGGATTTTGAAAGTTTAAGTTATATACGTATGAAATGAATTTCGGAAGTAGTACGAAAATATATGTACAAAAACCAATCATCAAAGCTATCTAGGTAGCGAATCAGAATTATTCAAATCTAAACTCCCAAAAACTAACAAGATGAGTCCTACTGTATAGGTTGCTAACCAATTGTTAGTCTTATCCTATTTACTATCTTTCAATAGTCAATCAAAGGTTGAAAGTAAGAGAATAATACAAGGGTCATGGGATGAAATCACAATAATGAATAAATCATAAGATTGCACCCGAAAGTAAAAACAGCAAAAGAATTACAAATTGATACAAATACAAATAAAAAAAAACTTAGATAAAAAGATGCTATGGGGGGTCGCATCGACGCCGCCTCACTTGAGCTGATAGGATCAGCAAGAAGTGCACCAACCGTTACACGTGTTTGAAGTGGAGACCCCGTAGTCCAAGCCCAAAGTCCCATTTTTAGTCTTATAGCAATTTCCCGTTCCACAAGCATTATGTACATGTCAAAGAACAAAGACAAAGATATACGAGAGTATTAGTAATGAAATATAAGAGGGTTGGGGTGTGTGCAATGGGATCATACGGCCCCTCTCAATGGGAGGAAAGGGGGCAATCTAATCATCTCCCACACCCCAACCGAGAACATAGAAAAGAGTTTCAAGCTGCCAGCAAATGCTATGAATTGTAAGATAAATCAAACATTAGGGTTGCTACGCAGATTAATTCAACATCTCAGATTATGACTTAAACCGAAGTGTAGTATCAAAGGGATAAAGTTGTGAGTCATGTGGGATCATACCTAGAAGGCTTTATATCATTTCCCTCTAAGATGAGGAATTAATAAGGACCAACCAGCCATTGAGTGATTTATCTAACAATTATAGCATAGGGCAACTATCACTCTATTCATGTTCTTGCCTAAGCACAAGGGACAAGTTATATGCTAGTCTCAAACAATTCCCAAACCCATATCAAAGCGTAAGGAGCAATTAGCTATCGAAGGCAGTTAAATCATAGTAAAGGTCAAAGGATAGAATTTCCAAACCCATAGAAGGTAGGCCCGACGCACAAGGGTATAGTCCATTTGCATGATCTGAAAACAAGCTACAAATTTAGCCAGCACAATCAAGCCAAGCGAAGCCAGCCGAGTCTCATCATTTGCATATGTACCTCGGTGATGACACAGATAACATAGTGGTGAGCATACTGAATTGAATAACCAATAGTAACGAACAAATGCTTAACTCATATTAAGCTCTCAACCAACACCCATGTGCAAGTTATGTGCTGAGACAAATGATTTCCAAACCAAATTCAATGCGCAAGGGGGAAAATCTCACAATCAGCCAACGTTATCCAGCCTAGGGATTCCAAATGGAACGAGTCAAACTCATCCCAAACCAGATTGTATATGTACTTCAGCTGTGCCACAAAGCAAGAGTTGTGAACAGATTTAAACAATATCAATTGGTAACGAGCATGTGCACGAAGCAAACTAAATTCCCAACCAACGTGGATTACACAGGGGTGTAATCTTAAAATCCAACATCAATAAGCCGCAAATAGGATAGAGAATCGAGCTCACCAGCTCTAGCTCGACAAAAAAAATCCATAAACAAGTCTGAACTAACCCGCTGAGCTAGGAGTCAAAATCAATTACCAAGTTAACAACTATATCACACCCGAATCACAGGTAATGCATTCTTAAATCTGAAACCATCAGCAATGAGCAAATTGAATGGGTCTCGCAAGTGGTTGGCAAGGTCCAGTTTTAACCAAGTTCAGACCTCAGAATTGTTCAATATACCAAAATCACATACTCACGACAATGTCACACCATCGAAACCACATATGCCCACTGGTCAGAAATGACTGGATAAATATCTTTTTCACTCATCGTAAGCACGCAGATGGGGGTAAGTATGTTCTCCTGAAATCAAATGCTACGATAGCAAAACGAAACTGGGACCCAGTCACGACAATGGGAAAGTGACTCCAGAGCAGAAATCGACCGAGACGGATCAACTTGGCATACTAAAAAAAATGAAGATCTTATTTAAGAGAAACCAGACATTGATGAATCCTGTGTTGAGGGGAAAGCCGGAAAACCCCATAAACAAACAGGATTCCAACACAATCCGAGTGAGCCTCTGTTGAGGTTGATGATGCCAAACTGGGAATGACGAAGATCAGTAGGATTGGGACTGATGAAGTCAGGTCTGGGGTTCATGGTTGCGAGATCGAGTGCAGCAGTTGTCCATTATTGATGGAGAATCGAAAATGATGAGTCAACGGGAGACTGGGACACCCGTATTTGAGATGGAGGCGCTGGAGGACTATGTTCTTTGGTTGCTAGTGAGTCACTAAATTACCACGAGTTAGAGATTGGAGATGAAAAAAGATGTGGAAGACTGGGAATCACAGAGGCCATCTTTGTGCCTCGTTGAGGGAGAAGAAAGTGATGGTTAATCGAGAGAAAATGAAGAGAATAGGGAAGAGATGAAGAGGAGTTTTGTTTTTCCTCGGTTTTTACTTTGAGATCGAGGAAGGAATTGGAGAATAGTGGGGGTTCTTTCTCAGTTGATGAGTGATCGTGATTGAAGATTCCAGGTGACGGCCGGGTCTTGGGATCTGTCCCTGTAGGGTTTTTGATTGCGGTTTTATAAAGAAGATTGGGGTTTCCTCCAGTGGCCATGGGCTTTATTTGGATGTGGGTTAAAAGAAGAAAATGGGCTGAAAGTAGTTGTGGGTTTAGGGAATTGGGCTAGGTCAGATTTTAACCAAGTGTGGATTGGGTTTGAAAGATGAAAAATGAGTGTGTATACAGAAATGAAAATGAAAATACTAATGCTAATAGTAGAATAAAATAATATAAGAAAAAGTGAATAGATGAATAAAAATAAAATAAATAAATAGAATATAAACAAAACAAAATAAGATAGTAGAATAAGTGAATAAACAAAGGGGACGACCTTGAAACTGGACTATCGATGGAAATTCATTTTTTGAAGAATTGTGTTTTTTTTGAAATGTTTTGAAAAAGATTATAAAATGATGGTTTCGTCTTAGCACGCACGCTAATATGTTTTTGAAAAAGAAAGCAATGACCCCTCTTATTATTTCGGAATTTGCTTTATGGGGTGAGAATTTTTGGTGTCTACAGGTAGGCTCTTTGGGTCCCAACCAAGTTCACTCCAAGCTTAGAGCATGTTTTTGCTCACACTCACGTGTCTTAGTGTTTTATTGTGTTTTAACTATGGTTTAAACTATACACTGATGTTCCTAAGGCACTTTTTAGCCTTTAGATAACATATTTAAACATTTAAACAACATACCAAGGTTTGGGGTATTTCAGAAATGCGATACAATACATAAGTACAATACGAGATTCAATTACACCACATCATCATTCATATATTTCATGAATTATACAAACTATTGTTCAAGAGATTTATACCAAGAACAACATAAACAAGCACAAGTAGGTGCAATATAGTCCGATTCGTGCATTTATCTTATTGGTGGTCAAGTAAGCACACAAATCGGGGTAACCAGATTAGGATACAGGGCATGAAGAAATCATACCTTTCACCGTTGACTTTGGACTCACCGACTCCCTTCGGTGTTCAACTATTTGAATCCTATCACATACATACAGTTGGATGGTTAATTATCCATAATTAACCTTACTTATTACTTTCCTAAAGTTTCCTAGTTTATACTTACTAACTCTTTGTTACTTGCATACATTTACTTAAGTTACTTACTTACAATTATTTTCTAAGCTTGTTTATAGCCTTAATGACCATTAAATATCATTAATTATGTCTTAAGCATCTTATACAATCATTACCCATCCTTACCCTACCTTAGAATAGCTTCAGAACACATTCTGGAGGGTTTTTAGGGGTGTCCGGTTAGTGTCCGGGTTACAAACCCGGACCATGGTGTTTGTTCAGTCTCGGTTGAAAATTATGTGTGGTCCGGGTTTAGGGCTGGGTTTACAACCCGGACCATACACTGTTATTCCTCTCGGGTGAAAAATTTGGGTGGTCCGGGTTTGGGGATTGGTTTGCAAACCCGGACCATTCCTTTGCAAAACTCTCAGGGTGTATTTTAGGGGTGGTCCGGGTTAGCATCTTGGTTTGTAAACCCGGACCATCCCATTGTAAAACTTTCTGTCGGATTTTAAGGCTAGTCCGGGTTTGTGTTCTGGTTTGCAAACCCGGACTAGTTACAATATTATGATTTATATAAGTTTTTCAACTTGTTTAATCTCCAAACTTCTACCAATCTCTTCCCTAATATTCCTACGTATAATTTAGTATATTTTAGAATTGATTAAGCACTTTAAACTAGCCTAATCCACCTCCATCAAAACCTGTTACAAAACACCATTCGCTGTTAAATTTTCTCCCCTGTTACAGTTTTTGCTCTTCTCCAAATGCTACCGATTTTGCTACAACTCCTACCATTCAATACTTCCTCCACCAATGTCACTCCTAGCATCCCAAATACCTCCTCTTACCATGCCAATTCATTTCCAAGCAATTGTACCATCTATACCCAAGTCCAACATTCATTTTACCAAGTCTTACACTCTAATCTTTTCTAACTTCTCCAATGCATGTTAATACACTTTGCTACAGATTTTGCACTACTTACTTCTCATACTACTACCTACCTCTTCTAGTGCCATTTCTAAGGTTCTAATGTGTTACAATACATTCGCTACCTCTCTCAATCTATCCACTAATTAACTCCATTCAAAATCTGTTACATACACATATTATTCACCTAGTTCCTAATCTCTTAAGTGTTCTAGTTCTAGGTAAATTTTGCCATGGTCTCCCCTATATTTCATACTCTCACCACATTTTTCTAGATCACAATTCAACACTTATTTCACCTGTTTGAAAACAGCGTTAATATACAAGCTCACATAACCAAATACCAAACACAAAGCACTCTTAGAAATTCCTGCACTCAACATTTAATCCTCAACTATGTTTGTGATAGTTTTTACTTGTTTTCAAAGCCTCAATACAATTCAATTATCCTTCCACATTACATTATTGTTCATTACCATCTTACAGTACAAATTTTACTCTTTAAAAACTGTTACACAAGCACATACAAGACTACACAAAGGTAAGCACAATTTACCTTGTTTCTCCTCTAGTTTCCTTTCTCTCCTTCCTTCTTCTTCCTTCTTTCTTTCTTTTCTCTTCCCACCGGTTTTGTAAACCGTATTCAAACACTACAACACACATTTTTTTCACATCATTTTAATACTAAACTACCCCTAGACATTATTCGAGTTTTAATGAAAATTTCTAGGGTTTAGGAATGTATTACCTTCCAAGGGTATGAGTGATGCTTGGTTAGCTCAAGAACAATATTTCCACCCCTTCCAAGAGGCCAAAATCGGCTACAGCACAAGAGAACCAACAAGGGTTTTAGCCTAAATTCGTTTTGCCCATAAGGCTAGAAAAAGATGGAGTTTTCAAGAAGAAGATTTTTACCTCACAAGAACAAGGAGAATGAGGTGGTTCTAATGGTGGTCTTGAAGCTCCAAATGGGGCATACCCATGAAAATGAAAATGCTCCTTTTTGGATTTTGAAAAGAGAGAATCGTAGCTCTTGATGAGAGGAAGACAATGGTGTAGTTTTTATAATTTTTGGAGCAAGTTTGATGGAGTAACAAGAGGAGAGAAGGGAGTATTTATGTGGGTTTCCTTATTTCTCCATTGGTGTCGGTTTGGAGAAGGAAAATTCAGAGAGGAGGGAGATGAGTGTGCTGTACGTATGAGAGGGGAATGAAATGGGAGATAGAGAATGTGAGAGTGAGGTAGAATAAAGTAGTGAGTGTTTTTACTTTATTAGTTTGTTGTTTTGTAAATAAGGAGAATTAATAGTGTGTGAGAGAGAGAGGGGGAGCCCATCGGCTGGTACAGCCCACACACACAAACTCCACTTTTTATTTAATAAGTGGACACATAAGTTTTGGTTATTTATGTTTCTACCCCACAACTTCCCGTTTTTGACAGTTTTTACTAATTTCTCGTTTTATTGATTTTATTGGTTCTAAAGTTTCACTAATATTTATTAATGATTATTTAGTTGACCAAAATTGTTACGAGTCTATTTGACCCGCTTAAAGTCACGTTTTCCCGGTTACCTCGAAAAACGCGCTTTAATGTTCATTAGTGTTTTTAATCCATTTTAAGGATCCGTTTTCTTCAGGATTTGTTCTTATATATTATTTAGGTCTTATTAAACCTTTAGAATCCATATAATACTCTAACCGAGGTCTCATACCTCCTATGGTTATTTATCGCTTATTTAGCGTTTTCCGCTTTTTAAGCGTTTATTTATTTCTCTTGGATTTATTTTTCCTTACTAATATTAATTAGGTACCATTAGGCCCTTAAATACGTATTAGATTAATTTTAATCCCTATATTTAAGTTCGGGGTATTTCAATCTACCCCCCTTAAGAACTTTGTCCTCAAAGTTGTTCGGGGTTATGGGATTACTATACTTACTCATTTATACTTGCCTAATACTGAAGCAATACATTCCTCCTCCTTACAATTCCCAAATACGTTACTCAAGGTTTCTCCTTTGCATACTATCCAATGTACAATAATTACTCCAATTCATATTACCATCACCATCAACATCCGGCTCCTCATTACAAATTTTATACATACACACAGTGCAAAGCTATCCCCAAAGCAATGCAATACGCATCACAATCCCGCAGGCACTCCGGTCATCTAGACACAGGACTCCTCTATGTCCTGTTGCCCTTGGAATAATACAATATGCTACTTACTGTCATTCTCCGGTATAAGCTTCTAACAATTACTTACTCTCCAGTCTAAGGAAAATTCTTTTACAACCACTAATTAAAAATCTTTCTAAAGCATACAACCCCAAATTCAAATTTGTATTCATTACTTCTATCCTAAGCGTGATTCTTGTGACCACTAAAGGGGAGCTTCAAGAGTTATTCGACCCTGATGTGATCAGCATCAGTGTTGAACTATCTTTCCACCCCAATTTGTGTTCGGTTTCCCTTGATCTGATCAGGATCAAGTTCGACTTCCCACATCAGTTTCAAACAAACAAATAATTTAATTGTTTTCATTTTCTATCTTTTTTTACCCTTTTCTAGTCGTGATACAAATTCATACATCTCCAAGGATAGAATCAGTCCATCAATCGTCCTCACTCACTACTACTTCCCAATGCTTTACTCCGTGGTTCCATACCTAAATGCTCATTTCATCAACCTACACTACTTCCCTCCATTACTCTCCATCATTTCGATTATTCCAACTAGGGATTACCATACTTGTAAAATTTTGTTGTCCTCAATTTACTTCCAATAATTTACCTAGGTATACACTACCCCTAGACTTCATTCATCTACTACTCTCATTCATATCGTACTACTTCTTCAAAGGCTACAATACTTGTGGAGCTTCATCCACTACTCATTACTTTTCTTTTACTAGTACTCTTACATGGTGTTACAAGGTAGGTATATCCATCCTATGGTATTTGCATCTCTCATGCCTAGTTACCATAATTACAATATGAATGGATACTTATGTTTATTTAACATATTATCAATCATCCATTTGATTCTCATTTGTGCTATGCACATTATGGTTTATGTGTTTTATTCATAAAATTCACATTATGCGGTTTTCGCTCTACCCCCCTTAAAAGGGATTACGCCCATGTAATCTACCATATGTTATTATTATTAAACATTGGTTTACTCAATTTGGGCAATCTGAAGTGTTTTAGCTTCTTTACGGTTTATTACATAATGTACCCTTGTCAAAGGGTTCTAATCATATCGATGGTTTAGTCTTTGCACCAAGGATTCCAATATGAGTTTATTTAACTCATAATTAATTCGGTTCCAGCCTATTAGGCTTCATGGCATTACTAGCCATTCTGTTATACTTACTAGGTATATTATCTCCTAGCTAGGGCCCACTAGCTTCTGCTGCGCGACCCTGATAACTTGGGTTACTTACCCTTCGTGTTATCCTTAATATGTTATACATCACCTTTTTATCCGTCTATTATGGGAATAAGGTTTACTAAACAAATGCGGTATTCTTTTACCGTGTTTGAACTCAATGAGTTGTAGGTTTATAACCAGCTCTCTGGTAATCTATTATACATACTATTTGTACTAGTACTCCCACGAATATTCGCTAAGTTCCTCCAACTTATTGTCGGGCGAGGTTAAGTCACTACTTAGTTGTAGTGCTCCCTCTATTGTCGCTAGCTTCTGAATTCTACCAGTTTCCCTGATTCAGTACAAGTGTCTTTACTTGTATGACCTTGCATTTTCTATGCGTCGGTCCTAGTGACTTTCTTCAATCTTCTTTCACCTTTTATTCCAATGGAATTCACATCTTGTGATCATTAGTGTGCTTTACACACTTCGTGCTTCTTTGGCCTTAGGCCGCAGGTTTTTGTTGCTAAACTTGCTTAAATGGCTTATGCAGTGTTTGTTGGTGAAAGAAAGGTTTACTACGATTTACATTTCCTACATTCCTAGCTATTCCACTTGATCATTAGCTGCACAAGGGCAATACCAGAACACTCAGTCATACAGAGTGCAGAGGCGTAAACGCTTGACAGTAAATCACTTATGTGATCACATAGGAATAAATATTTCTGCCTGTCTTCTCATACTTATATTCCGTGTCATTTACTTAACTACTACTTCCTCATAGCGGTCGCTTGTTGCGCACCGCAATCTTACTCATTATACCATCGTTCGTTTACTGTCTCTGTTACTGTGGTAGTTCGTCTTTACTCATTGCCATTGTCGTTGGCACCATTTCCTTATGGCATGAACACTGAGGGTTTCCTCTGTTCGTGTGTATGACGGTTGTCGTAGCATACCGCAATGTGATTATTTCCCAGTGTGAAGATGTCTTATTCAACTTAGGTTTTATGTGTAGGTTCGCTTACCTCACATTCTATCATCATTTAGGGTACAATCTACCAAGTATCTTGGTTGACCAAGGATGAGATAATTTATTGGGTTATAAGCTCTCTTGGGCGTTGGTCATTCATGGTGTGCAATGTGTATTCTCATTGATTGTTTTGACACTTATTGTCCTTCAGTGCTGAGCATTGTTTATAGGCTCCAGCTGTGTAGTTCTACTTGTATGTACATCGCCGGGACATCCCAAGAAACTTCAAGGGTTTTCTGGTCCCGTTCTCTAATTGAAGAGTATTTTATCACTGATGGGTGAAAGTTCTTGTTGAGGGGTTTGTCGCCACTTATAAGTCTCATAGCAAGGTTACTATGTTAGTACCTGCTTATGTACTGCATATGGAGTATACTTACTCCTTTAAGTCGTAATGGTTTGGAAACCTCATTTCCTTATTCCATCGCCCCTTGGCAATATCTATTGTGTAGGCTTTATTGTCATAGTAGATGGAAGCCTTTTCTAAGGGTTCACATCCTCACCACCTTGGTGGTCTTCGGTTAACGAGGGGTACCTTCCCTTGGTTCTCGTAGTGTCCAAGTGTGGACTAGGCCAGTGTTGGCATTATTATGATTCCTATGCCTCTGTGTTATCATTTCTACAGAGGAATGAAGAGTAATTAAAACTTAGTCAACTATATACTAGACTGATGCTCTAGTGGCAGTGACATTGAGGTAACCATTAATTACTCCAAGCCGCTCATTATGTTGAGCTTTAATTGGGTTATTCAGTTGACGGTCTGTTTGTCGTATGAAGCAATATCTTTGCAAGTCTTGTAATTAAATGGTGTGGTTTTGCAACCGTTAAGGTTTATATAACGTATTTGGTTTATGGCTTCTGAGCCCTGTTTCTGCAAGCTATGCTCTTTGCAAGCTGCTTATACATATTTCCACTCCTTCTATTCCCCATAGGTTGGAGGTATATACTGGGCCCCATGGAAAGTCGTGACATCATGTTTCCATTCATATGAGACCCTTTTTGGCATTCTGATGTTACTCAGTGCCCTTTTGTAATTTAGGGTGTTTCCTATTAAGTGAAATCCCTTCGGTGTCCTAACCGAGTGTTAGTTGTAGTTTTTCGTGGTCTTATTATGACGCTTTGTTTGACTATTGTTAACTCAGACACCCTTCAAGGATCGCTCCTGGGTGTTGTGAGGTTACGCCGTTACATCCGGCTAATGTTTATAACATGTCGTGTTTACTATACCGCCTTGTGGTATTGTATTTTGAGTTATCCCCTTGTGGGTTATAGCGTCTCCCATTCTTGGGTAGACTGTTTATGCTCCTCCTAGTGTTTTAGACTAGGTTTAAGATCCTCTCCAACGATGGATTATACTTTATGGTAATCTTGTGACTGCTCTTGGGAACTCCATCCCGTTTGTTGAGCATTGTGGTGTTCACGTTAGGCTTTTGTCTTACTGTGCTGGGCTGGATGTTCGTTCCAGCTACCATGTATTTGTTTGAAGTCTTCGAGACATGTCCAATGTCTATACCTACTAGTCTGTGCTCTTTGCACTTTCTAGTTCTTATTCCTTATCTTTAGATGGATTCTCTGAGTTCTTTTATACTTGATCGTCTGAGGTGTCCAGCTTTTCTGGTTTGCACTTACTGATGGTCCGTAGAGTGGAGTAGACTACTTCCCGTGTTTCGTGCACTACATGTATACATACGTGGGGTACCATGTTGATACGTTACCACTTACCCAACTATATGTCAGGCCCGCAAGCTCCTTCGGAGTGCGGTTGTCCCACATCCCGTAATTGGGTACACTCGTAGTGTTCGTCACACGCCTAGGTGAAGTATCCTATTGTCAACTCCTCTTGTATCATTCTATGATACTCACCGTAATTTGTTGGTTTGGTTTTGAAATCCAAGGTTTAGAAGAAGGTTTGTGTTTTGAAAGAAAACTTGGTTTTGAAAAATAACAGTTCGGTGTTAAAAGAAGTTCTTCATGGCATAGCCATGTTCGAGTCTTGACCAAGTCCAGCTTCCCGCTGACTGGTATACTCTTAATACAATGGTCGGGCCGTTAGGCCTTCCCAGGGTTTCGTTCCTCTAGCTTCCAGGATTTGTGATCCTATAGTTGTTTCACTGCTGTCACGATACATTACTATGTACCTGTGGTGTGTTAGAGTTCCTCTACATGTTCCTGTTCTTACTGCACTTGCCGTGGCAAGTGCGTGGTACTGTTGGTTTTTGGTTAGACCTATACCGGTCTTGGTATGGTTCCCACTTGTTTTTAATAGTCTTGTTGACTCTTCCCTAGATCATATTGATCTATGTTTGGGATACTCGATCCTTTTGAGTAGCTTCTCATTGATCTTGACATGGTTGTCTCGGTCGGGTACTTCTCCAGTCCTTGGAGATCCCCATTTACTTAGTTTGTGTTTTTCCTTGTTGCTCGTTCCCACTGGTTTACTGTGGTGATTGAGCCTTAGCTTGTCTAGGCACTACTCTTGTAGTCCTATCTGTTCATATACCGTGGATATCCTTGTAGCTATGTAAGCTATGTCAGCCAGGTATTGTAACCTTTTGGCGTTGTAGTTTTCGGAGTTAACCACTCCTGACTATGTCCTTAGTCAGCTAGCATACCGTTGGTGGTATTATTTAGTCATTACTCCCCGTAGACTTATGTCTCGGGTGTCTGTTACAGTTCCTTTTTCCGCTCCGTTGTGATTAGTGCTTCTTTTCCTGCTGCTGGTTGGTTAGCCAGGTTCTGCGACTGCTAAGCATGTCGCCCCATGTTGTTGCATGTTGTAGTCTCCTTATGGCTGGAGTTCTCATTCTACCGCCATTAAGTGCGGTTATTGTTGTTCAACCGGGATCCATTTCCGGGACTTCCAATTCTTGGAATCTACTGTGTGTCAAGTTCCTTCCTCTTATAGGATCATCTCACTACTGCCAGATCGGGTTTTCCCGAGTATGAGAGGTTTTTCCTTCTCTCTGGCGTACTTCCCCAAGTTATACAATAGGGTTAGTGGGGGGCGGGTCTGGTATCGTAGGTATCCGGTACTCACCGGTAGTTCCTAACTAGCATATCTCTAATGCTAACACTCAGCCCTTAGCCCTAAGCTTCTAATTCCTAACTCGGTATTCCTAAACTCGGTATTTCCAGTCATCAGAGCGATACTTCGCTCTGATACCACTTTTTGTAACACCCCTACCATTAATACAATGCTTACCGTCCAATCTCCTTACACATCAGATACACGCAGCGGATACATACTTTACTTACAATGGGTGATACAATGCCGTTAGTCACCCACGTGACTAACAAGGCTACTACTTACTTTCTACATTCAGCATCGGTCTGATGGACCAGAATCCCGAGTACTACAAATCTACAATACATTCTCCATCTACCAAATACTACTACAATCTTCATTCAATACAAGACTCCAAGTACAATACAATATAATCTACATACCGAGTTCACTAGGATCCTTATACAAGTATAAAACTACTTCCAAGTTCGTACATACTCACTAAGAGTCTACTTACTACCCATTCCTCACAACTACTTACTTTCTAGATACAAGGGTGTGCCGCCGGTCTCTTAACTTGATCGTGTTCTCTTCGGGTACCTGCACACTAAAAACGTTCCCCCTAGGGGGTCAGCTTTCGCTGCGCATGATAACCGCATACCCCGCGTACTAGTGAGGGTACGCCGACCACTTGGTCGAATACATGCAGTTCGTTTTCACACAAACATACATGCATACATGCTCTTATACACAATACAATGATACCTACGCAAGCATACATACATACACTTCATTACATACAAGGAATACAATATACCATCAAATACATACTTACCTTCCTCCGAAATACACATACGCATTACATACACAATATACAATTCTTGTTAGCTTCATTGGTCCACCCGGGTTAATCGGGTGGAGATTACTCTTTTACTCGTTTACTCCATACATACACATACATACTCATACTCATACTTATTTACTCTTACTCTTACTCATGTTAAGTCGTCGGGACCTCCGGCCCAGGGACTACTCCGTCCCACCACCGGGATTTACTTGGTTCACTAATCCAGGATGCTACCCACTTAAGGGATTTGGGCCGTGGACCAGCTTACGAACCAGGAATCGGATCCAACCTCTTGTGTCTCCTCATCCTCACGCGTGGCCGAAACTATATCGGACTTCTACTCATTCCGGTTTACTCACTTAAGTTAGGAGTTAGGTAGTTAGGAATTTAGTAGAAGTCAACACTCAAGCCACACGCACAAATACATTGCTCAATACACATTCATACGAAATGCGATACAATACATAAGTACAATACGAGATTCAATTACACCACATCATCATTCATATATTTCATGAATTATACAAACTATTGTTCAAGAGATTTATACCAAGAACAACATAAACAAGCACAAGTAGGTGCAATATAGTCCGATTCGTGCATTTATCTTATTGGTGGTCAAGTAAGCACACAAATCGGGGTAACCAGATTAGGATACAGGGCATGAAGAAATCATACCTTTCATACCTTTCACCGTTGACTTTGGACTCACCGACTCCCTTCGGTGTTCAACTATTTGAATCCTATCACATACATACAGTTGGATGGTTAATTATCCATAATTAACCTTACTTATTACTTTCCTAAAGTTTCCTAGTTTATATACTTACTAACTCTTTGTTACTTGCATACATTTACTTAAGTTACTTACTTACAATTATTTTCTAAGCTTGTTTATAGCCTTAATGACCATTAAACATCATTAATTATGTCTTAAGCATCTTATACAATCATTACCCATCCTTACCCTACCTTAGAATAGCTTCAGAACACATTCTGGAGGGTTTTTAGGGGTGTCCGGTTAGTGTCCGAGTTTACAAACCCGGACCATGGTGTTTGTTCAGTCTCTCGGTTGAAAATTATGTGTGGTCCGGGTTTAGGGCTGGTTTACAACCCGGACCATACACTGCTATTCCTCTCGGGTGGAAAATTTGGGTGGTCCGGGTTTGGGGATTGGTTTGCAAACCCGGACCATTCCTTTGCAAAACTCCCGGGTGTATTTTAGGGGTGGTCCGGGTTAGCATCTTGGTTTGTAAACCCGGACCATCCCATTGTAAAACTTTCTGTCGGATTTTAAGGCTAGTCCGGGTTTGTGTTCTGGTTTGCAAACCCGGACTAGTTACAGTATTATGATTTATATAAGTTTTTCAACTTGTTTAATTTCCAAACTTCTACCAATCTCTTCCCTAATATTCCTACATATAATTTAGTATATTTTAGCATTGATTAAGCACTTTAAACTAGCCTAATCCACCTCCATCAAAACCTGTTACAAAACACCATTCGCTGTTAAATTTTCTCCCCTGTTACAGTTTTTGCTCTTCTCCAAATGCTACCGATTTTGCTACAACTCCTACCATTCAATACTTCCTCCACCAATGTCACTCCTAGCATCCCAAATACCTCCTCTTACCATGCCAATTCATTTCCAAGCAATTGTACCATCTATACCCAAGTCCAACATTCATTTTACCAAGTCTTACACTCTAATCTTTTCTAACTTCTCCAATGCATGTTAATACACTTTGCTACAGATTTTGCACTACTTACTTCTCATACTACTACTACTACTATCTTCTAGTGCCATTTCTAAGGTTTCTAATGTGTTACAATACATTCGCTACCTCTCTCAATCTATCCACTAATTAACTCCATTCAAAATCTGTTACATACACATATTATTCACCTAGTTCCTAATCTCTTAAGTGTTCTAGTTCTAGGTAAATTTTGCCATGGTCTCCCCTATATTTCATACTCTCACCACATTTTTCTAGTTCACAATTCAACACTTATTTCACCTGTTTGAAAACAGCGTTAATATACAAGCTCACATAACCAAATACCAAATACCAAACACAAAGCACTCTTAGAAATTCCTGCACTCAACATTTAATCCTCAACTATGTTTGTGACAGTTTTTTACTTGTTTTCGAAGCCTCAATACAATTCAATTATCCTTCCACATTACATTATTGTTCATTACCATCTTACAGTACAAATTTTACTCTTTTAAAAACTGTTACACAAGCACATACAAGACTACACAAAGGTAAGCACAATTTACCTTGTTTCTCCTCTAGTTTCCTTTCTCTCCTTCCTTCTTCTTCCTTCTTCTTCCTTCTTTCTTTCTTTTCTCTTCCCCCGGTTTTGTAAACCGTATTCTAACACTACAACACACATTTTTTTCACATCATTTTAATACTAACTACCCCTAGACATTATTTTCGGTTTTAATGAAAATTTCTAGGGTTTAGGAATGTATTACCTTCCAGGGTATGAGTGATGCTTGGTTTATCTCAAGAACAATATTTGCCACCCCTTCCAAGAGGCCAAAATCGGCTACAGCACAAGAGAACCAACACGGGTTTTAGCCTAAATTTGTTTTGCCCATAAGGCTAGAAAAAGATGGAGTTTTCAAGAAGATTTTTACCTCACAAGAACAAGGAGAATGAGGTGGTTCTAATGGTGGTCTTAAAGCTCCAAATGGGGCATACCCATGAAAATGAAAATGCTCCTTTTTGGATTTTGAAAAGAGAGAATCGTAGCTCTTGATGAGAGGAAGACAATGGTGTAGTTTTTATAATTTTTGGAGCAAGTTTGATGGAGTAACAAGAGGAGAGAAGGGAGTATTTATGTGGGTTTCCTTATTTCTCCATTGGTGTCGGTTTGGAGAAGGAAAATTCAGAGAGGAGGGAGATGAGTGTGCTGTACGTATGAGAGGGGAATGAAATGGGAGATAGAGAATGTGAGAGTGAGGTAGAATAAAGTAGTGAGTGTTTTTACTTTATTAGTTTGTTGTTTTGTAAATAAGGAGAATTAATAGTGTGTGAGAGAGAGAGGGGGAGCCCATCGGCTGGTACAGCCCACACACACAAACTCCACTTTTTATTTAATAAGTGGACACATAAGTTTTGGTTATTTATGTTTCTACCCCACAACTTCCCGTTTTTGACAGTTTTTACTAATTTCTCGTTTTATTGATTTTATTGGTTCTAAAGTTTCACTAATATTTATTAATGATTATTTAGTTGACCAAAATTGTTACGAGTCTATTTGACCCGCTTAAAGTCACGTTTTCTCGGTTACCTCGAAAAACGCGCTTTAATGTTCATTAGTGTTTTTAATCCATTTTAAGGATCCGTTTTCTTCAGGATTTGTTCCTATATATTATTTAGGTCTTATTGAACCTTTAGAATCCATTTAATACTCTAACCGAGGTCTCATACCTCCTATGGTTATTTAACGCTTATTTAGCGTTTTCCGCTTTTTAAGCGTTTATTTATTTCTCTTGGATTTATTTTTCCTTACTAATATTAATTAGGTACCATTAGGCCCTTAAATACGTATTAGATTAATTTTAATCCCTATATTTAAGTTCGGGGTATTTCAATCAACGATGCATTACTACGATGAATATAATATATATCAACCGTGATGCATTACTATGATATATATATCATCATTTGCTGTGTATATAATCCTTATAAGAAAATCTATGCATTTCTAAGATATTTTATGCATTTGAACATAAAATGTATCAATTCACATCAAAACATAAATCTAAGGAAAAACATATGATAAGTGAGAAATATGGCATGAATTGTTGTGAATATATGAAGAATTATAGTTCTAAAAATAGATATATTTCGCACTTATCAAAGGCAATCAAGGAATGTCATGGTAGGTGTAAAGTAAGCAAATTTGAATTTTAACACCTTTAATGACTCATCATGAAGTAGGCAGCCTTAGTCACAATTTTGTCTGATTTTTTTTATTTCTTCCTTATATTTATGTAATATTAGATGTATTAATCTCGTTCATAAGGACTTATACCATGTGTTAGGTATGTTACATAGCAAAAAATGCCTTAAAACACCATTTTATGTGCTTCCGGGTTCACATTGATTATGCAATTTGTTTTGGCTAGTTTAAATGTGTCCTTAATATATTTACAACCTTTAGAAACTTTGTTCATAAAATATCATGTTGCTCATTCCAATTTAAACCAAGTCGTTTAGTGTTTCTCCTTGACTTTCGTCAGTTTAGTACCTGTTTACTCTAGACTTTGTATACTTAATTTGTGTGTATACTCAATGGCTCCTATGACCATTTAATTATTGTTCCCTTATTTCTTTATGGTATTTAGGCTCATTAGCCTTTTCTTTCCATGTATACATGCTTAAAGCACATTTTTCCCCTTTAAAGCACATTTTTGTGCTCTAAGGTGCGTTTTCCGTTTAAACGCTAATTCCGCTTAATGCGTATTACTAATATTAGAGGTATTTCATAATTGAAATCTCTAATAAACTTTAGACTATAAAAAGGTTATAATTGTAAGGAAACAAATTTGGGGTGCTAAAGATAATACTAGGCCGAAAGTGTAAGGTTGGTTTGGTTAGAAATGAGAAAATATAAGTTTAAGGAATTTAGGGGTCAAATTGTAAATTCTAGAAAATTTAGTGGCCAAATCGTAAATACTATAAATTCTGGGTACATAAGAGAAATGGAAGCCAAATGTAGTAGGGGTCAAGTGTTGACCAAAGGCTGAGATTAAATATTGAAACTTAGGATTAAATGTGAATTGTAAGATAAAATGTAATGATTATAAAATTTGTGGGTGAATTTGTAGAGAAGGAAAAGTTTAGATCAAAACGAGTGGACATGGGGTTTGTAGAGAATATTCGGAAGTTAGAGGGTTAGTTTGAAATTAAGTAAATAAAAGAATTAAAACTATGATTAAAATAAGAATAATAATAAATTATAAAGTTATAAAAGTTAAGGGGTCAAAACATAAATAAGGGAAAATATGGGTGTAGGCCGAAAGTAGACTTGTGGCCTGGTTGTAATTACTGAAAATTTAAGGGGAAATTTGGAGTTTACTAAAGTAAGGAATAAAACTATATGATAAAATGTAATTAGTTGTAAATTGTAAGGTTATGAAATAATGGGGTCAATGTGTAATTACCAAAAATGGGGTTGGAATCTGAATTTAAACAGTATAGGGTCTGTTTGGTGAATGAAAGGATTTAGAAGTGGAACTTTGGTATAAATAAGTAAGGTATTAAAACTATAGGTCATAATAATTCAAGGAATTAAATTGTAAACATTACTTGACATTTGGGGCTATATTGTAATAAATAAAAGTCCTAGGAGAATACACATGCTATGCATGTCAAGTTAAGGAATACTAAGGATATAACAAAGTTATTATGTCATTAAATGAATGGTAACATACTATGCACAGAATATAAGTATATGTATATGTATAAGTAATGTATTATATAATAAGAGAATAATATAATATATGGTGGTAATGGGTATTATAAAATCCTACAATTATATACATAGCACATATGTATATAATACATGAACAAAAGAGATTAATGCTATATAATGATAAGGATTATAATAACATACAATAATAAAGAAGATTATTGTAAAAGTGAATATATATATAACTACATGTATATATAAGTGGTGGAATGAGTAAAAGAAACCTATAAAGAGGTATACTTATATATAAAGTTATAATTCATGATACTAAGATTTCATGGATTAAGGTACATAAATAATACCTTAAGTGTAACATAGCTATAAAGTAAAGAGTTAACAAAGATTAAAAGATACTCTTGTAACCTAATGGAATAACGAACATGGAATACTTGAATGCTTCGTGAATACAAGTAAACGTTATATGGGAGTGTTTAGTAATTAACACACTCGATTAATCGAATTATAGGAGTGTGATAGACGGGACATCAGACTAGACTTGGCGAGTGCCGTCTAACGTGAACGATATGAATTTCTTACAGCTTGTTTGCAACAGAGTTACATCGGCTTGTGTGCTATTTGATGCATGTGATAATGACTAAGATAATGTATGAAAAATGTTGTTTGCGTTTTTACGTATTATTGTTCACGCCTAACTGGACCTTATATGTTGTGAACTACTAACTACACGTAGAATACATACGAATCACACATATGGTACATGCGATAACAAGTAAAATGTCAAGAGGATTATGAGCTTGCGTATTTACGTAATGTGAACTTGTACACAAGTTTCTTGCTAACTTCCATTCAATATATAGTCGACATCCGGAATGTGGTGTTCAAACTTATCACCCTAGAAGTAGGACGATTGTTCCATTGAGACTTCTTGATCGGGTTATTGGAGGGTAAGCGAGGAGTCTAGGAAGTTCTGACCATGCATGCTGAGTTTAGGGGTGTCGTTATCTGTATCAGATTGACTTCCATTTTTAAATACACGTCTTTCATTGACGGTGGTTGTGGGGGAAGTTGTATACTCGCCCACCGGGTTTAAATGTACTCGATTCAATATACGTTATTCTCGACGGTGGTTAAGGGAGTTTATTCTACTCCCTTCGGGTTTAAAAGTACCCGGTTATACATACATACGAGAGTCCTAATCATGTCTAAAGGGTTTATTCATACCCGACTCAATATACGTCACAACAACGGTGGTTCATTAGTTTTTGTTACTCTTCTAACAGGGTTTAAACATACCCGAGATAAGTTAAGATACTAACTAAGGAAGTGACAATCTCATTGTGTGGATTGTCCACGACAAGTAAGTTAAGGTCTAGAATGAGATTCCCAAATAATCTCATGGCCAAGGAAGGAACAGAATACCGACTCACTATATTGATGTTTGTTTTTGTTGGGAATATTGTTATTTTTGGTTGATGATTAAATTATATGTTGCATGATGCGTGTTTACAACTTTCATTTATATTGTTGTAATAATTGACCACATTTATTAACGACAAAGTAGTTCTGTGTGCTGGCCTGGTAGCTTGCGGGCTGGCGCGTTTCATACTCGGTGGTTGTGTTAAGCCCGTTTGGGTCTAATATTTTTAAGGTACTTGATGGAGTTGTGACCCGACCGAGAGTAGGCGGGGTAGATTTTTGGACCGGGTGTACTTTTGTTTTGTTATTACCTCGGTTAGAACTTATTAACTTATGTACATTGTAGTAAGTCACGGAAACAAACTTGTATTTTGGAAATGATTATTGGTACTCGGTGTAACACCCCAACTACAAACACCATACTTAACAACAATTCGCAGCGGAAATACAACTCTACATTTAACTCAATCCATCGGTGTACACGCCGTTAGCCACCCAGTGGCTAACAAGGCTCATCCTTATACAATGTACCGGTATGATGGACAGGACTCCGAGCGTTATACAATACAATTCCATTTCATAACTAAACTGTGTCAACACATTTACATTACATACTGTACCGAGTCTAATACATTCTATTGCCGATAACAGCTTCGGTCTTACTATATTACAATACATAACAAAAAATAACTACCATGCATAAATAGCACCCCGTCCTACTCTCGAACAGCTGCCAGCTCCAATGTACTGAATGTAATGGGCGGCCCCAAAGGGGCTCAGCACCTTTGCTGGTATGGTATCGTGCAGCCCGCATACCCGGGCCACGCACAACTAATTGTCGTGTGAGCATGCGGTTGATTTTATTTGATCATGCATGAAATACTATAAAACACATTACGTCACTACAACAAGTTTTTAAGCAATGAAGTACAATCAACAATTATAACACATTAATGTCCACATGACCACATTACCTTATTCTTATGCCATGAGGGTTCTTACCTCAAAGGCCTCATTATTATTAGTCAACATTTATCCCTTTTGTCGGGCTTTACACAATACTTCTCATAATGATAGGAAACTTGATTTCAAGATCAAACACATGAACATAATACATTCACCTCATAACCACACACATACCTCATAACTCAGGGATGAATCACATGAGGATTCGAACCGAAACAAGAGTTAGTCAAATTTATAGAGCCTAGAGGACGATCGGTCCTCATGTCGATCTCAATACATAACACATCGTCGTTCTGTTTGTCGAACGACTAACTTACACAAGGTGGTGTGAGCCTCGATTTTAAACCCTATCCTGGTGGATTAAGTTGATTAGGATCTAATCGGGTTTAGGTCCACTTATAACCTAAGATTAACAACTATGTCATATAACAAAATTATGAAACCTAGGCTAGCTCACTGGAACCTATTATGAGTCGCCACCTAATTTTAACCTAGATCAAATTAGGAAAGGAGAGTTCGGGTTTGGGGGCTTGATATTCGACTTAACTAGGGTTCAAATTACTTTCATTACCCTTCCTAGGTCGTTTTTCCTCTACTTGGTTCAATTACGGCTTTCTACAAAGTTGTTTTAACCTAGGTGCGCGCTTCTGTTTTTTTTATTTTTTAACGTTTTTTGACAGAAAATTAAAGTGGAAATTAAAATTACCTAAACTAGGGTTTCGGAGGCAGAATTAGGTCAAATTTTGTTTCCGTCCGTAGCCACGGACCTAATGTCCGATACCACGGACCTAATGTCCGATACCACGGACCCAGTTAACCTATATGAAAGTAAAAATCGGATTAAACAGAAAACAGAAAATTGTGAAGTCCGGGGCCACGGACAGGCTGTCCGTGGGCCCGGTCATTATTAGAAAACCTAAATTTTAAAGTTTAAATATCCCGCCGCCGTGTGGGCGTCCGAGCTTACGGACAGGGAGTCCGGGACCCCGACATGACGTCCGTGGGTGCGGACCGCCCTCGGACGACGGCGTTAAGGCTTTCCCGAAGGTGTTTTTGGCTCAAATTTATGGGTGTGTAGCCTGAAAGATGTACAAGACGTTAGTGATTGAAAGTTTTCAATTTGAGTTCGAATTAAGCACGAAACTTAGTAAACAAGTTATTGGACAGAAGCTTAAACAAACAGCAATACAGAAGCGTACGAAGGTTAGTTTGAACCCAAAATTTGACAGAGAGTTAATAAGGTCGTGGGGAATTGGAAAAGTAGAGCTGTAACCTGTTTTACCTTCGAATTCAAGATGATTCTTTACACCAGGATTCGTCGAGTGCTTCGTTGATGGCAGACCCGAAAGGATTTCGAACCAAGTTCTGGTTGTTGGTTGTTCTTGCTGTTCTTCACGTTTTGGTGGTGTTTTGTGGGATTTTAATGACTATGGTGCTTTGGGGATTGGAAAACGTGTTTAGATGGTGATTTCGGGGGATTTTCGGTATGATTTGGGTGGCCGGGTGTTGGAAAACGTGAGAGAGAGAGGAGGCTGTGTTTTTGACTCTCTAGGGTTCTTGAGCATATGAGGTTCTTCCTTTATCCAAAAACCTATCCCCTTATATAGACTTTCTTAAAGATAAAGAAAATCCTGTAAAAGTAAGATTTTCTGGCATTTTAATTAAAGACTTCCCAAGGAATTTTGCTGTGAAATTTTAACCACATGTCAAGGATGGATATTATGAATTTTCTGAGGTGGAAACGAATTTTTAAATGTTGGAATGTTTTTAAATTGAATTTCTTGTCAGATTCGGTCAGAAATTGCTAGAAAATTATTGGAAACTCGAAAAATCAAAATTCCAACGCCATTATGCTTAGAATGTCATCCTCTTATCATGGGTTAAAATATCAAAGCATTTCAAGCTGATTTGGGCACCCTTTGGAGGAGAGAGAAAGCTTATAGGAGGTCTTAGGAGCCTTTAAAGATTACCAAAACGCCCCTGAAAATGACGAAGCTGCTCCCCATGCCATGGAACGCGCCGATCGAGCCGGAATCCCTCACTATTTGATTAAAATGCCTCTCACAACACCAGCATCCCGTAGACCCTAACCCAGGGTGTTAAAATTTTGGGTATAACAGATTGCCCCCCGTCAACTAGACTTTGTAGTGGATGTGAAAAGTCTGGTTGATGCTTGAGTGATGCCCCCAAAATTTTGGACCTCACGAAATTCTCCATGTTGTGTGAAACCGCGTTGATCGCGTGCAGCTATTCGGAGGCGCTGACTACCTATGCAACAAAAACGCTGTCGAGCTATTCTAAGGTGATGACTACCTATAAGTGAAAATGTGTCAAGCTATTCTAAGGCGCTGACTACCTAGGTGACGAAAACGGAATAATGCCAAGCGGTTCTAAGGCGTTGACTACCTATAATACATGAAATGATGCGATGCCAAGCGATTCTAAGGCGTTGACTACCTATGAGTAAAATGAAGTAATGTCAAGCAATTCTAAGGCGTTGACTACCTATAATGATGATATGATGTCAAAACTATTCTAAGGTGTTGACTGCCTGTGACGAATGAGATGATGTCAAGCTATTCTAAGGCGTTGACTACCTATAAGTGAAATGAAGTAATGTCAAGCGATTCTAAGGCGTTGACAACCTAAAATGTGGAAATGAGATAATGTCAAGCGATTCTAAGGCGTTGACTACCTATAATGATGATAACTGGGTGGTATGCAAATGCAAGAATGCTGAAATGTTGATGATGCTAATGATGCTAGTGATGATGATGATGTTGATGATGTTGATGATGTTGATGATGTTGATGATGCTGATGATGCTGATGAAGTTGATGATGTTGATGACGCTCGGATGCTTCTGGGGACCGAAACCCGTGCCAATGCTCCTGGCTGGACCCAATGTGGACTTATTGCCATCGCCCCCAAGCGGTGTGCAGGGATAACTCCTGGTAAAAACCTTGGGGACTTATTGCCTTCGCCCACCATTCGTTGATCCCGAAAAATAAGTTGACATCGCAAAAAGAGGATTTATTGCCATCACCTCGCCAACTTTTCTGTCGCCAGGTCTTGTGACGCGCCTGGATAACGCAACTAGGTCTTATGACAAGCTATATGAATGTGATGAATGCAATGTGTTTGATAAGAGCGGGTAAGCTAAAGGGTAACACTAGGTCTTACTACGAGCCTAAAGGAAGGATCTAGGTCTTATGGCGAGCCTAAAAATGGTTCTAGGTCTTACGACGAGCCTAAAGGACGGATCTAGGTCTTATGACGAGCCTAAGGGAATGCAACTAGGTCTTATGGCGAGCCTAAAAATGGTTCTAGGTCTTATGGCGAGCCTAAAGGACGGATCTAGGTCTTATGACGGGCCTAAGGGAATGCAACTAGGTCTTACGATGAGCCTAAGGAAGGATCTAGGTCTTATGGCGAGCCTAAAAATGGTTCTAGGTCTTATGGCGAGCCTAAAGGATGGATCTAGGTCTTATGACGAGCCTATGGATGGATCTAAGTGAAAGTGAGTCAAGTGTATGATGGGTCCAAAAGAAGGTAAAAGGATTAGGGCTCAAGACGGGCCTGTGGGTGTTTGAATGTGGAGGTAGGGCTTAGGACGGGCCTGAGGAAGTTTGATGTGGAGGTAGGGCTTAGGACGGGCCTGAGGAAATTTGATGTGGAGGTAGGGCTTAGGACGGGCCTGAGGAAGTTTGATGTGGAGGCAAGGGCTTATGCCTATGGTGGGATGGTGGTGCTCAGCTTTAGGTTTCAATTGGTATTGTCATGGCAATTGTTGGAACCAACAATTGCCCCCAGTATTTTTCCTTAGGAAACCTGAGCTAGAGCTCATGGCAATTGATCGGAACGATCAATTGCCCCTAGTTTTCTTTGATTAAACGTGCGAACAAGTCTCATCCTCACAGGGTCGAGGCTTATGCTTTGATGTGGTGCTTCCTAACCTACACTCGACGTGTTTGGTGTTTGCACTCGTTTCTCACTTACGGTCACAACTTCTCAACCATTGAATTTGACATTTGTTAGATTTACGTGTTCAACCTGTTATTTTCACTCGATCGGATACACAACTACTAAGTCGGAAGTCTTTTGAGCTTATAACGTGGCCATGGGGTGTGATGAATGACAATAGGGTTACGGAGGAATGTTTAGGATATGTGGAACTTTAAGGGTGACCAAAGCTGCAACTTGCACCGTCTCTCGGACTTGTCTTCTTTGCCTTGAAGTCATTTGGCTACTTCGTGATGACTTCACTTGGGACTTGGAACTTTTGGATTGTTCCTTGCATCTTCTTCTTTTTCCGATTTTGGATTTCTTTGAGGCTTTTCAAGTTTGCCTTCTTTGAATCTCCTTTCCTCGGGGTTCTTGTGTTTCCCGGTTTGAACTTCGAGAGCTGTTTTTGATGCCAGCTCATTTGGATCCTGTGTCACTTTGGGACCATTTGCGGATCATTTTGTTACGCTAGTAGCAAATTGCTTCTCTGGACTTGTGAAGTTGCTGTTCGGAAGTCGGGCTCCTTGCTTCCTTTGGTCACCAGGCCGGTTATTCATCATTGGCTGGCTTGTTTGTGGAGCTTGTAATATTGTGAAAGAGGTCGTATATGAAAAGCTCAGCGGGGGTGCCTAGGGTTTAATGTCAGGGTTCACAAGCTTTTGGCTGTGTGGTGCTGGTTCCTAGGTGCTTCGTCATCCCTAATAGTTGTGTATCCGTTCTTTGTTACTTTTCATAGGTTAAGCGTAAATTTACAAATCATCTCCTCCGGTCGGAGTCATGCCGTTTACCTCACCTTTGAATGTGACCTCTCTGGAGTCGTGTAGAAATGACATGCTCTTTCACTCTTGGTTCTACCTCTCAAGGTACTCTCGCGAAGTGCACACTCAGAGACTTGTTTGCACATTTAAACAAAAGAAATAAACAAACGTTATCGTTCCTTAACTCAGATTGATTGCCCCAGTATTGTTATGGGGTTTCCTTGACTAACCTTAGAATGCCCAAGTTTTTTTTGTGGAGGGTGATTGCATGCATGGTGGTGAACAATGGTGGTGAGTGGTGATGGAGTGATTGCTGGGTGATTTTTTTGGCTTTGGCGGCAGTAGCTTTGTTTTTGGTGAAATGGTAGAAATGACGGAACACTGTGACATGTGGGATGGCTGTGGGGGAGGTGGCGAGTGTGTGGATGGGAAGGCGGTTTTGTACAGGGGGTTTCGTGAAAAATGAAGGTCCTTACTCTTATATGTTTGCTGACATGCTTTAAAAGAAAGAGTTCTTTTTTTTAGCACATGAACGGAAATATACACATTAGAACACGAATCAAAGAAGAAATTTTATTGATAACCAAAAGAAGTAACAACGACATTGAGTACCGACTAAATGGGGAGAGACAACTAAACTGACTATGGAAAGAAAGAGGCTATGTAGAACAGCCAAAGGAAAATAAAAATGACTCCTAATGACCCAAAGCGGGAGTAAATGACTAACTACCCTAAACTATAATCTACTCTTCGAGGAACATCCAATCAGGCATCGCTTCCTCCTTCGCTGCTCTTGCCGTACCCTGTAAACATGGGGAACATGAGCACATGAGTAAAGATGACAGTTCAATTGCTGAGATGAAAGTTGGGTTTGTTAACGCACCAAGTCCTTGACGACCAGGGTTCGCTGCCGGAGATAGAACGTCTGGGATTCCCTGGAGATCCTTGCCGAGGCCTTACCCTCTTGATAACCGTACTTCTCCATGATAACCTTCCCCGGTCCAACCTTAAGTTTCTTAAGAGAAGTTGGGTCGGACTGCTCTGGTACAACACTGAACCTGCTCAGATGGGACGAACCCTCCTCTTCAACCATACAAACAGGCAACTCCTTCTGATGCGGTTCACCTCTAACGATATGAACCTTCCCATCCTTTTGAACTTCAAACATTGATGCACCGTAGAGGGGACGGCCTTCAAATCTTGAAGGAAATCCCGTCCCAGAATCAGGTTGAAAGAATGGGGAATTTGCAGAACCAAAAACTTCACTGGATGAACAACTGTCCCGAATTTGAGTGGAAGATCCAATAGCCGAAGACATGTCTTGGGTTATCATCATACCCTCGTAACACTATTGGCACGACTCAAATTTGTCGTAGCCCATACTTTCTGCCACTTTCAGAGGACAGATGCTAACGTCTACTCCCGTGTCAATGAGGACCTTTGGCACCTTGAAGGCCCCACACCAAACTGTAACATACAATGCTTTTCCCGAGTGCTCGGAGATCTCGCTATCGTGAAAACTGATCTCCTCCTCCTGCTTTTGCCAAAGAGCCGCGACCATCCTCTCCGGGGCTAAACTTTCCTCTGGCCCGCCCAAATGTTTGGCAATGGCCCGTCGGTGCTCTGGCGAGATCGTAAGCAAAGACCAGATGGCCATGGGGATGGTTGTTGCCTTCAGCTTCTGAAGCAGTTCTCGCTCACCTGGAATCTCTTCAGCCACTGGGGGAGACGACATTCGCTCTTCCCTTGCGATGGTTTTTCAGGCGATCCGTAATGCTTGCCTGACCGAGTAACGTGAGCATTTGCTGGGACAAAAGCTGACCGCGGATGTGGGCTTCCGTCCTGCCCCGCGTGTTGGCTTTTTGTCATCCCAGAAAACAGTAAAGGCAGCACACTGAACTTCGGATTCTGATGTCTCGAGGTCATCCAAACGCTGATATCCCTGATCGATGAGGTCCTGGATCCGATGTCTCAGCACTTTGCAATCATTGGTATCATGTCCTGCTAGCTGATGGTACATGCAAAATTGACTGAGTCTACTCCCCTTTCGCGTCTCTCCATGGCGAGGAATGAGCGGCCGTATTAGCCCCTCGTCCTGCAGCTCCTCGAAGGCCTGTCTTAAGGGACAACCAATGGGTGTTAATTCCCTTTCGGCTTTGCGGGGAAGCTCCGGTACCGGGGTTACAATCTGGATTTTTCCTTCTGGGCCAAACAGAATTTTAGACCTTAAATTACGACAATTATCCGTGGAGTGGCCCGGGAGTAGATGGAAACGACAGAACTGCTCGGGACGCGCCCCAGACGCCGCCCACGAAAACGCGGGGCTTTAAGTCGGACTAACCCCTGCCCTAGAAGTACTCTCAGAATCTGACTCTGCGGCTGCTGCAGATCTACGACGGGCACCTGTGCGGCCTGCTCCTGTTGCGGTCCCTGGTTCTCCGGTGACTCGATCCCGTCCTCATCGGGGACCAGATCTAAAGGGATGGTTTCCCGAGGGCATGAATGAGAGCTCTCGCTTCCCTTGCAGCTGACACAAATCCTGAGCTTAGCTCTTCCAAAGCACTCATGTGGACAAATTCTAACTCAGCTAGTTTCCCTATCAAATCCACGAGCAGAGCACTTCGATCGTTAACTCCAGACGACATCCTAGCTGTAAGGGGTGCTGCCTGTTTTAAGCAAAAAGATAAGTCAGCATTGCGGGAGTGGGACTAGGACTAAACTTTGGAACTCAGGCCGAAGACTAGTGCGCGCAATGAATGCGGACTCCAAAATTTTGGGAGGGTCCGCCCTGGACCACACTTTTGGGTTACAAGATTCGTTGGTCTTACGAGTGGGTTTTGCAAGAACCAGGCTTGTAGCAAGAATCAGCTTAGAGGATTTTTGTTTTGGGGTGATCGAAGTATTGGACTATGAAAACCCCTTAAATGTTTCATTTGGGCTGGAAGAATCGATGGATCAGATATTGGGCCTGAGGCCCTGGAGAAAAGGAGTACATACACAGAAGTCCTACACAAGGAGGTGATGCAAATGTCCTCACAAAATGACTCAGTCCAACGGGAGGGGTCATTCCGGAGAGGTGCTTGGGGCACAGGCCCAGGTTACACAAAGGAATAGGGCTTGCACGCTATTCTCTTTGGGCTTCCCCACTTTTTTCACATCACCTAAAGGTGTGCATCTACGGTCGGGTCTTTGACTGACCAAACGATGGGCTAGGTAAGGGTACTGCCAGGGAAAATGCTTGGGGCTAAGGCCAGGTATTAAGGGGGTGTGGTTAGACGACACCCTCCTCTTTTCCCCCACTTATTCACATCACCTAAAAGGTGTGAGTCCCTGACAGGGGACCCTCAAACGGGTCCCGGGGTGAAATCGGTTTTGCGTGGACCCTCGCTCTCATATGATGCAAAGGTACATAAATTGAAGTGCGCACTAAAGTAAAACAAACAATATAATAAAAGCCATAAATAAACAACTTTTCGAGTTAAGCCCTCTTCTTGAAATTAAACAAGTTAATATTAAGAAGTTGTCCCCCAGCAGAGTCGCCAGTCAGAGAGCCTCGATTTTAAACCCTATCCTGTGTGGATTAAGTTGATTAGGATCTAATCGGGTTTTAGGTCCACTTATAACCTAAGATTAACAACTATGTCATATAACAAAATTATTAAACCTAGGCTAGCTCACTGGAACCTATTATGAGTCGCCACCTAATTTTAACCTAGATCACATTAGGAAAGGAGAGTTCGGGTTCGGGGGCTTGATATTCGACTTAACTAGGGTTCAAATTACTTTCATTACCCTTCCTAGGTCGTTTTTCCTCTACTTGGTTCATTCTACAAAGTTGTTTTTAAACCTAGGTGCGCGCTTCTATTTTTTTTTTATTTTTTAACGTTTTTTGACAGAAAATTAAGTGGAAATTAAAATTACCTAAACTAGGGTTTCGGAGGCAGAATTAGGTCAAATTTTGTTTCGTCCGTAGCCACGGACCTAATGTCGATACCACGACCTCAGTTAACCTATATGAAAGTAAAAGTCGGATTAAACAGAAAACAGAAAATTGTGAAGTCCGGGGCCACGGACAGGCTGTCCGTGGGCCCGGACATTATTAGAAAACCTAAATTTTAAAAAATTAAAAATCCCGCCGCCGTCGGTGTGGCGTCGAGCTACGGACAGGGAGTCCGGTACCCCGGACATGACGTCCGTGGGTGCGGACCGCCCTCGGACGACGGCGTTAAGGCTTTTCCCGAAGGTGTTTTTGGCTCAATATTTAGGGTGTGTAGCCTGAAAGATGTACAAGACGTTAGTGATTGAAAGTTTTCAATTTGAGTTCGAATTAAGCACGAAACTTAGTAAACAAGTTATTGGGACAGAAGTTAAACAAACAGCAATACAGAAGCGTACGAAGGTTAGTTTGAACCCAAAATTTGACAGAGAGTTAATAAGGTCGTGGGGAATTGGAAAAGTAGAGTTGTAACCTGTTTTACCTTCGAATTCAAGATGATCTTCACACCGGGATTCGTCGAGTGCTTCGTTGATGGCAGACCCGAAAGGATTTCGAACCAAAGCTTCTGGTTGTTGGTTGTTCTTGCTGTTCTTCACGTTTTGGTGGTGTTTTTGTGGGATTTAATGACTATTGGTGCTTTGGGGATTGGAAAACGTGTTTAGATGGTGATTTCGGGGGATTTTCGGTATGATTTGGGTGGCTGGGTGTAGGAAAAGGAGAGAGAGAGGAGGCTGTGTTTTCTGACTCTCTAGGGTTCTTGAGCATATGAGGTTCTTCTTTATCCAAAACCTATCCCCTTATATAGACTTTCTTAAAGATAAAGAAAATCCAGTAAAAGTAAGATTTTCTGGCATTTTTAATTAAAAGACTTCCCAAGGAATTTGGCTGTGAAATTTTAACCACATGTCAAGGATGGATATTATGAATTTTCTGAGGTGGAAACGAATTTTTTAAATGTTGGAATGTTTTTAATTGAATTCTTGTCAGATTCGGTCAGAAATTGCTAGAAAATTATTGGAAACTCGAAAAATCAAAATTCCAACGCCATTATGCTTAGAATGTCATCCTCTATCATGGGTTAAAATATCAAAGCATTTCAAGCTGATTTGGGCACCCTTTGGAGGAGAGAGAAAGCTTATAGGAGGTCTCAGGAACCTTTAAAGATTACCAAAATGCCCCTGAAAATGACGAAGCCTCCCCATGCCATGGAACGCGCCGATCGAGCCGGAATCCCTCACTATTTGATTAAAATGCCTCTCTCAACACCAGCATCCGTAGACCTTAACCCAGGGGGTCAAAATTTTGGGTTATAACAGGTGTGTCGGGTCTAGAGGATCCAACCACACCGTACACAACAATCCCCTAGCCCCGAACAAATAGTCAGGTAGGAGAGCCAGCTATATAGGCTCGTGGGAGATTGAATTCCAAGAAGGAAAACAATCGAACAGAATCAGATGTAGATATCAAACTCCAAAACACACGCGTGCGACCGGGACTCCCGGATTCCTTCCCCCCTAGTTCTACATTGGTTAGAAGCTCCCTCCATGGGGCTTATAACAACTAGTTAAGTTCGGTTAGACACACAGGGGAGGTAAGACACCATCCGACATACATGAACACAACAACAATCGTTACACATCGACATACTCAAAGGGGAAAATACACATCACACACAACCACAATATACAACTAACACACAAATAGCCGTAGTTAGAACATTCCCGTGGGTTGGGATGTTTAAATCCGAATACCGATCTCTTATGTGATCCTAGAGTCGGTTAGCTACGGTTTAACACATATTCGAGGTTAAACGGTATCGAAACAAAATACACACCACATAATTGAATTATTGTAAACTGATTTCATGCTTTATCTTGCAAGGTGGCAAACATACAGAAAAACAGGTTGGCATACAAGCCGGTGTAACTCGGTAGGACACAGGTTGCAAGAAAACCATACCTGTCACCTGGGAATTACTTTAGCGTGTCATCTCACGCTCCTTAGTTAATTCTCGTACAACTGATATCATTTCAAATGTTTTTATTAACATCATGATCATATGGTATGTAAGCTACTATTAATCCCGTACTTACCCCGTTGTCCCGTTATCCTTAACTTACTTATGTGATCTTAAGTTCACAACTTACACATTCACTTCTAGCACTTGTTTATACTTCTTAAGACCTTTACATGTCACCAAACAAAGCCTAAAAATCATCTAAAACCATTACCATTCAATCCCCATACTTTTAGAGGCTAAAAAACACATTCGGGACAAATTTTGGTCTGGTCCGGGACTTGGTCCGGACCCAAGGTCCCGGACCAAAGCTAGTTTTTACTCTCGACTCATTTTGACATTGGTCCGGGTCTTGGTCCTGGACTAAGGACCCGGACCACTTGCAGACTTCACTTTCGGCTGGTTTTTAAGGTTAGTCTGGGACCTTATCCAAGGGCTAGGTCCCGGACCCTGCTAAAAGCTGCTAAATGTCTATTTTTTTTTTCAACCCCAAATCCAACCTTGAACCTCACCAAACTTTCCCTAATCTTTCCACAAGTTTCAAAACATGTTATAACACCATAAACATGCACTAAACCTTCATAAATCATCACCAAACTCATTGTTCAATTTTTGTTCAATTCTACACATTTCTACTTCCATTTTCAACACTTATGCACACTAGTGCATTACCAACCTCTCTTGGTGTTTCACAACCTTCTACCAACATTACCAATTCACTTATTGACCATTCCAAATCCTTCTTAAACATTGCAAATTATGTACTCAAGTTCACTAACCATTTTCAAGGCCATTCGCACCAGGTCTTTTCCTAGAAATTCAAGACACTAAAACATCCATTTCACTACAGATTTTTGCACTACTCTTTTTAGTTCTCCAACTACCATTTCAAGATGGTTAACTAACCAAATCATCACCATTTATTCCTAGTTCCTCCAATTTCCACAAAAAGTCACCTAAAAACCTTTTCTACCTGAAATACCCCAAACCTTAATGTGTTAATTAATTATGTACTTATAATTTTCTAAGGCTAATTAAGTCCTTAAGATCATTGGTGAAGAAATAAAAAAACCAAATAGAAAAAGAAAATGCGTAAAAGACACAAAACGTGAAAACACATATTTAATTATTTTAGGAGGCATATAACCTTCACTAGGGTTATAAATATATTTTTATACCCTAATTACATACTAAGAACATGTGGAAAAAAAATCTGGAAGAAAACGGATCCAAATAATGCGTTAAAACGCTAACGGAGTCTAAAGCGCGTTTTTCGAGGAAACCCGAAAACGTGACTTTAAACAGTCAAATGACCCCGTAAAAAAAATATTATAGTTGATCATATAACTATAAATAAACATTAATGGGAGTATAATAACCATTAAAATTAAATAAACGAGAAAATTCTGGAAAACAGGCGGTTAGTGAATAGTGCCAAACCGGGTAAATAAACGAGTGTTTTCTGTAAAAGACAAAAAAACGCTCCAGCCTGTAACAGTTATGTGGGCCGGTTTTATTAATGTAGACAGCCCCCTCACACATGACTAGTTAGCTAATTAAATAAGTCAAAAAGCAAGAAGGAAAGTAACTTATACCCCACCTACACTCTCTCTCTCTCTCATTTCTCTTCTTCCTCTCTTTTCCTCTCTTTCTCCTCCACCAGCCGTTCTCCTTTCCCCCCCTTTGGTTCCAGCGATTTTGAAGGTCTTCCATGGCTTCTCCTCCTTCTCAATCTTGCCCAAGGTGCTACACCACTCCAAATGAGAAAATAATTACATATTCTTCTTCCTCTCAGCATCCTCTATCTTCCTCTCTTTTCGGAATTTCAAAAGGATGAAGTTCATCTCCATGGGTTTTGCCCATTTGAAGAGTAAAGCACACCATCTTGAAGTTTGAAGCCTCCTCTTTCTAACAACGTAAAAATATCCATGGAAAACCCTTGTTTTCTCCATTCTTCACCATGGCCGATTTTTCCATCTCTCTCTTACCTTGTTTTTCTTCTTGATTTTGAGCTTTGGTTCAACCCTCCAATGGTGGAATAATCCCCTTCTTGATTCAAGGGTGAGAACCCCTCTTAAAAAGCTCCAAAAGGTAAAACCTAACTATGGTGTTCTAAACCATGCATTGAAATTGTGTTATCTTAAGGGTTAGAATTTTTAATTGTGTGCTCTTTGAGTGATTTGGATGTTGGGATGGAGTTTGGTAACTCCATCACCCATTTGACCGAAAATGGGAAGAGGAAGAGCAAGAGGAGAATTATTGAGAGACTTGTGAATTTAAGGTAAGAAAACTACCTTAATAACTATCTTGGTTGTTTAAGAATTTGGGATGGGTTAAATTGAATAATGAACCCAAAATATGGAAAATAATGTGTTTAGTTGATTTGAGGGATTTGTGAAATTAATTGTGAATTAAAGGGCCTTGGAGCCAAGTGTTTCAAGTTTGAGGCCATATTGTGGTTTATTGAGAATTTGGAGTTATTTTATTGTTGATGGACTTTGAGGATTTATTATGTGCTGGTAGGACCCTTTAAGGGTGTGGCTAGATTAGGAATGTAAATTGATGTGAATTGATGGATTGGGAGATGTTAAATTTATGGGGAGGTTATGGCGAAATTTCGATAGAAAATAAGTGTTTAAGGTGACTTGGTAAGTTGGAGGAGCTTGGTGTGTATGTGGTTGAGTTGAGATACTTGATGACCTCATAATGGTAGGTGGAGAATGGAGATAAGAGAGTGCAAAATCTGTAGCATAATGGTGATAGGAACTTGGAATTCCAAGAAAAAGAATTAGTGTTTATAACTTGTGAAACAAGGAGTGAACTTGAGTTTAGAGGATGCAATTGTCTAGGAATGATTTGTAATGGTCATTTATGCATTTGGTGAGGTTGGTAGGATGTAAAAACTAGCAAGAAGAAGTTAGAAGTGCATTAGTGGGCAAAGTGCAAAATGTTGGAATTGATTTTTGGTTAATTTGAACAAGAATTGGGTGGTGAATTGGACCAACGTTTAAGAGTGTTTAAGGAGTGTTTTGAGGTGTTAAAATGTGTAGGAAACTTGTGAAAAGATTATGGAATGATTAGGTGTGGATTAAGGTTGGTTTAGGGGTTGAAAAATGGATTTTATCAGCTTTTTAGCAGGGTCCGGGACCTAGCCCTTGTATAAGATCCCGGACCAAGCTTAAAAATACGCCAAATGTAACACCCCTATTTAACATATTTATAGCGGAAATAAAATACTAAAGGCGTACAGATCATCGGGTTCCAACACCCGGCACCAAACCTCACCAATTACAACTTACAATCTATAAAAGCTACGGTCTGAACTCGAGAAAAACTTAACACAAACATAATAGAAATTAAACATATTAACTCTCCACAAAACCTAGTCCCATCCCAAACGCTCATTCTCTTCGTGGCCACCTGTAAATCAATTCGTACCTGCAAGATGAAACCAAGCAGCCCACCCCGAGTGGGGTGGGTCAGTTCCTTGGAATGGAACTGGTACGATCCTCCAAAAACAACTTAAAATACAATTCTTAAATAAATAATAACTTGAAAACAAACACTTAAAACACTCAGAGGAATAAAGCATTTCACAATCACCAAATCACGATATTAAGATAAGAATAAAGTTTAATAACTGAAAGATAAGGTTAGTGAACGAAATCACATCATGTGTTAGTGAACATCCATTTCCTTAGTTAATCCCAATACCCGTTAGGAGTAGAAAAACCCAGATAGTCACAAAGGACTAGGAATGATAAAATAGCTCCAAGAACCCATAACTCGAGAGTGGAATAAAACCCATTGGGAGAGATGGCCCCCACCGCCAGTCAGTTGTCACAAGGACGAGGTAAACAGACCTCCGCTGTCAGTTGTCCACATGGACGAGGTATAGCAGACCTCCGCTGCCACCGACCCGTTCTCAGTCATCGGTGAAAAGTGTGTGCACCACTTATTAGAAATAATCCATACTCAATACCAAGAATAACTTTTTCCCATATTCCCACTAGATCACCAACTACCCAGAGCAATACCAAACACTCAGTCCTACAGAGTGCAGAAGCGTAAACCCTAAGCAGCCAATGTCTAATGGGGCACCAAGTAGAAGGAACCAATACCCAAGTAAGCTTCACATCCAAGGCTCAGTTAGTCACACAAGCTGAGTTAGTCACACAACCAATTCCTTTTTAGAAATTCCTCTTAAAGCCAGTTAGCGTTTTCCAAAACATTCCACAAGTCAATCAGCAAAAATATCGGGGTACGAGAAATCGTACCTGGTGTGTGAAGAACAATAACTAACTCGTAAAAGTGATTCCCCAACAGTAACCTATAATTAAGGTGTTCCAAATGTCGATTAGTTAAGAGACTTATAAACTTAACAACCTCCTTTACTTACTGATTAATGGTTTCAGGTTTACCATTATTCTTTTACAAGGGTTTGGGCTTGACTTGTTAACTAAATCCTTTGCTAGGCCCATCTCGTTTAGTTTGGAATGATTTAGAATTTATTCCTGAGGGTGGCCCAAACTCTCTTTGGATTGTTAAAGTGGCCTTTTGGAGTTCATAGACTTGGGCTTAGTAGGTTAGCCCAAGACGTGTTAAATTTATGTTGTGTAATAAAACTCTTAAATAAATAGTGATTATTTAATCACTCACTGACTAAAACCTAAGGTTTAATATATACAGATAACCTACTTATTATAATTATCACAAGGATTATTACTCCCCTCAACTATATTAATGTACTTATATACATGTATATTTATATATATATATCTTTATGTATTAAGGTTTATCCATAACATTTTTAGGAAATCTTACTGTATTTATTAATGTTCAATAACTTCTAGGCTTAACACAACCGACTTAAGGTTTATAACATAATATGTTTCCTTTATTTATTTAATATATAAGTATACCCGTATTAGAAATCAACTAAGACATTCCCTATGTAATTTACCATACTTAGACTATCTTATTAATACAACCTTAAACTGCATTCTAAGTATATTTCATAAAGTATTTCTTTTACCATATCTTAGGGTTCTAGCTCTTATAATGTTTAGTTATTATAAGTGGTAATTTAATTAGTTCCTTGATTTACTATAAGTTACTCCTTAATTCCTTTTTATAAATGCGTAAAAATAATATATATATATTTGTTCCTTAGTTTATTTAAAATATTAACTCCCATATAATATAGTAAATAAAATGTAGGATAATTAAATTCCTTAATTATATAAGTTCCTACTTAAGTAAGTAAAAATACATATATGTAAATAATTTCATTTCTCTTAAAAGCTAATACAAAACATTTATAAACTTACTGTTATAAAATGTTAATTTAGTTCCCTTTATTTTCCCCAGCTTAAAAGTTAATTAACAAACCATACTTTAATTTTTGATTACATTAAAAACCTTATATTATAGATTATTCTTATGAAAAACTCATAAACACAATTTTTAAAACCTTTTACCATTGCCCAAAAATTCCCAATTTAATATACAGTAACTATAACATTTTAGACATATTATAAATTTTTATTTCATAAAAATATCTTTTTAATTTAGCCAAATATTTCCAGAAAACCCGTAAATTGTAAAACTCATAACTTATGTTTAAAACTCCAAAACCATTATAATTTACATCAAAATAAACTACATAAAATAAGGAATCTATGGTTAAAATTTCAAGTCAAAATACATTCGGGAAGATATTTAAATTAACCCAACAAGTTAAGACTATTTACTGGAATTTATTAAAACCCTTATAAACAAATTCTGGAATGTTTTAATCTCAGCCGTCCAATCTCTTAAAACGAGATCGGACGGCCCCTGTACATCGAGTTCGTCAGCGAAGACATTAAACAGATCGAGTACTAAATCGCCTATAACTCCTAACCTACAGAACGAAATCGAGTGATTTTTGTTTCTATGGATTCGTAATCAAATTTCGGTTCTATTGGTACCGATTTCCCCAATTATAATGCAGAGTTCATCAAGATTTGAATTCGATTTGGAAGCTAGGGTTTATCTCGGTACAGAATAAAAATCGGAAGCAATTCATCCAAATTCTCCTAACCTAACACGAAATTGGCTAAATTGGCACATGGTTTAGGTCGACAATGAAGTATAGATTAGCAACAACGGAAGAATTTGAGGAAACACTAACCGGAATTGCGATATCGGAGGAGAATTCGAGAACGGACTCTGGAAAAACTCGAACTTCCGACCAGTTCGTGAAGCCAACTTCGAGGATCTATAAGTTATTGTACAGATCGATTTAGGCTTTGTTAATTGGCTCAATAGAAAGATGAAACTTAGCTCTACACATTGATAACTAGAACTAATCCTAACTCGCACCATACAGAAAGATATTGAAGTTACAAAACACGAGTTTACCTTTCTGTTTCGGTGTTATTTTATGTGCTGTTGAAACCGAAACTTTAGACCTCTATATCTCCCAACTGGTTACGAATCAGACTTGGCATAAACACGAAAATTGTAGAGGGATTAGAGAACTTTACAACGAGCTAAAGAAATCGAATTTGGTTGATTAACGAAGAAGTTATGATCGACGCAAGTTACCTGAAAACGAAGGGAAATCTGGAATTCTGGAAACAGTTTCGCAAGGTGGCTACTTTGGCTCGATTTTCCGGTTGACTCAGAAAGATTTAGGGTTTGTATGAGTAATGGTTGGAAAGAGGAATTGTAGGAGAAGAGAATGGTGAAGACGGCATGGAAAAATATTGAGAGATGTAAAAGTTATAGCCGTCTAAAGTTAGGGCAAAGTAAGGGAAATCGGTTCCGAAAAATCAGGGAAGAAATCGGCTAAGTGTGGGCGACCCATTACAGAGTGACACGTGGCATCTCTTAAAATTTTGATTCAAAACTTCAATCTAGCATAACTTTGGCTAGGATGATCCATTTTTGACGTTCTTTTTATCGATCTTCATCTGGTTTTTCATAACCTATTTATTGGTATAGGTTTCATGGCCTGGTTTGACCATTCTCAAAAAGTCAACTCTAGCAAGGCTTAATAAGCTTTAAGGTTTCTAGAATTTTATATTGACTTTTATGTTTCAAAAAAATGTTCCAACACTTCCTAAAATCTTTATAATATCTTTGGAGTGTTTAATAATTTTCCCAAGATTTATTGACTTATAATAATTTTCCTAAATAAATTTCACAATTCCATATAATAATTTAATATTCATAATTACATATAATAATATAATTTTTAATAAAAGAAATCCCCTAAATAATTTAAATTAATTTAGGGGTATTTCAGTATATCCCCCTTAAAAGAAACTTCGCCTCAATGTTTAACTATTACTAATAGGCATTCACACCGCTTCGGGTGTGCTGTGACAATAATAACTTCAATGAAATATCATACCATTCCAATCCTTTATCTCCATTTCCACATTCCACTCGAGGGTACCGAAACCATAACAACGTGAATCAAATATAAACTTGAAACAAAACACAACACAAACGTGACAAGGTACTGTGCCACAACGTAAAACTACGTACATACATACACCTCTCATTACTAACAATGCAACGAGGCATAATCCGGATGAGATAACGAAGGAGGAGTATGCCAGCATATCCCCCTTAAAAGAGCTAAGGTACGCCCTCGTACCGCCACTAACGTGAATCATCTCAGGATAGCAGAGTATCATGCAAACAGATGTGGGTACTTAACTCTCATGGAGTCCTCGGTCTCCCAAGTAGCTTCCTCGACCCCATGATGTTCCCAAAGAACCTTCACTAACTTAACTGATCTGCCCCTCGTTTCTCGGACCTTCGTGTCCAAGATCTGTATAGGAGTCTCCTCATACCTCAGTGTAGGCTCAATCTCCAACCTCTCTGGCTGCAGCACGTGAGAAGGGTCAGGCATATACTTCTTCAACTGAGATACATGAAACACATCGTGTACCTTCCCCAACTTAGCTGGTAGCTCGTGTCTGTAAGCAACTGGGCCCACTCGCTCCGTAATCCTGTACGGCCCAACATACTTAGGGCTTAGCTTCCCCCTCATCCCGAATCTGAATATCCCTCTCATCGGGGACACTCGTAAGAAGACCATGTCTCCCAACTGAACTCGAGCTCTCTGGTACGCTGATCCCCATAAGACTTCTGTCTGGACTGCGCTGCCCTCATGTGCTGCTGAATAACCCTAACGTCTTCCTGCAGTGTATGAATATACTCAGGCCCAATCAAGACCGCCTCAGCAGGGTCACTCCATGATAAGGGAGTCCGGCACGGCCTGCCATATAGAGCCTGGAATGGTGCCATGCCGATAGACGCGTGGTAAGAGTTATTGTAGGAGAACTCTACCAGGTGTAGACGCTCTACCCAACTCCCCTGATAGTCCAGAGCGACTGCTCGCAACATATCCTCCAATGTCTGAATAGTCCTCTCAGTCTGCCCATCAGTCTGCGGGTGAAAAGCTGTGCTAAGTCGTAGCTGAGTCCCAAATGCCTCCTGTACCTGACGCCAATATCGACTGAGGAAACGAGTGTCACGATCAGAGACGATCGTCTTCGGTACCCCATGGTACCGGATATGCTCTGTGGTAAATACCTCGGCCAGTTTGGGCACCTTCCATGTGTCCTTGATAGGTATGAACCTAGCTGTCTTGGTCAACCTATCGACTATAACCCAAATGGCGTTCAGTCCACCTCTAGCTGGAGGGAGACCGACCACAAAATCCATGCTGATGTCGTCAAACTTCCAGCACGGTACTGGAAGTGACTAAATCTGGCCGTCTGGTCGACGATGCTCAAACTTCACTTTCTGACAAGTGAGGCACCGAGAGACAATCAGCTACATCCCTCTACATCCCTCTCTCATCCCGCTCCACCAGAATAACTGTTTCAAGTCCTTGTACATCTTGGTGGCTCCAGGGTGTACTGATAATGTCGAGGAATGAGCCTCTGAAAGAATCCTGGTCTGAAGCTCTGTCGCATCCTGAGGAACGCAGAGTCTGCCTCTGACTCGAAGGTATCCCTCGCTGTCTAGCTCATAGTCGTACTTCAAACCGTCAGTCAACCCGTCTGCTAACTTCTGTCTGATGCCCTGTAGGGAAACGTCACTGTCCTGGGCTGCATACACCTCCTCAGCTATCGTAGTCGTCTCTAACAGGGCGAGAAGTGAATAAGCTCTTCTGCTCAGAGCGTCTGCCACGACATTTCCTTTCCTTCTGTGTACTGGAGGTTGATGTCGTAATCGGCCAGTAGCTCAACCCACCGTCGCTGTCTCAAATTGAGCTCCTTCTGGGTCCAGATGTACTTCAGACTCTTATGGTCTGTCATAATCCGGACTGTGGCTCCGTACAAGTAATGTCGCCAGATCTTCAAGGCGAAGACTATGGCGAGGAGCTCAAGATCGTGGGTGGGGTAGTTTTCCTCGTGCTTCTTCAGCTGTCTAGAAGCGTACGCTACTACTCGGCCATGCTGCATCAATACTCCACCAATTCCTCTGCCTGAAGCATCGCAATATACCTCGTACCCCTCATTCCCTCTGGGATAGTCAATACTGGAGCCGTGGTCAAGGCGTCCTTCAGCGCCTTGAAGGAGACCTCACAAGCCTCTGTCCATACAAAAGGGTTGTCCTTCTTCATCAAGGAGGTCAAGGCTTGGCTAGCCTGGAGAAGTCCTTCACAAAGCGTCTATAGTAGCCAGCCAACCCAAGGAAACTCCTAACCTCTGTCACGGTGCGAGGTCTATGCCAGCTCTTCACTGCCTCAACCTTAGCTGGGTCTACTGAAACTCCCTCAGCTGAGATCACGTGTCCAAGAAATGACACCTTGTCCAGCCAAAATTCACACTTGCTGAACTTGGCATATAACTGTTTCTCCCTCAGTGTCTCCAAGACTGTCCTCAAATGCTGCTCATGTTCCTCCTTGTTCTTGGAGAACTAGAATGTCATCAATAATACGACTACCGACTTATCCAGCTGGGCTTGGAAGACCCTCTGCATCAAGTCCATAAATCTCGCCGGTGCATTGGTCAGTCCAAACGGCATCACTGTGAACTCATAGTGGCCGTATCTGGTCCGGAAGGCTGTCTTCTCAATGTCTGGCTCAGCTACAGCTATCTGGTGATATCCGGATCGCCCTTGCGGCAACTGACTGGCGGTGGGGGCCATCTCTCCCAATTGGTTTTATTCCACTCTTGAGTTATGGTTCTTGGATATCTTCTTTCATTCCTAGTCCTTGTGACTACTTGGGTCTTTCTAATCCTAATTGGAACTGGATCTAACTTAAGCAAAGGATGTTCAATAACTTCTGGCGTGGTTTCGTTAAGTTGACTCGCTTTACTTCTTGTTATTTATCTCTATCCTTGACTTGATATCTTTGACTTGGTGATTTTGATGTGCCTTGTTCTTCTGTTTTTGTTTTAAGCATTTGACTTCGGATTATTGTTTGTTTCAAGAGTTATGTTTTAAACTTTTGTTTTAGAGAGTTGTACCAGTTCCATTCCAGGGAACTGACTCACCCCTCCCGGGTGGGCTGCTTGGTTTCATCTTGCAGGTACGGACTGTTATACAGGTGGCCACGAAGAGTATGAGTGATTGGGATGGGAATTAGGATTTATGGAGAGTTTTTATATCGTGCACTAGTTATGTTTTCTCGAGTTCAGACCGTAGCCTGTAATATCCTAATTTTAATTGGTGAGGGTTTGGTGCCGGGTGTTTGGAACCCGATGATCTGTAATCGCCTTAGTATTTTATTTCCGCTGCATTTATGATAAGTAGGGGCGTTACAGAAAGTGGTATCAGAGCGTAGTTACGCTCTGAGCCCGAGAAAACAAGCCGAGTGAAATAGTTAGAATATAGGTGCCCTTAAAACTGGGGAATTGGGGTAAATTGGGAAGTGAGGATTCCAGTAAGGCACGACTCCTAACCCTTCTTGGATTAGTGAATGATTTCTTTATACACTTTTTTGTATGAATGTCTATTAGGAATAGTGTGTTGTCATACCGTTTGACCATTAAACTATAGGAAATAATAATAATAGTAATAAGTCTGGAACATTATCAATTGGGTATGATAAGATCTTGGTTGGAATAAATCATACATTGAACTACTTTCAAAAGCATACGTATGGAAAATACATGGCTAAGAAAGCAATGCTTTAAAAGCTTGAACACATGTTCCCAGAAGTTTAAAGAATACTTTTGGTTGAAAATAGTATACAAGTGGAGCTTTGAATAACTAAGTGATATATACTTCAACTCCTTTAAAGCTTGAAATATATCTCAAGAACTATTTGGTACAAATTATTACCTAAAGATCATGTTTAAGATAAATCTTAAGTCTAGAAAATTATTAAACTAACAAGAACTAGTAACTCATCAGAAAAGATCAACATCCAAACCTGTAATCCACACTAAAACTCTATGTTAACTTCAGAAAGAAAATACATAAACCTAACACCCTACGGGAAGTGCCTGGTGCGACGAACTCCTAGGCTGAAAGTAGTGGGGGTGCACACTCACTTCTGGAAGTCTAGGGGCTAGACAAGCCTGGTCATCTAACCGTAAATAATCTTCTACGCAAGTGATGGATTGTGTTGAACTTGAGGAGGATTGGTGGTAAGACGTTACCATCATGAAATCTTGAGCTAGGCATATTTCATTACTAGCCACAATGAACAATTCAAAATTTGTATCTTAAGATTCAGTATTAAAATTCATACATGTAAAGGGTTTATTGAGTTAAATATTTGGTGAAAATACCTATACATGGGGGAAGAGGATTTAAATTTGGGTACTCCAAGGTACAACATCTACCCCTTATTAAATATAAAAAAATATATATATATTAAAGGAAGTGACTTAAAGATTGAGTGAAGGGAAGGGTAATACTAAACTAAATATCACTGATTCTAAAATACTTGGAGTAATGAGCATCTAGTAAAAAAAAAATGAGAGTTACTTAATTATTGAAAATTCTCATGTTTATTTGGAAGTTTAACATTATACATATGCAAAATTTTAGAAGTCACAGAAGGTGTATTTTTATAAGGGAATATAATACAAATTTTAATGTATGGTTGGCTAATAAAGCTTTGAATATAATTTTGAAAGACTATCTAGACTTATTATATGATCTAAAATATTATTTAAACTACTCAAACCTGTTACACCTGATTTATAGCTTGTTAATATATTGATATGTGAAAATAACATAAATGGCATATTTACGTATTTTAGGTTATAAATTCGGTACAAGGTTTCATGAAAGATTTAATTGCATTGAAAAAAAAAGAAGTTTTAATATATAGTATGATACTATTTTAAATAAGTTCATGAACTTTTAAGCCTTGACAATTAAGAAACTTTAGGTTATAAAATGCTTCTAGAGAAATGTTGTAGTAAGGATGGCATTTAAATAATTACATTACATTATAATGGAATTTTTCTTTTATGAATTAATAGTTTCCAAATCACATGATTAAGATTTTGATACCTACTACACCCAATACTTAAATAAAGAAAGAGTGAACTAAATGTTATTATAGTAATATCTAAGTATAACCTATGTTCCGTTCTCAAAATTTAACCTACTATATGAATGATGAATTCTAAACTTTGTTCTTGTCAATGACCGTAAGAGAGGCGAAATGAGTTAGGAAAGCATGTTGGGAACACTAAAAGATTTAATTATAATCAAGCTAGAATAACAACGAGTGATATTGTGCATCAAAAATGAACCGCATCCTTGAAGGAGGAATCTCCATAGGAGATGTAAATATAGTGCTCCTTAAAGTGAGTTTAAATTCCACTTCATTATTACGAGACGGATATGGGTCGTACCCTATTTTAAGGGGGGGTACGACAACTTCATAAAATAAACATACAATATAAAATGAACATATAATGGACATATCATTCGTACTGGTCATAAAATGAATAGGTAAGGATCATAAAATAAAATTTTATAATAATCAAGAAAATACAATACGTAACAAACAGGGGGTACAAATAAATATCGATCATAGATAAATTCAACAGTTCCATAAAATTTACAACAAAGCTTGATAATAAGGTGCTGAATTCTTTGAATGTAGTGTTTGATAACAGAAACAAATATTTGGGAATTGTTATTGGATGAATACCCTTGAGTGGTTGATTGTTTGGTATACATTTTAAAGCTTGTAGTACAACTTATTATTTAGTTTACCCACACACCGGAGCGGGTGTGAGTAGTTGGTAGATAAATCTTAAACTTCGGGACGAAGTTCTCTTTTAAGGGGGGGGTAGAGCATAATCCTTCTTCGCTACCTCCATCCAGATTATGCCCTCTTGCGTGATTAGCAGAGTAAGAGGTGTATGTGTGTACTTGGTTTTACATTATGACACCGCATGTGACTTTTTATTTTTATCATGAAATATCTCGGTATATCTTGGTTCAGTTTGAGTTTGAGTAATCTCGAGTGGAATGTGGAATGGGAATGGATGGAAATAAAGGATTGGATTGGTATGGAATTTCGTTGGAATTATTATTGTTTTAGCACACCCGAAGTGGTGTGAGTGCTTATTAGTTGATTTTTAAACTTCGAGGCGAAGTTTCTGTTAAGGGGGATATACTGAAATACCCCTAAATTAATTTAAATTAATTTAGGGGATTTCTTTTATTAAACCATAAATAATACTATTAATATTAATTATGGTATGGAATTATGAATATTAAATTATTATATGGAATTGTGAAATTTATTTAGGGGTTTTCTCCTATTTAACCCTAATTATTATACATTATTATATAGTATTATGAATTTAATAATAAGATTTATAAGTCAATAAATCTTGGGGGAAATTTCTAAACACTCCAAATATATTATAAAGATTTTAGGAAGTGTTGGAACATTGTTTTGAAACATAAAAGTCAATATAAAATTCTAGGAACCTTAAAGCTTATTAAGCCTTGTTAGAGTTGACTTTTTGAGAATGGTCAAACCAGGCCATGAAACCTATACCAATAAATAGGTTATGAAAAACCATGAAGATCGATAAAAAGAACGTTAAAAACGGATCATCCTAGCCAAAGTTATGATAATTGAAGTTTAGAGCCAAAATTTTGAAGGATGCTGACGTGTCCAGGACACGTGTCACGCCCAGTCAGCCCGATTTAACTTAGTCTTTTCAGATTTCCTTCAGTTATGGCATGCCAAGGGTCGATCTTTAGACACCTATATCTTTTTCCCTACTACACCATTTGGTATGCCGTTTGTTTCATTCGATTCTCCTATCTTTCCCTCTTTCCAACCATTACTCACACATCATCTAACTCATTCTACATCGACGGGAAAATCGATCTAAAGTTGGCTCCTCGCGATTGCGTAACCCAGAACTGCAGTTTTTCCTGAAATCGGGTAAACTTCGTCACGCCATAACTTCTTCGTTTCTCGTCCAAATTTCGTGTTCTTTAGCTTGTTTTGAAGATCTCAAATCCCTCTATAACTTTCATGTTTATGGCCAAGGCTGATTCTCACGGGTTTGGGAGATAAATCTGTCTAAAGTTGCCCACTCGATCACGGCGGTAATTCTGCCCAGTTTCATCCCGAACCAACTAGGTAAACTCGGATCTTGTGAGATCTATAACTTTCACCCTAGTTCATCAAAATCAATGATTCTTCCACTAGCATCTAGAGTTACATGTCTAGTTTGGATTGTGATAGGTTACATGAATCAAATCTCTCTCAGTTGGTGCGAGTTGATTCGAGAAGTGGCATACCCGAACCGCACATGAAATAACGTTTTCCAGATTTCCCGATTTGATTTCACCCCGTTAATGCAATTCCGGTGAGTTTCCGATCAAATTTCTCCATGGTTTCTATTCGAAATTTCATCATCGATCAAACCCACATGCCAATTTAGTCTATTATGCATTACAATGGGAGAATTTGTCAAAATTGAATTCGAATTGAACTTTGAACCCTAACTTCGAACCCAGATTCGAAATTACTCAATTCTGCATGAAAATTGGGGAAATTGGTACCATTAGAACCGGGATTTAATTTCGAGTCGATAGGAACAAGAATCATCGAATTTGGTTCTGTGAGTTGAGAGAAAACAGAGATTTAGTACTCGACATCTGTTTGGGGTTCGCGGATGAACTCGAGGATTTTCAGCCGTCCGATCGTAGGTTTTAGAAACGGACGGCCGAGATTAGATCTGGGGAGTTAAGTTGGGTTATGAATTATAATATTTCCAGAATTAAACCCTAACTTGTTGAATTAATTTAAATATCTTCCCGAATGTATTTTGACTTGAATTTTAACCATAGATTCCTTATAAAATCTAGTTTATTATTATGTAAATTAATATGGGTTTTGAGTTTTTAACGTAAGTTATGATTTTTGCAAGCTATGAGTATTATAGAATTATTTGGAAAATTTAAAACGATATTCTTATGAAATAAAAATTTTATAATATGTCTAAAATGTTATAGTTACTATATATTTAATTTGGGGATTTTTGGACAATTGTAAATGGGTCTAAAAATTGTGTTATGAGTTTTTCATAAGAATAACTTATAATATATGGTTTTTAATGTAATCAAAAATTAAAGTATAGTTGATTAATGAACTTTATAGGTTGGAGAAAATAAATAAGACTAATAACATTTAATACAGTATGTCTATAAATATTTGGGTATTAACTTTAAGTGAAGTAAAAATTGTTACATATATTTATATATATATTTATATAGAGAAATAAATAGAAACTTATATTAATCAAGGAATTTAACTAAACTACATTTTATTTATTATATATAATATGGAGGCTAATATGTTTAACGAAAACTAAGGGAAATACTTTATTCTATAAACCATATATTGGATGTAGCTATGTGTAAAAGTTAGTATAAATAATTAAGTGCAATAAAACTACACAAGGAATGTCTTGAATAAATCCTAATATATATACACATAAAAAACTACATAAATAAAATAAATAAATGCCTTATAGAAATATAATATGAAGGAATTAATGAGATAAACTAAACCTCTACATAATACTAATAAAGAATATTATATGAGGCGGTATTATTAATTAAGATTATTAAACTTAAGGAGTTATCTTTGAATTTCTAAGATTTATAAAACCGTATTAAAATACATGTATAGTATTAGTCAACAACCATAATGTAAGTCTATAATTGGGTTAAGTATTAATAAGTTAAAACTTAGGAAAAATTGTGATTAGATTACATAAAATGTTACACATAGATCTTACTCTATAATTAATGATATATAAATGTAATACTTTTACATCTAAATGTTCTTAATATATAAACAATAATAAAGTAAATAAAATACTTTACATATGAATGTGAGGTGGATTAGTAAGTCTAGATTTAATCATTTCTTAACATCTAAGGTATCGAAATATAACTTAATGTTTTAAGTTAAATCATTAAAAGGATTATGATATAAAATACACTAAACTATGATTTGGAATTTATCTAAATAATAATCCTTAAGTTTCTTGGTATTATATAAGCCATATGAAATACATTTATAACATTAATTACCAATACTTAGGATGTGAGTCTACAATTAAGTGAGGGTATTTAGTAGTTAGAATCTATAGAAGGTTTATAAATAGGAATTTGATACTTAAAACCTTTGAACCTTTTATGAGATAAACTAAGTTACATAAGATATTATATTGATCTACTTTACGACACTAAAAATATTAATGTGTCATTGAGTATAAGGATGAGGATTTTTCAGAACATATTATCTTATTAAGTAAATTGACAATTTCACTTGTGAATGAGAGTTTAATTCTTAGGTAATTTCTACCTTATGTTAAGATATAATGTTTATCCTAAAACATAATAAAGGAGATTAATTTATTAAGTTTTCCTTTGAAACCTTAGGTTTTGTAAACAATATGAAAAATGTATTTATACCTAAGACTTAAGTTTATTAAAATTTAGTATTACTAAAAGGATTATACATAGTCTATGCGGGAACTGTGTGTAAAAATAAACATTTGTCGGGAATTAAATGTAAGCAATGATAAATTGTAAAGGTTATCTTAAAGTGCCTTATTATACAGTTAATGATAAAGTAAATAATATACCTTGGGAATACTAATGTAAGAGCGATAAATCTAAGTTAACTATAATATAGTTATTCAAGATGAGAAGCAATTTAACATCTTATGATAAGATTATTAGATGGTTGTAATAAAGTCATCCTAAACTAAACATATGATAAATGAGTTTAGTAACTCAATTAGGTTATCATAAAATGCATCTATAACGCCATGTTTCCAATATACAGGATGTAGATCTTAATTAAGTTGAGGGGAAAACTTAATCATAATGGATTATTTGGTAATACTGATAAAATACACAATCATTACATTGTGAAATAATAGTATAATATTCTAAGATAAACCTATCATGGGTCATAACCCGATATTTATTCTAAATTAAGAATAAAAGTATTAAGCTTAAGAATTATTATTGAGATTCTAAGATTAGATGAATAATATAATACGCACTTATGATATAAGGGTCTCAAGAGTCTTGAATTGAGAATTAGGGTTAAGTATGAATAAAGTGGATAAGAGTGTAACAATTAACAAGTGTTAATAACATACATACCCTAGTCTTACAACCTTGGGTTATACAACATTCTAATATAAGTCAAAGGTTATACATAACATTTAAGTGAGGGCTTAAAAGACAATTGAGACTTAGAAATAAGAGTGAGGAAATTTATTTAAGTTTAACTTAGGTTACAAGTTATTGATGTTAGACTACCTTTAATATTCCTCAGAGTATTGTTGATTATTTGCACAAGTCGACTAGAACTGCTACAGCGATTACCAGGTACGATTTCTCGTACTCAGCTTGTTGTGTTTTGGACTCTATGGAATGTTTTGTACGATTTCTCGTACTCAGATATTTTTGGTGACGAATTTTATGGAATGTTTTGAGAAACGCTAAATGAGCTTGAATGAATCTTGAAAGGAAATTGGTTGTGTGACTAACTCAGCTTGATGTGACTAACTGAGCCTTGGATGTACAACTCACATGATCATTGGTTCCTTTAATCTGGTTATCTCATTAGATATTGACTGTTAGGGTTTACGCCTCTGCACTCTGTAGGACTGAGTGTTTTGGTATTGCACTTGTACAGTTAATAGTCTAGTGGGAATGTGGGAAATGACAATCTTGGTATTGGATATGGATTATTTCTATTAAGTGGTGCACTCACTTTTCACCGATGACCGAGAACGGGTCGGTGGCAGCGGAGGTCTGCTATACCTCGCCCTTTGTGGCAACTGACAGCGGAGGTCTGTTTACCTCGCCCTTGTGGCAACTGACTGGCGGTGGCCATCTCTCCCAATTGGTTTTATTCCACTCTTGAGTTATGGGTTCTTGGATATCTTCTTTCATTCCTAGTCCTTGTGACTACTTGGGTCTTTCTAATCCTAATTGGAACTGGATCTAACTTAAGCAAAGGATGTTCAATAACTTCTGGCGTGGTTTCGTTTAAGTTGACTCGCTTTACTTCTTGTTATTTATCTCTATCCTTGACTTGATATCTTTGACTTGGTGATTTTGATTCCTTGTTCTTCTGTTTTGTTTTAAGCATTTGACTTCGGATTATTGTTTGTTTCAAGAGTTATGTTTTAAACTTTTGTTTTAGAGAGTTGTACCAGTTCCATTCCAGAGAACTGACTCACCCCTCCCGGGGTGGGCTGCTTGGTTTCATCTTGCAGGTACGGACTGTTATACAGGTGGCCACGAAGAGTATGAGTGATTGGGATGGGAATTAGGAATTATGGAGAGTTTTTATATCTTGCACTAGTTATGTTTTCTCGAGTTCAGACCGTAGCATTTGTAATATCATAAGTTGTAATTGGTGAGGTTTGTGCCGGGTGTTTGGAACCCGATGATCTGTAATCGCCTTAGTATTTTATTTCCGCTGCATTTTGATGATAGTAGGGGCGTTACAGAAAGTGGTATCAGAGCGTAGTTACGCTCTGAGCCCGAGAAAACAAGCCGAGTGAAATAGTTAGAATATAGGTGCCCTTAAAACTGGGGAATTGGGGTAGAATTGGGAAGTGAGGATTCCAGTAAGGCACGACTCCTAACCCTTCTTGGATTAGTGAATGATTTCTTTATACACTTTTTGTATGAATGTCTATTAGGAATAGTGTGTTGTCATACCGTTTGACCATTAAACTATAGGAAATAATAATAATAGTAATAAGTCTGGAACATTATCAATTGGGTATGATAAGATCTTGGTTGGAAAATCATACATTGAACTACTTTCAAAAGCATACGTATGGAAAATACATGGCTAAGAAAGCAATGCTTTAAAAGCTTGAACACATGTTCCCAGAAGTTTAAGAATACTTTTGGTTGAAAATAGTATACAAGTGGAGCTTTGAATAACTAAGTGATATATACTTCAACTCCTTAAGCTTGAAATATATCTCAAGAACTATTTGGTACAAATTATTACCTAAAGATCATGTTTAAGATAAATCTTAAGTCTAGAAAATTATTAAACTAACAAGAACTAGTAACTCATCAGAAAAGATCAACATCCAAATGTAATCCACACTAAAACTCTATGTTAACTTCAGAAAGAAAATACATAAACCTAACACCCTACGGGAAGTGCCTGGTGCGACGAACTCCTAGGCTGAAAGTAGTGGGTGCACACTCACTTCTGGAAGTCTAGGGGCTAGACAAGCCTGGTCATCTAACCGTAAATCTCTTCTACCAAGACGCAAGTGGATTGTGTTGAACTTGAGGAGGATTGGTGGTAGACGTTACCATCATGAAATCTTGAGCTAGGCATATTTCATTACTAGCCACAATGAACAATTCAAAATTTGTATCTTAAGATTCAGTATTAAAATTCATACATGTAAAGGGTTTATTGAGTTAAATATTTGGTGAAAATACCTATACATGGGGAAGAGGATTTAAATTTGGGTACTCCAAGGTACAACATCTACCCCTTATTAAATATAAAAAATATATATATATTAAAGGAAGTGACTTAAAGATTGAGTGAAGGGAAGGGTAATACTAAACTAAATATCACTGATTCTAAATACTTGGAGTAATGAGCATCTAGTAAAAAAAAATGAGAGTTACTTAATTATTGAAAATTCTCATGTTTATTTGGAAGTTTAACATTATACATATGCAAAATTTTAGAAGTCACAGAAGTGGTATTTTTATAAGGGAATATAATACAAATTTTAATGTATGGTTGGCTAATAAAGCTTTGAATATAATTTTGAAAGACTATCTAGACTTATTATATGATCTAAAATATTATTTAAACTACTCAAACCTGTTACACCTGATTTATAGCTTGTTAATATATTGATATGTGAAAATAACATAAATGGCATATTTACGTATTTTAGGTTATAAATTCGGTACAAGGTTTCATGAAAGATTTAATTGCATTGAAAAAAAAGAAGTTTTAATATATAGTATGATACTATTTTAAATAAGTTCATGAACTTTAAAGCTTGACAAATAAGAAACTTTAGGTTATAAAATGCTTCTAGAGAAATGTTGTAGTAAGGATGGCATTTAAATAATTACATTACATTATAATGGAATTTTTCTTTTATGAATTAATAGTTTCCAAATCACATGATTAAGATTTTGATACCTACTACACCCAATACTTAAATAAAGAAAGAGTGAACTAAAATGTTATTATAGTAATATCTAAGTATAACCTATGTTCCGTTCTCAAAATTTAACCTACTATATGAATGATGAATTCTAAACTTTGTTCTTGTCAATGACCGTAAGAGAGGCGAAATGAGTTAGGAAAGCATGTTGGGAAACACTAAAAGATTTAATTATAATCAAGCTAGAATAACAACGAGTGATATTGTGCATCAAAAATGAACCGCATCCTTGAAGGAGGAATCTCCATAGGAGATGTAAAATATAGTGCTCCGTAAAAGTGAGTTTAAATTCCACTTCATTATTACGAGACGGATATGGGTCGTACCCTATTTTAAGGGGGGGTACGACAACTTCATAAAATAAACATACAATATAAAATGAACATATAATGGACATATCATTCGTACTGGTCATAAAATGAATAGGTAAGGATCATAAAATAAAATTTTATAATAATCAAGAAAATACAAATACGTAACAAACAGGGGGTACAATAATATCGATCATAGATAAATTCAACAGTTCCATAAAATTTACAACAAAGCTTGATAATAAGGTGTTGAATTCTTTGAATGTAGTGTTTGATAACAGAAACAAATGTTTGGGATTTGTTATTGGATGAATACCCTTGAGTGGTTGATTGTTTGGTATACATTTTAAAGCTTGTAGTACAACTTATTATTTAGTTTACCCACACACCGGAAGCGGAACGGGTGTGATAGTTTGTATAAATCTAGCTTCGGGACAAGTTTCTCTTTAAGGGGGGGGGTAGAGCATAAAGGGGTGTGAGTAGTTGGTAGATAAATCTTAAACTTCGGGACGAAGTTCTCTTTTAGGGGGGGGTAGAGCATAATCCTTCTTCGCTACCTCATCCAGATTATGCCCTGTTGCGTGATTAGCAGAGTAAGAGGTGTATGTGTGTACTTGGTTTTTACATTATGACACCGCATGTGACTTTTTATTTTATCATGAAATATCTCGGTATATCTTGGTTCAGTTTGAGTTTGAGTAATCTCGAGTGGAATGTGGAATGGGAATGGATGGAAATAAAGGATTGGATTGGTATGGAATTTCGTTGGAATTATTATTGTTTTAGCACACCCGAAGTGGTGTGAGTGCTTATTAGTTGATTTTTAAACTTCGAGGCGAAGTTTCTGTTAAGGGGGATATACTGAAATACCCCTAAATTAATTTAAATTAATTTAGGGGATTTCTTTTATTAAACCATAAATAATACTATTAATATTAAATTATGGTATGGAATTATGAATATTAAATTATTATATGGAATTGTGAAATTTATTTAGGGGTTTTCTCCTATTTAACCCTAATTATTATACATTATTATATAGTATTATGAATTTAATAATAAGATTTATAAGTCAATAAATCTTGGGAAAATTTCTAAACACTCCAAATATATTATAAAGATTTTAGGAAGTGTTGGAACATTGTTTTGAAACATAAAAGTCAATATAAATTCTAGGAACCTTAAAGCTTATTAAGCCTTGTTAGAGTTGACTTTTTGAGAATGGTCAAACCAGGCCATGAAACCTATACCAATAAATAGGTTATGAAAAACCATGAAGATCGATAAAAAGAACGTTAAAAACGGATCATCCTAGCCAAAGTTATGATAATTGAAGTTTAGAGCCAAAATTTTGAAGGATGCTGACGTGTCCAGGACACGTGTCGCGCCCAGTCAGCCCGATTTAACTTAGTCTTTTCAGATTTCCTTCAGTTATGGCATGCCAAGGGTCGATCTTTAGACACCTATATCTTTTTCCCTACTCCACCATTTGGTATGCCGTTTGTTTCATTCGATTCTCCTATCTTTCCTCTTTCCAACCATTACTCACACATCATCTAACTCATTCTACATCGACGGGAAATCGATCTAAAGTTGGCTCCTCGCGATTGCGTAACCCAGAACTGCAGTTTTTCCTGAAATCGGGTAAACTTCGTCACGCCATAACTTCTTCGTTTCTCGTCCAAATTTCGTGTTCTTTAGCTTGTTTTGAAGATCTCAATCCCTCTATAACTTTCATGTTTATGGCCAAGGCTGATTCTCACGGGTTTGGGAGATAAATCTGTCTAAAGTTGCCCACTCGATCACGGCGGTAATTCTGCCCAGTTTCATCCCGAACCAACTAGGTAAACTCGGATCTTGTGAGATCTATAACTTTCTCCCTAGTTCATCAAAATCAATGATTCTTCCACTAGCATCTAGAGTTACATGTCTAGTTTGGATTGTGATAGGTTACATGAATCAAATCTCTCAGTTGGTGCGAGTTGATTCGAGAAGTGGCATACCCGAACCGCACATGAAATAACGTTTTCCAGATTTCCCGATTTGATTTCACCCCGTTAATGCAATTCCGGTGAGTTTCCGATCAAATTTCTCCATGGTTTCTATTCGAAATTTCATCATCGATCAAACCCACATGCCAATTTAGTCTATTATGCATTACAATGGGAGAATTTGTCAAAATGAATTCGAATTGAACTTTGAACCCTAACTTCGAACCCAGATTCGAAATTACTCAATTCTGCATGAAAATTGGGGAAATTGGTACCATTAGAACCGGGATTTAATTTCGAGTCGATAGGAACAAGAATCATCGAATTTGGTCTGTGAGTTGAGAGAAAACAGAGATTTAGTACTCGAATCTGTTTGGGGTTCGCGGATGAACTCGAGGATTTTCAGCCGTCCGATCGTAGGTTTTAGAAACGGACGGCCGAGATTAGATCTGGGGAGTTTAAGTTGTTATGAATTATAATATTCCAGAATTAAACCTAACTTGTTGAATTATTTAAATATCTTCCCGAATGTATTTTGACTTGAAATTTTAACCATAGATTCCTTATAAATCTAGTTTATTATTATGTAAATTAATATGGGTTTTGAGTTTTAAACGTAAGTTATGATTTTTGCAAGCTATGAGTATTATGGAATTATTTGGAAAATTTAAAACGATATTCTTATGAAATAAAAATTTTATAATATGTCTAAAATGTTATAGTTACTATATATTAATTTGGGGATTTTTGGACAATTGTAAATGGGTCTAAAAATTGTGTTTATGAGTTTTTCATAAGAATAACTTATAATATATGGTTTTTAATGTAATCAAAAATTAAAGTATAGTTGATTAATGAACTTTATAGGTTGGAGAAATATAATAAGACTAATTAACATTTAATACAGTATGTTTATAAATATTTTGGGTATTAACTTTAAGTGAAGTAAAAATTGTTACATATATTTATATATATATTTATATGAGAGAAATAAATAGAAACTTATATTAAATCAAGGAATTTAACTAAACTACATTTTATTATTATAATAATATGGAGGCTAATATGTTTAACGAAAACTAAGGGAAATACTTTATTTATATAAACCATATATTGGATGTAGCTATGTGTAAAAGTTAGTATAAATAATTAAGTGCAATAAAACTACACAAGGAATGTCTTGAATAAATCCTAATATATATACACATAAAAAAACTACATAAATAAAATAAATAAAATGCCTTATAGAAAATATAATATGAAGGAATTAATGAGATAAACTAAACCTCTACATAATACTAATAAAGAATATTATATGAGGCGGTATTAAATTAAGATTATTAAACTTAAGGAGTTATCTTTGAATTTCTAAGATTTATATAAACCGTATTAAAATACATGTATAGTAGTCAACAACCATAATGTAAGTCTATAATTGGGTTAAGTAATTAATAAGTTAAAACTTAGGAAAAATTGTGATTAGATTACATAAAATGTTACACAAATAGATCTTACTCTATAATTAATGATATATAAATGTAATACTTTTACATCTAAATGTTCTTAATATATAAACAATAATAAAGTAAATAAAATACTTTTACATATGAATGTGAGGTGGATTAGTAAGTCTAGATTTAATCATTTCTTAACATCTAAGGTATCGAAATATAACTTAATGTTTTAAGTTAAAATCATTAAAGGATTATGATATAAAACTACACTAAACTATGATTTGGAAATTTATCTAAATAATAATCCTTAAGTTTCTTGGCATTAGATAAGCCATATGAAATACATTTATAACATTAATTACCAATACTTAGGATGTGAGTCTACAATTAAGTGAGGTATTTAGTAGTTAGAATCTATAGAAAGGTTTATAAATAGGAATTTGATACTTAAAACCTTTGAACCTTTTATGAGATAAAACTAAGTTACATAAGATATTATATTGATCTACTTTACGACACTAAAAATATTAATGTGTCATTTGAGTATAAGGTATGAGGATTTTTCAGAACATATTATCTTATTAAGTAATTGACAATTTCACTTGTGAATGAGAGTTTAATTCTTAGATAATTTCTACCTTATGTTAAGATATAATGTTTCCTAAAACATAATAAAGGAGATTAATTTATTAAGTTATTCCTTTGAAACCTTAGGTTTTGTAAACAATATGAAAAATGTATTTTAAGACGTAAGTTTATTAAAATTTAGTATAAAAAGGATTATACATAGTCTATAGCGGGAATGTGTGTAAAAATAAAACATTTGGGAAATTAAATGTAAGCAAGGATAAATTAAAGGTTATCTTAAAGTGCCTTATTATACAGTTAATGATAAAGTAAATAATATACTTGGGAATACTAAATGTAAGAGCGATAAATCTAAGTTAACTATAATATAGTTATTCAAGATGAGAAGCAATTTAACATCTTATGATAAGATTATTAGATGGTTGTAATAAAAGTCATCCTAAACTAAACATATGATAAATGAGTTTAGTAACTCAATTAGGTTATCATAAAATGCATCTATAACGCCATGTTTCCAATATACAGGATGTAGATTAATTAAGTTGAGGGAAAACTTAATCATAATGGATTATTTGGTAATACTGATAAAATACACAATCATTACATTGTGAAATAATAGTATAATATTCTAAGATAAACCTATCATAGGTCATAACCCGATATTTATTCTAAATTAAGAATAAAAGTATTAAGCTTAAGAATTATTATTGAGATTCTAAGATTAGATGAATAATATAATACGCACTTATGATATAAGGGTCTCAAGAGTCTTGAATTGAGAATTAGGGTTAAGTATGAATAAAGTGGATAAGAGTGTAACAATTAACAAGTGTTAATAACATACATACCCTAGTCTTACAACCTTGGGTATACAACATTCTAATATAAGTCAAAGGTTATATAACATTTAAGTGAGGGCTTAAAGACAATGAGACTTAGAAATAAGAGTGAGGAATTTATTTAAGTTTAACTTAGGTTACAAGTTATTGATGTTAGACTACCTTTATATCCTCAGAGTATTGTTGATTATTTGCACAAGTCGACTAGAACTGCTACAGCGATTACCAGGTACGATTTCTCGTACTCAGCTGTTGTGGTTTGGACTCTATGGAATGTTTTGTACGATTTCTCGTACTCAGATATTTTGGTGACGAATTTTATGGAATGTTTTGAGAAACGCTAAATGAGCTTGAATGAATCTTGAAAGGAAATTGGTTGTGTGACTAACTCAGCTTGATGTGACTAACTGAGCCTTGGATGTACAACTCACATGATCATTGGTTCCTTTAATCTGGTTATCTCATTAGATATGACTGTTAAGGGTTTACGCCTCTGCACTCTGTAGGACTGAGTGTTTTGGTATTGCACTTGTACAGTTAATAGTCTAGTGGGAATGTGGAAATGACAATCTTGGTATTGGATATGGATTTTCTATTAAGTGTGCACTCACTTTCACCGATGACCGAGACGGGTCGGTGGCAGCGGAGGTCTGCTATACCTCGCCCTTTGTGGCAACTGACAGCGGAGGTCTGTTTACCTCGCCCTTGTGGCAACTGACTGGCGGTGGGGGCCATCTCTCCCAATTGGTTTTATTCCACTCTTGAGTTATGGGTTCTTGGATATCTTCTTTCATTCCTAGTCCTTGTGACTACTTGGGTCTTTCTAATCCTAATTGGAACTGGATCTAACTTAAGCAAAGGATGTTCAATAACTTCTGGCGTGGTTTCTTTTAAGTTGACTCGCTTTACTTCTTGTTATTTATCTCTATCTTGACTTGATATCTTGACTTGGTGATTTTGATGTGCCTTGTTCTTTGTTTTTGTTTTAGCATTTGACTTCGGATTATTGTTTGTTTCAAGAGTTATGTTTAAACTTTTGTTTTAGAGAGTTGTACCAGTTCCATTCCAGGGAACTGACTCACCCCTCCGGGGTGGGCGCTTGGTTTCATCTTGCAGGTACGGACTGTTATACAGGTGGCCACGAAGAGTATGAGTGATTGGGATGGGAATTAGGAATTATGGGAGAGTTTTTATATCTTGCACTAGTTATGTTTTCTCGAGTTCAGACCGTAGCATTTGTAATATCATAAGTTGTAATTGGTGAGGTTTGGTGCCGGGGTTTGGAACCCGATGATCTGTAATCGCCTTAGTATTTTATTTCCGCTGCATTTATGATAAGTAGGGGCGTTACAGTGGTTATGAGAATTGGGAGGATTTTATTGTGATGGACTTTGAGGATTTATTATGTGCGGTAGGACCTTTAAGGGTGTGGCTGATTAGAATGTAAATTGATGTGAATTGATGGAATTGGGAGATGTTAAATTTAGGGGGAGGTTATGGCGAAATTTCGATAGAAAATAAGGTGTTAAGGGTGACTTGTAAGTTGGAGGAGCTTGGTGTGATGTGGTTGAGTTGAGATACTTGATGACCTCATAAAATGGTAGGTGGAGAATGGAGATAAGAGAGTGCAAAATCTGTAGCATAATGATGATAGGAACTTGGAATTCCAAGAAAAAAATAGTGTTTATAAATTGTGAAACAAGGAGTGAAACTTGAGTTTAGAGGATGCAATTGCTAGGAATGATTTGTAATGGTCATTTATGCATTTGGTGAGGTTGGTAGGATGTAAAAAACTAGCAAGAAGAGAGTTAGAAGTGCATTAGTGGGCAAAGTGCAAAAGTTGGAATTGATTTTTGGTTAATTTGAACAAAGAATTGGGTGGTGAATGACCAACGTTTAAGAGTGTTTAAGGAGTGTTTGAGGTGTCAATGTGTAGGAAACTTGTGAAAAAGATTTATGGAATGATAGGTGTGGATTAGGTTGGTTTAGGGGTGAAAAATGGATTTTTATCAGCTTTTTAGAGGGTCCGGGACCTAGCCCTTGTATAAGATCCCGGACCAAGCTTAAAAATACGCCAAATGTAACGCCCCTATTTAACTATTTTAGCGGAAATAAATAATAAAGCGTACAGATCATCGGGTTCCAAACACCCGGCACCAAACCTCACCAATTACAACTTACATCTATAAAAGTACGGTCTGAACTCGAGAAAAACTTAACACAAACATAATAGAATTAAACATTTAACTCTCCACAAAACCTAGTCCCATCCCAAACGCTCATTTCTTCGTGGCCACCTGTAAATCAATCGTACCTGCAAGATGAAACCAAGCAGCCCACCCCGAGTGGGGTGGGTCAGTCCTTGGAATGGAACTGGTACGATCCTCCAAAAACAACTTAAAATACAATTCTTAAATAAATAATAACTTGAAAACAAACACTTAAAAACACTCAGAGGAATAAAGCATTTCACAATCACAAATCACGATATTAAGATAAGAATAAAGTTTAATAACTGAAAGATAAGGTTAGTGAACGAAATCACATCATGTGTTAGTGAACATCCATTTCCTTAGTTAATCCCATACCCGTTAGGAGTAGAAAAACCCAGATAGTCACAAAGGACTAGGAATGATAAAATAGCTCCAAGAAACCCATAACTCGAGAGTGGAATAAAACCCATTTGGGAGATTATGGCCCCCACCGCCAGTCAGTTGTCACAAGGACGAGGTAAACAGACCTCCGCTGTCAGTTGTCCACATGGACGAGGTATAGCAGACCTCCGCTGCCACCGACCCGTTCTCAGTCATCGGTGAAAAGTGTGTGCACCACTTATTAGAAATAATCCATACTCAATACCAAGAATAACTTTTTCCCATATTCCCACTAGATCACCAACTACCCAGAGCAATACCAAAACACTCAGTCCTACAGAGTGCAGAAGCGTAAACCCTAAGCAGCCAATGTCTAATGGGGCACCAAGTAGAAGGAACCAATACCCAAGTAAGCTTCACATCCAAGGCTCAGTTAGTCACACAAGCTGAGTTAGTCACACAACCAATTCCTTTTTAGAAATTCCTCTTAAAGCCAGTTAGCGTTTTCCAAAACATTCCACAAGTCAATCAGCAAAAATATCGGGGTACGAGAAATCGTACCTGGTGTGTGAAGAACAATAACTAACTCGTAAAAGTGATTCCCCAACAGTAACCTATAATTAAGGTGTTCCAAATGTCGATTAGTTAAGAGACTTATAAACTTAACACCTCCTTTACTTACTGATTAATGGTTTCAGGTTTACCATTATTCTTTTACAAGGGTTTGGGCTTGACTTGTTAACTAAATCCTTTGCTAGGCCCATCTCGTTTAGTTTGGAATGATTTAGAATTTATTCCTGAGGGTGGCCCAAACTCTCTTGGATTGTTAAAGTGGCCTTTTGGAGTTCATAGACTTGGGCTTAGTAGGTTAGCCCAAGACGTGTTAAATTTATGTTGTGTAATAAAACTCTTAAATAAATAGTGATTATTTAATCACTCACTGACTAAAACCTAAGGTTTAATATATACAGATAACCTACTTATTATAATATCACAAGGATTATTACTCCCTCAACTATATTAATGTACTTATATACATGTATATTTATATATATATATCTTTATGTATTAAGGTTTATCCATAACATTTTTAGGAAATCTTACTGTATTTATTAATGTTCAATAACTTCTAGGCTTAACACAACCGACTTAAGGTTTATAACATATATGTTTCTTTATTTATTATTTAATATATAAGTATACCCGTATTAGAAATTAACTAAGACATTCCCTATGTAATTTACCATACTTAGACTATCTTATTAATACAACCTTAAACTGCATTCTAAGTATATTTCATAAAGTATTCTTTTACCATATCTTAGGGTTCTAGCTCTTATAATGTTTAGTTATTATAAGTGGTAATTTAATTAGTTCCTTGATTTACTATAAGTTACTCTTAATTCCTTTTTATAAATGCGTAAAAATAATATATATATATTTGTTCCTTAGTTTATTTAAAATATTAACTCCCATATAATATAGTAAATAAAATGTAGGATAATTAAATTCCTTAATTTATATAAGTTCCTACTTAAGTAAGTAAGTAAAAATACATATATGTAAATAATTTCATTTCTCTTAAAAGCTAATACAAAAACATTTATAAACTTACTGTTATAAAATGTTAATTTAGTTCCCTTTATTTCCCCAGCTTAAAAGTTAATTAACAAACCATACTTTAATTTTTGATTACATTAAAAACCTTATATTATAGATTATTCTTATGAAAAACTCATAAACACAATTTTTAAAACCTTTTACCATTGCCCAAAAATTCCCAAATTTAATATACAGTAACTATAACATTTTAGACATATTATAAAATTTTTATTTCATAAAAATATCTTTTTAATTTAGCCAAATATTCCAGAAAACCCGTAAATTGTAAAAATCATAACTTATGTTTAAAAACTCCAAAACCATATAATTTACATCAAAATAAACTACATAAAATAAGGAATCTATGGTTAAAATTTCAAGTCAAAATACATTCGGGAAGATATTTAAATTAACCCAACAAGTTAAGACTATTTACTGGAATTTATTAAAACCCTTATAAACAAATTCTGGAATGTTTTAATCTCGGCCGTCCAATCTCTTAAAACGAGATCGGACGGCCCCTGTACATCGAGTTCGTCAGCGAAGACATTAAACAGATCGAGTACTAAATCGCCTATAACTCCTAACCTACAGAACGAAATCGAGTGATTTTTGTTTCTATGGATTCGTAATCAAATTTCGGTTCTATTGGTACCGATTTCCCCAATTATAATGCAGAGTTCATCAAGATTTGAATTCGATTTGGAGCTAGGGTTTATCTCGGTACAGAATAAAATCGGAAGCAATTCATCCAAATTCTCCTAACCTAACACGAAATTGGCTAAATTGGCACATGGTTTAGGTCGACAATGAAGTATAGATTAGCAACAACGGAAGAATTTGAGGAAACACTAACCGGAATTGCGATATCGGAGGAGAATTCGAGAACGGACTCTGGAAAAAACTCGAACTTCCGACCAGTTCGTGAAGCCAACTTCGAGGATCTATAAGTTATTGTACAGATCGATTTAGGCTTTGTTAATTGGCTCAATAGAAAGATGAAACTTAGCTCTACACATTGATAACTAGAACTAATCCTAACTCGCACCATACAGAAAGATATTGAAGTTACAAAACACGAGTTTACCTTTCTGTTTCGGTGTTATTTTATGTGCTGTTGAAACCGAAACTTTAGACCTCTATATCTCCCAACTGGTTACGAATCAGACTTGGGCATAAACACGAAAATTGTAGAGGGATTAGAGAACTTTACAACGAGCTAAAGAAATCGAATTTTGGTTGATTAACGAAGAAGTTATGATCGACGCAAGTTACCTGAAAACGAAGGGAAATCTGGAATTCTGGAAACAGTTTCGCAAGGTGGCTACTTTGGCTCGATTTTCCGGTTGACTCAGAAAGATTTAGGGTTTGTATGAGTAATGGTTGGAAAGAGGAATTGTAGGAGAAGAGAATGGTGAAGACGGCATGGAAAAATATTGAGAGATGTAAAAGTTATAGCCGTCTAAAGTTAGGGCAAAGTAAGGGAAATCGGTTCCGAAAAATCAGGGAAGAAATCGGCTAAGTGTGGGCGACCCATTACAGAGTGACACGTGGCATCTCTTAAAATTTTGATTCAAAACTTCAATCTAGCATAACTTTGGCTAGGATGATCCGTTTTTGACGTTCTTTTTATCGATCTTCATGGTTTTTCATAACCTATTTATTGGTATAGGTTTCATGGCCTGGTTTGACCATTCTCAAAAAGTCAACTCTAGCAAGGCTTAATAAGCTTTAAGGTTTCTAGAATTTTATATTGACTTTTATGTTTCAAAAAAATGTTCCAACACTTCCTAAAATCTTTATAATATCTTTGGAGTGTTTAATAATTTTCCCAAGATTTATTGACTTATATAATTTTCCTAAATAAATTTCACAATTCCATATAATAATTTAATATTCATAATTTACATATAATAATATTAATTTTAATAAAAGAAATCCCCTAAATTAATTTAAATTAATTTAGGGGTATTTCAGTATATCCCCCTTAAAAGAAACTTCGCCTCAAGTTTAACTATTACTAATAGGCATTCACACCGCTTCGGGTGTGCTGTGACAATAATAACTTCAATGAAATTCATACCATTCCAATCCTTTATCTCCATTTCCACATTCCACTCGAGGGTACCGAAACCATAACAACGTGAATCAAAATATAAACTTGAAACAAAACAAACACAAACGTGACAAGGTACTGTGCCACAACGTAAAACTACGTACATACATACACCTCTCATTACTAACAATGCAACGAGGCATAATCCGGATGAGATAACGAAGGAGGAGTATGCCAGCATATCCCCCTTAAAAGAGCTAAGGTACGCCCTCGTACCGCCACTAACGTGAATCATCTCAGGATAGCAGAGTATCATGCAAACAGATGTGGGTACTTAACTCTCATGGAGTCCTCGGTCTCCCAAGTAGCTTCCTCGACCCCATGATGTTCCCAAAGAACCTTCACTAACTTAACTGATCTGCCCCTCGTTTCTCGGACCTTCGTGTCCAAGATCTGTATAGGAGTCTCCTCATACCTCAGTGTAGGCTCAATCTCCAACCTCTCTGGCTGCAGCACGTGAGAAGGGTCAGGCATATACTTCTTCAACTGAGATACGTGAAACACATCGTGTACCTTCCCCAACTTAGCTGGTAGCTCGAGTCTGTAAGCAACTGGGCCCACTCGCTCCGTAATCCTGTACGGCCCAACATACTTAGGGCTTAGCTTCCCCCTCATCCCGAATCTGAATATCCCTCTCATCGGGGACACTCGTAAGAAGACCATGTCTCCCAACTGAAACTCGAGCTCTCTGGTACGCTGATCCCCATAAGACTTCTGTCTGGACTGCGCTGCCCTCATGTGCTGCTGAATAACCCTAACGTCTCCTGCAGTGTCTGAATATACTCAGGCCCAATCAAGACCGCCTCAGCAGGGTCACTCCATGATAAGGGAGTCCGGCACGGCCTGCCATATAGAGCCTGGAATGGTGCCATGCCGATAGACGCGTGGTAAGAGTTATTGTAGGAGAACTCTACCAGGTGTAGACGCTCTACCCAACTCCCCTGATAGTCCAGAGCGACTGCTCGCAACATATCCTCCAATGTCTGAATAGTCCTCTCAGTCTGCCCATCAGTCTGCGGGTGAAAAGCTGTGCTAAGTCGTAGCTGAGTCCCAAATGCCTCCTGTACCTGACGCCAATATCGACTGAGGAAACGAGTGTCACGATCAGAGACGATCGTCTTCGGTACCCCATGGTACCGGATATGCTCTGTGGTAAACACCTCAGCCAGTTTGGGCACCTTCCATGTGTCCTTGATAGGTATGAACCTAGCTGTCTTGGTCAACCTATCGACTATAACCCAAATGGCGTTCAGTCCACCTCTAGCTGGAGGGAGACCGACCACAAAATCCATGCTGATGTCGTCAAACTTCCAGCACGGTACTGGAAGTGACTGAATCTGGCCGCCTGGTCGACGATGCTCAAACTTCACTTTCTGACAAGTGAGGCACCGAGAGACAAAATCAGCTACATCCCTCTTCATCCCGCTCCACCAGAATAACTGTTTCAAGTCCTTGTACATCTTGGTGGCTCCAGGGTGTACTGATAATGTCGAGGAATGAGCCTCTGAAAGAATCCTGGTCTGAAGCTCTGTCGCATCCTGAGGAACGCAGAGTCTGCTCTGACTCGAAGGTGTCCCTCGCTGTCCAGCTCATAGTCGTACTTCAAACCGTCAGTCAACCCGTCTGCTAACTTCTGTCTGATGCCCTGTAGGTAAACGTCACTGTCCTGGGCTGCATACACCTCCTCAGCTATCGTAGTCGTCTCTAACAGGGCGAGAAGTGAATAAGCTCTTCTGCTCAGAGCGTCTGCCACGACATTTCCTTTCCCTTCTGTGTACTGGAGGTTGATGTCGTAATCGGCCAGTAGCTCAACCCACCGTCGCTGTCTCAAATTGAGCTCCTTCTGGGTCCAGATGTACTTCAGACTCTTATGGTCTGTCATAATCCGGACTGTGGCTCCGTACAAGTAATGTCGCCAGATCTTCAAGGCGAAGACTATGGCGAGGAGCTCAGATCGTGGGTGGGGTAGTTTTCCTCGTGCTTCTTCAGCTGTCTAGAAGCGTACGCTACTACTCGGCCATGCTGCATCAGTACTCCACCAATTCCTCTGCCTGAAGCATCGCAATATACCTCGTACCCCTCATTCCCCTCTGGGATAGTCAATACTGGAGCCGTGGTCAAGGCGTCCTTCAGCGCCTTGAAGGAGACCTCACAAGCCTCTGTCCATACAAAAGGGTTGTCCTTCTTCATCAAGGAGGTCAAAGGCTTGGCTAGCCTGGAGAAGTCCTTCACAAAGCGTCTATAGTAGCCAGCCAACCCAAGGAAACTCCTAACCTCTGTCACGGTGCGAGGTCTATGCCAGCTCTTCACTGCCTCAACCTTAGCTGGGTCTACTGAAACTCCCTCAGCTGAGATCACGTGTCCAAGAAATGACACCTTGTCCAGCCAAAATTCACACTTGCTGAACTTGGCATATAACTGTTTCTCCCTCAGCGTCTCCAAGACTGTCCTCAAATGCTGCTCATGTTCCTCCTTGTTTGGAGAAGACTAGAATGTCATCAATAAATACGACTACCGACTTATCCAGCTGGGCTTGGAAGACCCTCTGCATCAAGTCCATAAATCTCGCCGGTGCATTGGTCAGTCCAAACGGCATCACTGTGAACTCATAGTGGCCGTATCTGGTCCGGAAGGCTGTCTTCTCAATGTCTGGCTCAGCTACAGCTATCTGGTGATATCCGGATCGCAGATCAATCTTAGAGAACACCCTTGCTCCCCTCAGCTGGTCGAACAAGTCATCGATCCTGGGCAGTGGGTACTTGTTTTTGATCGTGACATTGTTCAACTCTCTGTAATCTATACACAGTCTCATGCTCCCGTCCTTCTTCTTGACGAACAGCACAGGAGCGCCCCAAGGTGAGACACTGGGTCTGATGAAACCCTTATCCAGTAGCTCCTGCAACTGCTTTTTCAACTCGACCATCTCTGCAGGGCCCATCCGGTAGGGAGCCTTGGCAATCGGTCCCGTGCCAGGTACGAGGTCGATGTTGAATTCAACCTCTCTCAGCGGTGGTGGTAGTCCAGGTAGCTCCTCTGGAAAAACATCGGGGTACTCCGACACAATGGGAACGTCGCTCCTGAACTTCGATCCGTCCTCAGATCCGTCCTCAGATCCTGGCATAAGTAGTAGTAGGCAGTAGCGCCCTGGACACTTCCTTCATCAGGGATAATGCTGATACAACCTTCACAGTCGGCTGCTTAGGCTGCATTCGGTATGATACGGTGATCCCTGTGGCTGACTTCAAGAGGAGACGATGCTCTGCGCAGTGTAGTCTACCTCTGTACCGCTGTAGCGTGTCCATGCCCACAATTATGTCAAATCCCATGCCAGGGAAGACAATGGCATCAAGTAAGAAGTCTGCTCCCTTGATGTGCATGCTCAGATTCTTGCACTGTTTGCTGCATTTGATCAACTCCTTGGATGGCAACAAAACTGAGCAATCATGGATATCCTCTGTGGGGGCATTTATCTTCGCATGAAATGCTTGGGATATGAAGGAGTGGGAGGCTCCAGAATCAAACAGGACGGTGGCCTCCACTCCATTAATTTGGAATGTGCCTGCAATTATTGAGTGAATTAAGTTTAAGGTTTCTAGTAACTCTTTCAAAGCAGTTGTTCAAGGTTGATTGGTATACCTGTGATGACCGTTCCATTGCTCTTTGCTTGAGCTTGGTCCAACACATTCAGCCTGACCTCTAAATTTCCAGCTCCTACATGAAGAAATAATTTCTTAGAATTTCCATTTTATTGAAAGCTTCATGAGCAGTTTAATGATTACAAGGCTGAAATTGTAAAGTACATAGCTAGATCTGTCTAAAGGTCAGGTTTAATCTGCCAGGTTTCAGGTGAGTCTGGTTAATAATGGATGTGGGGGCTGTGTTGGGCTTGATTCTCTTCACTCCATGGTAGATGAGTCTAGCTGCCCCACCAAAGATCAGTACATCACCTGACTTCAGGAGGATCTTGGTGGAAAGGTCCATCCTCTTCTGGTCACCAAATAGGAACTCCGCGTCGTCTCCAAGTGATATGGAAACCACTGGAACTCCTTTGGTGATGGATTCTAGGGATTCATCCTTATCTTGATGCAACCCTAGCTTACCTTCTTTCCCATAAAAATTGATGATGCAGACGTCAGAGGTTAGGTCTGGGACGGGCTCATCCTCCAATTCTTGTGCTGCCTTAACTGCAGCTCTAACGATGGTCTGCAGTTCCTCCGGGATTGGTGGCACCTCCTCTTCTTCATAGGTCTTGGTGGTGTGGTTCCACTTCTTACCTAGGCACATGATCTTCACCTTCATGGTCGAACCATTCTTGAAGGTAGGGGTGTAAAAATTTTCCTTCCTTCACACCTAACTCCCTGATCTTGAGGATCAATGCATACTGGACTGCCGGGGTCAGGTACTCTCGTAGTAAGATCATCCCGGGTCTCAAGACCTCACACTTCTCTGGTGGGTGTGGTTGGCTTCAAAAGGGATATTGGGTGTGGTATAGGGCAAAATAGGAAAGCAAATATCGAAAGCTGAGGAACAATTGCCATTAAATAAATAAGTCATGGTTCACAACTGGAAATGAAAGGTTCGTAACGAAACAAAATGAAGGGTTTATATTCATCCCTTTTTACATTGACAACGAAAAGAAAAACTAGACGACTGAATGTAAAGAAATAAGGTCTAAGCCTCTTCATGAGGAAATAGTCCTCACCAGGTGAACTCGGGTCATCACTCGCTGCCTCGACGCGGTCCACCATATTAAGGACTGGTGCCTTGCCCGGCCTCTGGGGGTAGTTCTGTCCCGGCCTCTGTGGATGACTCTGGGCAGGGCGACTGGTAGATGGTCCAGCACCTCCTGTGCTACCTCTACCTCCTCCTCCATTAGTCTTAGGAGCTGGGGCTCTAGTCGCTGACCCGGTGCGTGGCTTGTAGTCCTTGGAATCCGGGTTCAAGAAGCACTCGAAGGATCTGTGCCCCTTCCTGCCACAGTAGTGGCACGTCACCAGGGTTCCGTCACACTCCTTGCCTGGGTGGTCCCGCTCGCACTTCCTGCAGAAGTACTTCCTTACAGGTTGGTTTCCTGTTTCAGTGCAAGGTTAGTAACGTGATAGCATATATGTAGCCATATTATAGATTCTAACTTTTCTCACCCCTAAATGGCTGGGAGCGGAGGGGCTTAGCATCAGCATGATAGGAGACAATGGCTTTCTCGTTCCTCCCTTGAAAAACTTTCCCCTCCTTTCCTGAGTCTGAGGGGGTCCTCTCCCATTTCCTCCTCCATGTCATTTCTCCTCTTGCCTAGCACAGAATCCTGATAGGCAATGGTGGTCTCACAATCGTTCGCATCATCAGCTAGTTCCTGTCGTTGCAAGATGTGTTAGTGGGGAAACCTTTGCGTACCAGAAATTTTAAATCATATTCCATACCTGTAGAGTCATCCCTCTGGTGGAACCGATCATGGTGATCTTGAAGTTCAAGCCGGTATGGAATTTGTCCACCAGATATCTCGGGGCGTAAGCTCCCTCTCCAATAACAGCAAGTAATTCCACGAACTTATTGTAGTACTCAGCAACAGAAAGACTCCCTTGCTTCAGCTGCTCAAACTCACTCCTCATCCTCTTCTGTAGATAGGATGGATAAAATTTAGCTCTCAGGGCCACTAGAAATGCCTGGAAGTCAAAGTTCGCCTGGGCCGTCAGCTCGGCTCTAGCAGTCTGCCACCATCGATGCGCGGGTCCCTGAAGAAAGTAGGCCGCTATGTCCACCTGACGATTCACTGGAACATGCAGAGAGGTGAAGGCCTTCTGCATCTCGTCTATGTATTTCTCCAAGTCTTCGGTTCTGGTTGGCCTTCATAGATGGGAGGACGAAGGTCGTTAACCGCCTTCAGCCAATTGAACTCCCGGGGACCATTCGGTGGTGGCGGTGGTGGCTGTGGGATCTGGGCCTGCTGCTGGGCCAATGCAGCTGTCACTATCTGTGCTATGACCTCCGGGGTGACAGCGTCGGGTCCAAAGCCTCTTGAGGGACCAGCTCCTCCTCTTCCTCCTCTTCGAGACATCTAGCTGGTATGACGGTTGTTGTTACTCAGAAGTCGTATCGTAAAGTCTAACTATCTATGTATTAACATTTATAACGTCCTAAGGACGGTTCGTATGTACATGAATTAAAACATAAGTAGTAAGTATGGGGTAGGGTCACGCGCCTTTCTGGAATTCTCACTTCCCAATTCTACCCCAGTTCCCCAGTTTTAAGTGCACCTATAATCTAAGTATTTCACTCGGCTTGTTTTCTCGGGTTCAGAGCGTAACTACGCTCTGATACCAATTTCTGTAACGCCCCTATTAACATATTTATAGCGGAAATAAAATACTAAAGGCGTACAGATCATCGGGTTCCAAACACCCGGCACCAAACCTCACCAATTACAACTTACAATCTATAAAAGCTACGGTCTGAACTCGAGAAAAACTTAACACAAACATAATAGAAATTAAACATATTAACTCTCCACAAAACCTAGTCCCATCCCAAACGCTCATTCTCTTCGTGGCCACCTGTAAATCAATTCGTACCTGCAAGATGAAACCAAGCAGCCCACCCCGAGTGGGGTGGGTCAGTTCCCTGGAATGGAACTGGTACGATCCTCCAAAACAACTTAAAATACAATTCTTAAATAAATAATAACTTGAAAACAAACACTTAAAACACTCAGAGGAAAACATTTCACAATCACCAAATCAAGATATTAAGATAAGAATAAAGTTTAATAACTGAAAGATAAGGTTAGTGAACGAAATCACATCATGTGTTAGTGAACATCCATTTCCTTAGTTAATCCCAATACCCGTTAGGAGTAGAAAAACCCAGATAGTCACAAAGGACTAGGAATGATAAAATAGCTCCAAGAACCCATAACTCGAGAGTGGAATAAAACCCATTGGGAGAGATGGCCCCCACCGCCAGTCAGTTGTCACAAGGACGAGGTAAACAGACCTCCGCTGTCAGTTGTCCACATGGACGAGGTATAGCAGACCTCCGCTGCCACCGACCCGTTCTCAGTCATCGGTGAAAAGTGTGGCACCACTTATTAGAAATAATCCATACTCAATACCAAGAATAACTTTTTCCCATATTCCCACTAGATCACCAACTACCCAGAGCAATACCAAAAACACTCAGTCCTACAGAGTGCAGAAGCGTAAACCCTAAGCAGCCAATGTCTAATGGGGCACCAAGTAGAAGGAACCAATACCCAAGTAAGCTTCACATCCAAGGCTCAGTTAGTCACACAAGCTGAGTTAGTCACACAACCAATTCCTTTTTAGAAATTCCTCTTAAAGCAGTTAGCGTTTTCCAAAACATTCCACAAGTCAATCAGCAAAAATATCGGAGTACGAGAAATCGTACCTGGTGTGTGAAGAACAATAACTAACTCGTAAAAGTGATTCCCCAACAGTAACCTATAATTAAGGTGTTCCAAATGTCGATTAGTTAAGAGACTTATAAACTTAACAACCTCCTTTACTTACTGATTAATGGTTTCAGGTTTACCATTATTCTTTTACAAGGGTTTGGGCTTGACTTGTTAACTAAATCCTTGCTAGGCCCATCTCGTTTAGTTTGGAATGATTTAGAATTTATTCCTGAGGGTGGCCCAAACTCTCTTTGGATTGTTAAAGTGGCCTTTTGGAGTTCATAGACTTGGGCTTAGTAGGTTAGCCCAAGACGTGTTAAATTATGTTGTGTAATAAAACTCTTAAATTAATAGTGATTATTTAATCACTCACTGACTAAAACCTAAGGTTTAATATATACAGATAACCTACTTATTATAATTATCAAAGGATTATTACTCCCTCAACTATATTAATGTACTATATACATGTATATTATATATATATCTTTATGTATTAAGGTTTATCCATAACATTTTTAGGAAATTTTACTGTATTTATTAATGTTCAATAACTTCTAGGCTTAACACAAACGACTTAAGGTTTATAACATAATATGTTTCCTTTATTTATTAATATATAAGTATACCCGTATTAGAAAACTAAGACATTCCCTATGTAATTTACCATACTTAGACTATCTTATTAATACAACCTTAAACTGCATTCTAAGTATATTTCATAAAGTATTTTTTTACCATATCTTAGGGTTCTAGCTCTTATAATGTTTAGTTATTATAAGTGGTAATTTAATTAGTTCCTTGATTTACTATAAGTTACTCCTTAATCCCTTTTTATAAATGCGTAAAAATAATATATATATATTTGTTCCTTAGTTTATTTAAAATATTAACTCCCATATAATATAGTAAATAAAATGTAGGATAATTAAATTCCTTAATTTATATAAGTTCCTACTTAAGTAAGTAAAAATACATATATGTAAATAATTTCATTTCTCTTAAAAGCTAATACAAAAACATTTATAAACTTACTGTTATAAAATGTTAATTTAGTTCCCTTTATTTTCCCCAGCTTAAAAGTTAATTAACAAACCATACTTTAATTTTTGATTACATTAAAAACCTTATATTATAGATTATTCTTATGAAAAAATCATAAACACAATTTTAAAACCTTTTACCATTGCCCAAAAATTCCCAAATTTAATATACAGTAACTATAACATTTTAGACATATTATAAAAATTTTATTTCATAAAAATATCTTTTTAATTTAGCCAAATAATTCCAGAAAACCCGTAAATTGTAAAAATCATAACTTATGTTTAAAAACTCCAAAACCATAATAATTTACATCAAAATAAACTACATAAAAAAGGAATCTATGGTTAAAATTTCAAGTCAAAATACATTCGGGAAGATATTTAAATTAACCCAACAAGTTAAGACTATTTACTGGAATTTATTAAAACCCTTATAAACAAATTCTGGAATGTTTTAATCTCGGCCGTCCAATCTCTTAAAACGAGATCGGACGGCCCCTGTACATCGAGTTCGTCAGCGAAGACATTAAACGATCGAGTACTAAATCGCCTATAACTCCTAACCTACAGAACGAAATCGAGTGAGTGATTTTTGTTTCTATGGATTCGTAATCAAATTTCGGTTCTATTGGTACCGATTTCCCCAATTAAATGCAGAGTTCATCAAGATTCGAATTCGATTTGGAAGTTAGGGTTTATCTCGGTACAAATAAAAATCGGAAGCAATTCATCCAAATTCTCCTAACCTAACACGAAATTGGCTAAATTGGCACATGGTTAGGTCGACATGAAGTATAGATTAGCAACAACGGAAGAATTGAGGAAACACTCACCGGAATTGCGTATCGGAGGAGAATTCGAGAACGGACTCTGGAAAACTCGAACTCCGACCAGTTCGTGTGAGCCAACTTCGAGGATCTATAAGTTATGTACAGATCGATTTAGGCTTTGTTAATTGGCTCAATAGAAAGATGAAACTTAGCTCTACACATTGATACTAGAACTAATCCTAACTCGCACCATACAGAAAGATATTTGAAGTTCAAAACACGAGTTTACCTTTCTGTTTCGGTGTTATTTTATGTGCTGTTGAAACCGAAACTTAGACCTCTATATCTCCCAACTGGTTACGAATCAGACTTGGGCATAAACACGAAAATTTGTAGAGGGATTAGAGAACTTTACAACGAGCTAAAGAAATCGAATTTTGGTTGATTAACGAAGAAGAAGTTATGATCGACGCAAGTTACCTGAAAACGAAGGGAAATCTGGAAATCTGGAAACAGTTTCGCAAGGTGGCTACTTTGGCTCGATTTTCCGGTTGACTCAGAAAGATTTAGGGTTTGTATGAGTAATGGTTGGAAAGAGGAATTGTAGGAGAAGAGAATGGTGAAGACGGCATGGAAAATATTGAGAGATGTAAAAGTTATAGCCGTCTAAAGTTAGGGCAAGTAAGGGAAATCGGTTCGAAAATCAGGGAAGAAATCGGCTAAGTGTGGGCGACCCATTACAGAGTGACACGTGGCATCTCTTAAAATTTTGATTCAAAACTTCAATCTAGCATAACTTTGGCTAGGATGATCCGTTTTTGACGTTCTTTTTATCGATCTTCATGGTTTTCATAACATATTATTGGTATAGGTTTCATGGCCTGGTTTGACCATTTCAAAAAGTCAACTCTAGCAAGGCTTAATAAGCTTAAGGTTTCTAGAATTTTATATTGACTTTTATGTTTCAAAACAATGTTCCAACACTTCCTAAAAATTTATAATATCTTTGGAGTGTTTAATAATTTTCCCAAGATTTATTGACTTATAAATCTTATTATTAAATTTAATACTATAAATAATGTATAATAATTAGGGTTAAATAGGAGAAAACCCCCTAAAATAAATTTCACAATTCCATATAATAATTTATATTCATAATTACATATAATATTAATTGTAATAAAAGAAATCCCCTAAATAATTTTAAATTAATTTAGGGGTATTATTTCACAAAAGTGAGGTTTACAAGTGGTCCGGACCTAGGCCAGGACCAAGTCCGGACCAATGCCAAAAATAAGCCGAGAGTGATATCCAGGTGGTCCGGGACTTGGGTCCGGACCATGTCCCGGACCAGACCAAAAATGGCCTAAAATGTGTTAAAAGTGTTCTAAAGGTGGGGGATTGAGGGTAATGGTTTTGGATGTTGTTAAGGCCTTGTTTGGTGACTTCTAAAGGTCCTAAGAAGTATAAACAAGTGTTGGAAGTGATTGAGAAAGTTGTGAGTTAAGTACACAAAGTTAAACCCGAAATAACGGGATAACGGGGTAAATACGGGAGTAGCAATTATGTACCTACCGTAACACCTTAATATTAATTGAACCATTTGACATGTAAATAGTGGTTCAAGAGTATGACATGAAGAACAAGTGTGAACCGAGGAACGTGAGAACACCGGTAAAGTAATTCCCCGCGGTGACAGGTATGATTTTCTTACAACCTGTGTCCTACCGGATTACACCGACTTGTATGCCAATGTGTTTTTCTGAATGTTTGCCACCTTATAAGATAAAAACATGTAATGAGTTTACAGTTGTTTAATTATGTGGCTTGTGTAGTTCCGATACCGTTTAGCTTAAAATATGTGCTAAACTTAACTAACCGACTCTAGGATACATAATAGATCGGTATTCGGATTTAACGACCCAAACCATGGGAACGTTCTAACCACGGCTATGCGTGAGTTAGTTATGTGTTGTTTGTGCGTGTTAGTATGTTCACTACCCTTGTGTGTGTCTAACTAGACCTAACCACCTATTTGTGAATTAATGTGCTAAGTCCAATAATGAGACTTCTAACAAGTGCTAACCGGGGAGTGAGGAGTCCGGTAGTTCCGGCCACGCGTGTGAGTATGGGGGATCGTTATCATATCAGGTTTGTTCCTCTCTGTATGTTATGGTTGTTTTCCCATTTGGGTTCCAATCTTCCCTTTAGCTTAACCAAAGCTATTTTACTGACTCACGTTGGGCCACAGGGGCATACTATGTTTGTTCGGTGTGCTTGGATTACTATATCTGACGCACCTTGGTGTTAAGTTATCCGTTCATTTAACGAGACGGTAACGAGTTACGTAACGAGCTTATCATGAGTTTGGCAAATTCTCTAGGCTCTACAAGTGAAGTAATTATGTTTGGGTCGGTTCCTAAAGAGAACCGTTAACGTTATGTTATATGTTATTGTTGTACTGCAATTCTTATTGCGAGGTTATGTAAGTCATACGTTGAAATGTGAAATGAGTTGTTAGGTGGTGCATGTGGATCATGGATATGATTCCCAGGATATTATATGACGACTTGGAGTATAACCTGACTAGTGGGTAAATGTCGTCTATTCAGAAAATAGGTCCATTAGAGGAGAAACCCTCTAGGGTTAAGGAACACAATGTGTGATTTATCAAGAATAGATGTGTTGCCTGTTTGTTGAGCCCGTTTTTGTGGAATGCAATGTGTTGTGTGTTTATAGTTTCCATGCATGATTTAAACGTAATCAACCGCATGCTAAGACGACAATTAGTTGTGCGTGGCCCGGTAGCATGCGGGCTGCGGTATTACCATACCAGCAAAGGTGCTGAGCCCCTTGGGGGCCACCCTTTCTTTCCTATTTTTCAGGTACAAGGAGCTGGAAGCCGTTCGAGAGTAGGACGGGGTAGTTGTTAATACATGGGTATCCGTTTAAATTGTGTATGTATGGTAGGTGTAGTAAGTCCGAAATGTGTTATCGGCATTAGTTGTGAATACTTGATACAGTTGGTATGTATATGTATATTGGTGTTGTTTATGGAAAGGGATAGTAAAGTGTAGTCGCTCGGGAATCTAGTCCATCAGACCGATACAATGTTTATGTAATAGCCTTGTTAGCCACGTGGGTGGTTAACGGCGTGTAACACCATTGAGTTAAGTAATGTGACGAGTTAAGTTTACCGCTGCGATTTACTGTTTTAAGTGATGTTGTTAGTTGGGGTGTTACAAAAAGTGGTATCAGAGCGAAGTATCGCTCTGATGACTGAATTACCGAGCTTAGGAAGTACCGAGTTAGGATTTTAGTACTTTGGGTTAAGGGTTGAGTGATAGCGTGAGAGATACGCTGGTTAGGAATTACCAGTGTGTACTGGAAACCTACAATATCCTTCCCGCCCTCCACAATCCCTGTTTTATAACTCGGGGAAGAACGCCAGAGAGATGGAAGTCCTCTCTTACTCGGGAATACCCGATCTGGCTGTTATTAAGTACCTCTGTATCTAAGGAGAACCTGTCATACGGTAGATTCTGAAAACTAGGAATCCCGGAGACGGTTCCCATCTGAACAATGTTAACTGCATTCAAATAGCGAAGAATGAACAATCCTACACAAAGAGAATGGAATTTCCGGCAACCTGGGTCGACATGCCGAGCAGTCGAGAACAACTAGCTTGCAACGCACTAACTGTGCAACAGGCAAGAAGTGGAGTGATGGAACCCGAGACGCGTGACTACGGGACCATGATTATTAAATAATGTCACCAGCGGTATACCAACCGACTAAGGAACTACAACGTAGTACCCAACAAGAGGCAAGCCTCAGTAACCACGACAAATGTGTAGAACGGGCTACGAAGAAGATACAATACTAAGTAAAAAGGGGACTCCAGAATGGGAAACACCCTAGTTAATGAATATTATGTGAAGACAATGAGAAGTTGTGCAGAAGATTAGTTACCAATTAGAGTATCCAAGTAAGGGCCAATAAGGCCACTGATGACAGTGCGGGTAAGAACAATACCGCAACCGGTGTGTGTGTGTTTAACCGATAGCCAGTTAGCATGGCGCACTTGCCATGGCAAGTGCTGCTATAACAGGGCTGTTCGGGAAAATTTTAACAAGTACGAAGTACTTAGTAAAGTACCCAGAGGTTAAGTGAGATAATCATGACCTTGGAAGGGCTTAACGGCCTAACCTTTGTAAGTGGAAATACGCCAGTCGGCAAGAAGCTGAACTCGGTTAAGGCAAGAAGACATGGTAATACCACGAGAATTTTTCTTTCAAACACAGATCTATTTAAACTCTTTTCCTTTCAAAACCAAAATTTTCTTTTAAACCTATACTTATTTCTAACCTCCTTTTAAACCAAACAAGAGGACCTACACCGGCCTCAGCGATTTGAATAACCGGACGGAAATCGGTAAACCCAGGGTAGCAACCCGAGGGAATGGATTAAGTTCATAATGATACAACAGTGGATAGATTTTCCCTTAATTAAGTTCGGGAAGCACGGAATATATTATCATAAGACGATATAAGAGGAGTTGACAACATAATACTTCACCTAGGCGTGTGACGGACACTACGAGTGTACCAACTGTAATGTGGGACGACCGCACTACGATAGGAGCTTGTGGGCCTGACAGACCTACTTATGGGTTAGTTGGGTAAGTAGTAATGTATCAGTAGGGTACCCCACATATGTATACGAGTAAAGTCGGGAACACGGGAAGTAGTCGACTCCATACTACGGTCCGCAGTAAAAGTCAAACAAAGGTGAAGGATTACCACGAATGGTGGGAGTAAAAGAACTCAGTAAATTTAACGAGACTAAAGGAGTCAGTGAATTTATTTCAAGGACATTTTTAAGAGTCCGGAAGTGCGAAGTGCACTGGTTAGTAAGTAAAGACATAGCATATGTCTCAAGTGTCACGAGGGATAAAACACGATAGCTGGAACGGATACCCAGCCTATACATGGTAAGGTAGATGCCTAATGTGGACACATTAATGTGCAATGAATGGGATAAAACTCCCGGAAGGATTACTAAGACTACCATGGAATATAGATCTTCCTAGAAGAGGATAGTAAAACCAGCTAAGAACGCAAAATGGCGTAGTTAACTAAACATACCAACAAGTGCAAGCCATATGAGATGGCATTACTTAACAACACCCAGGAGCAATCCTTGAGGGGTGTTTGGATCAACAATTGTTGGACGAAATAATGTGACAGAAACACAAGGGTTGAACTTACACTCAGTTTAAACATAGGTCGTCAGGAGGCAGACGGACATTCCTAAGGGGCATCCCATGAAAGGAAGCATGATGCAACGACCTTGTCATGGAGCCCAATACAACCTCCAAATCATGTAATGTTGTACAGAGAAGTAAATGTGTGTGAACAGCCTACAATGAGCAAAGCTCGAGGCATTAAGGCTTATAAGCCACAAACAAAGTGTGTTATATAAATTTGCATCGATTGCAGGAATTTATGTTGTACAAGTAATAGAGCGGAGAACGAACTACTGCATTAAGAGTGGGGATACCTCTCGATATTGTGAGACCGCATGAGCGTAGTTATGTGAACCAAGTTCAAGAAATACGTTAGGGATTGACCATGTTGTGTTACCCAAGAGTGATTTGAATAAGAATAATACGAGAAGAAGTGTTTGTACCAGTTGTGGAGACCAGAAGAGTAATAAGTCTAATAGCAACCACCATAGGTGTGTGATGCTAAAGGTAGCGTGAACAACGCTCGAAGAGCATAAAGACTCGAAGATAGCGTATCCAACAATCAGCCAAATAAGTGGCGAAACACAGTGTAATGGCGGAAGCTAATATAATAGCGGATGCAGTGTAAGTTGATGTTGTATAATGAGTAAGGATACGGTGCGCAATAAGCGACCGTTGTATAAGTATTGTTAAATGATAAAATAGCGAATGAGCAGAGTTATGAGTTAGACTCAGTGGAGATACAACGGTAAGTGATAGCAAATAAACTGGGCAGTAAGCCAGTAACCAGTATTATGAGATGAGAATCTCAGTGAAACACAGTGTTCTTTCCTATTGCAATTCCACAAGAGATTTACTGTCAAGAGTTTACGCCTCTGCACTCTGTATGACTGAGTGTTTTGGTATTGCACTTGCGCAGTAATGATCGAGCGGGATGGCTAGGAGTTAAGAAAATGTTAATTGTTGTAGAAAAGAAAGAGGCATAGGAAATGCTAAGTTGAACAAAAAGAAAGAATACTTGTACAGAACCGAATGTGGAGGCATAATTAGTAATAAGCGATTACAGTAACACGGGATACCAAATATTGGTATGGAATATACCTCAAGCGTGAGAAATAACCGTGAGAGCACTACACATTAGGTGGTAGCTCAATCTCAACCGATAGTAAGTCGGTAGAAGCAAGTCAATCATTGTGAATTACATAGCAGTATACACAGTAAAATTATCATGGAAGTAGATAGAAAGTTTGTAACTCACCGAATTCGCGCACGGTAAGAGATACCACACATCTGTTGAGAAACCATTATTACCAAGATAAAGGTGATAAATGGGAGATGTATAATACAGTAACAATAACGGAGGGGCAAACTAAGCTCTAAGTTATCAGAGTCGTGCAGCAGAAACTAGTGAGCCAGTGATTCAAATGTTGAATGTGCATAGTGAATATGAGTGAATGACTAATTATTAATGCCTAGAAGCCTCACAGACCAGAACCGAAACCAGTTATGAGTTAAATAGACTCCAATGAGAATTCTTGGTTTAGGGACTAAACCGCCAATATGGTTAAGATCCTCTAACCAAAAACATTGTATAACAGATCACGTGGAAGTTAAACACTTCACGACGGTAGAACTTTTTAATCCAATGTTTAGTGGTTGATTACGTGGGCGTAATCCCTTTTAAGGGGGGTAGAGCGCAAAACCGGTTAATGTGTTTTACCGTACAAGTGTACGTGAACTATGTTGTGCATAGCACAAAATAATTTGTTATGATGATTGGTGTGTGTGCTATATAAACATACGCATTCATTCATGGTTTAATTGTGGTAATTGCGCATAGGTGATGCGAATACCATTGTGATAGGTGTGTTTATTTTGTTAACAAGTTGTGTGTGAGAGTACAAGTGTAAGGGAGTAAAGAAACTTCCGGGAACTAAAACCCCGACAGTGTATAAATGTAAAACCGTGTGTGTTGTATTTTGATAAAAAATATATGTATATATACAGTATTGTGAGTTATGAAGGGGTATGAAACCGATATAGAACCTAGTAAGAATTAAATCCCTAGGAAATTGATTAAAAGTGAATGGAGATAACTGATAGATGGAGTTCTATCCTTTGGAGATGTGATGATTATGACTAGAACTAAAAGATAGAAAATTGGAAATGAGTGTATTATTTGATGCTTGAAAATGAAGTGGGAGGTGGAACATGATTTGCATGTGATCAAGGGAAGCCGAACACAAATTGGGGGGGAAGGATAGTTCAACACTGATGCTGATCACATCAGGGTTGGATGATTCTTGAAGCTCCCTTTATGTGGTCACAAATAACCACGCTAGGAAATGAAGCAAAGAGCATAAGTTGGACTTGGAGTTGTATGCGTTTTCAAAAGGATTTTCCATTGGTATTTTCAAACCTTCGATAGATACTTTAAATAAAGAAATTTCTTATACTTAAGTGATTGAGTTGATCTCCCAAAGGAATCTGCGGGATAACAGTGTATAAAAAGGTATTTTGGTTGATATACATGCTAAGACATGTTGTGTGGTATGTGTAATAAATATTATTTTGACCTTGAGTCCTAATGTGGTTGAGTTCTGAAAGTTGTTATGTTACCCAGACCTATGAGTCTAAATGTTGTTACGTTACCCAGACGTGAGAGTCTGGGTGGGTTGTATGTAAGTACAAGCGTTGTTAAGATACCCGGACCGTTGAGTCCGAGGTATGATGTAAGTATGTTATGTTATGTATGGTGTGGGGATGTTACCCGGACCGTTAAGTCCGAGGTTGTTAGGTAAAGTGTGCCTTAGTATGGCAGTTGTATCTTGCAAATAATCCAGTGTTCTGATTAAAAGGATATGAGGGAAATTGTGAACTCGAGGACGAAGTTCTTTTAAGGGGGTAGATTGAAATACCCCAAACCTTAAGTGTTAATAATTATGTACTTATATTTCTAAGGCTAATTTAAGTCCTTAAGATCATTGGTGAAGAAATAAAAAAACCAAAAAGAAAAAGAAAATGCGTAAAAGACACAAAACGTGAAAACGCATATTTAATTATTTTAGGAGGCATATAACCTTACTAGGGTTATAAATATATTTATATACCCTAATTACATACTAAGAACATGTGGAAAAAAATTCCGGAAGAAAACGGATCCAAATAATGCGTTAAAACGCTAAAGGAGTCTAAAGCGCGTTTTTCGAGAAAACCCGAAAACGTGACTTTAAACAGTCAAATGACCCCGTAAAAAAAATATTATAGTTGATCATATAACTATAAATAAACATTAATGAGAGTATAATAACCATTAAAATTAAATAAACGAGAAAATTCCGGAAAACAGGCCCGGTTAGTGAATAGTGCCAAACCGGGTAAATAAACGAGTGTTTTCTGTAAAAGACAAAAAAACACTCCAGCCTGTAATAGTTATGTGGGCCGGTTTTATTAATGTAGACAGCCCCCTCACACATGACTAGTTAGCTAATTAAAAGTAAAAAAGCAAAAAGTGAAAAGTAACTTATACCCCACTCACACTCTCTCTCTCATCTTCTCTTCTTCCTTTTCTCTTTCCTCTCTTTCTCCTCCACCATCCGTTCTCCTTTCCCCCCCTCTGGTTCCAGCGATTTTGATGCTCTTCCATGGCTTCTCCTCCTTCTCAAGCTTGCCCAAGGTGCTACACCACTCCAAATGAGAAAATAATTACATATTCTTCTTCCTCACATCATCCTCTATCTCCTCTCTTTTCGGAATTTCAAAAGGATGAAGTTCATCTCCATGGGTTTTGCCCATTTGAAGAGTAAAGCACACCATCTTGAAGTTTGAAGCCTCCTCTTTCTAACAAGGTAAAAATATCCATGGAAAACCCTTGTTTTCTCCATTCTTCACCATGGCCGATTTTTCCTCTCTCTCTTACCTTGTTTTTCTTCTTGATTTTGAGCTTTGGTTCAAACCTCCAATGGTGGAATAATCCCCTTCTTGATTCAAGGGTGAGAACCCCTCTTAAAAAGCTCCAAAAGGTAAACCCTAACTATGGTGTTCTAAACCATGCATTGAAATTGTGTTATCTTAAGGGTTAGAATTTTTAATTGTGTGCTCTTTGTGTGATTTGGATGTTGGCATGGAGTTTGGTAACTCCATCACCCATTTGACCGAAAAGGGGAAGAGGCAGAGTGTGAGCCTCGATTTTAAACCATATCCTATGTTGATTAGGATCTACCGGGTTTTAGGTCCACTTATAACCTAAGATTAATAACTATGTCATATAACAAAAATTATTAAAAACCTAAGCTAGCTCACTGGAACCTATTAAGAGTCGCCACCTAATTTAACCTAGATCAAATTAGGAAAGGAGAGTTCGGGTTCGGGGGCTTGATATTCGACTTAATTAGGGTTCAATTACTTTCATTACCCCTAGAAGTCATTTTTCCTCTACTTAGTTTAATTACGGCTTATTATGAGTCGTTTTTAACCTAAGTGCGCGCTTTGTTTTTTTTTAACGTTTTTTTGACTGAAAATAAAGTGAAATTAAAAGTTATCTAAACTAGGGTTTCGGAGGCAGAATTAGGTCGAATTTTGCTTACGTCCGTAGCCACGGACCCCATGTCCGAGACCACGGACCCCAGTTAACCTAATTATACAGAAGAGTCGAATAAAGGAAAATAGAAAATTGCAAAAGGCCAGGGAGGAATATAGGAAAGGCAAAGTCTGGGGACACGCATTGTCCGTGGGTACGGATCCGGAATTATTAGGAAACCAAATTTTGAATTTTTTGAAATCCGCCCCGGACGTACGGGGCGTCGGGCTTACGGACAGGGAGTCCGGGACCCCGGACATGACGTCCGTGGGTCCGGACAGCCCACGGACGGCGGCGTTGAGGCTGTTCCTGAAGGTGTTTTTGGCTCAAATTTTATGGGTGTGTAGGCTGAAAGATGTACAAGACGTTAGTGATTGAAAGTTTTCAATTGAAATCGAATTTAACACGAAACTTAACGAACAAGTTAGAAGGCAGAAACACAAACAAACCTTAATTCAGAAGCAAGGAAAAATCAATTCGGTTAGCAATTTTAACCAGAAGTGTATTTAGACCAGAAGGGTTAGAGAATTTGGTTTTTACCCTGTTTTGATTTTGAAAATTTGTTGTTCCTTCACGTCGGGAATCTCTGAAAGCTTCGTTGGTGGCCGATCCGGTTCGACTTTGACCCGAGCTTCTGACCTCTTCTTCCTTGTGTTGTTAAGCACGTTTTGGTTCTGTATTTGTGGTGTTTTGATGCTTGGAAGTTCAATGGGAGAAGAAAGAATGTGTTTTTGGTGATTTTAGGATGATTTTGGTAGAGTTTCGGTGTTGGGAGTGTTGAAAACGTGGGAGGCAAGTAGACGGCTGTGTTCTCTGACTATGGGAATGTTCTCCTCTTCCTAGGTCATTTTTGGAAGGTCCTTTTATAGAAAGAGCAAGGCCATGTTGATAGAACCAGATTTATCTAAAACCCTGATTTTGTGCTCTAAGGGAATCTGATTTTTAAAATATGTTGCAGGCCGATAAAAATTATGAAAATTTAATGAAGATAAAATATGAATTTTAAGAATTTTGAGAGTTGGATCGGGTTATGTTGATAAATAACCTATTAGATAAAAAATCTCACAATCTGGAATCTCCCATAATTCATAACTTATTATTGGAAAGTCGAAATAACGAAATTCCAACGGCATTAGTCTCTAATAATCATCCTCTATCTTGTGTTAAAATTTCATGACGTTTTGTTTTGATTTCAGTATTTTCCATAGGAGAGAGAAAATTGCAAAAATGATTGAATTTCTCTTTTATATTTTGGGTTAAGGTTCCAATTAAAATAATTTCAGGTTTATGACTGTATGTAGTCATGCTAACCATGTGACAATTTTATTTTAATTTTGGAAACCTTTTATTATTTCTATTTTGAGGTTATTTCATGTGTTAATTAAAGAAATTAGCTTATAATATGAATTAAAGCTAAATTTCCTGAATAAATATTATCAGAAAATCATGAAATACCTTTCATAATGACTATGATATTTGGAAGTGTTTGGAGATAATGAACAAGTCATATGAAAAATAGAAAACCCAGATAATGTCCTTGGAAAATCCCGCCTTGGTGCTTTTGACCCCTTTTGCCCTTTGTAACACGTATGCCTTAGAAACTACTCCAGGGGGTTGAAAGTTTGGGTATAACAGATTGCCCCCCGTCAAATAGGCTTTGTAATGAAGATGAAAAGACTAGTTGATGCCTGAGTGACACCCCAAAATTTTAGGATCTTAAAAGACCCTGTATATGGATTGTGTCGAGCTATTCTAAGGCGCTGACTACCTATGAGTGAGAATGAAAATGAAAAGATGTCAAGCGATTCTAAGGGTGTGACTACCTAAAAATGAAATGATGTCAGGCTATTCTAAGGCGTTGACTACCTAAAAATGAAATGACGAAGTAATGTCAAGCGATTCTAAGGCGTTGACTACCTAAAAGTGAGAAACAAAATGAAATAATGTCAAGCGGTTCTAAGGCGTTGACTACTATAATCGAAGATGAAGTTATGTCGAGCTATTCGAAGGCGTCGACTACCTAAACTGAATGAAAAGATGTCAAGCTATTCTAAGGCGTTGACTACCTATGATAAATGAAATGATGTCAAGCTATTCTAAGGCGTTGACTACACTAATAATGATTAAAATGAAATAATGTGTAGATGCTGGAATGCTGATATGCTAGTGATGCTATTATGCCTTATGATGTTGATGATGCTGATGCTGATGATGCGGATGATGCTCAGATGCTTCTGGGGACCGAAACCCGTGATGCTCATGGCTGGACCCATGTGGACTTGATTGCCATCCCCCCAAGCCGGTTGTGCAGGGATAACTCCTGGTAAAAAACCTGGGGACTTATTGCCTTTGCCCACCATTCGTTGATCCCAAAAATAAGTTGACATCGCAAAAGGAGGATTTATTGCAATCACCTCGCCAACTTTCTGTCGCCAGGTCTTGTGACGCGCCTGGATAATGCAACTAGGTCTTATGACGAGCCTATATGAATGAGATGAATGCAATGTGTTTGATGAGAGTGTGGTAAACTAAAAAGTAATGCTAGGTCTTGCTACGAGCCTAAGGGAATGCAACTAGGTCTTATGACGAGCCTAAAGGACGGTTCTAGGTCTTATGACGAGCCTAAGGAAGGATCTAGGTCTTACGACGAGCCTAAGGATGGATCTAGGTCTTATGACGAGCCTAAAGGAATGCGACTAGGTCTTACTACGAGCCTAAGGATGGATCTAGGTCTTATGACGAGCCTAAAGGACGGTTCTAGGTCTTATGACGAGCCTAAGGAAGGATCTAGGTCTTACGACGAGCCTAAGGATGGATCTAGGTCTTATGACGAGCCTAAAGGGAATGCGACTAGGTCTTACTACGAGCCTAAGGATGGATCTAGGTCTTATGACGAGCCTAAGGAAGGATCTAGGTGAAAGTGAGTAAAATGTATGATGGGTCTAAATGGATGTAGAAGGATTAGGGTTTATGTCAAACCTGGAGATGGTAGGGCTCAAGACGGGCCTGCAGATGTTTGAGTGTGAAGGTAGGGCTTAAGATGGGCCTGAGGATGTTTGAATGTGAAAGAAGGGCTTAGGACGGGCCTGGGGGAATTTGATGTGGAGGTAGGGCTTAGAACGGGCCTGAGGAGATTTGATATGGTGGTAGGGCTTAGGACGGGCCTGAGGATATTTGAATGAGAGGGTTTTAAAACCTTTGGGTTTCGGGTTTTTGGGCCTCCATCGGTGTCGTTGTTGCAATTGTTGGACCAACAATTGCCCCCAGTATTTTTCCTTGAGGTGATCTGAGTTTTCAGGGCTTCATGGCAATCGAACAGAACGATCGATTGCCCCTAGTATTTTCTTTGATTAATTGCGCAAAACAAGTCCCATTCTCACAAGGTCAAGGTTTATCTTGATGTGGTGCTTTCTATCCTACACTCGAAGTGTTTAATGCTTGCACTCATGCTCTCCTTTTGGACAAAACAACTCGACCATTGAATTTGACATTTGTTAGATTTACGTGTTCAACCTGTTACTTTCACGTGATTGGATACACAACTACTAGGTAGGAAGTATTTTAAGCTTATAACGTGGCTATGGGGTGTGATGAATGACAACAGGACAATGGAGGAATGTTTAGGATATGTGGAGCTATAAGGGTGACCAAAGCTGCAACTTGCACTGTCTCTCGGACTTGTCTTCTTTGCCTTGAAGTCATTTGGCTACTTCGTAATGATTTCGCTTGTGAACTTGGGACTTGGAACTTTTGGATTGTGAAATACCCCACACCTTGATATGTGGTTTAATATTAAACTATGGTATGTAAAGGCTAAAAAGTGCCTTAGGAACATCAGTGTACAATTTAAACCATAGTAAAATGCAATAAAGCATTAAGACACAGTTTAAGCAAAAACATGCTCTAAGCTATGAGCGAACTTGGTTAGGACCCAAAGAGCCTACCAAGGCTTAATAATATTCAAGTATGATTTAATAAGGCTAATTAAGTCCTTAGGAAACCTTGGTAGACAATGAAACCAAACAAAACACAAGAATATACCTTAAAGTCAATACGAGCAAAATGTGCTCTAAGCTTGGGATAAATTTGTATAAGACCTAATGGTCATACCTATACCTTATAAATATGTTAATGAACATATTAAATCAATTACTAAAGAATACCAAGCTTGAAAACAAGTTAAAACACAAAAAGTGCTTTAAGGAGTCTTAAAGCACGTTTTTGAAAAATTGTCTTGTAAATGAGTTTTGAGTGGCTAAATGTCCATTATTACTCTTTAATTAACATGTGTACTATATAGTATCACATTTGGAAGTATATATCAATGGGAAATCAAAAATTTCACAAATATGTGCCTTGTTTTGTGAATAGTGCTCAAATAGTGCTAGTTTAAGTTATAAGTCAACATAAGTTGTTTAATTGGTCAACAAAGGCCATATATATGTTATATATTGAAGGGGCCACGGTTTTAAGGTGGGGAGTCACCAACCTAGTCATCCAACTAAAGAAAAGAAAAGAAATAAAGTAAAGTTACTATTTGCTTTTAAGCTTAAATATCTTACAAAAGTGAGACCTCTCACCTCTCCTCTTCATTTCCTTGCCTTCCCACCGTGTTCTTCCTCTATTCTCCCAACCAGAACCGAGCTTGCTACAGCCCATCTCTTCTCTAACTTCAATTGCTCACCAAATGTTCATTAATGCTCCAAATCAAATTCTAAGACCATATTTGTCTTAGTTAGACCAAGCTCTTCACTTCTATCTTTTCAAATCTTCAAGAACTCCATTTTGGTGCCATGAAGAATCTCCATTGAAGGGGGAAAAGCTCATCTTCTTTCATATTGTCATTCTCCCTTGTTTCAAGGTAACAAAAACCAAAGAAAATCTAAGTTTCCTCTCATTTTTGTATGTGTCCGAAAATTCACCTCACAATGGTGCTTTTTCTTGCTCTCTTCATAGCTTAATTCAAACTTCAAAGGACTAGGAGGAGTCCTATCTTGCTACTTAACCAAGCTCTCTTCCGAATTCCAAAGGTAATCATCAAATTTTGGTGTTTTAAGACACATATGTAAACCTAGGGTTTAACTATGAGTTTGGGTATTAAACTTAATGCTCATTACCCTTATATGTGTAATGGTTAGAAGATTGACAAGTGATAAAAGCTCCTTGCCGATTTTCAATCAAGAAAGAACAAGAGAAAACAAGTGAGAAAACTTGGAAAACAAAGAGGTAAATGACCTCTCATAATGTAGTTTTATGTACTAGGAAATTGAGCTATACTTGCTTAATAATTAACCTAAAGAGCCAATGAGAAATGAGCTAGAAAACTATCCACAAGGTGGACTAAAAAGACATGGGAGCATTGTTGTGTGTATTCGCAGGTTGAAGGCATTTAAATGTGGAGATTCAGTGTTTAAGTTTAATGCAATTTAAGGGCCTAAGAGCCATGTTATTTAAGGGCCTAAGTGCCAAGCAATTTAAGTTTATGCACTATATTGTGATGTAGTGTAGTTTAAAGGTTTAGTTGTGTGTAAAGAACATCTCTTGTGAAGGTGAATGTGTTTGATGGTTAAAGGATGAAAAACCATATGTTTGTGTATAAGAGCGTGTATTAAGAGATTGAATGTTCTTGATTGTCTAAAGGTGAAAAACAATGTGTTTTGGTGTAAGGTGATACAAGAGAAGCTATGGCGAAATTTAGTTGATAAACAAAAGAGTTTATGTGTTGTAATGAGATTTTATGACCTAGAAGGTACTAGGAATTTTTAAGTGTTAAGATGGTGAAAGAAAGTGAATTAAGGTGTTCTTAGGTGTTAAGATGCCTTAGGCATAGTCTTGGAAATTTAGGGAACTAATGGATGATTTCTTGATACACCAAGGTGATGGTGGAGGTGTCGTAAAGTCTTGTGCAAAGTTTGGTGAACAATGGAAGTGTAACGCCTTGTGAAGGTTTATTTATGAACTTGTGGAAAGACTTGAGGAGTGTGTGTAAAGGGGATGAGTGTAGTGCAAATGATGTTTAAAAGGGTGGTTATAAGGTAGTGAGGGAGTACTTTGGTTAGGTGAAGTTTTAGGCAAGAATACAAGTTACAAGTGTAAGAAAAAAATGTTCTAAGTGTTAAGGACTTAGTAAAAGTTGAGTAAAAGTTTAAGGAATTTTTGGGATGTTTCGAGAGGGTTTAAGTGTGCCCAAAAGATGTTAAAACATGTGGGAGAACATGTGTAAAGCATAGGAAAAAATTGGGATGAATTTGGAGTTCAGAAAGAGGAGAAAAGCACATTAGAAAATTGGTTCTGCAGTGGACCGCCCCTACGGACCGCCCCTGTGGGGAGGTCCAGTGCAGAGAAGTGAAAAAAAAAAAAAGAAACGTGTAGCATCTGTTGTGGACCGCCCCTGAGACCGCCCCAGAGGGGCGGTCCAGACCAGAAATGAAGAAAAAAATTGTTTAAGGCTCCTAATGATGGGGGATTGAATGGTAATGGTTTTAGATGATGTTTAGGCCTTGTTTGGTGACTTTTAAAGGCCATTGGAAGTATAAACAGGTGTGAGAGTGAATGTGTAAGTTGTGAACTTAAGATCACATAAATAAATTAAGTACAACGGGATGATGGGGTTAACTATGGGCATTAGATATTAAACAATCATGTCACCCCGATGTTAATGACAGTAATTGTGATGTTACCAGTTGTACGGGATTTGTTCGAGGAACCTAGAAGGACACAATATAGTGGACCGTGGTGAAAGGTATGGTTTTCTTGCAACCTGTGTCCTACCGGATTACACCGGCTTGTATGCCAATGTGTTTTTCTGTATGTTTGCCACGTTGTAAGATAAAACATGTAATGAGTTTACAGTAATTCATATATGTGGCGTGTTCAACTCCGATACCATTTAACCTCGGCAGTGTTAACCTTAGTTAACTGAGTCTAGGATCACATGAGAGTTCGGTATTCGGATTAAACGACCCAAACCATGGGGCGTTCTAACCACGGCTATGCGTGAGTTGATTATTGATGTTGTGTGTGTATGTGAATGTAGGGATCTTCCTTGTATGTTTAACCCAGTTCTAATACTGTATGAGTGTAGTTATGATAGGCTCCATAGTGGGGTTCTAACTAATATCTAAAAGTAAGTATGTACTAACAGTAGTGAGGAATCCGGTTTGGCCGGTCGCGCGTTGTTTGGGAGAGGGTATCCTTCTTAGCCTTACCCTTCTCTTTGTTATGGTTGTTTCCCTCACGGGTTATGATCTCCCATAGCTCACTCCAAAGCTTAGCTATTCTGACTTATGATCGGTTTAGGGGGACATGTGTTTGTGTGGTGTGTTCGGGCCTCCAAACCCGAACCGCCTTAACTTAAGTTACTCGTCCGACTATTAGGACGGTAATGAGAGTGTTTTGTATGTATAACGAGCTTATCATGAGACTGACAACATTCTCTAGGCTCACCAGTGTATAAACAATGTTTGGGTCGGTTCCTAAGAGAACCATTCCCGTTATGTTATGTATTTTGTTGTGATGCAATATCTATTGCGGTATTATGTTGTGCATATGGAAACGTGCAAAGTGTTGTTATGTGTTGTTATGTAGTGTATGTTATATGTTGTATAATGTGGAGTATGTGGATCATGGATATGAATCCCAGTTTGAGAAAAGAGGCGTTTAAGGATAACCCGATTTAAGGGTAAGTGTCGTCTATTAAGGAAGTAGCTCCATTAGAGGAGGAACACTCTAGGGGTAATGAATACCATGAGTGACTTATCAAGTAAGGATGTATTATCCGTTTGTTAAGCCCATTGAGGCGAAATGTTATGTGTTGTGTGTTTACTGTTACATGCATGATTTAAATATAATCAACCGCATGCTAAGACGACAATTAGTTGTGCGTGGCCCGGTAGCATGTGGGCTGCGGGATTACCATACCAGCAAAGGTGCTGAGCCCCTTGGGGGCCACCCTTTCTCTTCTTTTTCTATTTCAGGTACAGAGAGCTGGAAGCCGTTCGAGAGTAGGACGGGGTAGCCATTGTACATGGGTATTCATTTAAGTGTATATATACAGTAGGTGTAGTAAGACCGAAATTGTTGTCGGCATCAAATTATAAATACTCGGTATAGTTGAAAGGTGTATGTGGTTGTTGTGTTAATGGAAAGGGATAGTAATGTGTAGTCGCTCGGAAATTTAGCCCATCAGACCGGTACAATGTGTACGTATTAGCCTTGTTAGCCACGTGGGTGGCTAACGGCGTGTAACACCAACGAGTTAAGTAATGTGATGAGGTTTGTTTTTCCGCTGCAGTTTATTATAAGTGTGTTAATGTTGGATGGGGTGTTACAGATTGTTCCTTGCACCTTCTCTCTTTTTTCCGATTTTGGATTTCTTCGAGGCTTTTCAGGTTTGCCTTTCTTTGAATCTTCTTTCCTTCAGGGTTCTTGTGTTTCCCGGCTTTGAACTCTGAGAGCTGTTTTTGATGTTAGCTCATTTGGATCCGGTGTCACTTTGGGACCATTTGCGGATCGTTTCGTCATGCTGGTAGCAGTTTTGCTTCTTTGGACTTGTGAAGTTGTTGTTCGGAAGTCAGGCTCCTTGCTTCCTTTGGTCACCGGGTCGGTTATTCATCATTGGCTGGCTTGTTTGTGGAGCTTGTAGTGTTGTAAATGAGGTCATATATGAAAAGCTCAGCGGGGGTTCCTAGGGTGTAATGTCAGGGTTCACAAGCTTTTTGGCTGTGTGGTGCTGTACCTAGGTGCTTCGTCATCCCTAATAGTTGTGTACCCGTTCTTTGTTACCTTTCACAGGTTTAAGCGTAAATTTACAAATTATCTCCTTCGGTTGGAGTCATGCCGTTTACCTCACCTTTGAATGTGACCTCTCTAGAGTCGTGTAAAAATGACACGCTCTTTCGCTCTTAGTTTTACCGCTCAAGGCACTCTCGCGAAGCGTACACTCAGAGACTTGTTTGCACACTTAAACAAAATAAATAAACATTAACGTCCCTTAACTCAGATTGCCCCCAGTATTGCTGTGGGGTTTCTTGACAAGCCTTTTGAATACCCAGGTCATTTGTGGAGGGTGGTTGAGTGTGTAATGGTGAGTGGTGATGAGTTGATTCTGTGGAGGGGTGATGGGTGACTTTGTGACAACAAAATTTTTGGCTTTATGTATTTGGTGAAATGTTGAGAAAGTGGAGTGGTGAGACACATGGGATGTAAATGATGAAGGTGGTGCTTGTATGCAGAGTGGTGGCTTTGTACAGAGGAATTCGTGGAAACAAAGGTTCTACCTTATAACACTTGCAGGTGGGTTCCATGAGACATCGTGCCTTTTTTCGAAAGATGCGAGAATGAATGTATAAGTACTAATTCGGACTTTTCATGAAAGAAAAACGAACATTTCTCTTATTAATAGCAGACAAGTGTGACAACAAAATCCCTTATTGTTTAAACTATTTCAAAAGAAAAGCAACGACCAACTAAGCTAACTAAGGAAAAAGGAAGCTATACGAATAACTAAGGGAACAAACAGGGAAAACAAAATAAAGATAACTCCTAGCGATGTTCTGGCATGGAACTTCTGAAAATGCTCTCGCACTTCGAGAACTGAAATCCCTGGTCAATAAAGTCTTGGATCTTATGCTGCAAGGCCCTGCAATGGTCAGTGTCATGACCGGGAAGTTGATGGTAGCGACAGAATTGGTTCGGATCCTCCCCAATCGAGCAAGTCCTACCTTCGGGGCCTTTGGTTGTAGCAGACTTCTCCTTCGAAGTTCCTCAAGCGCTTGACTTAGTGTCTGGCCGATATTAGTAAATTGTCTCAGATCAGAGTTCTGCTGTGGTGACTCTACTGCTCTAACGTCCCAACGTGGTCCTCCTATCCACCCACTGACGCCTTCTTCATGTTGTCTAGTCCTTTTTCGGGTGCAACCTTGAATACAAGTTGCTGCTTGGTTGACCACTTCCGGCTGCTTAATAGCTTTCTGGAATTTTGTAACAAGTTCCTCGACATTTCCCTGTGAACCCTGGGCCCAGATGGGGCCAGCTTCTGTACGATCATGAAGAGAGTTAAGAAGCCTGCCCGCTAGTTCGTCTTGAGCTTGACGTTCGGCCTCCAGGGAGAGAACCTTTGCCTTCAATTCTTCAATTACAGCAATATAGTTGGATTCCATGGCATCCCTGACACAATTATGTCTTCGTTCCATGGCAGCCATCATGGCTTCAAGTTCAGTTCTAGCATCGGTGGCCCTTCCTGGAACATGCAAATCTACACCTTGAGAATTGATCTTGTCTCTCAAGTCTCCCAAATCTTTTGTCATGGCTTCCAGCCTAAGCTCTATTTCTGACATCCTATCTTCTGCACCATCTGGCCTGCCTTTTCCCTCCATGCTCGTGATGACAGTTTACCTGTTCCAAAATGCCGTCTGTCAGAAAATAAAAGAGGACCGGACTTTAGTTCTGGGCCGGGAAGGAGTACTTGATAAAGTGGTATTTAAAACTTGTTTGGGCCGAGTAATTCTGATTGAGCCTAAAAGATGATACTTATAACTAGGACTTTGGGCCAACGCCCGAGTGGAAAGTCTTTCTTAGACTAGAATGAGCCTTGAAGTGGAAAGGCCAAATGGATTTTCATGAATTGCTTAGGTGGATTTATTTTTCGTGGGCCTTGAACTAAATTGATAACCCAAGTTGGGTTGAAAGAAAGAAATCACCTAAGTCAAAACTTTGGGCCCAAGCCCGAACAAACAATTCATTCAAACCAAACAAGGCCTTTAGGCTGCAAACAATAAAGCCGTAAATTCGGGTTAGGCTAGGTTGATGTAGAAGAAATTCCTATCAGTTTCTAAGCTGGGTAGTGGGCCGATCATACAAACAAGGCCCACACAAATTCAACATGTCCTTTCTAGACGCTTAAACCAAACCGGGTATGGATCGATCCGGAGAGGTGCTTGGGGCAGGGGCCCAGGTCACCACAAAGGAATAGGGCTTGCACGCTATTCTCTTTGGGCTTCCCCACTTTTTTCACATCACTGAAGGTGTGCGTCTACGGTCGGGTCTTTGACTGACCAAACAATGGGCTAGGTAAAGGTAACTGCAGGAAAAGGCTTGGGGTCTAAAGCCCGGGTATAAAGGGGGTGTGGTTAGACGACACCCTCCTCTTTTCCCCCACTTATTCACATCACCTAGAAGGTGTGAGTCCCTGACAGGGGACCCTCAAACGGTTCCGGGGTGAAATTGGTTTGCGTGGACCCTCGCTCTCATATGATGCAAGGGTACAAAAAACTTAAATTGCACACAAAAGTAAATAAACAATGTAATAAAGCCATAAATAAACATTTTCAAGTTAAGCCCTCTTTCTTAAAATAAACAAGTTAATATTAAGAATCTTATCCCCAGTAGAGTCGCCAGTCTGTGAGCCTCGATTTTAAACCCTATCCTATGTTGATTAAAGTTGATTAGGATCTAACCGGGTTTTAGGTCCACTTATAACCTAAGATTAATAACTATGTCATATAACAAAAATTATTAAAAACCTAAGCTAGCTCACTGGAACCTATTAAGAGTCGCCACCTAATTTTAACCTAGATCAAATTAGGAAAGGAGAGTTCGGGTTCGGGGGCTTGATATTCGACTTAATTAGGGTTCAATTACTTTCATTACCCCTAGAAGTCGTTTTTCCTCTACTTAGTTTAATTACGGCTTATTACGAGTCATTTTTAACCTAAGTGCGCGCTTCTGTTTTTTTTTATTTTTTAACGTTTTTTTGACTGAAAAATAAAGTGAAATTAAAAGTTATCTAAACTAGGGTTTCAGAGGCAGAATTAGGTCGAATTTTGCTACGTCCGTAGCCACGGACCCCATGTCCGAGACCACGGACCCCAGTTAACCTAATTATACAGAAGAGTCGAAATTAAAGGAAAAAACAGAAAATTGCAAAGTCCGGGGCCACGGACAGGCTGTCCGTGGGCCCGGACATTATTAGAAAACCTAAATTTTGAATTTTTTTTAAATCCTGCCGCCGTCTGTGGGCGTCCGGGCTTACGGACATGGAGTCCGGGACCCCGGACATGACGTCCGTGGGTCCGGACAGCCCACGGACGGCGGCGTTGAGGCTGTTCCCGAAGGTGTTTTTGGCTCAAATTTTATGGGTGTGTAGCCTGAAAGATGTACAAGACGTTAGTGATTGAAAGTTTTAATTTGAAATCGAATTTAACACGAAACTTAACGAACAAGTTAGAAGGCAGAAACACAAACAAACTTAATTCAGAAGCAAGGAAAAATCAATTCGGTTAGCAATTTTAACCAGAAGTGTATTTAGAGCAGAAGGGTTAGAGAATTTGGTTTTTACCCTGTTTTGATTTCGAAATTTGTTGTTCCTTCACGTCGGGAATCTCTGAAAGCTTCGTTGGTGGCCGATCCGGTTCGACTTTGACCCGAGCTTCTGACCTCTTCTTCCTTGTGTTGTTAAGCATGTTTTGGTTCTGTATTTGTGTGTTTTGATGCTTGGAAGTTCAATGGGAGAAGAAAGAATGTGTTTTTGGTGATTTTGGGATGATTTTGGTAGAGTTTCGGTGTTGGGAGGTTGAAAACGTGGGAGGCAAGTAGACGGCTGTGTTCTCTGACTATGGGGAATGTTCTCCTCTGCCATAGGTCGGTTTTTGGAAAGGTCCTTTTATAGAAAGAGCAAGGCCATGTTGATAGAACAGATTTTTTATCTAAAACCCTGATTTGTGCTCTAAGGGAATCTGATTTTTTAAAATATGTTTCAGGCCGATAAAATTATGAAAATTTAACTGAAGATAAAATATGATTTTAAGAATTTGAGAGTTAGATCGGGTTATTTTGATAAATAACCTATTAGATCAAAATCTCACAATCTGGAATCTGCCATAATTCATAACTTATTATTGGAAAGTCGAAATAACGAAATTCCCACGGCATTAGTCTCTAATAATCATCCTCTATCTTGTGTTAAAATTTCATGACGTTTTGTTTTGATTTCAGTATTTTTCCATAGGAGAGAGAAAATTGCAAAAATGATTGAATTTCTCCTTTATATTTTGGGTTAAGGTTCCAAATAAAATAATTTCAGGTTTATGAATGTATGTAGTCATGCTACCCTGTGCCAATTTTATTTTAATTTGGAAACCTTTTTCTTATTTCTATTTTGAGGTTATTTCATGTGTTAATTAAAGAAATTAGCTTATAATATGAATTAAAAGCTAAATTTCCAGAATAAATATTATCAGAAAATCATGAAATACCTTTGCATAATGACTATGATATTTGGAAGTGTTTGGAGATAATGAACAAGTCATATGAAAATAGAAAACCCCGATAATGTCCTTGGAAAATCCCGCCTTGGTGCTTCTTGACCCCTTTTGCCCTTTGTAACACGTATGCCTTAGAAACTACTCCGGGGGGTTGAAATTTTGGGTATAACACAGAGCAAGAGGAGAATTATGGAGAGACTTGTGAATTTAGGTAAGAAAACTACCTTATAACTATCTTGTTTGTTTAAGAATTTGGGATGGTTTAAATTGAATAATGAACCCAAAATATGGAAAATAATGTGTTTAGTTGATTTGAGGGATTTGTGAAATTAATTGTGAATTATAGGGCCTTGGAGCCATGTGTTTCGAGTTTGAGGGCATATTGTGGTTTATTGAGAATTTGGAGTTATGTTATTGTTGATGGACTTTGAGGATTTATTATGTGCTGGTAGGACGCTTTAAGGGTGTGGCTAGATTAGGAATGTAAATTGATGTGAATTGATGGATTGGGAGATGTTAAATTTATGGGGAGGTTATGGTGAAATTTCGATAGAAAATAAGTGTTTTAAGGTGACTTGGTAAGTTGGAGGAGCTAGGTGTGTATGTGGTTGAGTTGAGATACTTGATGACCTCATAATGGTAGGTGGAGAATGGAGATAAGAGAGTGCAAAATCTGTAGCATAATGGTGATAGGAACTTGGAATTCCAAGAAAAAGAATTAGTGTTTATAACTTGTGAAACAAGGAGTGAACTTGAGTTTAGAGGATGCAATTGTCTAGGAATGATTTGTAATCTTCATTGATGCATTTGGTGAGGTTGGTAGGATGTAAAAACTAGCAAGAAGAAGTTAGAAGTGCATTAGTGGGCAAAGTGCAAAATGTTGGAATTGATTTTTGGTGAATTTGAACAAGAATTGGGTGGTGAATTGGACCAACGTTTAAGAGTGTTTAAGGAGTGTTTTGAGGTGTTAAAATGTGTAGGAAACTTGTGAAAAGTTTATGGAATGATTAGGTGTGGATTAAGGTTGGTTTATGGGTTGAAAAATGGATTTTTATCAGCTTTTTAGCAGGGTCCGGGACCTAGCCCTTGTATAAGGTCCCGGACCAAGCTTAAAAATACGCCGAAAGTGAGGTTTACAGGTGGTCCGGGACCTAGGTCCAGGGCCAAGTCCTGGACCAATGCCAAAAATAATCTGAGAGTGATATCCAGAGGTGGTCCGGGACCTTGGGTCCGGACCAAGTCCCGGACCAGACCAAAAATGGCCTAAAATGTGTTTTAAAGTGTTCTAAAGGTGGGGGATTGATGGGTAATGGTTTTGGATGTTGTTAAGGCCTTGTTTGGTGACTTCTAAAGGTCCTAAGAAGTATATACAAGTGTTGGAAGTGATTGAGAAAATTGTAAGTTTAAGTACACAAAGTTAAACCGAAATAACGGGATAACGGGGTAAATACGGGAGTAGCAATTATGTACCTACCGTAACACCTTAATATTAATTGAACCATTTGACATGTAAATATTGGTTCAAGAGTATGACATGAAGAACAAGTGTGAACCGAGGAACGTGAGAACACCGGTAAAGTAATTCCCCGCGGTGACAAGTATGGTTTTCTTGCAACCTGTGTCCTACCGGATTACACCGGCTTGTATGCCAATGTGTTTTTCTGAATGTTTGCCACCTTATAAGATAAAAACATGTAATGAGTTTACAGTTGTTTAATTATGTGGCTTGCGTAGTTCCGATACCGTTTAGCTTAACATATGTGCTAAACTTAACTAACCGACTCTAGGATACATAATAGATCGGTATTCGGATTTAACGACCCAAACCATGGGAACATTCTAACCACGGCTATGCGTGAGTTAGTTATGTTTTGTTTGTGCGTGTTAGTATGTTCACTACCCTTGTGTGTGTCTAACTAGACCTAACCACCTATTTGTGAATTAATGTGCTAAGTCCAATAATGAGACTTCTAACAAGTGCTAACCGGGGAGTGAGGAGTCCGGTAGTTCCGGCCACGCGTGTGAGTATGGGGATCGTTATCATATCAGGTTCGTTCCTCTCTGTATGTTATGGTTGTTTTCCCATTTGGGTTCCAATCTTCCCTTTAGCTTAACCAAAGCTATTTTACTGACTCACATTGGGCCACAGGGGCATACTATGTTTGTTCGGTGTGCTTGGATTACTATATCTGACGCACCTTGGTGTTAAGTTATCCGTTCATTTAACGAGACGGTAACGAGTTACGTAACGAGCTTATCATGAGTTTGGCAAAATTCTCTAGGCTCTACAAGTGAACTAATTATGTTTGGGTCGGTTCCTAAAGAGAACCGTTCCCGTTATGTTATATGTTATTATTGTACTGCAATTCTTATTGCGAGGTTATGTAAGTCGTACGTTGAAATGTGAAATGAGTTGTTAGGTGGTGCATGTGGATCATGGATATGATTCCCAGGATATTATATGACGACTTGGAGTATAAGCCGACTAGTGGGTAAATGTCGTCTATTCAGGAAATAGGTCATTAGAGGAGAAACCCTCTAGGGTTAAGGAACACAATGTGTGATTTATCAAGAATAGATGTGTTGCCTGTTTGTTGAGCCCGTTTTTGTGGAATGTAATGTGTTTGTGTGTTTATAGTTTCCATGCATGAGTTAAACATAATCAACCGCATGCTAAGACGATAATTAGTTGTGCGTGGCCCGGTAGCATGCGGGTTGCGGGATTACCATACCAGCAAAGTGTTGAGCCCCTTGGGGGCCACCCTTTCTTTCCTATTTTTCAGGTACAAGGAGCTGGAAGCCGTTCGAGAGTAGGACGGGGTAGTTGTTATACATGGGTAGCCGTTTAAATTGTGTATGTATGGTAGGTGTAGTAAGTCCGAAATTGTTATCGGCATTAGTTGTGAATACTCGGTACAGTAGGTATGTATATGTATATTGGTTGTGGTTTATGGAAAGGGATAGTTAAGAGTAGTCGCTCGGGAATCTAGTCCATCAGACCGATACAATGTTTATGTAATAGCCTTGTTAGCCACGTGGGTGGTTAACGGCGTGTAACACCATTGAGTTAAGTAATGTGACAAGTTAAGTTTACCGTTGTGATTTGCTGTTTTAAGTGATGTTGTTAGTTTGGGTGTTACACTACCGAAATTTTCGCCATAACTTCGTTACTAACCTAACTTATCCAAATTTGTTGTCTTCATCACCTAATCCCAAAATATTTATAAATCAACTAACCAAACCCTTAGTGAGTTCTAACTGCACACATCTCATTCACAACTCATCAATCACCACATAATACACAATCTCACATAACTTGGCTTCAAAGCCCTTAGCTCAAGCATTACTTCACAATGCATAAAACTTAACTAACAATTCTCTCTTCCAATCACAAAACACATTTCCATCAATTTTGGTTTTCATTCATTAAATTCCCATCCCAAAATTTTAAAACATATGGATATACATTAAGGTAAATTTCTTACCTTAAGCTCATAAGTTTCCCTTTCCTTTTTCAATCTTCTCCTCTCCTCTTTCTTGATTGAAATCGTCATGGGGCAAAACCATTGCCAAGTCTAGACCAACATTCAATTAAATGAAATGAGAACTAAATAACACATTTTAAGCTCATGAATCAAGCTAGAATAAAAAGGTGCTTAAAGCACAAATTAGGGCATTTATCTTCCAATTTCTACATGAAACATTTTGGCACCCAACTAGCAAGAAGACTCCAGCCCTATGTTGGAGATAAAATCGGCTGGAACAAGGAGCAACAATGGGGGTTTAAAAATCTGGAAATTTTTGGTCAAGAGAGGAATGAGGAGAAGGTGAGTTTTTTTTTTTGAGTTTTTCTTACCTTAGAACAAAGAGGAGACTCTCTAGCTCTAGAAAATGCCATTATACCCATGGTGGCCAACTTCATCCATTGAAGATTTTGAAAAGAGGGAAATGAAGCTCTTGGTGAGAGGAACACAAATATGTGTTTATTTTTGGGTTTGGAGCATGGATGAAGCTTGGGCAAGCAAGGAAAGAGAGGGAGGCCATGGAGAGAAGCTTGAGCTGGCGTGAGGTTGAAGAAAAGAGGAAGAAATCAGAGAGAGGAAGGTAAGGGACGACTGGGGAAAGGAAAAGAAATGAGAGGGATGGGGAAATGGAAGAGAGAGAGGATAAAAAGGTGTATTTGTACTTTTACACTTTTGCTTTTTGACTTTTGTTAATAAAGTAGTGTATATATATGTATAAGAGAGGGGGCAAAACGTGTTACTCATGGAGGAAGAGAGTTCAGATTTTTATTTACAATGAAGTGGAGTATTTTACTCTTATTACAATTTACACCCCATAAGTTCCCGTTTTTACAATATTCACTAATCCGGGCCCGTTTTTTGGATTTTTCTCGTTTCTTAAATTTTAATGGTTCTTAAACCTTCAATAATGTTTTATTATTGTTATATGATCAACTATAATTTTACGGGGTCATTTAACTGTTTGAAGTCACGTTTCCGGGTTTTCTCGAAAAACACACTCTAAGACTCCATTAGCATTTTAACTCATTATTTGGATCCGTTTTCTTCGGGAATTGTTCCCACATACAATTTAGGCCTAATTAAGCCCTGGTAATCCCTCTCGGATCCTAGTCAAGATTATATACCTCCTAAGATAATTAAATACGCGTTTTTGCATTTTGTGACTTTTACGCGTTTTCCTTTTTTTCTTTTGGTTTCTCTTTCTTCACCAAAGTTCTTAAGGACTTAATTAGCCTTGAAATAACTTAATTACACAATTTATTAACACATTTAAGTTCGGGGTATTTCAATCTACCCCTTTTAGAAGAACTTTGTCCTCAAAGTTCCATAATTCCCATGCATCCTTTAATTAGAATACATGGATTACTTTTACAACATAAATCTCACATTACCAACATACACCTGGTATAAACCTTCAGACTTTAAGGTCTGGATAACATAACAACCTTCAGACTCATAGGTCTGGATAATGTTTATTACACATACCACACAACATGTCTTAGCTTGTATATCAATCTAAAATACTCTTTACGTCTCCATGGGCTCGGTCCAAAGACTATAAGACATCCCAGTCCTCGAGTCCCATGTGGAGTACTATACACTATGATCCCGCAGATACCGGTCGCGATGGAAAGTTTCCAGTCCCCGGTTCTTTGGAAGATCAAAACAATCACATACATTTTGTTGTATTCTCCTCATGTCACCGGTCCGAAGACAAAAGGCTCATATGTCCTCGGCTCGTGAGCGAGACTAAATAACAAGAAATCCTTTTTACGAGGCTAAGTAGAAGAAAATACTTTATTTTAAAAAAGAATACCATTTGAAATTCCTTTTTGAAAACGCAATACAACTCCAAGTCCAATTTATGCTAACTGCATCTTATTCTTAACGTGATTATTTGTGACCACTTATAGAGAGCTTCAAGAGTCATCCAACCCTGATGTGATCAGTATCAGTGTTGAACTATCCTTCCACCCCAATTTGTGTTCGGCTTCCCTTGATCGCATGCAAATCAAGTTCCAACTCCCACTTCAATTTCACACCAGCAACTAATTCAAACATTTACCATTTTCTATCTTTTAATCCTTTTAGTCATAATCACACCATCAAACAGTTCAATTACTTCCATTTTCTATCTCTTTGATTATTCTAGTCATAATCACCAAGCAATACATCTCTAAAGGATGGAACTCTGTCCATCAACCATTCTTAATTCACCACTAATCAAGTTACCTAGGGAATTCGATTCTCACAAACTTCTTTGTCGGTTTCATACCGATTCATACAACACAATATTATATTTTTTTATCAAAATCACAATACACAATAATATATTGGTCTTATATAAACATATATTGTCGGAGTTTTAGTTCCCCAGGAGTTTTTCTACTCCTTCACACTTGTATTCTCGCACCAAGGTTAACAAGGTAGATACGTTTATAACAATGGTATTCGCATCTTCTGTGTGCAATGACCACAATTAAACCACAATTAAACCATGAATGAATACGCATGTTCATGTAACATACGCACCAATCATCAAAACAAATTATTTTGTGCTATGCACACCATAGTTCACGTACATTTGTACGTAAACATACGCTAAGCGATTTTGCGCTCTACCCCCCTTAAAAGAGATTGCGCCCACGTAATCGACCATATGTTACAACTTAACATTGGTTTAAGACGTTCCGTCGCCATGAAGTATTTTAACTTCCACGTGGTCTATTATACACTGTGTTCCGGTCAGAGGATCTCAACCATACTGACAGTTTAGTCCCTGAGCCAAGAATTCTCACTAGAGTTTGTTTAACTCATAACCGGTTTCGGTTCTGGCCTGACAGGCTTCTAGGCATTGATAATTATCCGTTTACTCATATTCACTATACATATACAACTTTTGAGTTATGGACCCACTAGCTTCTGCTACACGACCCTGATAACTTTAGGGCTTAGTTCGCCCTTTTGTTATTCTTGTTGTACTGTACATCTCCCATTTATCCCTTTTTCTTGGGGATAACGGTTTCTCAACCGACGCGTGGTATCTCTTACCGTGTGCGAATTCGGTGAGTTATAGATTTTCTATCCAGTTCTCTGGAAATCTATTGTGTTTACTATTATGTATTTCACGATCACTCACTTGTTCTTCTGACCTTCTGTCGGTTGAGGTCTAGCTACAACTTGATATGTAGTGCTTCCTCCTTGTTATTCTCACACTTGAGGTATATTCCATACGGGTATTTGGTATTCAGTGCTACTATAGTCACTGATTCCTAATCATGCCTCCTCATTTAGTCTTGTACAAGTATTCTTTCATTTGTACGACCTTGCATTTCCTATGCATCGTCCTTATAGAATTTATAATTCTCTTTCCGCCTTTGTTGCGGTGAGGTTCAACTACTGTTACGGTTGGTATTTCCAACAGTTTTGTTTCTAGGTCTACGCTTAACCAACTTTCCGCATGTGTTTGCACGACTTCCGTATCCAGTACGGGTTGGTTACTTAGAAATCGGGTATTCTTGTCCCGAGGCTTATTACTTCACTTATCATGTTAATTTACTAGGAGTATACTTCCATTCCTTATGCAACTGCAATAGGGATATACAATGCCTCCTTCGTGAGGTCTTCCGTCATATGGTATAGATTTCTAGCTTTATTGCCTAATCCGCTTACCATCTCTTACTTTTCATTTCCACTGAGTCTAACTCGTAATTCCACTTGCTTTCCATATCATTGTTTAACCATACTCGTACAACGGTCGCTTAATGCGCACCATGTTCTTACTCATTATGCAAAATCGACTTACATGGCATCCACTATTGTGTTAGTTTCCGCTCATGTATTTTCGCCATTACGCTATGTTTCTTCAAATCTTTATGCTCCTTGAGCGGTGTTCACTCTACACTTCGTATCACACTCATATGGTGGTTGCTATTGAACTGACTACTCTTTCGGTTTTCCACAATTGCTATAAAAACATGGTCAAACTTCAACATATTTCTTAAGCATTGGCCACATAAGTACCGCTCCCGCGGTCTCACAATATCGAGAGGTATCCCCACTCTTAAAGTAGTGTTCGTTCTCCGCCCTATTCACTTATATAACACAAACCTTTCCCTTACTGGTGCCACTTCTGGCAAAACTCCTTATGACTTGATTTAGGTTTTGTAGTCATTTAAATCTACGTAACACATTTGGTTTGGGGCTTATAAGCCTCATTGGCTCGAGCTCTGCTAATTGTAGTCTGTTCACACAAATTTTACTTCTCCGTACACCATCACATAGTTTGGAGGTGATTCTGGGCTCCCTAACAAGGTTGTTGCATCACGCTTCCTTTCATGGGAGGCCCCTTAGGAATGTCAGGTTGCCTCTTTGATGACTTAGGGTTCTACTATTAAGTGGGTTCGTTCCTTCGGTGTTAAACCGAGTATTTGTTTCAACTCTTGTGTTTCTATCATGATATTTCGTTCAACCTTTGTCGACCCAAACACCCTTCAAGGATTTCTCCTGGGTGTTGCTAAGTTATGCCATTACATCTGGCTTGTACTTATGGGTATGTTTAGTTAACTACGCCACTTTGCGTTCTTAGCTGGGTTTAATATCCTCTTCACTGAAGATCGATATTCCCCGGTGGCCTTGGTGATTGTCTGGGAATTCTATCCCGTTCGTTGGACATTAACATATCCATGTTAGGCATCTGCCTTACTGTGTTTAAGCTGGGTATTCTTCCCGCTATCTTGTGTTCCCTTTGCAAATCTTGAGACACATCGGATGTCTGTACTTAACAATTCGTGCTCCTCGCACTTCCTAACTCTTAATCACTTTCCTGAAATGAATCCATCGTTCGGTAGTCTGAATTCTTACTGCTGACCGTAGTACGGAGTCGACTACTTCCCGTGTTCCTGACTCTACTAGTATACATATGTGGGGCACCCTACTGATACATTACTACTTACCTGACTAACTCATGAATGAGTCTGTCAGACCCGTAAGCTCCTCTAGAGTGCGGTCGTCCCACACTTCGTTTCGTACACTCGTAGTGTCCGTCACACGCCTATATGAAGTATTCTGATATCGTCCTATGATAACATGCATTCAGTGCTTCCCGGACTTAATAAAAGGAAGTCTATCCACCGATTGTATTTAGTACAGACTCAATCCATTCCCTCGGGTTGGAACCCTCGGGTTGTAGGATTTTTCTAAGGTTGTTCGAAGTGAACTGGTATAACTTACCTACCGTGTGGCGTTGAGGCCGGTGTAGGTCTTCTGGTTTTGGTTTAAAAGTAAAATCTGAAGTTTGAGAGAAATTGAGCTTAAAGAAGATTTGAAATGAATATGAGTTTGGAAGAAATTTGGGTGTGAAAACGGTTTGAAATAAATCTGAGTTTAGAAGAAAAGTTAGGTTTAAAAAGAAAATTCTTCATGGTATTTAAAATGTCTTCATGCCTTGACCAGGTCTAGCTTCTCGTTGACTGGTATATCCTCAAATACAATGGTTAGGCCGCTAAGCCCTTCCAGGTTTCATTCTTCAAATTCTTGGATTCGTGATCCCATAATTACTTCATTCGCCGTCATGGTACTCTACTAAGTACTCCGTAGTCGTTAAAGTCCTCCCGAATATCCCGTTATAGCAGCACTTGCCACGGCAAGTGCGCCATGTTGGCTGGCTATCGGTTCAACACATACCAGTTGCGGTATTGTTTTTACCGTATCGTATTCGGTGGCCTTATTGGCTCTATCTTTGATCTTATAGTATTGATAATAAATCTTTTAAGCGACTTCTCGTTTGTCTTGACATGATAATCATTAATCAGGGTGACTCTCCATTCTCTGAGGCCCTTATTCACTTAACTCGGTGTTTTCCTTATTGCTCGTTCCCACGCATTTGCCGTGGTTACCGAGGCTTGACTTTTCACTACATGGTAGTTCTATTGGAGTATATTACGTACATATTTTTGTTGTTGTCTAGGATTTATCAATTAGGGGTTGCAATCCCTTGAACGTGTAGGTTTGGAGTTACCCACTTCTGACTAGTTCCTTAGTCAGTTAGTATACCATTGTTGGTATTATCTAACAACTGCGGTCCCGTAGACATGTGTCTCGGGTTTGTTACTTCTCCATTTTCCGCCTCTTTGTATAGTTAGCGCTTTCCTTCTTGCTGGCTGGGTTCCCTCAACTGCTAGGCATGTCGACCCAGGTTACCGGAAATTTTGGTTTCATATAGGTAAGATTCTTAGTCTTCCGCTATTAAGTGCGGGAAAAGTTGTTCAAACGTGAACCGACTCCGGATTTCCAGTCCTTGGAGTCTACTATATGACAGGTTTTGGTTCTTACAGAAATAATTCGTAACCCAGATCGGGGTTTTTCCCGAGTATGAAAGGACTTTCCAACTCTCTGGCGTTCTTTTCCGTGTTATAAAATGGGGGTTGTGGAGGGCGGCAATGATGTTGTAGGTATCCAGTACACACTGGTAATTCCTAACTAGCGTATCTTTCACGCTATCACTTAACCCTTAAACCCAAATCTTAAATTCCTAACTCGGTACTTCCTAAGCTCGGTATTTCCCGTCATCAGAGCGATACTTCGCTCTGATACCACTTTTTGTAACACCCAACTACAAACACCATACTTAACAACAATTCGCAGCGGAAATACAACTCTACATTTAACTTAATCCATCTGTGTTACACGCCGTTAGCCACCCACGTGGCTAACAAGGCTCATCCTTATACAATGTACCGGTCTGATGGACAGGACTCCCGAGCGTTACACAATACAATTCCACTTCATAACTAAACAGTGTCAATACATTTACATTACAAACTGTACCGAGTCTAATACATTATATTACCGATAACAGCTTCGGTCTTACTATACTTACAATTACATAAAAAAAATTAAATAAAATACCCATGCATAAATTGCACCCCGTCCTACTCTCGAACAGCTGTCAGCGCCATTGTACCTCCTGAAATGCAATGGGTGGCCCCAAAGGGGCTCAGCACCTTTGCTGGTATGGTAATCGTGCAACCCGCATACTACCGGGCCACGCACAAGTAATTGTCGTTTGAGCACGCGGTTGATTTTATTTGGATCATGCATGAAATACTCTAAACACACATTACGTTCACATACAACAAGTTTTTAAGCAATGAAGTACAATCAACAATTATAACACATTAATGTCCATTTGACCACATTACCTTATACTTATGCCATGAGGGTTCTTACCTCAAAGGCCTCATTATTATTAGTCAACACTTATCCCTTTTGTCGGGCTTTACACAATACTTCTCATAATGATAGGAAACTTGATTTCAAGATCAACATACATGGACATAATACTTTCACCTCATAACCACACACATACCACATAACTCAGGGACGAATCACGTGAGGATTCGAACCGAAACAAGAGTTAGTCAACATTTATAGAGCCTAGAGGATGATCAGTCCTCATGTCGATCTCAATACATAACACATCGTCGTTCTGTTTGTCGAACGACTAACTTACACAAGGTGTGTCGGGTCTAGAGGATCCAACCACACCGTGCACAAATCCCCCTAGCCCCGAACAATAGTCAAGGTAGGAGAGCCAGCTATAGGCTCGTGGGAGATTGAATACCAAGAAGGAAAACAACCGAACAGAGAGGGAGTTGAATCAGATGTAGATATCAACTCCCAGACACACGCGTGCGACCGGGACTCCCCGGATTCCTCACACCCCAAGTTCTACATTGGTTAGAAGCTCCCTCCATGGGGCTTATCACAACAAGTTACATTATTGCTAGTCAAGTTCGGTTAGACACACAGGGGAGGTAAGACCATCCGACATACATGAACACAACAACAATCGTGACACAGTGACATACTCAAAGGGGCAAATACACATCACACACAACCACAATATACAACTAACGCATGGATAGCCGTAGTTAGAATGTTCCCGTGGGTTGGGACGTTTAAATCCGAATACAGATCTCTTATGTGATCCTAGAGTCGGTTAGCTACGGTTTAGCACATATTTGAGGTTAAACGGTATCGGAACAAAATACGCCACATAATTGAATTACTGTAAACTCATTTCATGCTTTATCTTGCAAGGTGGAAAACATACAGAAAAACAGGTTGGCATACAAGCCGGTGTAACCCGGTAGGACACAGGTTGCAAGAAAACCATATCTGTCACCTGGGAATTACTTTGGCGCGTCATCTCATGCTCCTTAGTTAATTCTCGTATAACTGATATCATTTCTAATGTTTTTATTAACATTATGATCATATGGTATGTAAGCTACTATTACTCCTGTACTTACCTCGTTGTCCCGTTATCCTTAACTTACTTATGTGATCTTAAGTTCACAACTTACACATTCACTTCTAGCACTTGTTTATACTTCTTAAGACCTTTACATGTCACCAAACAAGGCAAACATCCTAAATCACCATTAAACACATCATACCATTCAATCCCATACTTTTAGAGGCTTAAAAACACATTCGGGACAAATTTTGGTCTGGTCCAAGACTTGGTCTGGACCCAAGGTCCCGGACCAAAGCTAGTTTTTTACTCTCGGCTCATTTTTGACATTGGTCTGGGTCTTGGTCCTGGACTAAGGACCCGGACCACTTGCAGACTTCACTTTCGACTTGTTTTTAAGGTTGGTCCGGGACCTTATCCAAGGGCTAGGTCCTGGACCCTGCTACAAAACTGCTAAATGTCCATTTTTCAACCCCAAATCCAACCTTGAACCTCACCCAAACTTTTCCGAATCATTTCACAAGTTTCTAAACATGTTATAACACCATAACCATGCACTAAACCTTCCTAAATCAACACCAAACTCATTGTTCAATTTTTGTTCAATTCAACACATTTCTACTCCCATTTTCAACACTTATGCACACTAGTGCATTACCAACCTCTCTTGGTGTTTCACAACCTTCTACCAACATTACCAATTCACTTATTGACCATTCCAAATCCTTCTTAAACATTGAAAATTCTGTACTCAAGTTCACTAACCATTTTCAAGGCCATTCACACTAGGTCTTTTCCTAGAAATTCAAGACACTAAAACATCCATTTCGCTATAGATTTTTGCACTACTCTTTTTAGTTCTCCAACTACAATTTCAAGATGGTTAAATAAAAATCAATCACCATCTGTTCCTAGTTCCTCCATTTACAAGGTCATCTATAAACACTTAATTTCTACCGAAATTTCGCTATAACTTCGTTACTAACCTAACTTATCCAAATTTGTTGTCTTCATCACCTAATCCTAAAACATTTACAAATCAACTAACCAAACCCTTAGTGGGTTCTAACAGCACACAATCTCATTCACATCTCATCACAACTCATCAATCACCACATAATACACAATCTCACATAACTTGGCTTCAAAGCCCTAGCTCAAGCATTACTTCACAATGCATAAAACTTAACTAACAATTCTCTCTTCCAATCACAAAACACATTTCCAACTCAATTTGGTTTCATTCATTAAATTCCCATCCCAAAATTTAAACATATGGGATATACATTAAGGTAAATTTCTTACCTTAAGCTCATAAGTTTCCCTTTCCTTTTTCCAATCCTCTCCTCTCCTCTTTCTTGATTGAAATCGGTCATGGGGAAAAACCATTTCAACTCTAGACCAACATTCAATTTAAAAAAATGAGAACTAAATAAGCACTACACACTTAAGCTCATGAATCAAGCTAGAACACAGAAAGGTGTTTAAAGCACAAATTAGGGCATTTACCTTCCAATTTCTACATGAAACATTTGGCACCCAACTAGCAAGACTCCAGCCCTATGTTGGAGATAAAATCGGCTGGAACAAGGAGCAACAATGGGGGTTTAAAAATCTGGAAATTTTTGGTCAAGAGAGGAATGAGGATAAGGTGAGTTTTGTTTTTTGAGTTTTTCTTACCTTAGAACAAAGAGGAGACTCTCTAGCTCTAGAAAATGCCATTTTCTTCTCAAATGGGGATATACCCATGGTGGCCAACTTCATCCATTGAAGATTTGAAAGAGAAAGGAAATGAAGCTCTTGGTGAGAGGAACACAAATATGTGTTTATTTTTGGGTTTGGAGCATGGATGAAGCTTGGGCAAGCAAGGAAAGAGAGGGAGGCCATGGGGAGAAGCTTGAGCTGGCGTGAGGTTGAAGAAGAGAGGAAGAAATCAGAGAGAGGGAGGTAAGGGACGGCTAGGGAAAGGAAAGGAAAAGAAATGAGAGGGATGGGGAAATGGAAGAGAGAGAGGATAAAAAAAGGGTATAAAAGGTGTTTATTGTACTTTGCTTGCTTTTGAATTTTGTTAGTAAAGTAGTATATATATGAAAAAAGGGGGTAAAACGTGTGACACATGGAGGAAGAGAGTTCAGATTTTATTTACAATGAAGGGGAGTATTTTACTCTTATTACAATTTACACCCCATAAGTTCCCGTTTTACACTATTCACTAATTCGGGCCCGTTTTCCGGATTTTTCTCGTTTCTTAAATTTTATGGTTCTTAAACCTTCAATAATGTTTTATTATAGTTATATGATCAACTATAATTTTTATGGGGTCATTTAACTGTTTGAAGTCACGTTTCCGGCTTTTCTCGAAAAAACGCGCTCTAAGACTCTGTTAGCGTTTTAACACATTATTTGGATCCGTTTTCTTAGGGAATTTTTCCCACATACAATTTAGGCCTAATTAAGCCCTGGTAATCCCTCTCGAATCCTAGTCGAGTTTTATATACCTCCTAAGATAATAATTAAATACGTGTTTTTGCATTTTGTGACTTTTACGCGTTTTCCTTCTTTTTCTTTTGGTTTCTCTTTTTTCACCAAAGTTCTTAAGGACTGAATTAGCCTTGAAATTACATAATTACACAATTTATTAACACATTTAAGTTCGAGGTATTTCACTCGGTATGTATATGTATCTGTTGGATTTAAGTTGGTTAAGTGTTCAGTCTATCAGACCGTTACAGTGAATTAAGTAAGGCCTAGTTAGTCACGTGGGTGACTAACAACGGTAACACCGAGATTGATTATTTTTCCATTATGATTTCATTTAAGTTTAGCATTGTTAATTACCGTTGATTGCGAATCACGAGTTGGGGTGTGTTACAATGATTTTGAATTGAAGGTTTTTCTAGTGAAATTAGGGTTACGAACAATGGTTGTTTGAAAAGTAAGGCTTTCAGAATCCGGGAGATGCATTTTCTGGTTGTGTTTGTGCTTCTCCTCCTGGAGAGCCATGGTATAAACCTTCTCGATGTCCGGAAGTGGAGACATCATCAAGATCGTACTCCTCATCGTGTTAAAAGTGAGATTGAGACCAATGAGAAAGTCGATGAGTCGTGCAATTTCTGTTATTGTTGCTAGACTAGCATAAGTGCCACAAGAGCAGATGGGGAATTTGGTCAATTGTTGCTCTTCGTTCCAAATCTGAACCCATTTGGTATAGTATGTATTCGTATTATCATCTCCTTGTTCCAGTTGTTGGGATTCTTGTCATAGCGCATAAGTCTGGTTCCGCTAAACTCATCAAATTGACGACATAGGTTAGCCCAAATCTCTGCATTGGTTGAGAAGTAGATGACTGATTGATGGATGGAGTCCTCTAAACCAGTGAAGATCCACCTCGTACCATGTCATCAGCCATTTCCCAAGCTTCTTCCGATCGCCATCGTACTCGTCTTTTTTTAATTGTGCCGTTGAAAAACTCTAATTTGGATTTGGAATGAGCCGAGGATGAAGTTACGTTTCCAGTAAAACTCAAACCTTCTTCGTTGAACTTATTAGGCGAGTTTGCATGCCGGGGTGGTTGGAGGCATGGATGTAGAGTTCATCTATCTTTACGGGATTCTCGATTTCTTTGTTCTTTGATGAGCTTTCGATAGTGGTTTCGTTGTCAGCAGGTGTGGCCATTATTGGTTTTGAATGACGAGATGAAGATTTAGAAAAGAGCCATGGATGTGGTGTTGTGAAGGAAGAACCGGTACAACAGAAATCGGGAAAAAATGTTGGGCGACGGTGGAGGTCGAGAGATGCCGGAGAAGAAGATAGAGAAGAGTGTATGTGTGTGGTGTTTTGTTGTTTTTTTAGAGGCTCGGTACATCTGATACCATGTGAGAATATGAAAATGCCTTTTACTATGTTTTGGAGAATATCCTCTATGCCTTAAGATAACGGAGGGGGAGTACTTATATAGCGAGCTCCTTCTAATAAGTTGTAGAAAGATGAAAATGTAAAAACATTACATAATCCTAATATACACTAGGTGTTATATTGAGCCTATATTACATTCTAACATCGTTTACTTTTTATTTATTCATTTTAAGGAAAGTAATCAAGTGAGCATTGAACACAGTTGGTAAGGAATGAGTTTTCATCTAACGTTATTTTGAAATATGATATAATGTTTAAGGAAGCAAACAAAGCATACTCCACTGATGATGCACTAAAACATGAGTATATCGCCCAACAAATTAATATAATCGATTATACGTATCAATCAAATATAATACAAGAGATTATAATAGCTAGTATGTATCTTGCAAATATGTCAAGCCCCTGTGACTTGGTTGGTAGTGGAGTGATATTTTAAAACCAAAAGTCCTGTAATAGATTACTTATAAAAAAAGGAAAAATTACATCCCCCACCCATGACGTTTGGAGAAATTACACACTCCACCCACGAGGTTTCAAAAATTACTTTGCCCACGCATGTGGTTTCTACTATTTTACATCCAGTAACTTTTCTAATATTTGATCAACTTAAATGATGGTTAAATGTTGTCTAAATTGACGAAACTTTACATGGACGATTCTAAGGTGTTATAGTTTGGTCTAGCGTGAAATCCAAAGTTTTTTAAGCTCATAGGTGATCCGTGGGACCCAATGAAACATGTGACATGTGAACGTGTTTTCATTGGGTCCCACAGGTCATATACGACCTTAAAAAACTTTGGATTTGGCATTGGACAAAAATATAACACCTTAGTATCATCCATGTAAAGTTTTATCAATTTTGGACAAAATTTAAGCCTCATTTAAGTTGAAAAAATATTATAAAAGTTGTTGGATGTAAAATAGCGGAAACCACATGGGTGGGCAAAGTAATTTTTGAAACCTTGTGGGTAGGGTGTGTAATTTCGCCAAACATCATGGGTGGGGGATGTAATTTCATGCAAATATAATTTTGGTAAATATAATTAGAGAAACTACAAATATTCCTACTCAAATACGACAATCAACTACAACAGTACTGTAATGGATTACTTTTCTTGGAAGATTCGACTGCACGGCGGTCTGCACCATACTTGGTGGGGTCATCATATGTGGCAGTTCAATCAGCATGTTGACTGGAGTACTTATGTGTGGCACATGAGTAAGAAAAAAGATTGTATTAACTTTAAATGGTTGTAACTTTTAATAGATAAGTTCAAAATGAAAAAAATTATACCATTGTTCTCCTAAATTCAAGCTCTTCAAAACAAAACCAGCCATGTATATGTTTTGACAACTTTGAAAAAAAATTACATGTTAATATGGTTCATTAATTTTGATATTATGGTTCATTAAAATTTAAAATTGATATTATGATTCATTAACTAATAAGTGGTGAATTAGATAACAAACTTTGGAACCAATAAAAAATTATTATTGTTTTGTAGTGTATTATGTTGTTGTTTGGTGTATTTAAACTTTAGAGTAAATTACTCGGAACCCCCTTGAGGATTGGGCTTAATATAGTTAACCCCCTTGTGTTTATCATAATATTGGTAACCACCTTGAGATTACAGTATCTTTGACTATGAGCCCCTTAACTATAATTCCATTATTAAAACGTTAACCACGTGCTGACCCATCAACTTAATGACATTATTAATGACATACTTGACAAAAAACAATGCTTAATCAGCATTCTTATTGTCCAAAAAACGTTAACCCTACCTGGAAAATTCATTTGAATTGGGATGAAGGAGAGTTATACGATGTTGATTAAGCAGTTTTGTTGTCCAGGTTGGCATTAGTAATGTGATTAAGTTGATGGGCCAGCATGTAGTAAATGTTTTGATAACAAAGTTATAGTTCGTGGGCTCATGGTCAGAGATACCGTAACCTCAAGGTGGTTACCAATAAGTATGATAACACAAGGGGGTTACCCGTATTATGTCCATTCCTCAAGGGGGTTCTAAGTAATTTACTCTAAACTTTATATGATGAGTCATGTATTTTCCATACATACCAAATTTATTTTGTGTTGTATTATTATTTATTTTTATATTTTTATATTTTTGCGATGATACACTATTATAAAGATATGATTCATTAATTTTGATATTGTGATTCATTAACTAATAAGTTATGAATTATATAACAAACTTTGGAACCAATAAAATTATTAATTTTTGTTACAGTTCCATGATGTATTATTTATATGTTTTACGGTGATATAACATGATTCATTAATCTAGATATTATGATTCATTAAAATTGATATCATGATTCATTAAAATTTATATTATGATTCATTACCTAATAAGCGGTAAATTAGATAATAAATTTCGGAACCGATAAAATATCATTATTGCTTGTGGTGTATTATTATTGTTTGGTGATGTATTTTTATTGTTATGAGGTGTATTATTATTATGTGTATTATGTATGTTAAGCCTTTTGTAGTGAATCATATATTTCCCTCGCATACCAATTTGGGACTAATAATGGATCATTATTTTTTACGGTTTATATTATTGCTATATGATGTATTTTAAATTGTATATGGTGAATCATAAGTCTCATTGATATGAGTAAATGGGGGTTGTTATTCGCAGTACAAAATTACTAATGACCGCACTCCAAATTTTTTTTAAATCATATTAATGTTGTAAACATGTAATGATGTGTCCCTATGTTTTTTTTCCAGAAAATGATATCTGAAAGTAATTTAATCCAAGAAGTTTGTAGTTGATTAGTAGCAAATTTTGCTAGTTACTTCTTTATTGCAATCAATACTGGAATTTTTTTTAAAAAAGTGTTAGATTAGATTACATTTTTACGTGTTTACACTATTAATATGATTTAAAATTAATTTGTACCTCGAATAGCAAAAACTTTACTATCTGTAGTATAATTTTTTTTTTCTCCAAACTTAGTTGAATAAGTTGGAATGTTGTGGGGAGACACTTTTTTCTGAAACAAATGAGAATTGAATGACCAAATTTGAGTCAAAATGATTACAACAACAAAGTTACAATAACTAAGTTACAACAACTAAGTTAAAGAAAAAACTAAGTTACATTACAAACCACCTATCTAACCTAAATTGTAAATGATGAATCCAAGTTCCAACAATGTTTGGAGTTCTATAATAAAACCACTGTGGATAGACAGGGGGAGTGGGGAATCATCAACCATACAAAACCTTACAAAATGACCCTGGGGGCAAACTCCGATGTGGATCTCTCCTCTTGGTCTATCACGATTGGTATGATTTTCGATCGGAAGGTATGTGGAACTTGCCATACCCCCATATAAAGCAGAGTAGAAAACTACTATCGAAGTGTACTTTGCCACAATCACGTTCCCCATTTCCGTGGTCATCCATTTCTCCATAGGTGTTGGCCCATCCCCACTCCAACGAAACACTCTTTACATTTTTGTACATTGTTTCGTTGAACATGTCCCTGTATGCATGGTTCACCAACTCTGTATTCTTCATATCTTGGTACAATCCTTTACGGACTTGTTTCCACCTATCTTGGTCTGAATACAAGTAATCAGCTACCACCCTGAATCCATAGTTACCATCTCCACAAACATCAATATACCTAGTGATATATTGATATAGGTTAGGTGGGAAATGCTGGGTAGTATGGGAAGTTATTCATGGACATGAATCAATTCGGATCTAATGATCCTCTGTTCAGTGATTTTCCAGTTGATGGTGCTCCTTTGGACTGGATCGCCCTTGGTCGGTTACGCTCCCAAGATGAAGGTTCCCGTCGATTTGGTCTTGAGGTCCCGGTAGGTCTGCCAATCCCAAGCTGTTCTAAAGGTTCTCCTAATTGGCATGCCAGATCTGGATGAAGGAAGTTCTGGATTTGAGTGTAACATCTGGCCATTAGAGTCGGATCGTCTAATTGTGCTACCTCAGCAGCAATATCACGCCATCTGTTTTGTTCTACCTCCTTGTAGTCTAGCATATCAACTGTTGATTTGTGATTCTTCCAGCTCAGGGTGTACCAGAAATGATGTACATCTCTCTTTGAGCACAGGATACCACTATCCAACATGTAGTTTAATCTACATGTACATGGTAATCCATGAGAGGTTAGCTTGTCACACCCACAAGTGAGCTATCCATTCGAACATAGTCTCCCCTACCAAGCTCCTTTACTAGCTCATCCAAGCATAGGATACTAACCTTCCTGACTAGGTCATCAATCGGAACCCTCATGTCCTCTTTTCTGTATTTCGTCCTTGCCGACTCAAAGTCCTTTTTCAGCTCCCTGAAGCTAGTGTTCACGTGATCGTCGATTTTGGAAAGATTACATCCAAAGTGTGTCTAGCACTCTTTAGTCTCGCCTTAAGAGCAGAATGTGTGCTCTCGACCCTATCAAATGTTTAAGTAAGTTTTTTAGATCTATAAAAATGGTTGTATTATCTTACAAATTACAAGACTAACAATCTTACCTATTTGTCGTTGTGTTGCATAAGTGCAACACATTCTTGACCTAAGCCTCCACAAACATTTCCTTGTGTTTCTCCCAAACTGCCACCACATACGTAATGAAGCGTGGATAGCTTCTGTATGTATTCTTGAATACTTGGAGGCTATCGTGGTACTCTTGTTGTGCTTGAGTAGACAACCGAATTCCATATTCGGACTGTAGCTGCCGCCCTTCCTCTATTACCCATGTACGTCTCCGCCTTCCTCTGGATGTTCCTACATATGTGCCATCGACAGAGAAGATGATGAGATTCAGAAAATACCTCTTGTAGGCATTCATCAGTGTCACACATCTATCGGTGATAAATGTTGAGGTTGTAGTGCGACCAAGGAGCTCCTTTAATTGTTCAAGTGCCCACACGTATGTGTCAGTTGATTCTGATGCAAGAAAGGCGAAGGCAATGCTGAAGTTCTTTCATATACTTGTCACTCCGATGAACTGAACCAAAGACATTTCATGATGTTGATTTTGTAGGTCGCATCAATACCTATGACGTATGGAAAAGCGTGCAGCAGTTCTCTTGAGGTAGGGTGTATGAAGAAGATGGACTCAAGTCGTGTTCGATCCCCTAAATTGTGAAAGTATCCAAAATCATGTTATCTATCAACTTAATATGAAACGTAAAGGATCAAAGTTATTTGAAACAACATAAGTTGACTTACTTGGTTCTATCGTGTAATCGTAGTAGTAGTTGTTTTTATTAGATCACCCAACAAAGTCTGCACCATAGAACGACCATTTCTCTTTTCTAGTTTTGTCTTTTGAATCTAGTTGTATATATCTTTCGGGTTACCGACGTGCCGGTGTTAATCATGGTGAGCTCTGAATAAATTACAGAAGGTGGCACACCGACTCGGGTTCTCTGATCGATCATGATCATCTCCTCTTCAGTTAGGTGCATACCCACAAAATGACCCTCTGTCTACTCAGCAAGATCATGATTATGCCATCCGTTAATCACATTCAACACACACCCGTAGCTTGAGAAATACCCCTTAATTTTAAAAGGACATAAACATTTCTTTGAACCAAATGATCTGGGTCGGATGATGACACTAGGTTGTTGTTTCCTTCGTGGTTTCCAATACCTCTCGCATGTTATGTAGAAATCTTGGCCCGCCCGAGAACTTTGTATTATGGTGTAGACATAGTTGGGATGGCCAACACTATCTACCCAAGCTTTAGCTTCTTCTTTACCCTAAATGTTAGATCTTTTCAAATAAGAAACTTGTATCCACTACCGGAGGTCAATTATACATCTGTTGAATGTAGTCATCCATCTCTGCATGGGTGATGTTGAACTCCTTCATCAAAATTATCCCTGCTTTCATCAGTAGTTGATTCACTTTCTGCCTATAGGGTTGAGAGAATGTTAGACGAATGTTTAAATATACAATATTAGTGTGACAATGATTTACAAACATAGAACAAAAAATACTTACTCCGCTTGATACTGGAACATAATCATGATTGGAATCTCAAGATTGACTCATGTCTAGCTACTTAGACACTCTACGAAATTTTTTGGGAGAGAGTCTGAAGATGGTGTAAGAGATTTGAGAATATGGAGAGTGGGTGTGTAAAGAAGAAATGTAGGAGGAATCCCTTATATAGAGGCTGGTCATGAGCTAATCACAAGGTTACAAGTTCAAAAAAGGTAACCTGGTACATGTACCTCATGTACGGGATGCAGTCCTAATGTACGGGAACAGTGACCTGGTACGTATACTTCTACGGGAACAGTGTACGTGTACCTCTTGCTGGCAAAAGTAATTACCAACGGCAACTTTTAATTCACATTGTACCGGATGCAGTTCTATTGTACGGGAACAGTGACCTGGTACGTGTACCTCTTGCTGGCAAAAGTAATTACCAACGATAACTTTTAATTCACTTTGTACCGGATGCAGTCCTATTTTAGGGGACAATGTGACCTGGTACGTGTACCTCTTGCTGGCAAAAGTAATTACCAATGGTAACTTTTAATTCACTTTGTACCGGATGCAGTCCTATTGTACGGGAACAGTGACCTGGTACGTGTACCTCTTGCTGGCGAAAGTTGAAATACCCCAAATCTAATTAATACTTTAAAAATATTAGATAATGGAGAATTGATCTAGAAACAGATCATTCTAGTTAAGCATGCTAATGTATGCATGCAAACATTACGTAAATTAATATTACTACGCGTGCACATGCAAACTCATGCATGCAAACGCCACGTAAAAATAGTCGTTTTAGCATAAACGCTAACTAGCGTAATTTTACTAAACATATTCGTACAAATGTTCATGTACGATTATTAACAAGGACTAAACTTCTGGCATAACAAGCTCGATAGAGAGAGCGTCAACAAGGAAAGAACAATACCAACGTGTATACAAACGAGCAACGTAAATATTTTACGAATGCCTAAGCGTTTATAAATGCTACAATAAATTGAAATACACATTTATATAAATGTAACAACTTATGTTACACCTACTGTATATATTATGAAGATATAATAACTCATCAAAGGTCAAAGACGCGCACTAAACATTTGACAAGAAGAACGTTCGTAAAACACCTTTAAACGTACAATTACGCGCGACCTTGCAATACATGAGTCCTATGACCTTCTAAAACTCAAACCAAATGGTCATACCCTCATTATATGACTATACAAACATAGTCCCTAGGCTATACCTAGTCAAAAACGCAAAAAGCTCGGGAGTGCTCACGCACGCCTCTTAAAGCACGAAAAGCCCAGAGGAGTGCCGAGGTGGCACGAACTCTATAAAATTAATTCTTAGAGTTCCTAACATCATTATTAACCATCCTAAAGAGAACACACGAAGTGGTTTCTCAAAATTCAACAAAAACCTCTCTGGAGGATTTCTTAACGCTCCTTTTGCCCGGGAGTGTCCCGATGGCCCGTAAATTGTGTCATGGGTGATGTAACCCCATATAACTCAATGTAACATCTTAATATATCATTATTTACTATAATAAGTGTTTATAAACACTTGGAACTCATAAAAGACAATTTATTTCCCAAATTTTCTAGAGCACAAAAACGCACCTTCGGTGTCACTAAAACGTTTTTACGCAATTACCTTATAGTTTTTGACATGCCACGAATTAGAATCTTAAATAGGTTAAATTGAACCTCTAAATCAATTAAATGAAGTGTCAAACAAGGAGCTCTATAGGGGCCGATTTTCTACCTAAAAACTAGTATAAAATTTGCATTTAAAACTTGAAAAAGGCATAGAACATGGTGACTCACCTTCCCATGTGCTAGAATACTTAATGAAAAAGAATGTAGGTATCATTTGACCTCCATTCTGTCGAAATTATGCAAGAAACAAGGCCCATGTTAGCTAGACAAGAATCAAATAATTAAAGCAAAAAAGTAGATCTAGAATCTACTTTTTGATTTCTAAAATGCAAATAGTGACCAACCTTTGCTTGTCCTTGGCTCCTAAATGTCGATTGAGAGGCTCCAATACAGCCTTGAATTCGTTCACCTACAAGAGAAGAAGAAGACAAGCATAAACATAGAAAATCAAAAGAACAAACCTTACCTAAATTCCTTTGTCACTTAGCTCACATTATTTTCTTCCACCTTGCCTTGTATCACCACATGGCCGAACACATGCATAGAACATGGGCATTTATTGAGCCAATAACCTATGGAATAAACAAATGGAAAGGTTAGTCAAATTAACATTAGAATATACAAAACAAAAATCCTTACCAAACTTGCCTTAAGCCTACGGTTGCAATTCCCATCTCATTTCCTCCTTGCAACCGGTTGGTAAGTTCCTCTCTTCTTCTTTCATCTTCTTCCTTTCAAGCTCCTAAGTCCATAATGGAGATTTAACTTCTATCTTCATCTTTAAGGTAATTTCCTAGCATTTCTTGTCAAGCCTTGAAGCAAAACTCTTCCTAGCACACCTACAAGGATTCGGCATCAACTAATACTCCAAGGAGGTTGTCTAAACCAACATTAATCCAAGGAGCATCTCAAGGTTATCTTAAGGTAGTTTTCATGCTTGAAAATCCTTAAAGCACATTTTTGTGTGTAACCGATTCCTACTTCTTTTAAGGCTCTTTTCTTCTTCATTTTCATGAAGGAAAGTTTGTTCTTCATCCATATTAGGTGTGCCGAATTTATAAGGAGAAAAGCTTAAGGTAAATCCTTGGAAAACTACTTACAAATCTACTTAAGATCTTTATTGAAGATCTAACTCCTAAACTCCTTCACCACTTGCATATAACCGAAGTGGAGCATCAAAATTTCCTTGGAGAAAGCTTGGAGATTCAAGAAGGGTTCAAGCACTTAACCACCTTACTAAGGAGTAAGTTTATTAAGTCAATCTTTATGTTTTAAGCTTTGTTAAGCTTCCAAAAATTATGTACACCTCCTAGGGTATCTAAAACCGAAACTATATGGTATAATATACCAAAAATATAATCTATATCATATATGGAAAATATTTACCTTAAGACACATTTTAATGTCATAAAAGTTACCTATGTTACATCCTTGTTCATACCGAATTGTCAAGGGTAAAAATGTTCTATTTTGAGCTAGGAATCAATATAAGACATTACACTAATTTTTACATGAGTTATATGACTCATATGAATTTATGTATAATCATTTTGACATATACATCTACTTTTATATACTATATGGTACCTTTTTAATTATGGCCGAATTGGTCTAGTGAAGAATAGGTTTTATTGAGCTACATATGTATGTAAACTTATATTATTTAATTTGGTGTGCTAAAAATATTTTACTAGTGCTTAAATGCCTAATTAATTAAGTTATGTGGCTAAATTGCAAATTTTGGAAAGTTTGGTGTAAGTATGGTAAAAGTCGAGAGTAAAAGGTCTCTGAAATACCCTGTAATTAAAAACAGTGATTAATTAGGCTAATTATATTTTTAAAGGCTTAATTACACTTAAATAAATACGAGGGAACAAATCCCGAAGAAAACGGACCTTTAAAATGGGTTAAAAGCATAAACGAACCTTAAAGCGCGTTTTTCGAGGAAACCGGGAAAACGTGACTTTAAGCGGGTCAAATAGACTCGTAACAGTTTTGGTCAACTAAATAGTCACTAATAAATATTAGTGAAGCTTTAGAACCAATAAAATTAATTAAACGAGAAAATTCAAGAAAACGGGTACCGGTTAGTAAAAACTGTAACAACCGGGAAGTTGTGGGGTGAGAATGCAAATAAGCAAACTTAGTCTGTCCACTTTGTAAATAAAAAAGCAAAAATTTGAGTGTGTGGGGGTGGGATCGATAGCCCCCCTCTCTCACTCTCTTTATTTTTCTCTTATGTGCTAAAGGACAAAACAAAGAAGTAAAGCAAAATAAAAGTCTCTCTCCTCACTTTCCCCTCTTCCTCTCACGTACCCATCTCCCTCTCTTCTCTATTCTCTCTATTTTCCTCTTGCTCCTGCAACAGCCATGGAGAAAGGAAGGAACTCACTCAACTTCCACCTTCTCTCCTCTTGTTAACCCATTAATCTTGCTCCAAAAATTACAAAATTAGTACCATTGGAATCCCCTTGCAAAGGAGAGCATTTCCCACCTTTCAAAAATCCAAAAGCTTCATTTTCGTTTTGTGGGTGTTCCCCATTTGAAGATTCAAGCCCACCATTAGAAGCACCTTCACCTCCTTATCATCTTGAGGTAAAAAGAATTTCGAAAATCCTTCATTCTTAGCTCTCATTGGCATTATAAGGATTTTCAGTTTTTGAACTCTTGGTCCTCCTTGTTCCAGCCGATTTTGGCTCTCTTGTTGGGCTAGGAATCTTGTTCCCTTTCTAGTCAAGAAATCCATTCATCCATTGAAAGGTAATACCCTTGTCTAAACCCTAAAACATTTAAATTCTAGGGTTAGTGCAAAAATGAATGTTAAATGGTATTGTGTATTGTTATGGGTTGTAGCACTTGGTGTGTGTGAACCTCATTGGGACCGAGAACAAAGGAGAAGAAAGGAAGAGAATGAAAAAGAAGAAAGAAAACTAGAAACACAAGGTAATTACCTTCACCTTGAGCTAGTTTTGTATGTAGTATTGTAATAGATTTTAGAGTAGTAAAATGAGTAATGTATTTGAGTATGAGTAGTAGTAATGTAGTAGTGTAATGGAGAAGAGAATCAAACTGTTTTTGAGGTTTTTAAATGAGTTTAAAAGCTCGGGAAAACATTGGGTATTGATTGAGGATGTGCAGGAATTTTATGTTGTTGTAGTAGTGTTGGAATGTGTATAAGAAATGTTGTGTAAACAGGTTGTGAGAATATGCATATGTGAGCTGAAATAATATGTGGAGGATGTTAAAAATATATGGGAGACTATGTCAAATTTTGTGTAGGAATGAGAAGACTTGGGTGTGTAAGATGAGAAAACAACCTAGGTAGTAACTAGGTGTATTTGGAGAGTTTAAAAGGAGTGTTTAGTATCTTGTAACAGATTTGGGTATGAGTTTGTAAATGGGATGGAACTAGGTTAAGAGTTAATGTATTTAAGATGCTAAGAGTAGCATTAGTTGAGGGAGTATTGGAGGATAGGAATTAAGGGAAAAATCTGTAGCATAATGAGGAAAACCAAAATCTGTAGCATTAGTGAAATACAACTAGCATAAGTGTTGTGGAGAAGTGAGGAAAATGTGTAAGTGAATGTAAGGATTGAGTAGTAAGTTTGGTGGATGAACCAAGGTGATTTAGAGGGTTTTATTAGTGCTAAATCATGTGGGGAAGTATTGGTAAAGATTGGAGAAGCAATGGGTAAGAAGAAAAAAACAATTTTAAAAAACAGATTTTAAAACTGAAGTACTGGGCCGGACCGGACTTGCGACCGAACTTGCAAGGTCGGTCGAGCCCAGATTTACAAAGACGGGAAACCTTCTAGAATCGACCGACCTTGCGACCGGACTTGCAAGTTCGGTCGGACCAGAAATTTCTCCCGTCAGAAACCTCTGGAATGGACCGAACTTGCGACCGGACTTGCAAGTTCGGTCGGCCAGAAAAATTCCCGTAATGCAAGCTACTGGAATGGACCGACCTTGCGACCGGACTTGCAAGGTCGGTCGGGCTAAAATTTTCACATACGAAACCTACTGGAATGGACCGACCTTGGGACCGGACTTGCAAGGTCGGTCGGCCCTGAAATTTTCACACGATGTAGCCTACTGACTTGGACCGAACTTACGACCGGACTTGCAAGTTCAGTCGAGTCAAACAAAAAAAAATGTTTTATTATATGATTATAGTAATCATATATATATATATTCCTATACACATATGCATATGTATGTAGTAATACACCATTAATGAAGTAGTAATGGTAAGAAAGTAAGTAAATGAGTAAGGAAGCAAGTGTAAGAAGTAATAAGGAAAAGAATGGTTTTAACCAAGTAAGAAAGTAATGAAGTAGTAAGTATATATTGAAAGTATCAATGAAGGAGTAAGTAGATCAATAATAGATCATTGATCATACTACTTCATGTATGTATAGGAATCAAATAGTTGATCTCCAAAGGAACCCGGTAGTACGAAAACGTCGGTGAACGGTATGATTTCTTCATGTCCTGTATCCTAACTTGGTTACCCCGATTTGTGTGCTTATGTGATCACCAATAAGATAAATGCACGAATCGGACTTATATTGCACTTAACTGTGTTTGAACTATTTTGTTCTTGTGTATCTTCTTGAACATTTAGTTTGTATAATTCATGAAATGTATGAATGAGAATGAAGTGTATGTGTAAGTATGAGTACTTGTGTATTGTATTGATGTATGGAAAGAAAGTATGGACTTCTACTAATTCCTAAAAATCTAACTCCTGACACGAGTAATGAGTAAAATGGAATGAGTAGAAGCCCGATATAGTTTCGGCCACGCGTGAGGATAAGGAAACACAAGAGGTTGGATCCGAATCCTGGCTATAATCTTTTCTTGGACCAATCCCTTGAATGGGTACATCCTGGATTAGTAGTGGCCACCCTAAAGCCCGGTGGTGGGATGTAGTAATCCCTGCCCGGAGGTCATACCGACTTAACTGGAAGTAAAGTATGTAAGAAGTAAGTATTGTATGTGTATTGGTCTTGACTATTGTAAGTCATTGACCGGGAGTAAAAGAGTATTGAACACCCGATTAACCCGGGTGTGTAATGAGGCTAACAAGACCTTGTATGTATTGGAGAATTGTATCTCCGTAATGCGGTGAGTATGGGTAAGTATGAATGATAAAGCATGTATGTATGTATGTATGAATGAAACGAACCGCATGTACTCGACCAATTAGTTGGCGTACCCTCGCTAGCACGCGGGGTATGTGGTTATCATATGCAGCGTAAGCTGACCCCCTAGGGGGAATGTTTTATTACTACAGGTACCCGCGAGGCATGATGGTAGAGTAAGGTCAAGATGTAATCTTTTTGGTAGTTAGTAGGATTGAAACGATGTACCGAGTTGTACACGGCTAAGGCCAATTTTGAGTAGCCGGTGTACCATGTGGTACACCCATTTTTGGATAATGAATCACGTTTGGATAGAAGGGAGAGAATGTATAAACTCTCAATTTTGGGAAGTAGCATTGGAATGTAATTCGTATAACTTTAGATACTCGATAATCAAAATGTAAGTAAGTATTTGGTATTACAAAGTAAGTAGTATGTATTGGGTTATTTTAATCGTCAGACCGATACGGTAAGTAGCAGTAGCCTTGTTAACCTTGGATGGTTAACGGCGTTGTATCACCCGCCGGGAGTAGGTAAGTATTCCGCTGCGAGTAAGGTAATTATGGGAATGATTAGAGGATAATGGACGGATTAGCGGTAGGGGTGTTACAAAAAGTGGTATCAGAGCGAAGTTTCGCTCTGATGATTAGAATCCTAAGTGTAGTGATTACCGAGTTAGGATTTCAACCGTCTTAAGACGGATATTTAGAAACCTAACTAGGAACCACCGTTGTTAACAACGGATACCCTTAACGTCTGCAAAGACGATACCATTGTTTGAATGAAGACCAAGAGGTCATAGTATCACAACATCTAATGTCATCCACACTTGTTCAGATGTCAGGAAGAGGTCCAGGCCGACCTATAGGAGGTGGCAACGAAGGATCGGGCGCGCAGACGATAGCTGAGATCGTCGCCGCCACGGTAGCGTAGATGCTACCGCAAGTAATTACTGCTGTACAGCAAACACAACAAACTCAACAGCAGCAGCAGCAGCCCGATCCGCCTCATCCCCGTGAGACCAATTGGGTAAGGGCAGTCGCCGACCTTCGACCTCCATGCTTTAGAGGCAAGAGCGACCCCGCCAAGCTCGAGGCTTATCTCTCTGAGATGGAGACGGCCTTCGAGACACTTGAGACTCCCGCTGGAGTTAAAGTGAGGATAGCTGCGTACTACCTCAAAGACGCGGCTATGGACTGGTGGAAGCTCATTAAGGCCAAGCACATAGCTGATCCCGTATTCGGTTGGGAGGCATTCACCTCTCTCCTCCGATCTAAGTACTACCCCGAGCATGTCAAGACCAAGAAAAGGCTTGAGCTCGATGCCCTTAAAATGACCGAGAAGATGACGGTTGATGAATATTACCGCGCATTCACCTCTCTTCTCAGACTTCTACCCGACCTTGGGTATACCGGCCAAGTCTTGGTCGATCGCTTCTACGGCGGATTGAGCCATCGACTCCGATATGGCATGGGCTTCACACGGTTTACCTCCCTTCAGGTAAACAAGTTGAACCCTTAAAAGCCATGAGTAATGTGAATTAGTATTCCCGTATGTAAGTGTAACCTAATGCCTAAGTAATTCAGGAGTGTTACCATGCTGCCTCCCGAGTTAAGATCACATGCCAGCTGAGGGATGAAGATCAAGCGCTCAAGCGCAAGGCAAGCAACAAAAACACCTCCGATGACCAAAACCAATCCAAACCATGGAAGAAGAAGAAAGGGAAGCATTCCTACCAGAAGAACACTTCAGGAGACGGCGGCCCATACTGAGATGGGCAAGGCAGCTGAACCATTGCAGCTTGGCTATACCGCACCAGTGGCAGCGAAGCCACTGAGGTCTCAGCCCTACAGGGGTAAGAACCCGAAACCGAATTTGTACACTTGTGAAATAGTATGTATGTGGAGTATTGCGAGTATACCGAACCTTGCTAATTTGGAAGCTATAGGTTCTGGATTTGGCCAAGGCAAGAACCAATCTGACGGCCGCAGCTACATATGTCGTAACTGCAACAAGGATCATCCCGGCACAGATTGCCAAGGAAGGGAGATCCGCTGCTACACTTGCCAGAAGCCGGGCACCGTGCTAATGCATGCCCAGAGAACTCTAAGCCCAAGGGCAACTACCAGGGCTACAAGCAGCGTGAGGGCAAGGAAGCTGCATCTGGTGATGCTCATGCCCAGCATACCTCACAGGGACAGGGATCCCGAGGTCCGCAGAAGGGCGCACCGCAGAGGCAGCCGGCCTTACACATCATTGACCGTGATGGGACCGGGACTAAGTCCGGCCCAGGTAACTACCGTAACCTTTAATCCTTGAAGAGCATGATTAAATATTAAAGTAATTGTATGAATGGGAGTATGAATGCGTAAGTACTTGAAGTATGAAATTGTGTATGAGTACATAACATGGAAGTATGTATTGAGCATGAAATGAATTAGTAAACCTAGAACTTACACTAGATATAATGTACCACCTTAGGGAAATTCCTTATCTGTTACCCAATACCTTCAAACTCACCTCATGAAGAGACCGACATCGCCACTCACCACTTCAACAATGAACAGTGTCAGGTCATCCGCCCAGGTATGATCTTATTAAAAGGATACCTGACACCTGAGGCACAAGTTTCAATCATCCGACGATGCAACGTGTTAGGAATGGGTCCAGGAGGATTTTATATACCCGAATTCCCCGGTGGAGCTACAATGAAGCTGAAAATGATGTGCTTGGAAAGGATTGGAACCCTTATACCAAGACATACCAAACGACGCGAACAAGAGACGGAGCCACACCTTCAGCAATACCCCCGAAATTCCAAACGCTTGTCACGCAAGCTGTAGAAATCGCACAATAGTACGAAGACGAACCAATTCCTGCACTTGAAACAGATGTATGTATTGTCAACTTCTATGAGAAAGAAGGACGACTTGGCTTACACCAAGACAAGGACGAGACAACGGAATCTCTCGAACTTGGAGTGCCCGTAGTGTCTTGGTCCATTGGTGATGATGCCGTATTTTTGTATAGCGAGCAGAAGCGTGTGGACCTCACAGAGAAATTGGTATTGAGATTAGGAGATGTTCTAATCATGGGTGGAGAATCAAGGTTGCTGTATCACGGGATCCAGAAGATCAAGCTGAATACGGCACCACCGGCAATAATCAATGCCACACACATGAAACCAGGACGTCTGAACCTTACCTTTAGAAAGTATTAACCTTGTAGTATCATGTAATCCAGTAGTAACGTGTATTAGAGACACAGTATGTATGATGGTTGGTTATTCAATAAAAGTAGTGTTGGCTATTAAATTCCACTTGCGTTCCACCATCTTTACTTATAATCTCATGAATCAATAGGTTGTGGACTCGGTACCGAAGGTAACCTGAGTATCCTCACCGAAGAACAAGCCGGCCGAAGCGGCACCATTCTAACGGGAACATTCCCAGTAAACGGCATTGAAGCCTCAGTATTATTTGACTCCGGCGCCTCTCACACCTTTGTATCGCCATCATTCGCTACAAGGTTGGGGCTAGACGCAGATGAGCTACCAAATTTCTTGGTTACTCTCCCGTCGAAGGAGCAAGTAAAATGTACTATGTACTCCCACACCGCCACAATCCAAATCAAAGGCGAAGCGTTTCCCATCTCCTTCATTGAATTCAACGGATTGGGATTCGACTTGATAATTGGAATGAACTGGTTGGAGCGGCACAAGGGACGAATCCTATGCGCCGAGCACCGATTGCTGCTCAAGAGTCCATCTAGGGTCACTGTTTCATACCGCCAGAGACCAAGAGAGCCTTCAACAACAGTCATCTCCGCTATGGCAATGTATCGGGAGCTCAGAAAGGGACATGAAGTGTATTTATGCCATGTGCAAGATCTAGAAAGAGATCCAGAATTCAGTGATGATGTGACCGTAGTCTCAGAATTCCCTGATGTATTTCTGAAAGAGCTACCTGGTATGCCATCACAGAGAACAGTAGAGTTTGAAATCGACCTTGTACCTGGTACTGGTCCCATTGCTAGGGCACCATACCGTATGGCACCAGCAGAAATGACAGAGCTGAAAGAGCAACTACGTGATCTACTCGACAAAGGGTTTATACGCCCGAGCGTATCACCCTGGGGAGCACCAGTCCTCTTCGTGAAGAAGAAGGACGGTAGTCTCCGCCTCTGCATCGACTACCGCGAATTGAATGCGGTCACAGTAAAGAACAAATATCCATTGCCACGCATCGACGACCTGTTCGATCAGTTGAAGGGAGCATCTGTCTTTTCTAAGATTGATCTCCGATCCGGATATCATCAAATTGCTATCAAAGAGCAAGACATTGAGAAAACAGCATTCCGAACAAGATATGGCCACTACGAATTCATAGTGATGCCATTCGGTTTGTCTAACGCACCAGCCAAGTTCATGGACCTAATGAATCGGTTATTCAGTGATCAGCTGGACACTTCAGTAGTAGTATTCATCGACAACATCCTTGTGTATTCGAAGTCAGTAGAAGAGCATGAAAACCATTTGAGAAAAGTACTTGAGACACTGCGCGAGAACCAGCTGTATGCGAAGTTCTCCAAATGCGAGTTTTGGCTAGATCAGGTATCATTCCTCGGTCATGTCATCTCGAGCGCGGGCATTTCAGTAGATCCATCCAAAATCGAAGCAGTGCGATCATGGCCTAGACCTAAGACTGTTACCGACATCCAGAGCTTTCTTGGTTTAGCCGGTTATTACCGGAGGTTTGTAAAGGCCTTCTCAAAAGTCGCTAAGCCCATGACATCATTGATGAAGAAAGATGCACCGTTTGTATGGACAAGCGAGTGCGAGGTATCCTTCCAGAGACTAAAAGACTCATTGACCTCGGCGCCAATTCTCACACTTCCAGAGGGCACAGAGGGATTTGAGGTGTATTGTGATGCATCGGGTAAGGGAATGGGATGCGTACTCATGCAGCATGGCAAGGTAGTAGCCTATGCTTCTCGCCAGCTGAAAAAGCATGAGGAGAATTACCCGACACATGATCTAGAGTTAGGAGCCATTGTCTCCGCCTTGAAGATATGGCGACACTATCTCTATGGGGTAAGCATCACCATCTACTCCGACCATAAAAGTTTGCAGTATGTATTCACACAGAAAGAATTGAACCTAAGACAAAGGAGGTGGATGGAGTTTCTATCAGATTATGACATCAACCTCTAGTATAAAGAAGGGAAGGCAAACGTTGTAGCCGACGCCCTGAGTCGTCGAGCACACTCACTCCCTTCGCTACTCGCTTCTTCTAGCTTGGTTGACGAGGTGCGAGACACTCAGTTGAGCAACCCTTACTTCACAGAGATCAGACAAAAAATCACAGATGGTACCTTCGAGAGCTGAAAGTACGACTTCAAACTACAAGAAGATGGTCTGATCCGATTGAATGGCAGATTATGCGTCCCCCGAAGCAATGCTGAGCTAAGGGATCGCATTCTGCGAGAGTCACATTGTTCGACATTGCATGTCCATCCGGGAGCCTAAAATGTACAAAGACATGAAGAGATACTTCTGGTGGTCAGGAATGAAATCAGACGTGACTGAGTATGTTCTAAGGTGTCTCACATGCCAGAAGGTGAAGTTCGAGCACCGAAGACCGGGAGGAATGGTGCAATCCATGCCCATTCCGGAGTGGAAATTCCACGATATCTCTATGGATTTTGTTGTTGGACTCCCACCTGCCAGGGGAGGACTCAACATGATCTGGGTAGTAGTCAATCGTCTCACCAAGGTTGCCCGATTCATACCGATGAAGGACACCTGGAAGGTGGCGAAGCTCGCGGAGCTATTCGAAAGGAGATCATCCGACACCCGGAGTCCCAAAAACAATTGTATCTGACCGCGACACCAGATTTCTTTCGAGTACTGGAAGGAGCGAGAGCGAAGAGCAGACAGGATCATGGACCTAGAGTGAAACAACCAGCGGAAGACAACAGAGCAAAAAGTAGAGAATCATCGAGATAGAGGAGGCAGAGCAACACGGGAAGCGCTTGGTACTGAGTTGAAGCTTAGCACCGCCTTCCATCCACAGACCGACGGCCAGACGAAAGGACCATCCGACACTAGAGGATATGCTTAGGGCATGTGCCTTAGACTTCCAGGGAGCTGGTGAGAAGCTTCATCTTATCGAGTTTTCGTATAACAATACCTATCATGCTTCGATTAAGATGTCGCCATTCCAAGCTTTGTATGGTAGACCTTGCCGTACCCCGTTGTGTTGGGATGAGTCAAGCGAAGCGGTCATCATAGGACCGGAGTATTTCGACAAGTACAAGCTGAAGTACAACAAATCCGAGCAAATATGAAAGCAGCCCAAGATAGACAGAAATCCTATGCGGATGTGCGACGACGCGACCTTGAGTTCGCCGTGGGCGACCAAGTGTTCTTGAGTGTCTCACCTATGAAGGGTGTCTTTCGATTTGGCCAAAAGGGCATACTGAGTCCGAAATTTGTAGGCCCATATGCCATTACCGAGAGGATTGAGCCGTAGCTTATAGGCTAGCATTGCCTGAAGAATTGGGACGTGTTCATGATGTCTTTCATGTATCACAACTCAAGAATTACATAGCCGATCCCTCTCATGTATTAGAACCCGAAAATCTATCCCTAGAGCCGACGATGAGATATGTCGAGACTCCATTGTGAATCCTTGATACAAAGACAAGAGACACTCGCCATAAATCTGTATGAATGGTGAAGGTCTTGTGGTCTAACCACGATGTCGAGGAAGCAACTTGGGAATTAGAGGATGCCATGAAGGCGAAGTACCCGAATCTATTTGTAGACTAGATGTCTAGTATCTGTATAGTACAGAGAGTACGGGGCGTACCCCTTTTAAGGGGGGTAGAGCCTTTTGCTTTTGTATTGCTTCGGGTTAGCATTGCGTAGTATGTATGTATTGTAATTGTATTTTGGTTGGCACATGTAGTGCTAATTGTATTTTATTGGCACAGAGTAGTGCTAGTAGTATTCAGTATGTAGTACAATGAGTATGGTATGTGTGTAATGAGTAATGCATTTGTGTTGTACGGTATATGACACGAATGACATTGTGAAGTGTATTGTGAATGTATTGTGGAATGTGCGAATTGAATGTAGTATTGTGTGGATTGAGTATCGCGTATGGCAATTGAACTAAGTATGATGTATGGTATCCGAATTGTGTATGCTGGTAGTGTAAGAATTGTGAACACCTTGTAAGGTGGTAGTAGAATGAATGGTGGCAATTGGCTTGCCAAATGAGTAGAAATGTAAACCGTAACCTTGAGCAACTTTGAGGGCAAAGTTTCTTAAGGGGGGTAGATTGAAATACCCCGTAATTAAAAACAGTGATTAATTAGGCTAATTATATTTTAAAGGCTTAATTACACTTAAATAAATACGAGGGAACAAATCCCGAAGAAAACGGACCTTTAAAATGGGTAAAAGCATAAACGAACCTTAAAGCGCGTTTTTCGAGGAAACCAGGAAAACGTGACTTTAAGCGGGTCAAATAGACTCGTAACAGTTTTGGTCAACTAAATAGTCACTAATAAATATTAGTGAAGCTTTAGAACCAATAAAATTAATTAAACGAGAAAATTCCGGAAAACGGGTACCGGTTAGTAAAAACTGTAACAACCGGGAAGTTATGGGGTGAGAATGCAAATAAGCAAACTTAGTGTGTCCACTTTGTAAATAAAAAGCAAAAATTGAGTGTGTGTGGGTGTGGGATCGATAGCCCCCCTCTCTCACTCTCTTTATTTTTCTCTTATGTGCTAAAGGACAAAACAAATAAGTAAAGCAAAATAAAAGTCTCTCTCCTCACTTTCCCTCTTCCTCTCACGTACCCATCTCCCTCTCTTTCTCTATTCTCTCTATTTTCCTCTTGCTCCTGCAACAGCCATGGAGAAAGGAAGGAGCTCACTCAACTTCCACCTTCTCTCCTCTTGTTAACCCATTAATCTTGCTCCAAAAATTACAAAATTAGTACCATTGGAATCCCCTTGCAAAGGAGAGCATTTCCCTCCTTGCAAAAATCCAAAAGCTTCATTTTCGTTTTTGTGGGTGTTCCCCATTTGAAGATTCAAGCCCACCATTAGAAGCACCTTCACCTCCTTATCATCTTGAGGTAAAAGAATTTCGAAAATCCTTCATTCTTAGCTCTCATTGGCATTATAAGGATTTTCAATTTTTGAACTCTTGGTCCTCCTTGTTCCAGCCGATTTTGGCTCTCTTGTTGGGCTAGGAATCTTGTTCCCTTGCTAGCCAAGAACTCCATTCATCCATTGAAAGGTAATACCCTTGTCTAAACCCTAAAACATTTAAATTCTAGGGTTAGTGCAAAAATGAATGTTAAATGGTATTGTGTATTGTTATGGGTTGTAGCACTTGGTGTGTGTGAACCTCATTGGGACCAAGAACAAAGGAGAAGAAAGGAAGAGAAGGAAAAAGGAAGAAAGAAAACTAGAAACACAAGGTAATTACCTTCACCTTGAGCTAGTTTTGTATGTAGTATTGTAATAGATTTTAGAGTTGTAAAATGAGTAATGTATTTGAGTATGAGTAGTAGTAATGTATTAGTGTAATGGAGAAGAGAATCAAACAGTTTTTGAGGTTTTGAATGAGTTTACAAGCTTGGGAAAACATTTGGTATTGATTGAGGATGTGCAGGAATTTTATGTTGTTGTAGTAGTGTTGGAATGTGTATAAGAAATGTTGTGTAAAACAGGTTGTGAGAATATGCATATGTGGGCTGAAATAATATGTGGAGGATGTTAAAAATATAGGTGGAGATTATGTCAAATTTTGTGTAGGAATGAGAAGACTTGGGTGTGTAAGATGAGAAAACAACCTAGGTAGTAACTAGGTGTATTTGGAGAGTTTAAAATGAGTGTTAGTATCTTGTAACAGATTTGGGTATGAGTTTGTAAATGGGATGGAACTAGGTTGAGAGTTAATGTATTTAAGATGCTAAGAGTAGCATTAGTTGAGGGAGTATTGGAGGATAGGAATTAAGGGAAAAATCTGTAGCATAATGAGGAAAACCAAAATCTGTAGCATTAGTGAAATACAACTAGCATAAGTGTTGTGGAGAAGTAAGGAAAAATGTGTAAGTGAATGTAAGGATTGAGTAGTAAGTTTGGTAGATGAACCAAGGTGATTTAGAGGGTTTTATTAGTGCTAAATCATGTGGGGAAGTATTGGTAAAGATTGGGGAAGCAATGGGTAAAGAAAACACCCAAAAACAGATTTTAAAACTGAAGTACTGGGCCGGACCGGACTTGCGACCGAACTTGCAAGGTCGGTCGAGCCCAGATTTACAAAGACGGGAAACCTTCTGGAATCGACCGACCTTGCGACCGGACTTGCAAGTTCGGTCGGACCAGAAATTTCTCCCGTCAGAAACCTTTTTGGAATGGACCGAACTTGCGACCGGACTTGCAAGTTCGGTCGGCCAGAAAAATTCCCGTAATGCAAGCTACTGGAATGGACCGACCTTGCGACCGGACTTGCAAGGTCGGTCGGGCTAAAATTTTCACATACGAAACCTACTGGAATGGACCGACCTTGGGACCGGACTTGCAAGGTCGGTCGGCCCTGAAATTTTCACACGATGTTGCCTACTGACTTGGACCGAACTTGCGACCGGACTTGCAAGTTCGGTCGAGTCAAACAAAAAAAAATGTTTTATATATGATTATAGTAATCATATATATATATATATATGCCTATACACATATATGCATATGTATGTAGTAATACACCATTAATGAAGTAGTAATGGTAAGAAAGTAAGTAAATGAGTAAGGAAGCAAGTGTAAGAAGTAATAAGGAAAAGAATGGTTTTATAACCAAGTAAGAAAGTAATGAAGTAGTAAGTATATATTGAAAGTATCAATGAAGGAGTAAGTAGATCAATAATAGATCATTGATCATACTACTTCATGTATGTATAGGAATCAAATAGTTGATCTCCAAAGGAACCCGGTAGTACGAAAACATCGGTGAACGGTATGATTTCTTCATGCCCTGTATCCTAACTTGGTTACCCCAATTTGTGTGCTTATGAGATCACCAATAAGATAAATGCACGAATCGGACTTATATTGCACTTAACTGTGTTTGAACTATTTTGTTCTTGTGTATCTTCTTGAACATTTAGTTTGTATAATTCATGAAATGTATGAATGAGAATGAAGTGTATGTGTAAGTATGAGTACTTATGTATTGTATTGATGTATGGAAAGAAAGTATGGACTTCTACTAATTCCTAACAATCTAACTCCTGACACGAGTAATGAGTAAAATGGAATGAGTAGAAGCCCGATATAGTTTCGGCCACACGTGAGGATAAGGAAACACAAGAGGTTGGATCCGAATCCTGGCTATAATCTTTCCTTGGACCAATCCCCTTGAATGGGTAGCATCCTGGATTAGTGGGCCACCCTAAAGCCCGGTGGTGGGATGTAGTAATCCCTGCCCGGAGGTCATACCGACTTAACTGGAAGTAAAGTATGTAAGAAGTAAGTATTGTATGTGTATTGGTCTTGACTATTGTAAGTCATTGACCGGGAGTAAAAAAGTATTGAACACCCGATTAACCCGGGTGTGTAATGAGGCTAAAAAGACCTTGTATGTATTGGAGAATTGTATCTCCGTAATGCGGTGAGTATGGGTAAGTATGAATGGTTGACTTGAATTGTCTTCCTTGTATGTATTGTATGTATGTATGCCTTGTGAAATGGATTATTGTATTGTATTGTATAAAGCATGTATGTATGTATGAATGAAATGAACCGCATGTACTCGACCAATTAGTTGGCGTACCCTCGCTAGCACGCGGGGTATGCGGTTATCATATGCAGCGTAAGCTGACCACCTAGGGGGAATGTTTTATTCTACAGGTACCCGCGAGGCATGATGGTAGAGTAAGGTCAAGATGTAATTCTTTTTGGTAGTTAGTAGGATTGAAACGGTGTACCGAGTTGTACACGGCTAAGGCCAATTTTGAGTAGCCGGTGTACCATGTGGTACACCCATTTTTGGATAATGAATCACGTTTGGATAGAAGGGATAGAATGTATAAACTCTCAATTTTTGGGAAGTAGCATTGGAATGTAATTCGTATAACTTTAGATACTCGGTAATCAAAATGTAAGTAAGTATTTGGTATTGCAAAGTAAGTAGTATGTATTGGGTTATTCTAATCGTCAGACCGATACGGTAAGTAGCAGTAGCCTTGTTTGTTAACCTTGGATGGTTAACGGCGCTGTATCACCGCCGGGAGTAGGTAAGTATTCCGCTGCGAGTAAGGTAATTATGGGAATGATTAGAGGATAATGGACGGATTAGCGGTAGGGGTGTTACAGTCTCTTTGGAATAAATATGATATAATATAGGTTAGGATTAAGTTTATGAATTTTAGATAATTTTAAACAAGTGTTAAATAACAATTTATAAAGTTTTGGGCTATTATGTAATTTATAAAACTTATTATGAAAGTTTGGAGTTGAATATGGGCAAAATCATAATTAAGAGAATATAAAGTTCACTTTCGAAATTTTGAGAAATTAAATATTTAAACTATAGTTTATGAGTTATTAGTAACTATATAAGTTTTTGGACTATTTTGTAATTTATAAGATGGTGTAAAGCCGAGATTCATATAAGTTTATGAGTATATTAATGTTTAAGTATAATTAGATGGTCAAAATTGAAAACTTGGGTTAAATATTATGACATGTTAAAGATTTAATAGTAAATATAAGTATGATATAAGAATATAAATAAAGATGAGATGGAGAAAGAGAAGTAATTTGAGTAGAATATTAAGATAAAAGAATGGTAAAATTAAATGAAAATAGAAAGGTATAATAAGAATAAAATTATAAAGTTTGGAGAAATAGTAAAATTTGAGTAATTTATAAGACTATAAAACCGATCTTAGATGGGGCGAAAGCATAATTTGTAGAAATATAAATGCCCACTTGTAATAAGGAAATTAAATATTAAAACTATAGTTTATAAGTTAATATGTAATTTATATAACGTCTTTGGGGTTAAAATGTAATTATAAGAAATCCTAAGGCAAAGCCGAAAATTATTGTGGCTAGTTGTTGATTTATAAAAGTTAAAGTGTTCAAATAATAATTACTAAATTTATAGTGGTGGTTTAATGAATTAATTAATTAAGAAAATAAAGCTATGTATTATAATGTATTTGGAGTATAATGTGAAGTTTAAGAAATAAATGAGGTTATAATATAATAACAAAAAGTATGTTGTATTTATGGAATTAAAAGTATTTGTAGGTCCTATATGGATATTTAAGGAATTTAGAAAAGAAGATTATGATTTAAAGATTTATGAAATTAAAACTATATGATATACAAGTACAAGTAATTTGCTTGTAAGAGAAATAATATTAATTGAGGTTGGTTTGTAATTAATAAAAGATATGAGAACAATATGTCCATGTGTGACATGTCAATATAATTTGAGGATTTATTAAGTGGTGATGTCATCTAGACAATTATATATAAGTATCATAAATAGTACATGTGTAGGAAATATATATATATATTTTAGATTTTCAAGTAAATCAAAAGGAAATGAATATAAGGAATTTAATGTGGAAACACCAAATAATATTTGGAGTTATAGCATATTTGAAAATAAAGTTAAGAGGAGAATTAATTAACAAATGACCAATAAATGTCATTGATTAAATTATAATTATTATGTCATTTGAACAATTGTAAAACATGTAACATAAATGGTACATGAATATATATATAGTTATAAACATTAAAGGATTTAGAAATAAATCACAAGGAATAACAAATAAGTTATACATCCAATCATAAGGTAATTAAAAGGAATTACCACACAATATAAGTTTTATAAATTAAGACTACATGATTTGGAATTATATATATACCTTAAATAATAATAAGGAAAAAAGGTGAAAGAAACTACCTAATTATAAAGGGATGAACCTCACATGAAATAACGAATATGAAATCGTTTCATGAATCAATAAAATTAGCATATGAGAGTTACATAAATTAACACTCTCAGTTAATCCTATTCTAGGACTTTGTTTGACCAGACGTTGACCGGGAACTAAACAAGTACAGTCTACGGTGAACGGTATGGAATTCTTGCAGTCTGCTTTCTACCGGATTACACCGGCTTGTGTGCTATCTGTTGTTTGAATTAACGACCAAGATAATTGTATGTAAAATGTTGTATTACTTTTATGCACTGTTGTGTTGCTTTATGTGCGTGAATGATACTAACTACAACGTGTATGTCCCACGCATACAACACTACGTTAACAGTGGATTAAATACCTGCGTATTATTATACCAAGAACTTGTACTTAAGTTTCTCACTAACTTCACTTTATAACGAACGTCGTTGTCCTAAACGTGACAACTGACAATACACATTGTGTCCTTGTTTAACATACTTGGTTGACACCTAACAATTCTATACTACGAGAACGAGGAGCCCAGTTGGATCTGGCCATGCATGCTACAGGAGTTGTACCTGTCTCAGGTCGTCTCCATTCAATTTACGTCGCGACGGGAGTTTTGGGTGTGCACTTTGTCAACTCACCGGGACCGTACCGGAACATTTTAAGTTGAGAGGAAGACTTTATTTCTCTCGAGGGTACGATACCCACCATTTGAAGTACAGGAGTTAACCTACATTATCTTCTGAGGGAACTGGTACCCACCTCTTATAACAAGGTCACTATACCTTCATTATATTGACATACTCTTATACATCATGTCAGTCCCATTGTGGGGACCCGACTACTATTAAAGGATTACAGATCATCTAACTTGACCTTCTGAGTCTTGTTCAATGTGACATTGTTGTCCTTGTTTGGATACTTGTTATTATCATGTTATGCTTGTTTATAGCTTTATAAAAATGAACTGCATGTATTCGACAAAATAGTTGGTGTGGCCCAGTAGCTTGTGGGTTGCACGTTTTTCATATCGGCAAATTATTTTGCTGAGCCATTTCATGGCTAAACAATTCCAGGTACCTGAAGAATGAAGAGATTGCCCGACCGAGTGTAGGTGGGGTAGAATTAAGACAGGGATTATTATTACCGGCATCAATCTCAGTACTGTATCTTTACTATTGACTTTTGTTATTTTAGAGGTTTGTATTCAGCGCTCAGACCGCATCATTTGTAAGTTGTATTGAAGTTAGCCTTGTTAGTCACATGGGTGACTAGCGGCGTTGTAGCTCCACCCGTTGTTATGTATATATTTTCCGCTGCATTTCTAGTTGTCTTTGGGAGCTATCATCGTACAGGTTGTGGAGTTTCGGGTTGGGGTGTTACAAAAGTAATTACCAACGGTAACTTTTAATTCACTTTGTACCGGATGCAGTCCTATTGTACGGGAACAGTGACCTGGTACGTGTACCTCTTGCTGGAAAAAGTAATTACCAACGGTAACTTTTAATTCACTTTGTACCGGATGTAGTCCTATTGTACTGGAACAGTGACCTGGTACGTGTACCTCTTGCTGGCAAAGTAATTACCAACGGTAACTTTTAATTCACTTTGTACCGGATGTAGTCCTATTGTACGGGAAGAGTGACCTGGTACGTGTACCTCTTGCTGGCAAAAGTAATTACCAACGGTAAATTTTAATTCACTTTGTACCGGATGCGTCCTATTGTATGTGAACAGTAACCTGGTACGTGTACCTCTTGCTGGCAAAAATAATTACCAACAGTAACTTTTAATTCACTTTGTACCAGATGCAGTCCTATTGTACGGGAATTGTGTCTTTTAGGTGTCATTTTTTTCTGCAATGTGTTGTCAATTCAACGGATTTATCAGTCATGTCTTAATCAAGGACAACAACAGAGAGGTATTCAATGTTTAAGTTGACTACTAGCCGTTGGGCACGTTAGTGACCCTTACCCTGATAGTATAAAAGGAGTATGGGTGTTCCAACCAATTCGTCCATCACTTCTTGCTCTTAATATATGTCCACTTACTCACAGAGTGAATTTTCTTACCTTACGCCACAACTTGATTTCAGTCATAAACTATTGTCCAATCGTCACTAAGAATGGCACCCAAGAAGGAACTCTCACTCAAAGCACAAAAATCCATCAAAAGAAAACAAGTTTGGACGACACCGAAAACCTCTATATCTAAAGGTTCATCCTCCAAAAGTAAAATCTCAATGAGCAGAGAGATCCCGGAGATTATAATTCTAAGCAGTGATTCCTCATCTTCTGATCAGTCAGAGGGCACAGATGTTCTCACCGACTTTGATGTAGACTCTGATTTCTTTAGTGAAATAGGGTCCAAAAATTTCACTAACAATGATGAAGCCCTATTCAATGGTTACTCAACGCCAACTCCTAGACAATATCCCAACACCATTCAAAACCAGGTTAATGCATTAACTTCTGATGCAGAATCCACGACAAGGAAGAAGATCCCAGAGATTATCATTCTAAGCAGTGACTCCTCATCTTCGAACCGGTCGGATGGCACAGATGTTCTCATCGACTTTGATGTAGACTTGAATTTCTTCAGAGAAATAGGGTCCAACAATTACACCTACAATGATGAAGCCCTTTTCAATGGTTACTGTAACACCCCTACCACTAATACTGTCATTACCGTCCAATCTCCTCGTACATCCAGATTCACGCAGCGGATACATACTTACATACAGTGGGTGATACAATGCCGTTAGCCACCCACACGACTAACAAGGCTACTACTACTACATACAGCATCGGTCTGATGGACCGGAATATCCGAGTACTACACACTTATCATACATACTCCAATTACCAAATCGGATACTAAAACTTCCCGTTCATTACAATACTTCAAGTTCCATACAACATAATCCATATACCGAGTTTACTAGGTTCCAAATCAAATACAATACTCCTCCCAAGTTCATACATACTCACCAAGGGTCTATCCACTACCCATTCCTCACAAACTACCTACTTCCTAAATACAAAGGCGTGCCACCGGTCTCTTACCTTGACCGTATCCGCTTCGGGTACCTGCACACTAAAAACGTTCCCCCTAGGGGTCAGCTTTCACTGCATATGATGAACCGCATACCCCGCGTACTAGTGAGGGTACGCCGACCACTTGGTCGAATACATGCAGTCCATTTTCATTCAAACATACATGCATACATGCTCTTGAATACAATACTATAATACTTACACAAGGAATACACGCATACGCTCCAGCACATACCAAGAAGTTATACAAGTCCAACAATACTTACTACCTTCTTCCGAAATACACATTCACGATACATGCACAATACATACTCATTACATACCCAAACCATACACAATACATATACAATGTCCAATACTTTGTTAGCTTCATTTGTCCACCCGGGTTAATCGGGTGGAGATTATTCTTTTACTCGTTCCACAGTACTTACTCATTCATACTCATACTCATACATACTTTCGGATCCATACTTACTTACTTACTTACTCTTACTCATGTTAAGTCGTCGGGACCTCCGGCCCGGGGACTACTCCGTCCCACCACCGGGATTTACTTGACTCACCAATCCGGGATGCTACCCATTTAAGGGGTTTAGGCCGCGGACCAGTTTAAGAGTCAGGAATCGGATCCAACCTCTTGTGTCTCCTCATCCTCACGCGTGGCCGAAGCTATATCGGACTTCTACTCATTCCAATTTACTCACTTAAGTTAGGAGTTAGGTAGTTAGGAATTAGTAGAAGTCATTCATTCAACCACATACACAAATACATTATTCATATACACATCCATACAAATATAATACAATATACAAGTCCACTACGAGATACAATTGCACTTCATCGTCATTCATATATTTCATGAATTATACAAACTAGTGTTCAAGACAATAATTATCAAGAACAACATAAGTCAAGCACAGGTAAGTGCAATATAGTTCGATTCATGCATTTATCTTATTTAGATGATCAAATAAGCACACAAAGGGGTAACCAGATTAGGATAGGGCATGAAGAAATCATACCTTTTTCCGAAATCTACTTTACCGGGTGTCTCCTCGTTCCTTAGTCCTTACTTGTCCCTTGAGTCTTATTCTTGAACCAATGACTACATGCCAAATGGTTCAATTAATACTAAACATTACAATACATACATAGTTACTACTCCCGTACTCACCCCGTTGTCCCGTTGTTTCGGTTTAACTTAAGGTTCATATACTTACAACTTTCTTAATTACTTCTCAAACTTGTTTATGCCTTTAATGGTCCTTAAACATCATTAATTAAGTACTAATTATCTTATACTATCATTACCATTCACTTCCTTACCTTAATACCCATTTAATACTCTTAATTTTACAAGTTTAGGCTGGTCCGGGACCTTGTCCAGGTCTTAGGTCCCGGACCACCTCATAGTCCAAGTCTCGGTCGGTTTTAATACCCTGGTCCGGGTCCTTGTACATAGGGTAAGTCCCGGACCATATGGGTAGGCGAGTTTCGAATAAAAATCAGGTGCGGTCCGGGACTTCCTACATAAGGTAGGTCCCGGACCCTGCTACGAGTTTGACAGATTTTCCAGTTTTCTTTGTCTGTTACAACCCAAACTTTGCCTAATTAATTCCCCATTGTTCCTACACTTAATCCCACACATTTTAGCACCTAATTAGTCACCTAAACATGTTTAAATCCATTGCTAATCTGTTACACCTTTCCATACTAATTCACACACCAATTCTCCACATTTTCCTTTCAACACTTACATAAATCCTTTCTAGTTTTGTTTGCTACTGATTTTAGTTCTTTCTTTCACCATACATAATTTCATCTCTTAATGCCATTCCCAAGGCCTACAAACCATTACCTCAACTCTTCGAGTTCACCCTCATTTTACTAAATCTTGCACCTAAACTCCCTAGTTCCTCCAATACAATTCAACAACTCTTGCTACAGATTTTACATTCTCATATCCTCATACCCCAAACACCATTCCATGGTTAGTGAACATCTTTACTAATCCCTATATACACCTTGGTTCTCCCATTCACCAAGTCATTCCTAAATACACAATTCCTACCAAAATTTCGCCATAGCTCACCTACAATTCTCACTTATCCACACATACCCATTGTCACAAAATCACTCCTATTCTAGCCACACCCATACAAGGGTCCTACCAGCATACATACAAATATAAATTCCTCAATACTTTATCAATCCACAATTCCAATATACATACACATCACATTTGGCTCCAAGCCTACAATTCAAATACTTGCTCTTAAATACCCAAACTTCACAATCTTCAATACTAGTACAAGGTTTTGGGTTCTTTAAATATTTTACCCATTCCCATTACTCTAATGCAATAGAATTTAACATTAGGAAGGAGCCCTTACCTTGAGCTTATACTTCCTTCTTCTTTCTCATTTTTCCTCCTTCTTCCTTTCTTGCCTCAAAATCGGTTATGTGGGGAATGGAGTTGCCAAACTCCATTCCCATCACCCAATGAACACAAAACAACTACAATTAATATACTAACCCTTAAATTAATGCTAGTTCAATGAAATATTCAAAGCAAGATTTCTAGTGTTTACCTTTGGAGTGTTTTAGAAGGGGTTTTAGCCCTTGGTTCAAGAAGGTGAATCCACCACCATTGCAAGGTTGATATTGTGCTCAAAAGAGAGAGAGAAAATGGGGTGTTACAATGGGGCAAAAATCGGTTGTGAAGGAGAGTGAAGAGAACATGAGTTTTTCATGTAGATTTTTACCTTGTTGGAGAGAGGAGACTCCAAGCTACACATTGATGCTATTTTCTTCACCAATGGGGTATACCCACGAAAATGAACTTCCTCATTTTTGGATTTTGAAAAGAGAGAAGTGTAGAGGAGGATGAGGGGAGTTCAAATATGCAATTTATTTTACATTTGGAGCTCAAATGGAGCTAGAGCATGAGGAGAAAGAAGAGAAGCCATGGGAGGCTTGTGGAGCTTCAAGAAATCGCAGCAGCCAGAGGGAGGAGGGTGCTCACGGTGGGAAAGGAGAATGGAGGAAAGAGAAAAGAGAAAGGTGAGGTGAGAGAGTGTGAGGATTTGCCTTTTTTACTTTTTGGTCTCTTTTAATTAGCTAGTGTGTGTGTGTGAGAGAGAGGGTTTTTGACTGATTAAAATCGGCCCACACAGTATTACTAGCTGGAGCGTTTTTCGTCTTTTACAGAAAACGCTCGTTATTTTACCCGGTTTTGATACTATTCACCAACCGGGCCCGTTTTCGGAATTTCTCGTTCTTTATTTTATTGACTATTAAGCTCCATAAAGCTTAATATATTATTTAATGACATAATTTTTAGCGTTTCCATAAGTATTTCGGGTTTTCTCGAAAAACGTGCTCTAAAGCTCTATTAGCGTTTTATTCATTATTTGGATCCGTTTTCTTTGGGAGTTGTTCCCATGTATTATTTAGGTCTTATTAAACCTTTAGAATCCATATAATACGCTAACCGAGGTTTCATACCTCCTATGGTTATTTAACGCTTAATTAGCGTTTTTCGCTTTTTAAGTGTTTCTTTATTTCTTTTTGGATTTATTTTCTCTTACCAATATTTCTTAATCATTATTAGGCCCTTAAATACCTATTAGGATAATTTAATCGCCATATTTAAGGTCGGGGTATTTCAATCTACCCCCTTAAGAACATTGTCCTCAAAGTTGTTCGAGGTTATAGGTTTACAATGCTTACTCATCCTTACATGTCTATTACCAAAAGTCACACATTCTTCCTCCTTACAATTCCCAAATTCGTTACTCGAGGTTCTACATTCCATACCATACCAATATACAATAGTTACTCCCATCCGCATTCCTGCCAACCATCGGTTCCACATTACCCGGTTTCCACATATATACAATGCAAAGCTATCCCCAAAGCAATGCAATACACATACAGTCCCGCAGGCACTCAGGTCCTCTAGACACAGGACTCCTCTATGTCCCGCTACCCGTGGAATAATACAATATGCTACACTACTATCTTCTCCTGTATAACTTCCAACAAGTCCTCAATCTCCAGTCTAAGGAAAATTCCTTTACAACTACTAATTAGAAATTTTTTTTTCTAAAACACACAACTCCAAATTCCAATTTATATTCATTACTTCTATCCTGTGTGTGATTCTTGTGACCACTTGAGGGGAGCTTCGAGAATCATTCGACCCTGATGTGATCAGCATCAGTGTCGAACTATCTTTCCACCCCAATTTGTGTTCGGTCTCCCTTGATCTGATCAGGATCAAGTTCGACTTCCCACAACAGTTTCAAACAAACCAATAATTCAATTATTTTCATGTTTTATATTTTTACTCTTCCTAGTCATTCATACATCTCCAAAGGATGGAATTCAGTCCATCTATCATCCTCATTCTACTTCCAAATTCTTTTCTTCGAGATTCAATACCTAAGTGCTCATTTCATCAACCTTCACTACTTCCATCCATTACTCTCCATCGTTTCAAATATTCTAACTAGGGATTACCATACTTGTAGAATTTAGTTGTTCTCAATTTACTTCCAATAACTTACTTATGAATACACTACTCTTAGAATTCATTCCTCAACTACTCTCATTCATTTCGTACTACTTCTTCAAAGGCTACAATACTTGTGAAGCCCCGTCCACTACTCGTTACTTTTCTTTTACTAATACTCTTACTTGGTGTTACAAGGTAGGTATATCCATCTATGGTATTTGCATCTCTCATGCCTAATTACCATAATTTCAATATGAATGGATACTATGTTTATTTAACCTAGTACCAATAATCCAATCAATTCTCATTTGAGCTATGCACATTATAGTTTATGTGTTTTATTCATAAAATTCACATTATGCGGTTTTCGCTCTACCCCCCTTAAAAGGGATTACGCCCACGTAATCTACCATATGTTATTATTATTAAACATTGGTTACTCAATTTGGGCAATCTGAAGCGTTTTAGCTTCTTTACGGTTTGTTACATAATGTACCCTTGTCAAAGGGTCCTAATCATAACAATGGTTTAGTCTTTGCACCAAGGATTCATATATGAGTTATTTAACTCATAATTAATTCGGTTCCAGCCTATTAGGCTTCAAGGCATTAATAGCCATTCTACTATACGTACTAGGTATATTGTCTCCTAGCTAGGGCCCACTAGCTTCTGCTGCGCGACCCTGATAACTCGGGTTACTTACCCTTCGTGTTATCCTTAATGTGCTATACATCACCTTTTTGTCCGTCTATTATGGAAATAAGGTTTACTAAACAAGTGCGGTATTCTTTTACCGTGTTTGAACTGAAATAGTTTTAGGTTGTAACCAGCTCTCTGGTAATCCACTGCACATGTTATTCGTGCTTCCACGATTATTCACTAAGTTCCTCCGACTTATTGTCGGGTGAGGTCAAGTCACTACTTAGTTGTAGTGCTTTCTCTGTTGTCAATAGCTTCTGGATTATACCAGTTCTTCTGGTTCAGTACAAGTGTTCTTTACTTGTATGACCTTGTATTTCTATGCGTCGGTCCTAGTAACTTGTTACGTCTCCTTTCACCTTTTATTCCAATGGAATTCACATCTTGTGATTGTTAGTGTGTTTCACACACTTCGTGCTTCTTTGGCCTTAGGCCGCACGGTTTGTTGCTAAGCTTGCTTAACTAGCTTATGCCATGTTTGTTGGTGAAAAGCAGGGTTTACTACGGTTTACAATTTTCATATCCCTAGCCATCCCATTAGATCATTAGCTGCACAAGTGTAATACCAAAACACTCAGTCATACAGAGTGCAGAGGAGTAAACGCTTGACAGCAAGTCACTTATGTGATAGAATGAATATTTCTGCTTGTCTTCTCATACTTATACTCCGTGTCATTATCTGCTACTTCCTCATGGTGGTCGCTCGTTGCGCCCTATGTTCTTACTCACTATATAACATTGTTTTTACTGTTTCTGTGACTGAGGTAGTTCCTCTTCACTTATCGCCATTGTCATTGGCACCATTTCCTTATGGTGTAAATACACTAGGAGTTTCCTGTGTTTGTGTGTATGATGGTTGTCGTAACATACCGCAATCTTATTATCTTCCCAGTGTGGAGATGTCTTATTCAACTTAGGTTTTATGTGTAGGTTAGCTTACCTCACATTCTATCATCATTTGTGATACAATTACCAAGTATCTTGGTTGACCAAGGATAAAGCAATTTACCGGGTTACCAGCTCTCTTGAGCGTTGGTCACTCATGGTGTGCAATGTGCACTCACATTGATTGTTTTTGACAATTACTGTCCTCCCAAAGCTGAGCATTGGTTATAGGCTCTAGTTGTGCGGTTTTATTCTTGTATGTACATCACTGGGACATCCCTAGAACTTCAAGGGTTTTCTGGTCCCGTTTTATCATTGATAAATGAAGTTCTTGTTGAGAGGCTTGTTTCCACTCATAGGTCTCATGACAAGGTTTACCATGTTGGTGTTTATACAATGATTAATCACGTATGTGGGTGCATATGGAGTATACTTACTCCTTCGAGTGTCGATGCTCTTAAGCGATGTGCTCATTCAGTCCATAGCCTCTTGTAGGCATGGTGGTTCGGAAGTCTCACTTTCTTGTTTGATTGTCTCTTGGCAATAACTCTATACGTAAGATTATTGTTGTTGTAGATGGAAGCCTTTCCTAAGGGTTCACACCATTACCAAGTTGGTGGTCCTTGGTTAACGAGAGGTATCTTCACTTGGGTTCTCGTAGTGTCCAAGTGTGTACTAGGCCATTGTTGGCATTATAATATTTCTTACGCCTCTGTGTTGTCACTTCTACAGAAGGCATGAAGGGTAATTAAACGCTTCGTCAACTGTATGTAGAGTGATGCTCTAGTGACAGTGACATTGAGGTAGCCATTACTCCAAGTCACTTATGATGTTGAGCTCCAATTGGGTGGTTCAATTGTCGATCTATTACTCATGTGAGGCAATATCTTTGCAAGTCTTGTTATTTCCCAAGGTGGTTCTGCAACCATTTTAAGTTTACATAACGTAGTTGGTTTGTGGCTTTTAAGCCTTATTGCTACCAGCTATAACCTTTGCAAGCTGCTTATACCAGTTTTACTCCTTATATACTTCATAAGTTGGAGGTATTACTGGGCTCCATGGTAAGTCGTGACATCACGCTTCCGTTCATAGGAGGTCCTTTAGGCATTCTGGTGTTAATCAGTGCCTCTTAGTATTTTAGGGCATTTCCTGTTAAGGGAATCCCTTCGTTGTCTTAACCGAGTGTTCGTTCTAGCTTCTATGCTTTTATCGTGTCGCTTTATTCATCTGTTGTTAACTCAGTCACCCTTCAAGGATTGCTCCTGGGTGTGGTGGGTTATGCCATTTCATCCGGCTAATGTTTGTGATGTGTTATTACCATACCGCCTTGTGGTATTGTATTTGAGTATCTCTTTTTGGGTTAGAACGTCTCCCGTTCTTGGGTAGACTGTTTATACTTGCTCCTAGTGCTTAAGACTAGGTTTAATATCCCCTTCAATGATGGATTTCACTTCGTGGTGATCTTGTGATTGCTCTTGGGAATTCTGTCCTGTTTGTTGAGCATCGTTGTGATTACTTTAGGCATTTGCCTTACCGTGTTTAGGCTGGGTATCCCTTCCAGCTGTCATGTATTTGTTTAAGTTCTTGAGACATATCCAATGTCTATACTCATTACTCTGCGCCTTTTGCGCTCCTAATTCTCATTCCTCATCTTCAGATGGGTTCTCTAAATTCTTTTATGCTAATTACTTGGCTGAGTTCCTTCTCCTTGATTGTCTGTGGTGTCCAGTTGTTCTGGTTTAAATTTACTCATGGTCCGTAGAACGGAGTTGACTACTTCCCGTGTGTCGTACACTACATGTATACATACGTGGGGTATCGTGTTGATACGTTACCACTTACCTGACTACTTGGCAGGCCCACAAGCTCCTTCTGAGTGCGGTCGTACATCCCGTAAACACCCGTAGTGTTCGTCACACGCCTAGGTGAAGTATTCTGCTGTCAGCTCCTCTTGTATCATGGTATGATACTCACCGTAATTCTGTTGGTTTGGTTTTAAAAATCCAAGGTTTTAAAAGAAAGGTTTGTGGTTTGGAAGAAAAAATTTTGGTTTAAAATCTTGGTACGGTGTTAGAAGAAGTTCTTCATGGCATAGCCATGTTCGAAATCTTGACCAAGTCCAGCTTCCCGCTGACTGGTGTGTTCTAAATGCAGTGGTCAGGCCGTCAGGCCTTTCCATGGTTTCATTCCTCCAGTTTTAGGATGTTTATTCCTTTAGTCGCTTCATCGCTGTCACGGTACATTACTATGTACCTGTGGAATGTTAGAAGTCCTCCTGAATGCTCTCGTTATTACTGCACTTGCCGTGGCAAGTGCGTGGTACTGGTGGTTTTGGGTAAACCGATACTAGTCACGGTATGGTTTCCACTGGAACTTGATAGTCTTGTCGACTTCTCCATTGATCCCATGATCATTTACTTGGGTTAATTACTCTTCCGAGTAACTTCTTAGTAAGTTTGACATGGCTGTCATTAATCAGGGTACTTCTCCAATCCTTGGAGATTCTCTTTTGATTTGGTTGTGTTCTTCCTTGTTGCTCGTTCCCACCGGTTTACCGTGGTTATTGAGCCTGAGCTTGTTTAGGCAATACGGTTGTAGTTGCATCGGATTATATCTTGTGAATGTTCTTGTAGCTGTCTGAGCTATGTTGGCCAGGTTTGCAACCTTTTTGGCGTTGTAGTTTTGGAGTGATTCACTCCCGACTATGTCCCTAGTCAGCTAGCATACCGTTGGTGGTGTTGCTTGGCTATTACTGTTGTCCCACAGACTTATGTCTCGGGTTCCATTACTGCTCCTTTTCCATTTCGTTGCACGGTTAGTGCTTCATCCTGCTGCTGGTTGGTTAGTTAGGTTTTGCGACTGCTAAGCACGTCGCCCCATGTTGTTGCATGTTGTAGACTCCTTATGGTTGGAGTTCTCATTCTACCGCTATTAAGTGCGGGTATTGTTGTTCAACCGGGATCCATCACCGGGTCTTCCATTTCTTGGAATCTACTATGTGGCAGGTTCTTTCCTCTTGTAGGAATAACTTATTACTGCCAGATCGGGTTTTCCCGAGTATAAGCGGACTTTCCTTCTCTCTGGCGTACTTTCCCAAGTTATACCAAGGGATTTGTGGGGGCGGGTCTGGTATTGTAGGTATCCGGTACTCACCGGTAGTTCCTAACTAGCATATCTCTAATGCTAACTCTCAGCCCTTAGCCCTAAGCTTCTAAATCCTAACTCGGTATTTCCTAAACTCGGTATTTCCAGTCATCAGAGCGATACTTCGCTCTGATACCACTTTTTGTAACACCCCTACCGCTAATACCGTCATTACCGTCCAATCTCCTCGTACATCCAGATTCACGCAGCGGATACATACTTACATACAGTGGGTGATACAATGTCGTTAGCCACCCACGTGACTAACAAGGCGACTACTACTACATACAACATCGGTCTGATGGACCGGAATATCCGAGTACTACACACTTATCATACATACTCCAATTACCAAATCGGATACTAAAACTTCCCGTTCATTACAATACTTCAAGTTCCATACAACATAATCCACATACCGAGTTTACTAGGTTCCAAATCAAATACAATACTCCTCCCAAGTTCATACATACTCACCAAGGGTCTATCCACTACCCATTCCTCACAAACTACCTACTTCCTAAATACAAAGGCGTGCCACCGGTCTCTTACCTTGACCGTATCCGCTTCGGGTACCTGCACACTAAAAACGTTTCCCCTAGGGGGTCAGCTTTCGCTGCATATGATAACCGCATACCCCGCGTACTAGTGAGGGTACGCCGACCACTTGGTCGAATACATGCAGTCCATTTTCATTCAAACATACATGCATACATGCTCTTGAATACAATACTATAATACTTACACAAGGAATACACGCATACGCTCCAGCACATACCAAGAAGTTATACAAGTCCAACAATACTTACTTCTTTTCGAAATACACATTCACGATACATGCACAATACATACTCATTACATACCCAAACCATACACAATACATATACAATGTCCAATACTTTGTTAGCTTCATTTGTCCACCCGGGTTAATCGGGTGGAGATTATTCTTTTACTCGTTCCACAGTACTTACGCATTCATACTCATACTCATACATACTTTCGGATCCATATACTTACTTACTTACTCTTACTCATGTTAAGTCGTCGGGACCTCCGGCCCGGGGACTACTCCGTCCCACCACCGGGATTTACTTGACTCACCAATCCGGGATGCTACTCATTTAAGGGGTTTGGGCCGCGGACCAGTTTAAGAGTCAGGAATCGGATCCAACCTCTTGTGTCTCCTCATCCTCACGCGTGGCCGAAGCTATATCGGACTTCTACTCATTCCAATTTACTCACTTAAGTTAGGAGTTAGGTAGTTAGGAATTAGTAGAAGTCATTCATTCAACCACATACACAAATACATTATTCATATACACATCCATACAAATATAATACAATATACAAGTCCACTACGAGATACAATTGCACTTCATCGTCATTCATATATTTCATGAATTATACAAACTAGTGTTCAAGACAATAATTATCAAGAACAACATAAGTCAAGCACATGTAAGTGCAATATAGTCTGATTCATGCATTTATCTTATTTAGGTGATCAAATAAGCACACAAATCGGGGTAACCAGATTAGGATACAGGGCATGAAGAAATCATACCTTTTTCCGAAATCTACTTTACCGGGTGTCTCCTCGTTCCTTAGTCCTTACTTGTCCCTTGAGTCTTATTCTTGAACCAATGACTACATGCCAAATGGTTCAATTAATACTAAACATTACAATACATACATAGTTACTACTCCCGTACTCACCCCGTTGTCCCGTTGTTTCGGTTTAACTTAAGGTTCATATACTTACAACTTTCTTAATTACTTCTCAAACTTGTTTATGCCTTTAATGATCCTTAAACATCATTAATTAAGTACTAATTATCTTATACTATCATTACCATTCACTTCCTTACCTTAATACCCATTTAATACTCTTAATTTTACAAGTTTAGGCTGGTCCGGGACCTTGTCCAGGTCTTAAGTCCAGTACCCACCACCTCATAGTCAAGTCTCGTCGGTTTTAATACCCTGGTCCGGGTCCTTGTACATAGGGTAAGTCCCGGACCATATGGGTAGGCGAGTTTCGAATAAAAATCAGGTGCGGTCCGGGACTTCCTACATAAGGTAGGTCCCGGACCCTGCTACGAGTTTGACAGATTTTCCAATTTTCTTTGTCTGTTACAACCCAAACTTTGCCTAATTAATTCCACATTGTTCCTACACTTAATCCCACACATTTTAGCACCTAATTAGTCACCTAAACATGTTTAAATCCATTGCTAATCTGTTACACTTTCCATACTAATTCACACACCATTCTCCACATTTTCCTTTCAAACACTTACATAAATCCTTTCTAGTTTTTTGCTACAGATTTTAGTTCTTTCTTTCACCATACATAATTTCATCTCTTAATGCCATTCCCAAGGCCTACAAACCATTACCTCAACTCTTCGAGTTCACCCTCATTTTACTAAATCTTGCACCTAAACTCCCCTAGTTCCTCCAATACAATTCAACAACTCTTGCTACAGATTTTACATTCTCATATCCTCACACCCCAAACACCATTCCATGGTTAGTGAACATCTTTACTAATCCCTATATACACCTTGGTTCTCCCATTCACCAAGTCATTCCTAAATACACAATTCCTACCAAAATTTCGCCATAGCTCACCTACAATTCTCACTTATCCACACATACCCATTGTCACCAAAATCACTCCTATTCTAGCCACACCCATACAAGGGTCCTACCAGCATACATACAAATATAAATTCCTCAATACTTTCTCAATCCACAATTCCAATATACATACACATCACATTTGGCTCCAAGCCTACAATTCAAATACTTGCTCTTAAATACCCAAACTTCACAATCTTCAATACTAGTACAAGGTTTTGGGTTCTTTAAATATTTTACCCATTCTCATTACTCTAATGCAATAGAATTTAACATTAGGAAGGAGCCCTTACCTTGAGCTTATACTTCCTTCTTTCTTTCTCATTTTTCCTCCTTCCTTTCTTGCCTCAAAATCGGTTATGTGGGGAATGGAGTTGCCAAACTCCATTCCCATCACCCAATGAACACAAAACAACTACAATTAATATACTAACCCTTAAATTAATGCTAGTTCAATGAAATATTCAAAGCAAGATTTCTAGGGTTTACCTTTGGAGTGTTTTAGAAGGGGTTTTAGCCCTTGGTTCAAGAAGGTGAATCCACCACCATTGCAAGGTTGATATTGTGCTCAAAAGAGAGAGAGAAAATGGGGTGTTACAATGGGGCAAAATCGGATGTGAAGGAGAGTGAATAGAACATGAGTTTTTCATGTAGATTTTTACCTTGTTGGAGAGAGGAGACTCCAAGCTACACATTGATGCTATTTTCTTCACCAATGGGGTATACCCACGAAAATGAACTTCCTCATTTTTGGATTTTGAAAAGAGAGAAGTGTAGAGGAGGATGAGGGGAGTTCAAATATGCAATTTATTTTACATTGGAGCTCAAATGGAGCTAGAGCATGAGGAGAAAGAAGAGAAGCCATGGGAGGCTCGTGGAGCTTCAAGAAATCGCAGCAGCTAGAGGGAGGAGGGTGCTCACGGTGGGAAAGGAGAATGGAGGAAAGAGAAAAGAGAAAGGTGAGGTGAGAGAGTGTGAGGATTTGCTTTTTACTTTGTTGCTTTTTACTTTTGGTCTCTTATTTAATTAGCTAGTGTGTGTGTGTGAGAGGGCTTTTTGACTGATTAAAATTGGCCCACACAGTATTACTAGCTGGAGCGTTTTTCGTCTTTTACAGAAAACGCTCGTTATTTTACCCGGTTTGATACTATTCACCAACCGGGCCCGTTTTCCGGAATTTCTCGTTTCTTTATTTTTATTGACTATTAAGCTTCCATAAATGCTTAATAATATTTATTTAATGATTTATAATTTTTACGGGTCCGTTTGACCACTCAAAGTCGCGTTTTCGGGTTTTCTCGAAAAACGTGCTCTAAAGCTCTATTAGCGTTTTAATTCATTATTTGGATCCGTTTTCTTCGGGAGTTGTTCCCATATATTATTAGGTCTTATTAAACCTTTAGAATCCATATAATACGCTAACCGAGGTTTCATACCTCCTATGGTTATTTAACGCTTAATTAGCGTTTTTCGCTTTTTAAGTGTTTCTTTATTTCTTTTTGGATTATTTTCTCTTACCAATATTTCTTAATCATTAGGCCCTTAAATACCTATTAGGATAATTTAATCGTCATATTTAAGGTCGGGGTATTTCAGTTACTCAACGCCAACTCCTAGACAATATCCCAACACCATTCAAACCAGGTTATTGTATTAACTTCTGATGCATAATCCACGACAAGGAAGAAGATTCCAGAGATTATCATTCTAAGCAGGGACTCCTCATCTTTGAACCGGTCGGAGGGCATAGATGATAGTGGAGACACCAATGCGTTGATAGAATGCACACATTCAAATTGGTTTCAAGACACAACAAACAATTATAGGATGTACTTTGATTAATTAAGGCTAAGTGTTCTTTCTCTTTTTACTGTATCATTACATTTGAACGTCACTATATTATGTAGCTCCTGGATTGTCAGGTCGTGCCTTAAGTAAGCACCAAAAATAATAATTAGTATTAACTTTTGTACCAGATACAGCCATAGCCTGTTCCACGTTATCGTTTTAACCTAACTTTTCGCACTAGCCCTTGAACTAGTTGTTGGGCATGTCAGTGATCGTTACTCTTGTATTATAAAAGGGAGTATGAGTCTCCCAACATACTCATTCCTTACCGCCTGCTCTCAAAATCTTTCTAATTACTTCTTGTGTGAATTCTTCATATCTTATGCCACACTTTGTTCTCAAAATCAAATGAAGTTTCCTTTCAGTTTGCACGTTAATTATGAAGCTACTTTCGGCCGTCATGGTGCACAATTCGAGCAAAGGATGGGGCATAGCCGCGTAGAAATAAATATGTCATATCCTAGTAATCTCCGTTATCTACAACGATGAGTAGTTCGTGCTCCACAGTCCCTCCTCGGTAGAATAAACATAGCAATAATGGTGTATTTGGGGCTGGAGGGTGACTATGAGTGAACTTTTATGCATGTACGAACTGATACATCAGTTCGCCGGATGATGGAAAATTATATGGAGTACAATGATTCATGGAACATATTCCATTACTTGATATTTATGATCCTATTGAGCCCGGTGATGATGATTTTCAATAGCAAGAACCAACTTACGAGATGCGACGTAATATAATAGGACAGCGAATAGAGAGACATAGGTCAGGACACAATTAGATTACTGGTTATTGCGGAATTGATGTTGTTATAAACAATTGATATCTTCTTTAGGAATCTTATGGGTTGGCATGGTAAAACCAGTTAAGGTTTCTACCGGTGAAATAAACTCATTTAAAAGAAATTGTCGTGGGTCTATTTCAGATGTTCTTTTTACAACCGCCGAGATAGAGGCGCCGAAATAGACGTTTTTTATACTAGTGTGCATAAGTCAAAAAATGTTTGATTCACCATATAAGGTTTAAGATACATCATACAACAATAATAATACACCATACAATATAATAATACATGATAAAACAATAATAATGCAGTAAAAAACAATAATAATCCATCACTGGTTATGAAATTTATACATCAGAAAAGTATATGATTTACCACTTATTAATTAATGAATTTATAATATTAATTTTAATGAATCGTTTTATCATTTTAGTGTCTCGTCATAAAATATACTACCTCTGACCCATTTTGACTGTCATATTTGTTTTTTGGTATGTTTTTTCATATTAAACATAAGATAAACTAATTAATTTTATAAAACTAAGTTGTACAATATATAGTTGTTCACATAAGGATTCCATTGTCAAACTTAGATTCGTAAGAATATATTATTCTTACACATTAAATATTTAAGTCATACAACATACTCAAATGATAACGTAAGGAGAATTTGGAGTATCAATGTTGTAAACAAACAACTACTGCTATCATTTACTGTCAAGGAAGGGTTGGCTAGGCCGATAAATATATGTTGCACCTCCGTGCAATCAGAATGTTGCAAGTAGAAGAGTCCCGTTTGCACAAATACCACCGCAGAATAAGTTCTCAAGAAGGTCTTACAAAAATATACTCCCTACTATACTGACTATAACATGTTTGATCTTCTAAGTTTTTCTAAAATATAAGATTTAGTTGTCCCTGACTGCAAGATCAACCCATCGTTTAAAATATCATAGCTTGGGCCTCTCTCATCAACTCAAATCTCTTCATTTCCGCTATCCTAGCTAAACTCCATCTGACTAAACTCGATCTGTCTCTCTCAGTGCTTAACAACATTGAAAAGGTTTCCCTGGTCTATATCCTTCCTCCGCTCCACCCATTCCACTATTCTTCTCTGTCCATTTTCTTTAGTGATATCTCTAGTGACCGGCAAAAACAAAAGCTTAAAATCAGAAGATGATGATTGGAATTGGATTGACCATTTTGTCAGTTTCTGTCCATCTTTATCTGCACTATACGCTATATGGGAGCTTGCTTCTTCACTTCACTGAATTTCCATGCCCTACATGCGAGAGCAGGTGAAGGATTGACCTTCCTTTCACCTTTTTTTCGTGTGATTTTCACTTCATATTGTTCACCAATGGATGGCATTACGAAGCTACTAAAGAAAAAGGGATTATAAAGGAGGCCTGGACACAGAAGATTTATTTATGTTGTGATTGTGGGATACTATGCTTTGTTTCAGACTGACCGTAAAGGTTCGGTGTGCTGAATTCAGGTACTTGACTTGTAGAAGAGCATACATCTTTGTTGTCATGATAAGTTAGGAATTAAGATAGCAGAATCAAAGAGGCGAGAGGGAATGAAAGATGCAAGGGCATTGGCTGATATGGTAAGTCGGGGACAAAAAGCTCAAAGCAACTTATATATTGAGGACTTGAAAAATCCTAGAACATCAAATAACAAGAATAGGAGTATTGTCATTTGCCCCAGAGTTCCCTACCACAATGTTTGTTTCTAAACAATGCATCCGTTTAAACCTGTGATTCGGACATCTATCTAACAAAACCTATAGACACACAATCATATTCTGTTGGAATATTAGTATTCTCAGTATTCTAACCAACGGTCATTAGCTAACTTGTATAGTCATTAGTTAAATATTACCGTTGTATTTGTTCTTAGGATTAGGCATATATATATATATATATATATATATATCTTATACTTAGAATAAGAGTAGTAAGTAACAGTATACTACTGTACCCGTTAAACAAAACTCTCTGTAATCATCAGAGATGATTCTTCATTTCATCTATCGAATTCATTCTTCTCAAATTCAATATGGTATCAGAGGCGGTAACGCGATTCGTTTCCATTCTTCAGATTTCGATCCTTCAGATTTCGATTCGATTCGTTCCATTCTTCCCCTTCCTTCTTCTTGTTCGACCAGAGATCATGACAGACAACAAGATATAATGGAGACTCTGACAGGCGATGGCAAGTCCAGCGGTGGCGACACAAACGATCCGTATTTCCTCAGCTCTAACGATCATCCGGGACTGGTGTTAGGTTATACGTTCTCTAACAAGCCAGGAGAGAATTTCGGAGGTTGGAAGCGGAAAATGATGGTGGCGCTTAAGGCGAAAACCAAATTCGGTTTCCTCGACGGAACCCTAAAGGAGCCCAGCCGCAACGACGCAAAGCACAAAGCTGGGAGCGCTGCAATAATATGCTCATCTCTTCCGCTTAGTCAATGCCTCAGCAAGGATATCGGTGAAACATAACTACTTCAACAATGCCGCTGATGCATGGAAGATGCTTTGCGCGAGATATGAACAGCAAATGCAACCCAGATATACTCTTTGAAGAAAGAATTAAGCAAGATGGAACAGGGGTTAGACAGTGTAGCAGATTATTACATGAAAATGCGTCGAATCTGGAATGAATTGGAAGCGTTAGAGGAGAAATCGACTTGTTCCTGCAGTGCTAGGGCAGAACTCGACAAGCGATGCGAAAGGGAGAAAATAATGCAGTTCCTCATGGCTTTAGATGAAAAAATTTCCAACGTGGTTGCAAATATACTGCTAAAAGAACCATTACCGACGATTGATGAGGCGTACTCCTTGATTTGCCAAGAGGAGAAGCGCAAACAGATGATTTGCAAGAATGGGTCAACTGACCAAGAAGCTATTGTGCTTAGTGCAAGAAGGGATACGCAGAAGAGATTCGGGCAGAATCAAGGATACAAGAGTCCCGCGAAGGAACAAAGCAAACAGCCTCTCCAGTGCACAAAGTGTCAAAAGCGCGGAGATACAAGGGAGACTTGTTTCGAGGTAGTGGGATACCCAGACTGGTGGAAGAAGAAAACTACCACTGTTACTGGAACTGCAACCCTGGAACAAAATCAAGATACAAGAGCATCGAAGAACTCCATTTTTACTGCTGACGAAGTGACACAACTCAAGGCCATGCTTCACCGCGGACAATCTGAAGAACAATCCAAGGAAGAGTATTGCAGTTTCGCAGGTATTCCCAAACCTAATTATTTTTGCTCTGTCTGTCTGACTAGTCCTACCAATATGGTTAATGAAGATTCTTGGATAATTGACTCTGGTGCTTTAGAGCACATGTGCGGAAATGAAAAACTGTTTGTTAATTTTCAAGAATTAAAGGAGACTAGAAGGATAGTTATGCCAGATGGGCATGTACAGACCGTAACTAGGCATGGAAAGGTTAAGCTAGGGAATAATTTTTGCTAGAAAACGTATTATTTGTCAACTGTTTTACTTTTAATCTCATGTCTGTCAAGAGACTGATTGATCGGGTTGGAAATTGTGTCATGTTCGATAAGCTTTCTTGTTTTATGCAGGACCCTGATCAAGAAAACAAAATATCATAGGAAAGTGTCTGAATGGCTTATATGTTCTTTGCAATGACAGCTTTGATAAAGTTTCTATTTCAGGTAGATGTGTTGATAAGAATGTACATTGTCTGGTTCTGTTGAACATAAAGCTAGTGATGTAATGTGGCATTGTCGGTTAGGGCATGTTCCATACAACGAGCTGTCTGCCTTGGGTTTAATAAAGCATAGAAATTCTGATAAATCAATTCTTGTGATATCTGTCACCGTGCTAGGGATATCAGAAAACCATTTCCAGATTCTGCTATTAAAACCAAAGACTGTTTTGAACTCTTGCACAGAGATGTATGGGGACCTTTTAAAGTTCCCACACATGACAAAAATCAATATTTTTTAACCCTGGTTGACGATTTCAGTAGAAGTACTTGGGTGCATTTATTAAGAAGCAACTCAGATGCTTTCTATGTGCTCACATGTTTTATTAAGCTTGTAGAAAGACAGTTTAACTTCAAGGTTAACAGAATAAGGAGTGATAATGCCCTAGAACTAGGCAGTAGTAATGAGGGAATTAGATACTTCAGAGAGAATGGTATTCTCCATCAAACCACTTGCCCTCACTCTCCGCAACAGAATGGGGTTGTGGAGAGAAAACACAAATACCTCCTAGAAACAGCTAGGGCTCTTTATTTTCAGGCCAATCTGACCTTAGAATATTGGGGTGGGTGTATTAAGTATGCTACACACTTAGTAAATGGACTCCCATCAAAAGCTATAGGGGGGCAAACTCCCTATGAGAGACCTTATGGAGAAAAACCTGACTACACAGCTTTGAAAACTTTTGGGTGCCTATGCTATAGAACACATATAGGAAAAGGAAGAGGAAAGTTTGAGGCTAGAGGATCTGCATGTGTCTATCTAGGAGTAGCCGAGAATAAGAAGGGATATGAAGTTCTTGATCTTGAAACTCACACCATCATTATCAGCAGAGATCTAACCTTTTATGAAGACCAATTTCCCCTCAAAACAGATCTCACCACCATTAAACCAAACACTGAGTTTCAGAACACTGTTAATGAAAACAGCCCTGAATACTGTGACAGTGATGGAGAGTATGAAACAGAACCAAGGAAAGATAACCAAGATACTGTTGTAGATCACAGGGAATCATTGAATACAGATCCTGGCAATGACAGTGATGCTCCTAGAAGATCAACTAGAGATAGACATCCTCCTACTTACCTGAATGAATACTTTCTTGGAGAAGCTCACCTCCCTGAAGGTGACCTTTTCACAGAAATTTTACATGAGAGAATAAAGAATATAGGGAATGACAGTAACTGCTTTTCTGAATCTGTCACAAACATAAAACCTACTACGACCCTGAATGCAGAATCCTTAATTCTCAGTTCTTATTCCTTCAGCATAAAAACCCAAAGCTTCTGTGAACCCAGAACCTACAAAGCTGCCATACAAAACCAGAGTGGATACAAGCCATAAAAACTGAACTAAAAGCCTTACATGATAACAAGACATGGAGCATAGTTGAAACACCAAAGGGAAAACACATAGTAGGCTGTAAATGGGTGTTCAAAGTCAAGTTGAAAGCAGATGGGAATTTAGAAAGATACAAGGCTCGCTTAGTTGCAAAGGGGTATAGTCAAAAATACGGGGAAGATTATTGGGAAACCTTTTCCCCTGTGGTAAAAATGACCACAATCAGAATGCTTGTTACTGTTGCAGTAAAGAAGAAATGAAATATCTATCAATTAGACATAAATAATGCATTTCTTCATGGAGAACTCCATGAAGAAGTGTATATGGAAATACCTGATGGGCTAAAGGAGTTTTATAAGAATAAAGTGTGCCGACTGCATAAGTCTATCTATGGTCTGAAACAAGCTTCTAGAAAATGGTATGAGATATTGAGTGATTTTCTTTCTTGTCATGGTTATGTTCAATCCAAGAATGATTACTCACTGTTTGTTAAATACAATGGAGAACTGAGAACCTTCATAGGTGTTTATGTTGATGATATAATAGCAACAGGCAATGACACAACAGAAATTCACAAGGTATCAATCTCTTGATACTGAATTTAAAATAAAGGACCTTGGAAGACTGAGCTTCTTTCTCGGCATGGAGTTTCTGCACATTGAGCAAGGATTATCCTCCATCAAGGTAAGTATGCTCAAAGTTTAATTGATGAACATTTAGCTACTAACAGCACTTCTGTTTCAGTCCCTCTCCTAACAGGCACAAAGTTGGACAAAATAAAAGATCACCCCTTGCAGACCCTACTGTATACCGCAGACTGATTGGTCAAATCAACTTCATGGTGAACACAAGGGCAGACCTTGCATATCCAGTTCAGTTCTTAAGTCAGTTTCTGAAGGAACCAATGGAGGAACATTATAAAGCAGCAATCCACCTTCTGCAGCACATTAAAGGGACCATCAGTGAAGGAATCTTCTTCAACTCCACTACAGATTTCAACATGACAGCATATTGTGTGATGCTGACTGGGCCAGCTGTTCTCTCACAAGGCGCTCAATTAGTGGATATATCATCATGTTAGGAGGAAGTCCAATAAGCTGGAAGAGTAAGAAGCAGCAACGTGTGTCAAGAGCAAACTAATAATGCCGTGACCGACGACAACTGTAATGTAGACAAATCAGACACACATGTAAGAGAACATGTCACACAAGCAGAATAATCAAGCAGTATATACTCGTGTCATCGATGCTCAACAGGGAAAATAAGACTATGTCACTGTACAACCATAGACCAGAACTAATCTCTTTAACAGCAATAGATCTACAACCAATTACTTACAACAGTCACACTATTCAAGCATTGTGACAACAAACAGTATATTCTTGCAAAATCCTTCTTCCATGAGAGGACAAAGTATATAGTTGGACTGTCATCTAGTAGGGAAAAAATCCAAGAAGGACTCATCAATCTACAACACATACCAGTCATCACCACTTGCAGATCTGTTAACCAAACAGCTCATGCCAAAGACTATCAGCAATTCTACAGCGGATCAACTCGTCCACTGGATTAAGCTTCAAGACTAGTCTTTTTTCCACACCTTCGTCTTGAGAGGGGTTGTTGGAATATTAGTATTCTCAGTATTCTAACCAACAGTCATTAGCTAACTATGTATATCATTATTTAAATATACTGTATTTGTTCTTATTAGTATATATATATTCTTATACTTAGAATGAGTAGTAAGTAATAGTATACTACTGTACCCAGTAAACAAAACTCTTTGTAATCATCAGAGAGGATTCTTCATTTCATCTATCGAATTCATTCTTCTCAAATTCAATATATTCAGTAAAGACAAAGAACACAACAATTGGGGATAAACAGCGAAAGAGTTGTACTCGTAGTATTTACAACAGAGTACAGAGGTCATAGGCATCATAAAGGACTAGACACAATTTTCAAAACTTGTTATATGATTTTGTGGTATAAAAGATAAACATAAAAACAGTTTAATTGTTACTCAATACTTTGGCAAAAAACATTACATCCATGAGGATACTGCTCAAAATCTTTCTGAAAGAAGAGATAACCATCAATTTCCTTATTACCTTTTGTAAGTTTGTAGGGTGTTTCCTGAAAGATCAGTACAGAACTGAACTAATGATCGAGTAAATGTGATAGACAAAACAAGAATCAGAAGAAAACTCAGCTACTAATCTTTATTAATAGCATGAAAAACTCTTCACCTGATATGTTCAACACTTTGAGCAATCACACTCAGAGAATTACTCTAGAACCTAAAACTCAATCAACAATGACTATCAATGGTATCGCTAATTCTACCAAGGGTATCTTGCCTAAATCGCTCATCTTTTTTTATGGACAGCATACCAGTATAACAAGCCTATACAAATATATATACAAACTAATTTGGTGATAAAATCTTAACAACTCTACTTGGTTTCCTACTAAAGATATTTACTAAGAAGAGAGATATAAGGAGCAGCAAATCGTAACAACCTAACAGCTAGATAAATATACTCACGACAGAGGTTAAGCTGGCCTATTTATCGGATCCTGTCCCGCTGAGTGTAGAGCTGACGAAGCAAAGAATTTGCCACACATCAAAAACCATAAGTGTATAGAATATATATTTACATGCTTCCCCCTTTTTTGATGTGTGCAAACCAAATATGGTGAATTGTAAAAACGTGTTCCCCCTGAAGTGTGGAGTTCCCCCTGAAGATAAGAGAGGTCTCCAACTAGGAACATAGTGAAAGTCAATCGAGGAATTCACCATAATCCTTCCCCCTTTTGCGCAATCAAAAAATGGTACGAACTAATATATCTCAAAATGTAAACAGAAATGCATAACAAACCGAGTGGCATTTTATACAATCATAATGGCGGGAAGATAGATTATCAGTCATCACACAGCAATAGCACGACCAGTAGCAAACGATTGCAGGACAAAAAGTCTTAAAAAGTGTGGCTGAAAGTGGTAGGACAAAAAACTAGAATGATGTTTTTGAGGAGCAGAAAACTTATCAGCAACAATCACACCGACGCACCCCCAAATGTTTCTCTAACTTCACCAGACAAGTCTTCATCTTCTTTAAGCAGTCAAGGATCTCCTTCATCTAATCAGGCACCGAGGAAAGGAGATAAGGTACAGCAGAGTTGCTCTTCGGAAGATGCTTAACAACCCAACGGTTCCTGTAACACCCCCACCGCTAATCCTTTACTTACCGTCCAATCATCCCAATAATCCTAACTACTCGCAGCGGAATTACTACTACTACGGCGGGCAATACAACGCCGCTAACCGCCCATACGGCTAGCTAGGCTTACACTACTTACAGTCATGGTCCGATGTCTAAATAATACCGAGCTACTACATTATTTACCAAATACCGGATATCAAATACTTAAAAAAGTGGATTACCGAGTATCTAAGTGTATTCAATTACATCCTTTCACTAGCTTCCAAAAATAACGAGTTTAAACAAACTACTAATCTATACCAATCCATAATCCCACAATATCCAAAAGGTGTACCCCATGGTACACCGGCTAAACAAAAAGGCCTATAGCCATGTACAACTTGGTACACCTTTCAAGTCACTAATTACATCCAAAAAGAAACCATCTTGTTCTCACCAAGCCTTCACCCTTCACGAGTACCTGAAATATTAAAAACGGTGCCCCAAGGGGCTCAGCAAAAAGCTGTATATAAACTTCGCATATACCGCGTGGTAACAAGGGCATACCAACTATTTAAGGTCGACTAAACATGCGGTTCATTATTAACATACATACATGCTTTACATACACCATACAATCATACACATTGCAATACACAAGTCAAACAGCAATACAATAGCATACACATTACTTACCTTCACAAGGGTTAGCCAAATTACACATCCGGGTTAATCGGATGTTGATTACTCTTTTACTCATTACACAATACTTACACGAACTTCTCTTACTTTACTTACTTACTTTTCCATACTTGTTTACTCATTCTTACTTACTTACTTTACTCATGTTAAGTCGGTATGACCTCCGGGCAGGGACTACACCGTCCCACCACCGGGTTTTACTTGGCTCACTAATCCAGGATGCTACCCATTTAAGGGGTTTGGGCCGTGGAAAGTTTAAGAGCCAGGAATTGGATCCAATCTCTTGTGTCTCCGCCTCCTCACGCGTGGCCGAAACTATATCGGACTTCTACTCATTCCAATTTAATTACCAATTTGTTAAGTTAGATTTGTTAGCTTGTTAGGAATCGGTTAGAAGTCCATCATAATTGTAATCGGTCACAACACAATACATCAAGCATACACACATTCATTATCATTCATACATTTCATGAATTATACAAACTATGATTTAAAGACAATATCCAACAAGGCACAACATCATGTGGGCACAAGTAAGCATAATAGCTCCGATTCGTGTGTTTATCTTTATTAGGTGATCAAGTAGCACACAAGCACACAAATCAGAGTAACCAAGGTAGCATACGGGGCATGAGAAGTTCATACCGTTCACCGTTGTACTCGAACCGACTTTCCTTCGGTGTTCACAAATCAAGTCCTATAACATACATGGAGTTGTATGGTTAATAACTTATTATTATTCTAACTATTATTCCGTTACCATTCCCTATGTGTACTTACTAATTCTTACATGTTACAAGTGGTTATGAAACCCAATTCATACTTTAAGTTTGCTTCCTTACTTTTGTGCAAGTTCTTTATATTTCTTAACCACAATGGTATACACCTATATATATATATATATATCTATAATTTATTATAGAGTTAACAATTTTTTTATAAGTTTGGGCGACCGATCCACCGACCAACCCAACTTCTTGGGTCGGTCCATTCCAGTAAGTTTTCCGTCCTCCAGACTTAACCCGACCGACCCAACCTCTGGCGGTCGAAGTCAGAAAACTTCAACTTCAGAGAAATTTTCCCGACCGACCCACGGCCCTCTGGGTCGGTCCATTCCAGAAAGTTTCGTTTCAGTTGTTTATGCTCTGACCGACCACCCCGACCGATCCAACCTCTGGGTCGGTCGGTAGCAGAACTTGCCTACAGGTTTGTTTTTGCTTCTTTTTCTTACCCATTTCTTCCCCAATCTTCCTACAAGTAATCCCACATGTTTTCACACTAATTAAGCACTCTAAATCATCTTAGTTCATCCATTAACTCTTCACTCCTTTCTATATCAATTCACACACTCTTGTTTTCTAATTTTCATTCAGCACCTACATTGTTTCTTCCTAGCATAGTTAAGCTACAGATTTTGGTTCTCACTTTCTCCATCAATAGCTCCCTCTTCTAATGCCATTCCTAAGGCTTATAATGCATTACACACTCTTCCTAACCTACCCACTAACTAGTTCCATTTAAAATCTGTTTCAAAGCTATTTTCCACCTAGTTTCTAGTTCTTAAGTTCTCTAGTTTCTAGGTAAAATTTGCTATAGTCTCCCCTATATTTTTACATTCCCACCACATGTTTTATCTCACAAAACACCACTCATTACACCTGTTTATTAACAGCATTCATATACAATCCCCCCCCCCCCCAAAGCAATTTACTAAGCATTAAACACTCCTTAAATTCCTGCACACTCACATTTTCTTCCTTAAGGTTTTAACAAGCTTTTAAATGTCTTTTAAAGGTTTAAAACAGTTTGGTTCTTTCCTACATTATACTACTACTCATTACCATTTTCAAATACACATTTTACACTACTAAAATCTGTTACACAATACATTATAAAACTACACAAGGGGAGCATAATTTACCTTGTTCTTCTTCTAGCTTTTCTCTCCTTCTTCTTTCTTCTTTCCTTCTTCCTTTCCTTTCCTCACCTCTCACCGATTATAGAACTTCAATTCTCTAAAGCTACAGCCCATTGATATACTCATTTCAATACAAAAATAACCCTAACCATCTTTAAAGCTTTAAGGTAAGTTTTAGGGTTTAGAAATTGTATTACCTTGCAAAGGAGTAGGTGAAGCTTAGAACAGCACAAGAGCAATATTTCTACTTCTCCAAGGGTGCCAAAATTGGCTGGGAACAAGGGAACAAGGAGTTCAAAACTTGAAATCTTTATTTTGCAAATGAGAGCAAGAAAAGGTAGTGCTTTTTTATTTCTTTTTACCTTAAACCAATGAGGTGAAGAAGGGGCTTCTAATGGTGGTCTTTGTTCTCCAAACCAAGAATACCCATGGAGATGAAGTTGCTTGTTTCGGATTTGGAAAGGAGAATAGTGTTCTCCTTGATGAGAGGAACACAATGGTACAATTTTTGTAATTTTGGAGGAGGTTTGAACACTTAACAAGAGGAGAGAAGTGAGGGTTTGTGTTGGTTCTTCAAAACTCCATGGCTGTCGCCCAAGGAGGAAGAAAGAAATGAGAGAGTGAGGGAGGGAGCTGTGCGCAGAGCATGTGAGAAATGAGGAGTAGGAGAGAGAATGAATAAAGTAAGTTTATTTTATTTTTTGCTTTACTTTATTGTCTAGTCCTTTAGCAAATTAGGGACAATTAAAATAAGAGAGGGGGAGTAAGGCAGCCGACCTCACACAGCCCTCACATGGGTTTTACAATTTTTATTTCTAATAGTGGACACACTAGTTTAGTTTATTTATGCTTTCACCCCATACTTCCCGTTTTTTACAGTTTTTACTATTTTCTCGTTTAATTGATTATTGGTTCTAGACCTTCATTAATGTTTATTAATGGCTATTTAGTTTACCAAAATTGTTACGAGTCTATTTGACCCGCTTAAAGTCGTGTTTTCCTGGTTTCCTCCAAAAATGCGCTTTAAGGTTCGTTTGTGTTTTTTTAATCCGTTTTAAGGATCTGTTTTCTTCGGGAATCGTTCCCTCATGATTATTTAGACATAATTAAGCTTCTAAATTACTTATTAGCCTAATTAATCACTGTTTTAAATTACGGGGTATTTCAGTTCCCTACCAATTCAAGCCCCATCTTGGCCAAAGTTGTGTTGGACATTTCATGATTGTGAACCATGACTTTAGCAGAGTAGTCAGTAGGTCCACAGCACAGTACTCAAAAACTTTCGTAAGCCAAGATCCATAGGGCAACGATGAAGTATATTGGGTGATAGCATGGTGCATGTGAAGAATGAAGTGTGGTAAACTAATGGGAAATTTCTGAATGAGACACCACCTGAGACAAACATCCAAGAACGTGACCGTGCCACTTTGATCATTCCAAGGAGCAATTCCCTGATAAACTATCATGTGCAACAAACATCCAATATCATCCAACATTCTCTAAGGAGCAAATCGAATTTTACGAGTTTCAGGTTTTATGCCCAAGAAAGCAAAACATTTCTTCATCTTTTTTACTAGGAACGATGGTATTCACCTCACGAGAAAAATTCTTAGTTCCCTCAGTCAGGAGACCCAGAATTGCAGCAAGAAGATCAGGACACAGTTCAATAGTTACGCAGTTCTAATGGCATAATCATCCTCGAAACTCAAATTCTGATAAAATTCTTTTACAGCGTACAAGTAGACTTGAGTTCCCACTCAAAACAGTAGACCAACCTTGAGCAGATAAACAACTTGCCACAGCAAAGAGCTTATTTTTGCACAACCAAGCACAGATAATACGTTAGCCAATGACAATGTGACCGTTCTTGATTTCAGATTTAAATGAAGGATAACAAGGGAACGAATTACCTGGCCAATCAGAAGTAGAGTCATGCGCAGCAGGGGCGGAGTGATCACCAATTGGACTTTCCGTAACAGTAGCGGAAGACGAAGAGACGGGAGACATACCCCGACGTTGTTTGGAGGAGGACACTGCTTGAGAGGGAGAGGCATGATGTTGTGACGTTGTAGAGTAGCCAATGGGACATCGTCCTCATCCGAAACCAAATCTGGCTGAGTTGGTGAAGAAGCATGCGGGGTGCGTAAAGCACGTCGAGGTCGAAGAGACTATCGACGACGAAGAGAAGCTGCCGATGAAGACGCAAACTGTTTCCGATGGTTTTTAGGGGGGTGGCGATGAGAAACCGGAGAACTCACAGGAGATGTAGGTGAGGTAGGGTTTGCAGTAGGAGAACCAGGAGAAGTAATAGGAGACATAGGATTTTCAGTAGGAAAGTGGTCGTCAAATGGAACATCACAGGCAGGAAAATCGTCCGCACAAGACTTGGGAGCGGGAGGAGATGATGGAGGCGGAGCTTCAAGATGGAGTGGGGAAGAATAATGGCAATAGGCAGAGACATTCAGGCTCAACAGTGGTGAGGGTGGAGTCAATGTAGATTTTGGGTGGAATAGAGGGAACAAATAACGGGAGAGGAAAGAGCAAGAAGCTATTGAAGGGCAAAGTGCGGATCATAAGGGACGATTTCCATGGCGAAAAAAGAGAGAAGTCTCGAAGCAAGGAGAGAGCAAGTAAGAAGGGAAAAGGTACGGAGGGGAAAAAGAGAAGAAAGGCTGTAGACTGGGTATAGGTCTGACAGAAAACACAATAAACTGGCGTGTGGAAGAAGTGCAAGTACAAAAGACGGTTGAGATTATTAAGGGATATGGGTAGTGGTACCGTCATAAGTGGGTTTCTTGTGTGGTGAGATAAATAAAATTAGCAATAGTCGTGCAATATTGTTGTAAAGAGACAAAACACATATTCTCACTATATAATTGATCCAGATCAGCCACAAAGTATGTCATAACATTCCTCGGAAAAAAAAGCTCACGTTGAAGAGAAAAAATATAAACTCGAAAAAGATAAAGTATTTGAAGCTCTCAGCTCAGTCCTACTCACCAATTTAGAAAGACAAGAAAGAGCAAAAGAGTGCGATAAATAAAAGAATTGGACCTTAATCAATGTTAACCATGCCCTGCAAGACTGAGGCGAGCGAAATTTCATCATGAGGAAGCGGTTTGGGAAAATATCAGCCAATTGCTGATCCGTAGGGCAGTGTAATAATTACACAGTGCCTTTGCCAACTTGGTCGCAAAGAAAGTGATGACGAATCTCGATATGCTTAGTGCGAGAGTGTACACTGGATTCTTAGATAGAGCAATGGTTGATTGATTATCACAGTATATGGGAACAGTGATTGAGGATGCCATAGTCAGCGAGTTTAAATTGCAACCAAGAACTAGGGCACAGCATGCCGCGGCTGCAAATATATTTAGCTCAGTAGTAAAAAGTGAAATAGAAGATTGCTTCTTTGAGAACCAGGACACCGGGACATAGAACAAAAAAGTTGAGCGCAACCAGAAGTACTCTTGCGATCCGTAAGAGAGCCTCCAAAATCAGATCCGTGATGCGCGTAAAGTAAAGGAGGATCGTACCTGATAAACCAAACCAAGATTAGATGTACGTTTTAAATAACGAAAGAGTATTCGTTTTACTGTCTGTAGATGAGAGTATGAGGTTCCGCTTGAAAAGCGAGCACAATAACAAACATTGTATAGCAGATCAGGTCAACTAGCAAGGTACATCAGTGATCGAATCATCGCACGATATGAAGTGGGATCAATGGTTTCAGCATGAGTTTCAAAAACCAATTTTGATGGTGCTTGACATCGGTGTGGCCAGGGATTAGCAGAATCTGAACCAAACTTGGTAATCAGTTAGTAGCATACTTTCCTTGCCAGACATATGTATGAGTCTTGGTCTGACGAATCTATGGGCCGAGAAAGAATGTGAGCTCACCCATACTGCTGCTCATTGAAAACTCTTTAGTATAACTGATTCAAAGGACTTAGATAAGTCCAGACAGGTGGAGCAGAACACGATATCATCAACATAGATTTGAACCAACAAAATATGAGATTCGTGAGACTTGAGAAATAGAGTGCAGTCAACTTGACCACGAGTAAAACCTTGTTGAAGTAAATATGTGGTGAGACGTGCATACCACACCCAAGAAGCTTATTTCAAGCCATAACAAGACTTCTTGAGAAGATAAACCGCATCAGGGTTAGACTGATCAACAACCCAGTTGGCTGAGCAACATAAACTTCTTGTCAATATAGCCATTAAGTAATGCGCACCGTTGACATCCTCTGATTAAAGGTAATGCTTTATGAGCGGCATAAGCCACAAGCATATGTATTGCTTCCAACCTTGCAACAGGAGCATACGTCTCGTCATAATTAATACCTCTTCCTTTTGATTGTACCCTTGCACCACTAACCTAGCTTTATTCTAGGCGACATGACCATCTGCGTCAAGCTTGTTCCGATAAACCCAGCGAGTACCAATAACTTCCTTGTGGGTGGGTCGTGAGACCAATGTCCACACATTATTTCTTTTAAATTCATTCAACTCCTCTTGCATGGCCAGAATCCAATCTGAATCAACGAGAGCTTCCTTTATATTGCGAGTTTCAACTAAGGACAAAAATCCTTCATGAGCGCAGAAGTTGCGAATGGAGTTCCTAGTAGCTCTTCCGGAATGTAGATCATAAAGAAGATTGTCTAAGGAGACACCAGGGGCGCGACGATGAGGAATGACCGTGTGTGGTGAGATTTCCCACGGAAGGTGAACTTGGAGATCCATCCGATTCAGTTGTTGTATCGAACTCTATTGGAGGATTGGTTTGCATGGGAGATTCATCAGTATGCGTGGGTGTTGTGAGGTGGAAGATGGGGTAATAGTAGATCCAACCTAAGATGTATCAGGTGCAACTTGAGTGGAGGGTGGAGGAGAACCGAACCGAATCCGAATCATCTGAGTCCAGAGTACCCTCGATGCTCAGCTCAGAACCGATGTTTTGAGGATTACGAAAGCTGAAGTTGGTTTCACCAAAACGGACATAAATGGATTCTTCAACAATGAGAGTACTCTTATTCCACACCCAATAAGCTTTACTTGTAGTAGAATAACCTAAGAATACACCTTCATCTCCTCGTGTGTCAAACTTGCTCACATCCTGTTTCCCATTGTGAAGAATAAATCAACGACAACCAACAACTTTGAAATGGTGAATAGATGGGGGTCTTTCTTTCACCAGCTGATATGGTGTGTTATTCAATATTGGCATAATCAAGGCGCGATTTAGGATATAACATGCTGTGTTAATAGCCTCTCCCTAAAAACTGGGTGCCAATCCACTTGCATTCAGCATCGTACGGGCCATTTCCACAAGGGTGCGATTCTTCCTTTCAACGACACTGTTTTGCTGCGGTGTACGAGAGGCCGAGAAGGTATGTATAATGCCTTGATCTATACAAAATTGTCGAAAGTGCTGATTAACAAATTCTGTACCATTATCATAGTGAATGGTACGGAAAAGTAATCCCAATTGTCGCCGAATCTAAGTGCAGAACCCTTTGAAGAGATCAAATGTGTCAGACTTACTATGGAGTAGATAAATCCATGTAAATCGAGAATAGTCATCCTGTAAGTTCGTAATGTAAAATCAGAAGCCTCAGTACGAGACTAACAAAGAGTAGAAACGAGACAGAAAGTGTTTTAGAAGAAAAATTCTGCTACCAATCTTATTATTGATAACTTGAAAACTCCTCACCTGATCTGTTCAACACTTTGAACAATCACTCTCTCGTCTAATTCTAGACAAAACGTTGATTACTATCAACAACTTTCTTCTTTCTCAAAGACTATTTTTTACAGTAGAAGCTCTACCTTTTCTGATGTTTTTGTTGTACATTTATACTACTTGGAGGCAGATAACAACCTCCTAAATATCTACAAAAATCTTTATCTAAAAATAATATAAATACAAACTAAAAGATCCTAAAATATCTCTAAACTGTTTCCTAGTATAATGCTAGCACCTCTGATTTTACTCCTGATTATTGAGTAAATATTCTATTAAGATCTTCTAAAGGCTGATTGTAGAGGTTGTTGAGAATATATAGGCCAGCCTTGGTCTGGTAATTTTGCCACATCAAAAATATTTGGTAAATATGCATTTACAATTTCCCCCTTTTTTATGTGAGCAAACTTTGTATGGTGAGATAATGTAGCATTCCCCTTCAAAATATGCATTCCCCCTTAAAACGAGCATTCCCTCTGAGGATGTTAAAACCTTGCAGCATTTGAAGGAGATTTGGTTAATCAAGTAACATATTCAAATTATCCACCATATTTCCCCTTTTGCGAAATCAAAAAATGGTACTAAAAAGTATATCTCACGAAGTGTAAAATAGCATGCAAGATCATCAAAATGGCATTTTATACAAATTCATGCATAGGAACACAGAACATAACGATAGGCTGTCCATAGAAAAGGAAATGAATAGGAATAAAAGTGTTGCTGGGTCAGGCTACGGCTGACTAGGAAGTTGGCTATCGAAATTAAAAGGCAATAAGGGAAAAGATCAACACATACCTCAAGAATAGCTTCTTCAAATTTCTACATCTGCTAAGGTAGACAGGCCAGAAGCTCTGAGGGTTGTGAAGACACACCCAAAGCCTTTAGCGGTTGTTTAACAATGCACTGACCATCGTTCAGTTCAAGACTCATCTTGGAAAGAGTTAGGGATCCAATCATGATTATGATCCAGAGGCGTAGACATGACAACATGCAGAGGTATAACATGAAAAATTATTTATGTGATCTTGTGCAACATAAGGTACATCATAATTGGGCAAGACTGATATTATGAATCTCCGTTTGTAGGGTGTTGCATAATTCCTTTATTTCTTCCCACTAAACCTCGGTCTAGTCTTAGACCGGGTTGTTTAGCCTTGTGCTGAAGCAAATCTAGCATCTGATGTTGGATAATGCTTTTACAACCAGAAGCGAATCACCCCTTTTTTTATGTTACTATTCGAGAATCCTTTATGGGATAGGAAGAAAAGACTAGCAAAAATACCAGTATGAAAGCCATTGGTGAGGTAAATTGTGTGCAACAAAGAAACTGCAAAAATGGTACGGGAATCTTGTAGAGAAAATGGTGAGTGAAAAGTGACCAGCGAAAGTGGGTTTTATGCTGAGGGGACAGTTGGTCAGGTAGAGATAACCGGAAAGATAAGTGGTGGTAATAAATGGATAGTGCCACCAGATGTTCAATGTTCCAACTTAGAATTTGATCCAGATCAGCCAAATTAATAATCAAGAAATTCCACGGAAAGAGAAGTTATCCTCACTTTATTATGGAGTTGAATGAAATAATAAAATATACGTCACGCTCCACTCACTCTAAAGTACCAATTTTGATGCACACAATAGAAGTCAATACGATAAATAAAAAGAATACACCTTTGTCATCATTGAGCATCCACAGTGCAAGACTGAATGAGGATAATGTTTTGTGTGGGAGAGCTTTGGTGAAAGTGCTTGACAATTGTTGATCAGTGGCAATGAGGGAGATCCACAATATTCTTACCAACTTGATTTTAAGAAAAGTAATGACGAATCTCAATATGTGTAATCAAGGAATGTTGAACTGAATCCTTCGTCAGTGCAATACTGAAGAGCGTATCGTAGTAGATTGGCACAAGAGACTAAGGAACGCCATAGTCAGCCAATTGATATTGAAGGTAAAGGATATGGGTGCATCAAGCAGTAGCAACGATATATACCGCTTCAATGTGGGAGAGTGCAATATGTGATTGCCTCTTAGAAGAACCAAGACACCGGGCGTGAACTGACCAATTTGAGGTAGAACCAGAAATAATTTTTTTATCAGTCTCGATCTGTGAAAGCTTTTAGGAAGAAGGTAGATCCTACATGAAAAACCAAACCAAAGTTAGTAGAGTATGATTTCCTTTCATATGACAAGAACATCCAAACTCCATCAACCGCCAGTTTGGAACTTTATTATCATGAGAAGAGAAAACAGTTAGTGCCGCTTAGGAACCCATTGTTGTCTAGGACGTCTAAGATTGACATAAAGCTAAGCATATTTAACAATATTAGACTGAGCAAGTCGAGCATTCTTGCGTTGAAGCTTATGACATGAACGAATATGGTGATCATGTATATGAAGTACTACACTCTACCCTTACATGTGAAGTAACATTCATAGCAGTTTTATATGAAGTTCGAGAAATAGAAACACTAGGATATCTTGTAGGATCAGCCCTATTCTGTGAATTTTGTTTCTGAGGTAAAACATTAGACGTTAACGAAGTAGTGCCATAAAACCCTAGACCAGCACATCCTTGATTAGGTCGACCTACCATTTCATTAAGTTTAGCTTTTCCTTTATACTAAGAGGGACTTTCCAAAGTCATAATGTCTAATTTTCTACTAAGTGCATCACATTGCCTTTGTAGATCAGCATTATCCTGACGTATCCACTCATTATCAGCTTTGAAAGATTGAATTTCCTTTTTTGTCCACTCAGGAATAGAACTCAGTTTAGTACTGACAGGTGCAGTAAACGTGGATTGAACAACCTTAGCCGAGTTTAATACTAAATGAGATGCCAACTCCTTATTTTGTTCTTTCAAAACAAATCTATCTCTTCTTTTAATTTACTAATCACAATAAGAGACTTCGTGGCATGTTCCTGTTTCGCTTCCAAATCCCTAATTTTGAAAGAGCATCTTTCAACATATCAAACACTTGTGACTTAGTAGAACTATCATAAAAATCATTCAAGCTTTGAGAACTTACCTGATCCCTTATGAAGGATTGAAGTACCTTATCTCCAGCCATCAAACACATAGTCTCATCATATTTTGCAGTGTCAGTATGAGACCGATGGATTGCAGTCATAAAAAAATGTGCTTCATTGCTATCTTTGCCATCTGATTCAGCATCATCCTCCCCCCACATGGAAGTTTCCATGCGTGACTCACATCCTCGATGTTGTGAAGATCTCGATGGTAAAGGGCAATCCTTTATCAAATGTCTTGTTTTGTGACATCGAAAACATTCATACTTGTTGGTATAATACTCACGTCTAGACTTTCCACCTTGATAACTTTTTCTACTAAGAATGCGCTTTAGTCCTTGTGCTAGCATATTTATCTCATTCTTCATGTCATGATCACAGTCCTAGTCTGGCGTTTCGACAGATTGCTTTGCCATGAGCGCGAGATCCTTGTGCACCACTACATTTTTTCATTCATCTTGCTTTCGTGAACTATCAGATCTGAACACAATTCTTCAAATGACATAGATGATAATTCTTTCATTTTCTCAAGAAGTGAGGTATAGTTAAGCCAATCCTTGGTTAGTGAGTCAAGAAATCTATCATTAATAGTCTCATTAGAAAGAGTTACCCTAACCATTTTGAGTTCCATAAGCACTTGATTGAACCTTTCCTCCGTCAGTGCTAGACTCGCGCCCTCTGACATCTTGAAGTAGCTAAACTCTCGTTGAAACTGTTTCTCTTTAGCTTTGCGGATTGATTCTGTTCCTTGATAAGCAATCTTCAGAAATTCACATACTCCTTTTTCCGTTTTTATACCAATACCCTTCCTTGATCTTCATCGGATAAGGAGGAAACAAGAATGCGAAGAGCTTGTTTATTTTTGCTTAAGAGATTTTCATCGACTTCTGTCCATCGATCCTTGTGTTTGGTCTGTCTCTCACCTTCAACAATGACAGTAGGTTTGTAATCTCCTTGCATCACCACCTTCCAAACCTTGTAATCTACGGACATCAACTGAGCTTCCATCTGTTCGCACCACTTGGGATAACTGAATTTCATTTACCTTGATGCTTTTACATAATACGAACTCATCTTTCACGATCTACCCAGAAGTGTTAACCTCTATATTGGGTAAACCTGCTCTGATACCACTTGTAAGTTCGTAATGTATAAAATCAGAAGCCTCAGTACGAGACTGACAGAGAGTAGAAATGAGAAACGAGACAGAAAGTGTTTTAGAAGAAAAACTCCGCTACCAATCTTATTATTGATAACTTGAAAACTCCTCACCTGATCTGCTCAACACTTTGAACAATCACTCTCACGTCTAATTCTAGACAAAACGCTAATTACTATCAACAACTTTCTTCTCTCTCAAAGACTATTTTTTACGGTAGAAGCTCTACATTTTCTGATGTTTTTGCTGTACATTTATACTACTTGAAGGCAAATAACAACCTCCTAAATATCTACAAAATTTTTATCTAAAACTAATATAAATATAAACTAAAAGATCCTAAAATATCTCTAAATTGTTTCCTAGTATAATACTAGCGTCTCTTATTTTACTCCTTCTGATTAATGAGTAAATATTTTGTTAAGATCTTCTAAAGGTTGATTGTAGAGGTTGTTGAGAATATATAGGCAAGCCTTGGTCTGGTAATTTTGCCACATCAAAAATCTTCGGTAAATATACATTTATACATCCACGATTACAAATATATATTGCTTGCCGGCTCGAGTCATGGTCCGCATAGGTCCGACTAGATCCATGTGTACAAGCTCCAGCACAACAGAAGTTGATACAACCGCCTTTGGAATGTGAGGATATCGAGTCTGCTTGTTTAAGAGACAGATACTACAAGGATCCTCTTCATGTAATACTGATGATGGTAAGCCTTCAACAATATTCTGTGACCGCAGTTTGTTGATCAACCTAGTGTGAGCGTGACCTATTGTTGATACCACAGGTTTGTACTGACGGTGGAAACTGTAAGATAAGTGGCATCCAATTCCTAAGAGTAAATATCTACCAAATATAAGTTTCCCCGTCGGTATCCTTTCAATAACGGTGCTCCACTAACCGTATCTGAAACTCTAAAACCATATGAATCAAATGTGATGGTGGAGGGACCTTTGTCGCAGACTTGAGAAACACTAAGTAGGTTATGCTCAAGACCATCAACCAAGCAAACATCTTCTACAACCGTTCTTTCACCAATAGTTCCTACGGCAATGATGCGACCTTTCCCATTATTTCCAAAAGTGACAAAACATCCATGCTATCCTTCTAGTTCATGGAATAACGTATGATCTCTAGTCATGTGGCGTGAACAACCACTGTCCATGAGCCATAGATTGAATCCGTTTGCATACTCCTGAAAAAGAAAGACAAAACAAGATAATATGTCAAAGGCACTTGGGGACCCATTGTTGTTTGGGTCGTGATGAATACATATGGGCATATCTGACTGTATTATTACGAGTAGTTCTAGCATTTTTACGTTGCAGTTTGTGATACATATTAATATGGTGTCCTATAATATGACAGTAGCTACACTCTATAGACGTTTGTGAGTATGAAAGGATTTAGCTAAGGTGGGTCTATCCTGGGAGTACTGCCTTGTGTTTCGGAACTTAAGTGAGGTTGGTTCAGGTGCATGGAAGCCTAATTTTGTACGACTCTGGTTAGGCTTTTGAACTATGTCATTAAGTTTGACCCTTCCTGTATACCATGACAGATTTTCTAAAGTCATAATATGAATTCTTCTATCTAGTGTATCACATTGTTTTCGAAGACCAGTGTTATCCTGATGAATACGTTCATTGTCTGTCTTGAGTAGTTGTATTTCCTTTTCAGCCCATTCTGGATTATTACTCAGTTTACTATCAATGGGTGGAGTACAGGTTGATTGTACAACTTTAGCAGAATTAGCCACTATTTTAGCCACAAGTTCTTTTCTTTTTCTCTTTCAACTCAGTAACTTCCAATTCTGATTGTTTTAATTGACTTTCGAGTTTAACAGACTTGTTAAGCTTCTTTTTAAGAGAATCGATTTCTAAAAGAGCCACCTTTAGCGCATCGAATATTTTACTTGAGGTAGACTCTCTATATAATTCATCAAGGTTTGGAAGACTTACCTGTTCTTCTATGAGAGAATGATGTTCTTTGTCCTCGACCACCAGACACATGGAATCATCATAGACCGATTCATCAGAGTGAGATTGGTGAATCGCAGTCATGCAGTAGTGTGCTTCCACTTTTTCTGTTTGTTCTGGTTCCTCCTCTTCTTCACCCCATACGGCAGCCGCCATACGAGAATCTCTGTTTCTATACTGTGGTGGCTTTGATGACAAAGGACAATCCTTTATCATATGTCCCAGCTTATGGCATCGAAAGCATTCAATTTTACTGATGTCTATCTCACGTCTGTTGTTGTTACTTCCTCCCTGTCGTCCTTCCTTTCTTCTATTCAATATTCTCTTCAATCCCTGTGCCAGTAGATTTATTTCGTTGTCAACATCATCATCTAAATCTCAATCCATAGGTTCAGCAACCTTCTTAGCTTTAAGTGCAAGATCCTTTCTCTCAGCAGACGCACCTCCAAGGGTCTGTTCCTTCATTTTACTTTCGTGCACAATCAAGTCAGAGCACAGTTCTTCATAAGAAACAGAAAAAACTTTGTCCATCTTTTCCAGCATAGATGTGTAGTTCAACCAATCATTGGTGAGCGATTCCAACAACCTTTCATTGGTCTGCTCATTTGAAAACGAAGCTCCTACAGTTTTGATCTCCATTAGGATCTGGTTAAATCTTTCAATAGCAGAGATTAGGCTTTCTCCATCGCCCATCTTGAAATTATTAAACTCCCTCATGAATTGTTTTTCCTTTGCTTTTCTGATCGATTCTGTTCCTTGGTACGCAATCTTTAGGAAATCCTAAACTCCTTTTGCAGTTTGGATTCCTAAAACCCTTCCTTGATCTTCATCAGAAAGCGAAGAAACCAGTATACGTAAGGCCTGTTTGTTCTTACTCAATAGTTTCTCGTCATCTTCAGTCCATTGAGCTTCTGGCTTGTCCTGGGACTGTCCATCCACCGTAACAGTTGGCTTGAAATCTCCCTTGGTGACAACTTTCCACACCTGTAGTCTACAGACATCAGTTGTGCTTTCATTTGCTCACACCATTTTGAATAGTTTAGTTTCATCAATTTGGGTGCCTTAACATTGTACGAACTCGTCTTCACGATCTACCTTGAAGCGTTGGCCTCGTTAAGAAGGTAAACCTGCTCTGATACCACTTGTAAGTTCGTAGGGTGTTTCCTGAAAGATCAGTACATAACTGAACTAATGATCGAGTAAATGTAATAGACGAAACAAGAATAAAAAGAAAACTCGGCTACTAATCTTTCATTAATAGCATGAAAAACTTCTCACCTGATTTGTTCAACACTTTTAACAATCACACTCAGAGAATTACTCTAGAACCTAAAACTCAATCAACAATGACTATCAATGTTTATCGCTAATTCAACCAAGGGTATCTTGCCTAAATCGCTCGTCTTTTTTTATCTGGAAAGCGTACCCGTATACAAGCCTATACAAATATATATACAAACTAAATCGGTGATAAAATCTTAACAACTCTACTTGATTTCCTACTAAAGATATTTACTAAGAAGAGAGAAATAAGGAGCAGCAAATCGTAACAACCTAACAGCTAGAGAAATATACTCGCGGCGGAGGTTAAGCGGGCCTATTTATCGGATCCTGTCCCGCTGAATGTAGAGCTGACAAAGCAAAGAGTTTGCCACACATCAAATACCATAAGTGTATAGAATATATACATTTACACCTTTACTCCTAGAATTCACTTCAGGACAACGATGAATTAGCTAAATGCAGCTTGAGATTCAACGTTTACCTTACCTGTTTCAACAAGCTCACCAACAAACATCTTTGCAATTCCTGAATCACAATTGTCATCGGCATATGGATATCTTTTGGTAGCCAATAAGACTCACTAGCTACTGCATATACAACAACACAGCAGATGTAGAAAGTCAAGGAGCAGCTTCTTAGTGGAAAGAAGACCACACAATCCAAATTCATGTGTTTCTAGAGTAAGGTTAATCAGAAAACAATAAAAAGCACATACCCTTTTCATTTTGGATTTTTCGAAACCTGGTCTTCTGAAAGATTCATACCTACTATCTGTTCCTCTGGAAACTGTGATAAGATAGCCCTGTAAGAATTTTACAACGTCATAACTAGCAACCTCACATAAACTAAGTAGGTGATTGCTCACTGCATCTTAGCCATTTTGTCAGGATCATCGGTGGATGGTAACTTAAGCTCCATATCCACATGAAACCGGAAGGGGGAGTAGATTTGTGTGCAAGTGGCAGATTTGTCAACTTGTACTCTTCCAACTCACAAGGAGTAGTTTTTTACATCGTATTTTGCTTTTATGTTGAATATCCAAAATGCAAAAAAAAAAAAAAATCATATTGGAAAAGATAAAGTGTTATCTACATCATACCAGACCAGCTCACTATGAAAATGTTGGTAATTTTCTTTTCTCAGAAAAAAGAAACAAACAAAAATTGGCGTACTAACTTAAATCAAAAACATCATGATTATGAAACAATGAGAAGTGCGAGTCCTCCTAAGACGAAGCGCTCATGTGAAGAGCACAAAGAGGCATATGTGCCACCTTGAATACGAATTAGAGAGTCGTGTTCCCTTCTCTGCGATGACTCCATTCTTCACTACAGCAATCATATCTGCGTCTTTGATTGTGGATAAACGATGTGCCACCACAACAGTGGTGCGGTTCACCATCACTTTGTCCAATGCGTCTGAACGATTTTTTCGGATTCAGCATCAAGTGCATAGTGGCTTCATCAAGGAGTCGTATTTAGGGCTCTTGATAATGGCTCTAGCTATTGCCACGCGTTGTTTCTGACCACCTGACAATTGGGTTCCACGCTCACCAACCACGGTATCATACCCCTGTAATTTATTGGGTTTATTGTTAACTTGGGTAAAAATTGACTACTAAACTTGACTAGAATTGAAAGAAAAAAATGGAGTATATAGCTTACCTGTTGCAAAGAGCTGATGAACTTGTGTGCATTTGACAACTCTGCAGCAGCTATGATCTCAGCTTCAGAAGCGTCTCCTTCCTTTCCGTAGGCTATGTTAGCACGTATCGTGTCGTTGAACAAAATAGGCTCTTGACTCACAAGTCCCATTTGGTGCCTCAACCATTTCAGCTGCAACTTTTGAATTTCAACCCCATCAGAGTGATATGGCCCGAATCAGGATCATAGAATCTCTGCAATAGAGAGATGACAGTTGATTTCCCGCTACCACTTTCTCCAACTAAAGCAACCGTCTTGCCAGCACGAATGGTCAAATTGATGTCCTGGAAAATCTGTATATCAGGTCTTGTGGAATTTGAAGCTCACATGCCTGAGTTCAATTTCCCCTTCACATCCTCAATGGTCATACCAGACTGATCACTTGAGTCTATTTCAGACTTGCGATCAATTGTAGCGAATATCGAAGCAGCAGCGGCCTGGCTTTGCTAACATCTGGACCGAAAGAACTTGATTGAGAAATACCAATAGCCGCCATTGCCAAGGCAAAAAAAACACCTTGAACACATTATCAAATGTGGTGACGCCATGTCCCACAAACTGAGCTCCTGCATAGAAGCACAGTGCATACACCAAGAACAGTAATGCATTTGAAACCCCAAAACCAACCCCCACACGAAACAAGCCTAATCCCAGCCTTCTTTGGCCCTTCACACCTGCTTTCATACAGCTTCATTACCTTCTCTTCAGCACAGAACGATGCAACTGTCCTTATGCTCCCGACTGCATCATTAGCCACTTGGCTCGCATATTCATATTCTTTCTTTGCGTCCCGCGCTGAACCCTGTCATGAACTTCATCTGGATGTCCCACTTAATCCCCACAAGAGGTATTATTACAAGGATAATCAATGTCAACTGCCAGTTTGCCGTAAAAGCAATCACCAGACCAGTCACCGCAGATGCAGAGTTCTGAACAAGCAAACCGAGTGCATCCCCTACCAGACCTCTCACAGATGCTGCATCAGAAGAAAGCCTTGCACCTACAGTACCGCTCGAGTTTTGTGGGTCATCAAACCACGAAATCTCCATGTGAATCACTTTTCTCAAAGCATATTGATCTGATCCTTTCACTAACTTACAACCAGCAACCGCAAAGAAATAGGTCCTAGCAGGATGTGCTAACATGGATGCAACACCGAGGGCTAGAAACATGAGAGCCCAGAAATTGGAGTCCTTACGCAGTTTATGTGGCGGTTCGAAGAATGTTTGAATCACACTGGATATTAGTAATCCGTACACTGGAAATATGGCACCGTTGGCAATGGCAGAGATGGATCCAAGGATCAGCACAGGAATTCAGGCTTGTTGAGAGATGCCAGTCGTCCAATGGAGACATTTGGGCATCATGATCATCATCAGTTGTCGAAGTAATAGCACCAGTACCGCCGAGGTCATCAACTGTGTCAGATGTATCTATGGGTACTCCGAACGCATTGGATATAGAGTGCCTTCTACTACTGATACTCCCAATTCTCCCCGACGATCCTCTACTGAGTGATCGCAGTGACATGGATGAATTTCCTCCACCTTTTTTCTCAGCCTCCTTTCTCATCTCCTGCAACTTTATTAGTTGGGAGTATGGACCTTCGGGATCCTCCAACAGTTCCATGTGTGTGCCTTTCTCAACCACTTTCCCTTGATGAATAACAGCAATCATATCAGCATTTCTGATTGTGCTCAGACGATGGGCCACAATCACAGTAGTTCGATTGACCATGATCCGGTCCAAGGCCTCTTGCACAATCCTCTCTGACTCTGCGTCTAGTGCACTTGTTGCTTCATCAAGGAGCAGAATTCTCGGGTCTTTCAAAATTGCTCTTGCTATGGCTACTCTCTGCTTCTGTCCTCCAGATAGCTGAGTTCCGTGCTCACCAACTAAGGTGTCCAGTCCCTGGAAAAAATATTGGATTGGATCAGTAAGACTATAGAGATAGTAGAATAGTGAAAGTAGAAGCAGAAGCATAAAACGATGAAAAGGAGAGAGACAGGGCAGAGAGGTTGTTTTTGAACCTGAGGTAGTTTATCAATGAACTTGGAAGCATTTGCAATCTCAGCTGCAGCTTTAATCTCTTCCTCTGTGGCCCCATCCTTCCCATAAGCAATATTTTCCTTAATAGAAGAGGCGAACAAAACAGGCTCTTGACTAACAAGCCCAATCTTTTGCCTTATCCACTTGAGCTGAAATTCCCTGATATCAAACCCATCAATGAGGACCTGACCAGATTCTGGATCATAAAACCTCTCTATTAGACTAACAACAGTTGATTTCCCACTCCCGCTTTGACCAACAAGAGCAGCAGTTGTTCCACTAGCGATAGCTAGAGAGAATCCTCTAAAGATGGGCTCATCTGGCCTAGCTGGATAGCTAAAATGAACTTCCTTAAGCTCAATATCACCTCGAAGGTCATCCAGTGTTTTCCCCTTGAGGTCAGACACATCAATATCTGGCTTTCGTTCAATTGTCTCAAACATCTTGTAAGCTGCAGCCTGCCCTGCTGAAAATGCAGTGAGACAAGGGGACCCCTGGCCTAAAGACCTAGTAATCAAAGTAAAAAATAATAATAAAGACCAACCAAAAGCAAGTTAGAAAGATTCATTAAGCATTTGCTAATTATACTGATTGAAAACAAGAAGAAGAAATGCCAACCAACTCACATTGATCCGATCAAGACTGCAATGATGACATTAATAACATCACCCCCTGAATAGTCTCTCTCGATTATCATTTTAGCACCGAACCATATAGCCAAAGCATAACTGGCAAATACTGTAAACATGAGAAATCCAAGACCCGCTCCAGTTGCCAACCCTTCTTGGACACCTGAACTGTAGGCTTTTAGAATAGCCTTATTGTAAGCTTCCACGGCATGCTTCTCCCCAGTGAATGAAGCAACCTAAGAGGAGAAAAAGACATATCATTATATATCGATAGCACAAACAGAGAGGACTAGAACTAGTTTTTGTAAAGCAACTTACAGTTCGGATAGCTCCCAGGGTCTGCTCTACAACAACAGCCGCCTGTGCATAAGCAGTTTGACCTCTACTCGATAGCTTAGTCAATACTACAGACATAATTGATCCAGCTATAACCATAAGGGGAATACTAGCCAACATGACAAGGGTAAGTAGCCATCCCTTCACGAATGCTATTACGAATCCGCCTATGAATGTTGCAATAAGCTGTATGAATTTGCCAACCTAAAGTATAATTAAGCAGAGAAGTAAGTAAAGCGTCCAGAAAAGTTATAGCTAGCTAGCTAGTGTATGGAATTAATCTCATCAAGAAGAACCTGGAAAATCATCTGAATACCTACCTTCTCACCCATGGCATCCTGATCAGAACCGTATCACCAGACATTCTACCAACAACTTCACCAGTGTTGGTTTCTTTGTCAAAGAAGGCAACATCTTGGCGCAGTATATTACTTAGATAAAGGTTTCTTATTCTTGCAGCCTGTTTCTCCCCCGTGACCATCCAGCAAGTTACCTCTGAAAACACAATATACAGGTAATTAATGTAGAATAAACACCCCACGAAAATCAGCTTGTTATCTAATAAAACGAAAAAGTAGTAAGTAAGAAGATACTATTATTATGCCCTTACGAAGAAATGCTGCAACGGCAACCCCTACGGCCAAGTAGACAAACTTTAGAGCCACTGTACGCATCAAGAGGGTTAATACCAACAAAACAAAAAATACATAGATCGGCTTGAACAGAACAGTTACAAGGAAGAAAACTTTGAATGACAAAGACTTACCTGAGAAACAGCGTGGACGACTTTAGCTTTGTCCTGATTTTCTCCAAACGCGTCAATGAGTTCACCAAAAATGAGAGTCATGAGAGGCAGGCAGACACCATTCGCCACAGCACCAATAGTGCCAATTATCATCAACCTTTGTCAGTTGAATCCGCAAAAGCAAACAGCTTATAAAATGGAACTGAATTAACTTTCTCCTTGGTGTCATCCCCGGTTTTGTCCTCTTGCTTTCCTATCTTCGCTGCTGAAGTGGTGGCTTCAGTATTATCCATTTGGTTTGACATACTTGTGTCTCACCCCTACAATAACAGCAGGTCAGCTCGCGGACAATGAATTAAACTCGGGGTGAAAGAAACAGTGAGAACTACTTCATGATCTCAAAATGATCTCTTCTCTCTTGATTCTATATCCAATCCCCGCACATCCTAAATATATACGTCGTCGTCTTTGACTATTAGTATCGATTATAAATTGTGAAGTTCTTCTCACTCACTAAGGGGGAAAGCAAAGTATTGACCAAGCAATAGATTATTCGAAGAAATTGACCAAAAAAAAAGACGTGGAGAAGAAGACAGAATCAACGGTCGTTATGTTCGTAGTGGACAGAAATTAGATCAGAGCAGGGAAACAAAAAAGTGGGAATAGAAGAAACTTACTACATCCGTACCCGTCAGAGATTGTCCATTTGCTTTTTGGCACCTTTCCACTTCAATATTAAATATATAGATAAAATAATTTTTGAAAATATGGTTTACTAATATATATTTTTTAACATAAGATTCCATTATAAAAAAAAAATTTATAAAATATATTATTTTACATGTTAAAATATTGAAGTCAAACGACAAACTCAAATAGTAATGGGACAATCGAGGACGGAGGGAGTATGAAAAGTACATACGAAGCCGGGCAGAGATCAGAAGCAGCAGGAAGGAATGTGATGTGCTATGCAGGGACTTTACCAGGAAATGTATAGAGCACTTTTCTCAAAGTTCCAACCAATTATACAGTGACAGTTGTACTCTCATATTTTTTAAAGAAGATTAATCTACCGTTCGCACGTATCGAACGGGCTCATAGTAGTACTATGTAATGATTCCAGGCGGGAGGCGGCTATGAGCAGCACTAGGGACCGCGCCAGTCCACGATGACGACACAAGAACCATTCTGTTGATTCGCGGTAATAACAAGAGGCGAGAGGGCTAAACAGAAGAAGCACTATTCTCCCTTCAAAAGTGGAGGACAAGCAATATTTGATGGTTGTGCGTCTTTTTCATGGCAGGTCGGCGGAGAAAAAGGAGGCTGGAAATTTGATTTATAGTTCTGTCAACTGTGCATCTCCTGATTGCATTAAAAAAAGACGGTATGGAGAAAGTGGTGGCATCAATATATTGCTTGTGAAATGGAAAAAAAAGAAGCTTAAGCAATCTATTTTTTTAATCCGATTTGGTCTTTGATTACGTAAGATAGTGCGTCGACCCTTACTTCATCGTATTCGTTTCAATAAAGCGTTGGAGCTTGGAGGAGGCGTGTGTTATGAATATAAAAAACACCTTGTCAGTTTGAAAAAATTTCCCCTCTCAGATTCGATTTGGCGAAGGAAATTCGGGGAAACTCCAGTATAAGTTACTCTCTCCGTCCGGTTTGTTTTTTTATGGCACGTTTTTCCACTTTAATATTAAGCATATAATATAAAATATTGGAAAATTACAGTGCCCACCCAGGAGGTTTGGGGTTTAACACTGCCCACCCACGAACTTTGAAAATTAACACTGGCCCACCCATCAACTTATATTGTTTTTACTTCCGTCACCATTTTACCACACTTCCATCATTTGTTATATAGTTGACCGTCAACTTATCTTGGACCAAACAGTATATCCCTTTCTTATTTTCCCCCGCGGGGTCTTCATCCTCCGATCGCAGACCACGACATCGCCACCACTAACCATCTATCATCATCATCTCCACCGTAACACGCCCGAGTACGACTGCACCTCTATCATCACCGCACCAAGTCTTCGTCGTCATCTCCATACGCCTCGACACCATCACGCCACTCACCACAGGCCCAACACACGCTCTCACATCAGACCAGGAGGACGCCATCGCCTTCACCACCGACGCCACATCATTCTCATTCCATTCACGACACATCCTCATCGACGCCCCATCCACACCGCCATTCAACCACTGGCCTCGACTCGTCTTCGCTCTCCATTCACCATCGCAACCACACTCAGGCCATCACCGTATCACCATCGACTTCATCATGTACTCACACCACGACTCGCATTGCCGCATCACATCTCACGCCTTCGCCATCGCCTCTGAAAACCTCATCACCATCGACCACGCTCACCGCCGCAACCATTCAAACACCGCGTCGACCAAAATAATCTTCATCGACACACACTGTCTGCATCATCAGGTCGTCAATTCATCCATCATCGCCATCAACCTCACACAGCACCACCGTCATCCTCCATCTCCAACTCCATCGACACCGACGTACTGCTTCATTCCTGGGCTTCTCCACGCCATTCCACTCACCGCCATCATCTTCATCCACGAAACTGTTAAACACCAGCATCGGAGGAGCTCGCTTCTCCATTGGCACCACCGCATTCCCGCCACGCCGCCGTCATCCATCAATGTTTCATTGTCGGTCGAAGCGAGGAGGAACAGGGACGAGAAAGATAGAAGAAGAATCGGTGAAGAAATAACAGAGGCGGTGAACCACAGCATTTAAAGAATCGACACAAGAAATTCAAGAATCATTCGGGACTACGAAGAATCTCAATACTCCAGCGACGGAATAAGTTAATGATCAAGAAGAGAGACACGATGAGTCGGGCGAGAAATTGGATAACAAGAAGAACGCCAACGACAGTGATAATACTACTAATGAAGTGAAAATGAATGAGGAAATAGTACCGGAAGATTGTGATTTATTCTCAGGTGAATGGGTGTTTGATAATGTAACACATCCGTTATACAGAGAAGATGAGTGTGAGTTCTTGACGGAACAAGTGACGTATATGAAGAATGGAAGGAAAGATTCTTTGTATCAGAATTGGAGATGGCAACCTAGAGACTGTAACTTGCCAAAGTACGTACGTACGTATGCGTAAATTGATTTCGTTTTTCAATTGATTGATTCAGCATGCGATGCGATTTATCTCTAGTATATATATATTTCCTTTCAGTCTGTCACTCTGTGGTATGATGATAATTGATTGTAAATAAATTGATTACAGATTCAATCCAAAGGTGTTAGCAGAGAAGCTACGGAACAAGAGATTGATGTTCGTTGGAGATTCATTAAACAGAAACCAATGGGAATCAATGGTGATTGATGTTCGTAGCAGAGAAGCTACGTTCTATTTTATTCATCTGGGCTGGTGCTGATGATGTTACCAGGCATCACGAAGAAGAAGGGAGGAGAACGTCTGGGACTGTCGAAGAAGGGAGGAGAACGTCGGGACTGTCAAAGAAGGGAGGAGAAATTTAAATTGTATTCTATCTGTTTGGTCAAAATAAAACAATTGGTCAACTATTAACAGATGTGGACGGTAGAACACAAAAAGGATGACGGATGATATTGTTATAAAAACTGATGGGTGGGCAGTGTTAAATTCAAGAGTTCGTGGGTGGGCAGTGTTAAACCCCAAAACCTCGTGGGTGGGCACTGTAATTTTTCCAAAATAATTTTATAAAACTAAATTTTGTAACATATAGTTTAGCATGTAAGGATTCATATGCAAAACTTAAATTTTTAAAATTAATTTATCTTATATGTTAAAATTGAAGTCAAACGACATGTCCAAATAGTAAACAGGACGGTCAATTCAGGACGGAGGGAGTAAAATTTTGGCAGCAAGTGGGTCTTTGGCAAGAGTTGAAAAATAGACGATTCACGGAGATTAATGTGAAGTTACAAAAGTTGATTTTTTGCCGCAAATTTAGAGAAGCCTTCTATAGTAGCAATAGAGCTGATCAAATGGCGGGCGGGCCGGGTTCGGGTCGGGCTGACATTGAATTTTAAGTCTGAATGGGTTTATATTTTTGTCCAAGTCCGTTTTTAAATTTTTTGGGCTGGGCCGGGCTAGGCCCGGACTTATTTTAATCTTTGCCATTGTCCGACCTGTCCGGCCCGGTTTTATATTTTTTTATAATATTATTAGTTTTTTTTAAAAAATATATAGACTATATATATATTAATATATATTAAATATAATATGAATATATGTTGTATGTAATATTAATAGATATTATATATAATTATTTAAAATTAATTTAAATATATACTTCCTCCCATTTTTAGTACTTTATTTTCTAACTCTAGCATAAGAATTAAAGAGAAAAAATTTAGACTATTTTACCCTTATTTTTGCATTAAGAATTGAAATAATTTGAAATTAGAGTTGTAAAATAAAAGATGGGATGGTAGAATTGGAAAGTAGATCACAAAAAAGGCTAAAACATCTTCTATTTCGAAACTAGTGAAAGAATCCAACAAATCATATATTGAAAACAAAGGGAGTATTATATTATATATATATATATAATAATAAACCGGGCCGAGCCGGGCTTAGTTGCGAGCCTAAAATTTTGCCGAAACCGAAACCCGGCCCGGTTTTTCATTCAGGCCTGATTTGTTGTCCAAACCCGCCCGGAATTTTTTCTGGACGGGCTTTTCGGACTTTATTTCCGGGCCGGGCCAGGTTGAGCCGTCGGGCCGGGTTGGGCCGCGGGGCCGGGTTAGTGTTGATCAGCTCTAAGTAGCATCCTAGTTTGAATGAAACTTTTTGTTTAAATGATTACAATATTCTTTACTTTTCATCTCTAGGTATTCATGTCTCTGATAGAGTTAAAAATGTAACAAGTATAAATACGGTGATGGATCCATAAAACTTATTTTTTTTTTGTGTCATAGTTTCTTGCATGACATTCTTAGTTTGTAATGGCTCCATCTGATGCACTAGGTCAATTACCACAGAAGGCTCCCTCCGATGCACAATAGCCTTGCCTTTTTACTATGAGGACTTGTATGCTAAAGATTTCACACCTCCGCCAGTGTCCCGTCTTGAACCCATTGATCAAGATTGCGCTTTTTCCCCTTGCAACAAGTGGATGCTCTCCAACCTTCATTAAAATCAGAAGGGCATTTGGGTCCATATCATCTACGGTATACTAGGTTTCATGATCGTCAATAGTGGAAGGGCTTCATACACATGTAGTACTGTGTGGCTTCGAAGCACCAGCTCCCCCCATCTGAACATCATGATCAACACTATCATTGTTTTTATTAGATGGCCCCGCTTCCGTTACTGTCTCTTTCCCCACAAGGCCATAGATGTATTTCCAAAATTCGTCATTGTCCACTGAAAAACCCTTGCTGAAATACCCCAAACTTATTAAACATGGATTAAATATCTAATCACATTAATTAAGGCCTAAACATGCCTTAGAAAATCAATTGAGAACAACAGTGGTCAACACAAAACAAGATGTTGCACCCTTTGACTGTTAAGGGTAAATAAATACCCAAATGAACTATGTAGGACCCAAAATTTGTCCTAAGCATATTAACACATTACTAAACATATTATGATTGTTGGGCAACACTCCAACACAAAGAACAAGCACTTTCATGCTTCAAGGTCAAAAAGGGCAAAAATGTGCTCTAAGAAACCTTAAAGGTCTAATGACCTCTAAATGATATAAAATTGAGTTACATGATCAAATATCATTTAAGAAACACAACAAGACCGTTGTCAAAGAAAACAGAGCTCAGAAACACCAGGCAACACAAAATGTGCGCTAAAACTCCTTAAAGCACGTTTTTGTGAAATTGTCTTTTAAATTGGTTTTAAATGGGCTAAAAGGTTATAATTACCTTTAAATATAATAAAATATCATATTATATGATATTAGGAATTTAATTCCAGAAATTTACGAATTTTTACAAATTTAATATTAAAATATTAATAAAACCCTAATGTGGGGCCCGTTTGGGTCAAATTGACTAAGTTGGTCAATGTTGACCATTGACCACGAAATGGACTACATAAAATCAGATAATTAAGTCTCTTAACAGACCAAGAGACAAGTCCCATGTGACAATTAAATGTAGTCCTTTACTTTTACATAAAATAACAAAAAAGACAAACTTTACCTTATAAAACAAAAAAAGTGGGCTCCACTTACCTTACCCATGTGAGCCAGCCGAATTGGAGCCTCCACTTGCTCCTCTTCCTCCTTGCATTTCGGTGCTCCAAGCTGGTACAAGACAAGAGATGAGTCACCTTACAATAAACGAACTAAAGTAACATTATTTATCTCCATTTTCATTCAAAATTGGCTCCAATCATGCCCTACCTTTGTCAATCAAGGACGGCTGCCCTTGTCATTGTCTCCTCCTTGTCTCCACCGAATTTACTCATCAATTATCAATTACAATCAGACTTGATGAGTCACCAACTCAATAATGACATAAAATATTCAAAAAAGTGCTTTAAGGCAATATTAGGTCATCCTCCTTCATTTCTCCTCTTCAGCCGAGGTTGCTCTGTCCTTGAGCTCCCTTTGGCTCCTCTCCACCGTAGGTAAGAGTTCCAAGCACCATTGATGAGATCTCAAGCTCTAGGTAAGCTCCTAAGGCATAAAAATGCCCATTTTCTTCATCTTTCTTTCCATTTTCGATTGATCTACACTCCAACCTTTTCTATACATCTATGTAGAGTGATTTGGAGGTTAAAGGAAGTATTGGTTTCGTACATAACCAGATCTAAGGAGGAAAGTTCAAGTCTTGACCATTTAAGGTAAAAATGTGCTTTAAGCTCATAACTTTTGATTCCCTTCAAGTTCGGCTGTGAAACTTTGTTCCTAGCCTTATATTCTTCTCCTTTTCATGTGGAATCAGTTGGTTAGCCATTTGGAGCAAGGGTGGCCGAGATCCAAAGAAATACCCTCTTTTAAGGCATTTTTCCAAGGTAAAACCTGATAACAAGGTAGCTTGTTGAGATCTAGCTGTTTCCTATGTCAATATGGTGGATCTAACACCTTGTGGTGTGTTTGATTCAGGTCGAAACCATCTTGAACTCTCCTTGCATTTTTAAGGTGATTTTTTGCCTTAAATCTTACATTAAATTACTTCTTATGGTTAGATCTTTCTTGGAGACTAACTAGGCCTTGTTTCTGTTTGAAACATGCAAGAGAAGCTTTGGAAATTTTATCTAAGGCTGGCTGAATTCAAACAAGGATTATTCAAGCTAAATCAAGGTATAAATCACTTAAACATTAACTTTACTAAGTTAAAATGTTCTAAACTATTTCTATACCAATTTCCGTGAGAGAACATGGTAATAAGGTCATTTTTGACCTTAAAATGTTTAAAGAAATGGCTTAGTAATTTATCTAAGTGATCAAGTAACATAAATGTCAAATTTAAGACATTATGTGGAAGTTTGGTAATTAAATGGAAAGTGTGTGGTGAGGCCGAGAATTATAAGTGTTTTTGGGACATTTATGTGTAATTTATTTTGCAAGACAATGTTTGTAATAAGGCCATGTATTTTAGGCCATTTTATTTATGCAATTACAAGCTTTTAATTAAGTTTAAGTAGTATAAATGCATTACCGAAAATAAATGGGTCTTAGGTATAATTAAATTAAATTTGAGGGATTTAGAATAATAAGGCCAAAAATTAGAGGTAAAAAGGATTTAAAATAAAGTTTATAAGATTTTATAAAGTTTTGAGATTAAATGGTGAATTTTAGAAAGTTTGGGTACTAACCGTAATTATAAGGAAATATTAAGGTGGTCAACATTGACCATATGCTAGGTTTTGACCAAATAAATAAGTTAGATAACTTATTTAAGGTTTTATAATAAGTTATGTATTTAATGGTAATATTTTTTATAACATATGTGGTAAATATGTTATTACCAAAAATAAAGGGTGTACAATGGCATTTTAAAACACCCATGGGCTATTAGGAATTTTTAGGAATTTATTGGGTTGTTTTTGGAATTAAAATAACTATATATGTATAATATATAGTTATTATGTCATTATGACACTTTGGAGAAAAATAGATGGTGGAATGGTAAATACCAAGAGTATATGGGTTAATAAGGATATTTATAACCCTTTGGTAAAATTTGGAGATTTTTAGAATTATATAAGAGTGTCTATTGAGATATGTGTATAGATATGATTTTAATGATATGGTAAAACTATATGTTATAAATAGAGCCAAATGGCAATTATAGAATAGCACAAGGGCTGTTCGAAATTTACAAAAAATAACCATAGGTTATACTTCTTTTAAGTTAGAAATGTTATATTGAATGGTATATATAACATGGTAAAAAGAAAGGGGTGATTTTGTAAATAAAGGAAATTATGGTTTAAGGAAAAGTATAAGGTTTAATATATGCCTACGAGGCAATATACAATAGTTTTGTATAAAAACTATAGGAATAAATTAAAGGGAATAAAAATATCATATCAAATGATATTAGAATTTGGTATAACATTACATAATGTTATGTGGTCAAAAGGGAATTTAAATAAATTCAAGGGCTATACCGAATTAATAAGAATTGGAAATGAATTTTAGACTATGGTCTACAATGTCATAAATGTTATGACAATTATATGGTATTAAGGTGGTTTAATGGAATTAATATAAGGAAGGGTACTCACATAAAATGATGTGACAAACTATAAATAAATGGGATTTATAAACTAAGGTGTTTATGGAATAAACCTTAGGAGTTGTAATTATACAACATAAAATGTTATATGATATTTGGATAATAATCTTAATATAAGTTGTATAATATAATACAACTAATGGGGATAATCATCTAATAAAGGATGATAAAATGTAACATAAAATATAAGAGTCTATGAAACTCATGAGAATTACCTACGTGGTAAAAATATATATACATACACAAGAATAATGTATATAATGTGGATATATATATTTTTTGGTTGAAAACCATATGATTTAAGGTGGTGGTTATTAAAAAAAATAAATATAGTTACGAACTATAAGTTATGAATTTTAGAATGCAATATAATATAAGAATGCATGCATACATGAACTATAGGTTACGTACCTAAACTAGATGTGGATAAGATTAAAAGAAATATAAGGAATTAAACTTAACAGTTGAAATAGTTTTGACGTACGCGTTTTAAGTAACAAAGTCGACTGTTTTAGAAAAACCTGTAACAAACAACTGTAGAAAACAGGGGTGAACTGTCGGGGTTACTTATAATTCGGAAATACCGGATGTAGTTAGTCATGGAGACTGACTTATAGTTTTATTACCGTTTAGAGTATACTTCTGACAAGGACGCTTGACGAGCTAACGGACTACACGGAGCGTAGGATCTTGCTGATTCATACTCCACCGTAATACAGTCAGGGTGAACGGTATGTAAAGGGGTTTGATCCGAGTTGTCCTAAGGTTGCTCCTTGGGCTCGGATTTGGTTGATATAACTTGTATGTTGTTATGTGTCTCTGGTTGTCTCTGAGGGCTTCCTCAGTTCAGGCTTCTGTGCGATCTGTGATAAGATTGTTTGTCTGAATGTGTTAATTAATATGCATGAATTGTATATATAGCTGCTTATTATTTACTGTTGTTGAGTTAACAGTATTGGTTCGTATATATGAACCTATATATATAAAACGAACTAGCGGCTATGGTGCTATCTTATATGAAATATAAGGAACGTAAGTAAAACGTTGTAGCACTATGATAATAACACATACATATTATCTGAGACTTTTGTACGGAGCATTGGCCTTTTCTATACGCCGCTCTCGTATCTAACACTGGATCCCGAGTTTAAACTCCGGATTGGACTAATGACCTTGGTCTGCTGTGTTAGAAAATTTGGTAATGCGATGCGATGGTATAATTAATTAATTAATGGAATGAAAGTAAATCCAAGAGGATGTGGCTCTTGGTGCGCGCTGTGATCACAAAAACGATACCAGGATGTCCGCGTACGGGTCCGTAAGTATCAAGAAAATTTCCCGTGAGCTAGAATGGCTCGTTGGTCGGAGACTCTACCGTTGGAGTGGCTACTGCCGTGGGTGACCCGCCATAATATATGGGTAACTAGAGACATGTCGTTTTAACGAGACATTGTCACTAGGTATAACTGAACAACTAAAACAATTGAGACTTATACAGTGGCGAACAATACCATGGACGAGACTTAATACTTGTTTATTATTCTCGTTGTTTCGCTTTGTTGTTCATTGGTTATACTTGTGTTTATTTTATTGTGTGTTGATGGTTGGATGGAGCCTACAAGGCTAAGGTAAATCAAATATGAAAACTGTACGCTACGGCGAATGTACATTGTACATTATATTGTTATTACTCGATACGTTCGATATATAAATGTTGTATGGAATATTAACGAATGTTTGGATATTTGGATGGATGGTTGAATGTTTATGGATATTTGGATGGATGGTTAAATTTATTATGCATGTTTACTACAGTATTGAATATAACTGTAAAATGGTAAAGCATGAAACCGATCTAATAATAAGATGGTTAAAATGACAAGTGACCATTAGGGTCCAGGCCCGGCATACTCAGCGTCTATCGCTGATACTACACCATTTCAGGTTGTTGATCATTGTCGGAGCTGAAGAGCAGGAACAGGGTAATTGGAGATGTTGTATATAGAATGAAGATGGTGTATGGTCTTATGGTAAGGTTATGTATTTTTCAGGATTGGGTAGACGCTCACTTGTCGATGTTTATGATTTATGGATTTAGTGTGGTGTATAGGAATTTCTCGTTATCACTGCGGTTAGCAGTTTGTTCATTTGGAAGTTGGATGTAGTTTGGCTACGTTGCTCGCATGGGCGAGTAATGGCCGGTGACACCCGTGTGAGTTTTGTAATTGTTATTTATTTTTCCGCTGCGAGACGTTTTATTTATTGCTACGTGAGGATTATATCGTGATTATGGAGAGGGGTGTTACAAAAGTGGTATCAGAGCGGAGTACCGCTCTGATGACGAAATAGGTTAAGACAGTGAGCTTAGGACTTGGGAAATATTGGGAACTTTGGGAAGTACGAGACGATTCGTCTCAAAAGATATTGTGGTCTAGTAACGCAAATGCGTGATAGGCTAGCCTTAAGACAATTCAATATCTAACTGTTTGTAAACGGTAAACTTACCGAGTATTTATTTTACAACTGTACTACAGATGTTTGGTGGAACTAGAGGGCGTGGTACTGGTAGAGGTGGAGGCGTTGACCCCGGCATTACAGGAGTTTGCTGAGACGGTTGCAGCCATTCTCTTGCACAGCTGGGTACTCAGATGGAAGAACACCACCCACCCCGCCACAGCCCAGGGAAACGAACTGGCTAAAGTCAGTTACAGAGACCCGACCGGGGAACCACCCTAGCTTTTGCCACCTACATATTCTGGGGAACCAGACCCCGTAGCTTTGAAACGTTACATCGTTGAACATGAGAAAGCCTATGAAGCTTTACAAGTACCGGACGACAAGAAGGTCGCCATTGCTGCTTTCCATCTGAAGGATGCAGCCAGCACTTGGTGGAGGTTGGTCAAGGACCATCACCTGGCTACGCCCGACTTTTCGTGGGACCCTTTGTCGAGTTGCTGAGAGGGAAGTACTACCCAGCACATCTCAAACAGAAGAAGCGCCAGGAGTCCGAGACACTGACCGAGGAGGTCTGACCGTGGATGAGTATTACGCTCGATTCATTGGTCAGCTGGACTTCATTCCCGGTGTGGATTACTCAGAGACCGTGAAGGTCGAGAAGTTCCGGGGAGGACTATTATTTCGCATTCAGATGGCGATGGTGCTACCCTCTACACTACCATCCAAGTACCAACATGAAAGCCATAAGATTCTTTACTTACTACACTACCAATTAACTTTGTGAGAACTTACCAAGGAGATTCCAGGAGTGTTATGAGGCTGCCTCGAGGACGGAGCTAAAGCTCCAGACTCGGGAAGAGACTCTAGGGGCAAAGAAAAGGAAGAACCCTGAAGGAGAGTCTGAGGGTGGAGGAGCATCTCCAGGCGAAGCCAGAAGAAGGGAAAGTAAGGACTTATCCCACTCTAAAGTTTACCATAATAAATACCTTAGGAATACTAACCCGAAACCTTGTACAGGAAATTCTTTAAAAAGAAAGGGCAGTAGGGCCACCAAGAAAGAAAGGCAAAGAGCCCGTCCTTCAGTTGACCGGCCCAGCTATTGATGCTAAGCCTCTAAGATCTGCACCTCCTAAGGGTGAGAGCACCTACCTCTTAAAATTCAAATATAACCTTAACCTTTATATCAACAGTTATTAACTTACACTCAAATACTACTATCAGGCACCGGACAGCCCCAGCGCCATTTTTACTGTAAGCGTTGTGGGAAGGACCACCCTGGGGTCGACTGCGAAGGCCGCAAAGTCGAGTGTCGGTGCTGCCACAAAGAGGGCCACAGGGAATTCGAGTGCTGGATGAACCCAGAGAGCCGTAATTACAGGCCACCAAAGAATACTCAGAAGACCTCAGCTGGAGGATCTGGAGTACCACGAGGCGGTCAGGATGGCCAGACATCTACTGATGCTGGAGCCCAGAAGGGCAAGGGAGTAGATAGGGCATGAGTGCCCTAACTCCATGAGACCGCTGGTGGAAGACTTTGCTTATTTACTATGTTGTGTACTTACCTTGGATGTTAGACAGATTTATGTTACAAGTATGTGGGAGTGTGTCATTGACCACTCGCCTTTTGTGTAAGACTTTAGGATTAGTTGTGTGTACTAGTACCAATAAGCTGTAAACTTTGACGGATAACATATAGGAACAGGATGTTAATGCTTACATTATCATGTAGCCTATACTCAAATGACGAAGAGTCAATGAGACCGGGAATTACTGAACCAGAATTTCCACCTGCATGGCGCACTTGCTATTGCAAGCGCTATGACAAGAAAACCACTGAAATTTCCATCTGCCTTGCGCACTTGCTACAGCAAGTGCAGCGACAGCAACAGTAACAACTACTGCAAATGCAACTGCAACAACTACTACTTTTAACCTTTATATAAAAAAAAAACGTTTTTCAAACTTTTTCATTCAAACCTTGAGATTAGAAACCTATGCAACCTTGGAAGGACCGTTAGTCCGACCACTGCAACTGGACAAATTATACAGCCACTGTCACTGTAAAAAAACCACACCAGTTTAAATGCGCAGGGATTTTCAGACAGGGCTTATAGCCAAATACCATCAGTGTATACCCGGATTGAATACTAATCACTACTAGTGATAAATGTTTAGTCCTTATGGACAAACATACCCTTTGTAGATGCACCACCGTCAGTGAGGATGGTTTGGAAGTGAAGAGCCAAGTTGCTCAAACTATTATGCAATCTGCAATGCATCCAATTACATGGATGAGGGGACATATATGAACTATGGATGAGATTTGATCAAAAAAAAAAACAGGGAGAAAAGGAAAATGTGTTGTACTCAATGAGAAAAAAAAAAGAGGAGAAACAAGTTTGCTAATATAGCACGGATTTTACTTACACCGAGTTGAATAATACTAGTCTATGATACAAGTTACCACGGTTGCCACAAAGGCAATATCACTCATTACAGGATAACTGATAACATGAACTATTAAAAAAAAAGAAGCAAGCAAAAAGAAGAAAAAAAAAAAGAGAAGAAAGCAGAGAGAAGAGAGAAAAAAAAGAAAAAAAAGGATCCATCAGAGGGAGATTGACAACAGAATACTTCACAACAACCGTGTGACAGACATTACCAGTTTACTAAACGAGTCATGGGACGACCGCACTCGTTAGGAGCATGTGGGCCTGACAGACTTATTTATGAGTTAGTCGGGTAAGTAGTAATGTATCAGTACGGTACCCCATGCAAGTAGACAAGTAGTGTTAGGAACACGAGAAGTAGTCAACTCCATTCTACGGACAGTAAGACGGACTACCTCGAAGATGGACGAGAAGAGCCGCAGTTAAACCAACGGGCTAGAAAAAAAAAGGAAAAGACCTTCAACAGAGAACAGTGGACAGTATACAGAGAAGACAAAGGAACCGTTAAGGACAGGAAACCAAAAAAAAAGCAACAAGAAAACCTATTATGGACGAAAATATGTAGAATCCTCATAAGGATCGAGTAATTCTTACAATCCAGAGGAAATCTACCAGATGATATGGACATAAACGCGTGACTACGCAAGGAGGAAAGATAAAGCTATATGATAGCAGATACCTTAAGCAAAGAACAATGGATTTGGAATGTACCACTCACAGGATAATTCGCACATCTTATCTGTTTGACTCATGAGATATTAGCTGTTGAGCGTTTACGCCTCTGCACTCTGTATGACTGAGTGTTTGGTATTGCACTCGTGCAGTTATTAATCTAGTGGGAACGCAGAAAGATAAAGTGGATATCAACACGAGTGTGTAAAAAAAAAAGAACTATAACAGTGTGTTACTCCGGAGCAAAACCACCAGGAGACATGATGACAAACATCATCGTTGTGGACATTTAGGCTGGTACGTCTTAGTATTACAAAGACAAGTGCAAAAGCACTAAGTACTAACAATGGCCAATGTCATAGTATACCTCAACTGAATATCAGTGAGACAAGACACACGCATGTATGCTAGTGATCCAAACAAGTGGATTCACAGCAATGGAAAAAAAAAGAAAAGCAAATTGAGCCTGTGTTCATGGGTCTGCACCTCATACGGAGCGAGTGGGCCCATTAGAATGAATTTGGGAGAGAGCACAAATTGTTTAGTGCCACATCCCTTACGAATTGTGGAGCCCATAAGGGCTAGAGTCACACCCGTCTCTCTGATATGAGGATAATCCACGAGTTGGTGAACTCTTTGAGAGCCAAGTATCCAGCGCTCCTTGTTGAGCGGGCTGTGTATACTTGTGGGGTACGGGGGCGTAACCCTTTTTAAGGGGGGTAGAGCCTCTTGGCTGTGCACATGTGTGCACTAAGTTTTGTTTGTTTAGTATGCATTGCATACAAAGAATTGGTGGTGTGCGGGGCATACGAGTTTGTTTGGTTAGTATGTGAATTATTTTGTATGCATAGCATACAGTGAATTGGTTTTGTTGGTTATGGTTGGTACGCGGGGCGTGCGTTGTTTGGTTTGTTTGTGTGTGAATGTACACTTGTATGTACGTATCTTACGAGATACTGTATGAATGTTGTGTCTACACCATGTGTGTAACACTTTTCCCTATGCTATTTGTGATATGTATTCATATTGCTTTATAGAATGATTACATATGGTATCGCCTAGATACGAAATGAATCATTAGATATGGAATGTGGAACAATGGAATGTTATGGACACCTCAGGAAGGTTGTCAGGACTTGTAGAACTGATAGGAAATGATGATGCTGATGGATCACCTATATCCATATATGATTGAACTAACGCCACAACGTGATGGCTATGTGCTGTATGAGCGCAATACGATGTGTGTAAATGATATATCACATAGATATACATTATGGGAATAATGGGTAGTTATACATTTATATACTTACCTATTTGATTAGAGAGACTTCGGGACGAAGTCTTTTTAAGGGGGGTAGACTGAAATACCCCAAACTTATTAAACATGGATTAAATATTAATCACATTAATTAAGGCCTAAACATGCCTTAAAATCAACTGAGAACAACAGTGGTCAACACAAAACAAGATGTTGCACCCTTTGACTGTTAAGGGTAAATAAATACCCAAATGAACTATGTAGGACCCAAAAATTTGTCCTAAGCATTAACACATTACTAAACATATTATAATTGTTGGGCAACACTCCAACACAAAGAACAAGCACTTTCATGCTTCAAGGTCAAAAAGGGCAAAAATGTGCTCTAAGAAACCTTAAAGGTCTAATGACCTCTAAATGATATAAAATTGAGTTACATGATCAAATATCATGTAAGGAACACAACAAGACCGTTTTCAAAGAAAACAGAGCTCAGAAACACCAGGCAACACAAAATGTGCGCTAAAACTCCTTAAAGCACGTTTTTGTGAAATTGTCTTTTAAATTGGTTTTAAATGGGCTAAAAGGTTATAATTACCTTTAAATATAATAAAATATCATATATGATATTAGGAATTTAATTCCAGAAATTTACGAATTTTTACAAATTTAATATTAAAATATTAATAAAACCCTAATGTGGGGCCCGTTTGGGTCAACATTGACTAAGTTGGTCAATGTTGACCATTGACCACGAAATGGACTACATAAATCAGATAATTAAGTCTCTTAACAGACCAAGAGACAAGTCCCATGTGACAATTAAATGTAGTCCTTTACTTTTACATAAAATAACAAAAAAGACAAACTTTACCTTATAAAACAAAAAAAGTGGGCTCCACTTACCTTACCCATGTGAGCCAGCCGAATTGGAGCCTCCACTTGCTCCTCTTCCTCCTTGCATTTCGGTGCTCCAAGCTGGTACAAGACAAGAGATGAGTCACCTTACAATAAATGAACTAAAGTAACATATTTATCTCCATTTTCATTCAAAATTGGCTCCAATCCATCATGTACCTTTGTCAATCAAGGACGGCTGCCCTTGTCATTGTCTCCTCCTGTCTCCACCGAATTACTCATCAATTATCAATTACAATCAGACTTGATGAGTCACCAATTCAATAATGACATAAAATATTCAAAAAAGTGCTTTAAGGCAATATTAGGTCATCCTCCTTCATTTCTCCTCTTCAGCCGAGGTTGCTCTGTCCTTGAGCTCCCTTTGGCTCCTCTCCACCGTAGGTAAGAGTTCCAAGCACCATTGATGAGATCTCAAGCTCTAGGTAAGCTCCTAAGGCAAAAATGCCCATTTTCTTCATCTTTCTTTCCTTTTTCGATTGATCTACACTCCAACCTTTTCTATACATCTATGTAGAGTGATTTGGAGGTTAAAGGAAGTATGGTTTCGTACATAACCAGATCTAAGGAGGAAAGTTCAAGTCTTGACCATTTAAGGTAAAAATGTGCTTTAAGCTCATAACTTTTGATTCCCTTCAAGTTCGGCTGTGAAACTTTGTTCTAGCCTTATTTTCTTCTCCTTTTCATGTGGAATCAGTTGGTTAGCCATTTGGAGCAAGGGTCCGAGATCCAAAGGAAATACCCTCTTTTAAGGCATTTTTCCAAGGTAAAACCTGATAACAAGGTAGCTTGTTGAGATCTAGCTGTTCCTATGTCAATATGGTGGATCTAACACCTTGTGGTGTGTTTGATTCAGGTCGAAACCATCTTGAACTCTCCTTGCATTTTTAAGGTGATTTTTGCCTTAAATCTTACATTAAATTACTTCTTATGGTTAGATCTTTCTTGGAGACTAACTAGGCCTTGTTTCTGTTTGAAACATGCAAGAGAAGCTTTGGAAATTTTATCTAAGGCTGGCCGAATTCAAACAAGGAATTATTCAAGCTAAATCAAGGTATAAATCACTTAAACATTAACTTTACTAAGTTAAAATGTTCTAAACTATTTCTATACCAATTGCCGTGAGAGAACATGGTAATAAGGTCATTTTTGACCTTAAAATGTTTAAAGAAATGGCTTGTAAATTTATCTAAGTGATCAAGTAACATAAATGTCAAATTTAAGACATTATGTGGAAGTTTGGTAATTAAATGGAAAGTGTGTGTGGTGAGGCCGAGAATTATAAGTGTTTTTGGACATTTATGTGTAATTTATTTTGCAAGACAATGTTTGTAATAAGGCCATGTATTTTAGGCCATTTTATTTATGCATTTACAAGCTTTTAATTAAGTTTAAGTAGTATAAATGCATTACCGAAATAAATGGGGTCTTAGGTAAATTAAATTAAATTTGAGGGATTTAGAATAATAAGGCCGAAAATTAGAGGTAAAAAGGAGTTAAAATAAAGTTTATAAGATTTTATAAAGTTTTGGGGTTAAATGGTGAATTTTAGAAAGTTTGGGTACAACCGTAATTAAAGGAAAATATTAAGGTGGTCAACATTGACCATATGCTAGGTTTTGACCAAAATAAATAAGTTAGATAACTTATTTAAGGTTTTATAATAAGTTATGTATTTAATGGTAATATTTTATAACATATGTGGTAAATATGTTATTACCAAAAATAAAGGGTGTACAATGGTATTTTAAAACACCCATGGGCTATTAGGAATTTTTAGGAATTTATTGGGTTGTTTTTGGAATTAAAATAAACTATATATGTATAATATATAGTTATTATGTCATTATGACACTTTGGAGAAAAATAGATGGTGGAATGGTAAATACCAAGAGTATATGGGTTAATAAGGATATTATAACCCTTTGGTAAAATTTGGAGATTTTAGAATTATATAAGAGTGTCTATTGAGATATGTGTATAAGATATGATTAATGATATGGTAAACTATATGTTATAAATAGAGCCAAATGGCAATATAGAATAGCACAAGGGCTGTTCGAAATTACAAAAATAACCATAGGTTATACTTCTTTTAAGTTAGAAATGTTATATTGAATGGTATATAACATGGTAAAAGAAAGGGTGATTTGTAAATAAGGAAATTATGGTTTAAGGAAAAGTATAAGGTTTAATATATGCCTAAGAGGCAATATACAATAGTTTTGTATAAAAACTATAGGAATAAATTAAAGGGAATAAAAATATCATATCAATGATATTAGATTTGGTATAACATTACATAATGTTATGTGGTCAAAAGGGAATTTAAATAAATTCAAGGGCTATATCCGAATTAATAAGAATTAGAAAATGAATTTTAGACTATGGTCTACAATGTCATAAATGTTATGACAATTATATGGTATTAAGGTGGTTTAATGGAATTAATATAAGGAAGGGTACTCACATAAAATGATGTGACAAACTATAAATAAATGGGATTTATAAACTAAGGTGTTTATGGAATAAACCTTAGGAGTTGTAATTATACAACATAAAATGTTATATGATATTTGGATAATAATCTTAATATAAGTTGTATAATATAATACAACTAATGGGGATAATCATCTAATAAAGGATGATAAAATGTAACATAAAATATAAGAGTCTATGAAACTCATGAGAATTACCTACGTGGTAAAAATATATATACATACACAAGAATAATGTATATAATGTGGATATATATATTTTGGTTGAAAACCATATGATTTAAGGGTGGTGGTTATTTAAAAAAAAATAAATATAGTTACGAACTATAAGTTATGAATTTTAGAATGCAATATAATATAAGAATGCATGCATACATGCAACTATAGGTTACGTACCTAAACTAGATGTGGATAAGATTAAAAGAAATATAAGGAATTAAACTTAACAGTTGAAATAGTTTTGACGTACGCGTTTTAAGTAACAAAGCCGACTGTTTTAGAAAAACCTGTAACAAACAACTGTAGAAAACAGGGGTGAACTGTCGGGGTTACTTATAATTCGGAAATACCGGATGTAGTTAGTCATGGAGACTGACTTATAGTTTTATTACCGTTTAGAGTATACTTCTGACAAGGACGCTTGATGAGCTAACGGACTACACGGAGCGTAGGATCTTGCTGATTCATACTCCACCGTAATACAGTCAGGGTGAACGGTATGTAAAGGGGTTTGATCCGAGTTGTCCTAAGGTTGCTCCTTGGGCTCGGATTTGGTTGATATAACTTGTATGTTGTTATGTGTCTCTGGTTGTCTCTGAGGGCTTCCTCAGTTCAGGCTTCTGTGCGATCTGTGATAAGATTGTTTGTCTGAATGTGTTAATTAATATGCATGAATTGTATATATAGCTGCTTATTATTTACTGTTGTTGAGTTAACAGTATTGGTTCGTATATATGAACCTATATATATAAAACGAACTAGCGGCTATGGTGCTATCTTATATGAAATATAAGGAACGTAAGTAAAACGTTGTAGCACTATGATAATAACACATACATATTATCTGAGACTTTTGTACGGAGCATTGGCCTTTTCTATACGCCGCTCTCGTATCTAACACTGGATCCCGAGTTTACAAACTCCGGATTGGACTAATGACCTTGGTCTGCTGTGTTAGAAAATTTGGTAATGCGATGCGATGGTATATAATAATTAATTAATGGAATGGAAGTAAAGCCAAGAGGATGTGGCTCTTGGTGCGCGCTGTGATCACAAAAACGATACCAGGATGTCCGCGTACGGGTCCGTAAGTATCAAGAAAATTTCCCGTGAGCTAGAATGGCTCGTTGGTCGGAGACTCTACCGTTGGAGTGGCTACTGCCGTGGGTGACCCGCCATAATATATGGGTAACTAGAGACATGTCGTTTTAACGAGACATTGTCACTAGGTATAACTGAACGACTAAAACAATTGAGACTTATACAGTGGCGAACAATACCATGGACGAGACTTAATACTTGTTTATTATTCTCGTTGTGTTTCGCTTTGTTGTTCATTGGTTATACTTGTAGTTATTTTATTGTGTGTTGATGGTTGGATGGAGCCTACAAGGCTAAGGTAAATCAAATATGAAAACTGTACGCTACGGCGAATGTACATTGTACATTATATTGTTATTACTCGATACGTTCGATATATAAATGTTGTATGGAATATTAAACGAATGTTTGGATATTTGGATGGATGGTTGAATGTTTATGGATATTTGGATGGATGGTTAAATTTATTATGCATGTTTACTACAGTATTTGAATATAACTGTAAAATGGTAAAGCATGAAACCGATCTAATAATAAGATGGTTAAAATGACAAGTGACCATTAGGGTCCAGGCCCGGCATACTCAGCGTCTATCGCTGATACTACACCATTTCAGGTTGTTGATCATTGTCGGAGCTGAAGAGCAGGAACAGGGTAATTGGAGATGTTGTATAGAAATGAAGATGGTGTATGGTCTTATGGTAAGGTTATGTATTTTTCAGGATTGGGTAGACGCTCACTTGTCGATGTTTATGATTTATGGATTTAGTGTGGTGTATAGGAATTTCTCGTTATCACTGCGGTTAGCAGTTTGTTCATTTTGGAAGTTGGATGTAGTTTGGCTACGTTGCTCGCATGGGCGAGTAATGGCCGGTGACACCCGTGTGAGTTTTGTAATTGTTATTTATTTTTCCGCTGCGAGACGTTTTATTTATTGCTACGTGAGGGATTATATCGTGATTATGGAGAGGGGTGTTACAAAAGTGGTATCAGAGCGGAGTACCGCTCTGATGACGAGAAAGTAGGTTAAGACAGTGAGCTTAGGACTTGGGAAATATTGGGAAACGTTTGGGAAGTACGAGACGATTCGTCTCAAAAGATATTGTGTCTAGTAACGCAAATTGCGTGATAGGCTAGCCTTTAAGACAATTCAATATCTACTGGTTGTGTACGGTAAACTTACCGAGTATTTATGTGACATACTGTACTACAGATGTCTGGTGGAACTAGAGGGCGTGGTACTGGTAGAGGTGGAGGCGGTGACCCCGGCATTACAGGAGTTGCTGAGACGGTTGCAGCCGTTCTTGCACAGCTGGGTACTCAGATAGGAAGAACACCAGCCCACCCGCCACAGCCCAGGGAAACGAACTGGCTAAAGTCAGTTACAGAGACCCGACCACCTACATATTCTGGGGAACCAGACCCCGTAGCTTTGAAACGTTACATCGTTGAACATGAGAAGGCCTATGAAGCTTTACAAGTACCGGACGACAAGAAGGTCGCCATTGCTGCTTTCCATCGGAAGGATGCAGCCAGCACTTGGTGGAGGTTGGTCAAGGACCATCACCTGGCTACGCCCGACTTTTCGTGGGCTTCCTTTGTCGAGTTGCTGAGAGGGAAGTACTACCCAGCACATCTCAAACAGAAGAAGCGCCAGGAGTCCGAGACACTGACCCGAGGAGGTCTGACCGTGGATGAGTATTACGCTCGATTCATTGGTCAGCTGGACTTCATTCCCGGTGTGGATTACTCAGAGACCGTGAAGGTCGAGAAGTTCCGGGGAGGACTATTATTTCGCATTCAGATGGCGATGTGTGCTACCCTCTACACTACCATCCAAGTACCAACATGAAAGCCATAAGATTCTTTACTTACTACACTACCAATTAACTTTGTGAGAACTTACCAAGGAGATTCCAGGAGTGTTATGAGGATGCCTCGAGGACGGAAGCTAAGCTCCAGACTCGGGAAGAGACTCTAGGGGCAAAGAAAAGGAAGAACCCTGAAGGAGAGTCTGAGGGTGGAGGAGCATCTCCAGGCGAAGGCCAGAAGAAGGGAAAGTAAGGACTTATCCCACTCTAAATTGTTTACCATATTAAATACCTTAGGAATGCTAACCCGAAACCTTGTACAGGAAATTCTTTAAAAAGAAAGGGCAGTAGGGCCACCAAGGAAAGAAAGGCAAAGAGCCCGTCCTTCAGTTGACCGGCCCAGCTATTGATGCTAAGCCTCTAAGATCTGCACCTCCTAAGGGTGAGAGCACCTACCTCTTAAAATTCAACTATAACCTTAACCTTTATATCAACAGTTATTAACTTACACTCAAATACTACTATCAGGCACCGGACAGCCCCAGCGCCATTTTTACTGTAAGCGTTGTGGGAAGGACCACCCTGGGGTCGACTGCGAAGGCCGCAAAGTCGAGTGTCGGTGCTGCCACAAAGAGGGCCACAGGGAATTCGAGTGCTGGATGAACCCAGAGAGCCGTAATTACAGGCCACCAAAGAATACTCAGAAGACCTCAGCTGGAGGATCTGGAGTACCACGAGGCGGTCAGGATGGCCAGACATCTACTGATGCTGGAGCCCAGAAGGGCAAGGGAGTAGATAGGGCATGAGTGCCCTAACTCCATGAGACCGCTGGTGGAAGACTTTGCTTATTTACTATGTTGTGTACTTACCTTGGATGTTAGACAGATTTATGTTACAAGTATGTGGGAGTGTGTCATTGACCACTCGCCTTTTGTGTAAGACTTTGGGATTAGTTGTGTGTACTTAGTACCAATAAGCTGTAAACTTTGACGGATAACATATAGGAACAGGATGTTAATGCTTACATTATCATGTAGCCTATACTCAAATGACGAAGAGTCAATGAGACCGGGAATTACTGAACCAGAATTTCCACCTGCATGGCGCACTTGCTATTGCAAGCGCTATGACAAGAAAACCACTGAAATTTCCATCTGCCTTGCGCACTTGCTACAGCAAGTGCAGCGACAGCAACAGTAACAACTACTGCAAATGCAACTGCAACAACTACTACTTTTAACCTTTTATAAAAAAAACTGTTTTTCAAACTTTTTCATTCAAACCTTGAGATTAGAAACCTATGCAACCTTGGAAGGACCGTTAGTCCGACCACTGCAACTGGACAAATTATACAGCCACTGTCACTGTAAAAAAAAACACCAGTTTAAATGCGCAAGGGATTTTCAGACAGGGCTTATAGCCAAATACCATCAGTGTATACCCGGATTGAATACTAATCACTACTAGTGATAAATGTTTAGTCCTTATGGACAAACATACCCTTTGTAGATGCACCACCGTCAGTGAGGATGGTTTGGAAGTGAAGAGCCAAGTTGCTCAAACTATTATGCAATCTGCAATGCATCCAATTACATGGATGAGGGGACATATATGAACTATGGATGAGATTTGATAAAAAAAAAACAGGGAGAAAAAGGAAAATGTGTTGTACTCAATGAGAAAAAAAAGAGGAGAAACAAGTTTGCTAATATAGCACGGATTTTACTTACACCGAGTTGAATAATACCAGTCTATGATACAAGTTACCACGGTTGCCACAAAGGCAATATCACTCATTACGGGATAACTGATAACATGAACTATTACAAAAAAAAGAAGCAAGCAAAAAAGAAAAACAAAAAAAAGAAGAAGAAAGCAGAAGAGGAAGAGAAAAAAAAGAAAAAAAAGGATATCCATCAGAGGGAGATTGACAACAGAATACTTCACAACAACCGTGTGACAGACATTACCAGTTTACTAAACGAGTCATGGGACGACCGCACTCCGTTAGGAGCATGTGGGCCTGACAGACTTATTTATGAGTTAGTCGGGTAAGTAGTAATGTATCAGTACGGTACCCCATGCAAGTAGACAAGTAGTGTTAGGAACACGAGAAGTAGTCAACTCCATTCTACGGACAGTAAGACGGACTACCTCGAAGATGGACGAGAAGAGCCGCAGTTAAACCAACGGGCTAGAAAAAAAAAGGAAAAGAACCTTCAACAGAGAACAGTGGACAGTATACGGAGAAGACAAAGGAACCGTTTAAGGACAGGAAACCAAAAAAAAAAGCAACAAGAAAACCTATTATGGACGAAAATGTGTAGAATCCTCATAAGGATCGAGTAATTCTTACAATCCAGAGGAAATCTACCAGATGATATGGACATAAACGCGTGACTACGCAAGGAGGAAAGATAAAGCTATATGATAGCAGATACCTTAAGCAAAGAACAATGGATTTGGAATGTACCACTCACAGGATAATTCGCACATCTTATCTGTTTGACTCATGAGATATTAGCTGTTGAGCGTTTACGCCTCTGCACTCTGTATGACTGAGTGTTTTGGTATTGCACTCGTGCAGTTATTAATCTAGTGGGAACGCAGAAAGATAAAGTGGATATCAACACGAGTGTGTAAAAAAAAAGAACTAACAGTGTGTTACTCCGGAGCAAAACCACCAGGAGACATGATGACAAACATCATCGTTGTGGACATTTAGGCTGGTACGTCTTAGTATTACAAAGACAAGTGCAAAAGCACTAAGTACTAACAATGGCCAATGTCATAGTATACCTCAACTGAATATCAGTGAGACAAGACACGCATGTATGCTAGTGATCCAAACAAGTGGATTCACAGCAATGGAAAAAAAAAGAAAAGCAAATTGAGCCTGTGTTCATGGGTCTGCACCTCATACGGAGCGAGTGGGCCCATTAGAATGAATTTGGGAGAGAGCACAAATTGTTTAGTGCCACATCCCTTACGAATTGTGGAGCCCAGAAGGGCTAGAGTCACACCCGTCTCTCTGATATGAGGATAATCCACGAGTTGGTGAACTCTTTGAGAGCCAAGTATCCAGCGCTCCTTGTTGAGCGGCAGTTGTATACTTGTGGGGTACGGGGGCGTAACCCTTTTTAAGGGGGGTAGAGCCTCTTGGCTGTGCACATGTGTGCACTAAGTTTTGTTTGTTTAGTATGCATTGCATACAAAGAATTGGTGGTGTGCGGGGCATACGAGGTTTGTTTGGTTAGTATGTGAATTATTTTGTATGCATAGCATACAGTGAATTGGTTTTGTTGGTTATGGTTGGTACGCGGGGCGTGCGTTGTTTGGTTTGTTTGTGTGTGAATGTACACTTGTATGTACGTATCTTACGAGATACCTGTATGAATGTTGTGTCTACACCATGTGTGTAACACTTTTCCCTATGCTATTTGTGATATGTATTCATATTGCTTTATAGAATGATTACATATGGTATCGCCTAGATACGAAATGAATCATTAGATATGGAATGTGGAACAATGGAATGTTATGGACACCTCAGGAAGGTTGTCAGGACTTGTAGAACTGATAGGAAATGATGATGCTGATGGATCACCTATATCCATATATGATTGAACTAACGCCACAACGTGATGGCTATGTGCTGTATGAGCGCAATACGATGTGTGTAAATGATATATCACATAGATATACATTATGGGAATAATGGGTAGTTATACATTTATATACTTACCTATTTGATTGAGAGACTTCGGGACGAAGTCTTTTTAAGGGGGGTAGACTGAAATACCCCAAACTTATTAAACATGGATTAAATATCTAATCACATTAATTAAGGCCTAAACATGCCTTAGAAAATCAACTGAGAACAACAGTGGTCAACACAAAACAAGATGTTGCACCCTTTGACTGTTAAGGGTAAATAAATACCCAAATGAACTATGTAGGACCCAAAAATTTGTCCTAAGCATATTAACACATTACTAAACATATTATAATTGTTGGGCAACACTCCAACACAAAGAACAAGCACTTTCATGCTTCAAGGTCAAAAAGGGCAAAAATGTGCTCTAAGAAACCTTAAAGGTCTAATGACCTCTAAATGATATAAAATTGAGTTACATGATCAAATATCATGTAAGGAACACAACAAGACCGTTGTCAAAGAAAACAGAGCTCAGAAACACCAGGCAACACAAAATGTGCGCTAAAACTCCTTAAAGCACGTTTTTGTGAAATTGTCTTTTAAATTGGTTTTAAATGGGCTAAAAGGTTATAATTACCTTTAAATATAATAAAATATCATATTATATGATATTAGGAATTTAATTCCAGAAATTTACGAATTTTTACAAATTTAATATTAAAATATTAATAAAACCCTAATGTGGGGCCCGTTTGGGTCAACATTGACTAAGTTGGTCAATGTTGACCATTGACCACGAAATGGACTACATAAAATCAGATAATTAAGTCTCTTAACAGACCAAGAGACAAGTCCCATGTGACAATTAAATGTAGTCCTTTACTTTTACATAAAATAACAAAAAAGACAAACTTTACCTTATAAAACAAAAAAAGTGGGCTCCACTTACCTTACCCATGTGAGCCAGCCGAATTGGAGCCTCCACTTGCTCCTCTTCCTCCTTGCATTTCGGTGCTCCAAGCTGGTACAAGACAAGAGATGAGTCACCTTACAATAAATGAACTAAAGTAACATTATTTATCTCCATTTTCATTCAAAATTGGCTCCAATCATGCCCTACCTTTGTCAATCAAGGACGGCTGCCCTTGTCATTGTCTCCTCCTTGTCTCCACCGAATTTACTCATCAATTATCAATTACAATCAGACTTGATGAGTCACCAATTCAATAATGACATAAAATATTCAAAAAAGTGCTTTAAGGCAATATTAGGTCATCCTCCTTCATTTCTCCTCTTCAGCCGAGGTTGCTCTGTCCTTGAGCTCCCTTTGGCTCCTCTCCACCGTAGGTAAGAGTTCCAAGCACCATTGATGAGATCTCAAGCTCTAGGTAAGCTCCTAAGGCATAAAAATGCCCATTTTCTTCATCTTTCTTTCCTTTTTCGATTGATCTACACTCCAACCTTTTCTATACATCTATGTAGAGTGATTTGGAGGTTAAAGGAAGTATTGGTTTCGTACATAACCAGATCTAAGGAGGAAAGTTCAAGTCTTGACCATTTAAGGTAAAAATGTGCTTTAAGCTCATAACTTTTGATTCCCTTCAAGTTCGGCTGTGAAACTTTGTTCCTAGCCTTATTTTCTTCTCCTTTTCATGTGGAATCAGTTGGTTAGCCATTTGGAGCAAGGGTGGCCGAGATCCAAAGGAAATACCCTCTTTTAAGGCATTTTTCCAAGGTAAAACCTGATAACAAGGTAGCTTGTTGAGATCTAGCTGTTTCCTATGTCAATATGGTGGATCTAACACCTTGTGGTGTGTTTGATTCAGGTCGAAACCATCTTGAACTCTCCTTGCATTTTTAAGGTGATTTTTGCCTTAAATCTTACATTAAATTACTTCTTATGGTTAGATCTTTCTTGGAGACTAACTAGGCCTTGTTTTCTGTTTGAAACATGCAAGAGAAGCTTTGGAAATTTTATCTAAGGCTGGCCGAATTCAAACAAGGAATTATTCAAGCTAAATCAAGGTATAAATCACTTAAACATTAACTTTACTAAGTTAAAATGTTCTAAACTATTTCTATACCAATTGCCGTGAGAGAACATGGTAATAAGGTCATTTTTGACCTTAAAATGTTTAAAGAAATGGCTTAGTAAATTTATCTAAGTGATCAAGTAACATAAATGTCAAATTTAAGACATTATGTGGAAGTTTGGTAATTAAATGGAAAGTGTGTGGTGAGGCCGAGAATTATAAGTGTTTTTGGGACATTTATGTGTAATTTATTTTGCAAGACAATGTTTGTAATAAGGCCATGTATTTTAGGCCATTTTATTTATGCATTTACAAGCTTTTAATTAAGTTTAAGTAGTATAAATGCATTACCGAAAATAAATGGGGTCTTAGGTATAATTAAATTAAATTTGAGGGATTTAGAATAATAAGGCCGAAAATTAGAGGTAAAAAGGAGTTAAAATAAAGTTTATAAGATTTTATAAAGTTTTGGGTTAAATGGTGAATTTTAGAAAGTTTGGGTACTAAACCGTAATTATAAGGAAATATTAAGGTGGTCAACATTGACCATATGCTAGGTTTTGACCAAAATAAATAAGTTAGATAACTTATTTAAGGTTTTATAATAAGTTATGTATTTAATGGTAATATTTTTATAACATATGTGGTAAATATGTTATTACCAAAAATAAAGGGTGTACAATGGCATTTTAAAACACCCATGGGCTATTAGGAATTTTTAGGAATTTATTGGGTTGTTTTTGGAATTAAAATAAACTATATATGTATAATATATAGTTATTATGTCATTATGACACTTTGGAGAAAAATAGATGGTGGAATGGTAAATACCAAGAGTATATGGGTTAATAAGGATATTTATAACCCTTTGGTAAAATTTGGAGATTTTTAGAATTATATAAGAGTGTCTATTGAGATATGTGTATAAGATATGATTTTAATGATATGGTAAAACTATATGTTATAAATAGAGCCAAATGGCAATTATAGAATAGCACAAGGGCTGTTCGAAATTTACAAAAAATAACCATAGGTTATACTTCTTTTAAGTTAGAAATGTTATATTGAATGGTATATATAACATGGTAAAAAGAAAGGGGGTGATTTTGTAAATAAAGGAAATTATGGTTTAAGGAAAAGTATAAGGTTTAATATATGCCTACGAGGCAATATACAATAGTTTTGTATAAAAACTATAGGAATAAATTAAAGGGAATAAAAATATCATATCAAATGATATTAGAATTTGGTATAACATTACATAATGTTATGTGGTCAAAAAGGGAATTTAAATAAATTCAAGGGCTATACCGAATTAATAAGAATTGGAAAATGAATTTTAGACTATGGTCTACAATGTCATAAATGTTATGACAATTATATGGTATTAAGGTGGTTTAATGGAATTAATATAAGGAAGGGTACTCACATAAAATGATGTGACAAACTATAAATAAATGGGATTTATAAACTAAGGTGTTTATGGAATAAACCTTAGGAGTTGTAATTATACAACATAAAATGTTATATGATATTTGGATAATAATCTTAATATAAGTTGTATAATATAATACAACTAATGGGGATAATCATCTAATAAAGGATGATAAAATGTAACATAAAATATAAGAGTCTATGAAACTCATGAGAATTACCTACGTGGTAAAAATATATATACATACACAAGAATAATGTATATAATGTGGATATATATATTTGGTTGAAAACCATATGATTTAAGGGTGGTGGTTATTTAAAAAAAATAAATATAGTTACGAACTATAAGTTATGAATTTTAGAATGCAATATAATATAAGAATGCATGCATACATGCAACTATAGGTTACGTACCTAAACTAGATGTGGATAAGATTAAAAGAAATATAAGGAATTAAACTTAACAGTTGAAATAGTTTTGACGTACGCGTTTTAAGTAACAAAGCCGACTGTTTTAGAAAAACCTGTAACAAACAACTGTAGAAAACAGGGGTGAACTGTCGGGGTTACTTATAATTCGGAAATACCGGATGTAGTTAGTCATGGAGACTGACTTATAGTTTTATTACCGTTTAGAGTATACTTCTGACAAGGACGCTTGACGAGCTAACGGACTACACGGAGCGTAGGATCTTGCTGATTCATACTCCACCGTAATACAGTCAGGGTGAACGGTATGTAAAGGGGTTTGATCCGAGTTGTCCTAAGGTTGCTCCTTGGGCTCGGATTTGGTTGATATAACTTGATATGATGTGTTATGTGTCTCTGGTTGTCTCTGGGGGCTTCCTCGTTCAGGCTTCTGTGCGATCTGTGATAAGATTGTTTGTCTGAATGTGTTAATTAATATGCATGAATTGTATATATAGCTGCTTATTATTTACTGTTGTTGAGTTAACAGTATTGGTTCGTATATATGAACCTATATATAAAACGAACTAGCGGCTATGGTGCTATCTTATATGAAATATAAGGAACGTAAGTAAAACGTTGTAGCACTATGATAATAACACATACATATTATCTGAGACTTTTGTACGGAGCATTGGCCTTTTCTATACGCCGCTCTCGTATCTAACACTGGATCCCGAGTTTACAAACTCCGGATTGGACTAATGACCTTGGTCTGCTGTGTTAGAAAATTTGGTAATGCGATGCGATGGTATAATTAATTAATTAATGGAATGAAAGTAAAGCCAAGAGGATGTGGCTCTTGGTGCGCGCTGTGATCACAAAAACGATACCAGGATGTCCGCGTACGGGTCCGTAAGTATCAAGAAAATTTCCCGTGAGCTAGAATGGCTCGTTGGTCGGAGACTCTACCGTTGGAGTGGCTACTGCCGTGGGTGACCCGCCATAATATATGGGTAACTAGAGACATGTCGTTTTAACGAGACATTGTCACTAGGTATAACTGAACAACTAAAACAATTCAGACTTATACAGTGGCGAACAATACCATGGACGAGACTTAATACTTGTTTATTATTCTCGTTGTTTCGCTTTGTTGTTCATTGGTTATACTTGTAGTTATTTTATTGTGTGTTGATGGTTGGATGGAGCCTACAAGGCTAAGGTAATCAAATATGAAAACTGTACGCTACGGCGAATGTACATTGTACATTATATTGTTATTACTCGATACGTTCGATATAAATGTTGTATGGAATATTAAACGAATGTTTGGATATTTGGATGGATTTGGTGAATGTTTATGGATATTTGGATGGATGGTTAAATTATTATGCATGTTTACTACAGTATTGAATATAACTGTAAAATGGTAAAGCATGAAACCGATCTAATAATAAGATGGTTAAAATGACAAGTGACCATTAGGGTCCAGGCCCGGCATACTCAGCGTCTATCGCTGATACTACACCATTTCAGGTTGTTGATCATTGTCGGAGCTGAAGAGCAGGAACAGGGTAATTGGAGATGTTGTATAGAAATGAAGATGGTGTATGGTCTTATGGTAAGGTTATGTATTTTTCAGGATTGGGTAGACGCTCACTTGTCGATGTTTATGATTTATGGATTTAGTGTGGTGTATAGGAATTTCTCGTTATCACTGCGGTTAGCAGTTTGTTCATTTTGGAAGTTGGATGTAGTTTGGCTACGTTGCTCGCATGGGCGAGTAATGGCCGGTGACACCCGTGTGAGTTTTGTAATTGTTATTATTTTTCCGCTGCGAGACGTTTTATTTATTGCTACGTGAGGGATATATCGTGATTATGGAGAGGGGTGTTACACTTGCGGCCAAAGTGTATATGAAAACTCGCAACCACAAGCCATATGGATAAACACCTGCTTCCAGTTCCTTATAATTAGATCAATTTTCGTTGCATGGAGGAATAGCTTACAATGGAAGCAGATTAGAGGCATTCTTTCATACGTTAATCTAAGAATTGACTCTATTCTATCCATAGAATCTATGACACATCATCTTATCGGTTAGGGATTGTGAGCCTCGATTTTTAAACCCTATCCTATGTTGATTAAAGTGATTAGGATCTAGGTAGGGTTTTAGGTCCACTTATAACCTAAGATTAATAACTATGTAATTAATCAAATGAATTATTAAAACCTAAGCTAGCTCAATGGAACCTATATGAGTCGCCACCTAATTTTAACCTAAATCAAATTAGGAAAAGGAGAGTTCGGGGTCTTGATATTCGACTTAATTAGGGTTCAATTACTTTCATTACCCCTAGAAGTCGTTTTGCTCTACTTTGTTTAATTATAGCTTATTACGAGTCGTTTTAACCTAAGTGTGTGAGCTTCTGTTTTTTTATGTTTTTAGCATTTTTTTGACTGAAAATAAAAGTGGAAATTAAAAAAAACCTAAACTAGGGTCTCGGAGGCAGAATTAGGTTAAATTTTGTTTCCGTCCGTGGCTGCGGACCTAATGTCCGAACGCACGGACCCTAGTTAACCTATGTGAACATAAAAGTCGAATTAAATAGAAAACACAACTTTGAAAAGTCCGAGGCCACGGACAGGATGTCCGTAGGCCCGGACATGTACCGTTAAATCCCTAAAAATTTGAAAAATAAAATCCCACTGCCGTCCGTGGGTATCCGTGACCACAGACAACCCGTCCGTGGTCCTGGACCATAGGTCCGAGGTCAGGGACCACCCACGGACGGTGGGTTTTTGGTGGTTCCTGACGGTGTTTTCGGCTAAAAAATTATGGGTGTGTAGCCTGAAAGATTTCCAATATGTTAGTAATCATAGATTCTCGATTTGAAGTCGAATTAAATACGAAACTTAATGCACACGTTAGTGAACAGAAGCAAAGAAAAGCGACAATTCAGAAACAAAAAGGAATTGTTTCGCACCTAAATTTTAATATAAGGTTAGATTAACCGTGTGGAGTTAGAAAATCTGGGTTCCAACCTATTTTACCTTCGGATTTGAGGTGTTTCTTCACATCGGGTGTCTTTCGGTGCTCCGCCGGAGTCTGTTCCGGTTTGGGTTCAAGATCAGCTTCTGACTATTGGTTATTGGTGATGTTCTCCACGTTTTGGTGCTGTTTTGGTGAAGGTTTGATGATGGATGATGTTGTGGGAGTTGAAAAAGGTGTTTTGGTGTTGATTTTGTGAGATTTCGATGAAATTTTGGGGCTTGGATGTGTAAAAACGTGGGGAGGTTGTGACGGCTGAGTTTCTGGAGGTGTTAGGGTTCTTGGAGTTCTGATTTGATCATGGGATAAGGTTCCTTATATAGGCTTCCTTAAATATATATAGAAAAATCCGGTAAAAACCGAGATTTACCGACATTTTAGCTCAAGGGCTTCCAAAAGGAATTTGATTATGAAATTTTAAACATGGGTAAAGGATGATATTTCTGATTTTTCCAAAGTGATATCGAACTTTTTGGATATTGGAATATTTTTAAATTCAATTTCTCGCCGGATTCAATCAGAAATTGCTAGAAACTTATTGGAAATTCGAAAAATCAAAATTTCAACGCCATTATGCCTAATATGTCATCCTCTATCACGGGTTAAAATTTCAAAGCATTTCAAATTGATTTGACCCTTCTTCGAAGGAGAGAGAAAGCTCATAGGGGGCTTAGGAGCCTTGAAAATTTACCAAAAAGCCCCTGGAGATGACTAAGCTGTCCCTAGTACTCTGAAATGTGCCGATCGAACTACGAACCCTCACTACTTGACCAAACTAGCCTATTAGTAGGGACTCTCTTCTGGGGGGTTAAAATTTTGGGTATAACACGGATGTCCATCAAAACCTTGATTCACATATATTCTCCTCTAATTCGCCCGTCATCCTCACCATACTCTATAAAGCTTCCAAATCAGTTTGCTAAGCTCCATGCAAAATCTTTGTGTTGGAAAAGAAAAGGTACATCATGCACTCTTACCTAGATCGGGATCTAGCTAAAATTTTAATTTCGTGGGGCCTTTTTCTTGTCAATCCGCTAGAAAACTAGTTAGGCTCTATTGAAGGACCAGGGACCGCGATACAACAATGCATGCAACATCTCCTGCTTCTCAAACTCAAAGAGGAAAAGATCTTTACCCATAGTACGCGCTTTGAAATCCGCTTCAAGCTTCCAAGCCCGACCGAGAGTATTCTCCATCGCTCGGACATCTTCACTTTTAGTGAAGAAATACCTACAGAGAAGGCAGCGATCATAGGGAAGAGTAAGACCATTCATGTATGTAACTCCCCCTTCTTCTTTCGTAAAAGAGAGTTCAACACCAGTGGTGAATCTAGGAATTTTGTTTTGGGGAGGGGGCAAATTTTTTTTTTTTACATTATCATTATTTAAAACATTATATCATTTTGTATTTTAAAAAATTTATAAGAGCATTTGATAAATTTTTAAAAGTGTTAGTGGGGATCTGCCAATGTTCAATACAACAAGAAGAGAGTTCATCAATAGATGCATGCAAAGTCGGGTCAACCATTGTTTAAGAAACTTATGGATTAATGAAGATAGAATAGAGAGACGGTCCAAAGAAGAAAGCGGGAAAGATCAGAAGGAAGAGACTGAGAAGGCAAAAGGTCAGTCTCACCCCCGCGTGCAAAACTTGATGATAGTACCATTTTCCAAAGTGAACAACCACTTGTAGTTAAGGCCCCGTTCATTCTAAGGATGTGAAACACAGCAATAGCTGTGATTTCATAAAGCCCTATAAAACTAAGAGTGGTTAACAAATAAGTAACCTCCATCGGTCACTTTTTGTGTAGTTATAGACCTATTACAAATTGACAAGTATATTAAAATAATTTATAAAAACAATTTTATCTGTAGCTTTATAAAATCGTTCACAACGAACCGGCTAACCCTCGCCAATGAAGAGCATCGCGCGAAGAAGATTGAGCTAGCTAGAGTCAAAAGGGCAAAAGGAACTGCTGGAAAAAGAGAGGGAGTGCTAGAGACAGACAAAAGGCGGAAAGAAGAATGCTGCAAAATGCAAATGAGGGGTGTCTAGAACCCTGCCGAAGGGAGAAAAATTATCTTTTTTATAAGACAATAATGTCTTTGGCGACAACATACAATTCTAACTTTTTCAATTATGTATTATTTTAGTAATAATTATCAGCATAACTTAATTTTACGATATGATTTATAAGCAATATTTGACCAGTAAAGAAATGAAATTGGTCATAGTTATAATTTTCCAACATTACGTTTTGAACTGTGTTGCAATGCATTTTTTTTTTAATACATGAGCTAGTTTAGTTGAATGCTATTTAATATGTGTGTGTGTGATCTGAATCTCTAAGCATCTAAAGGTAAATGCGAATTACCTTGTTCGATTTCATCCATGAGCTTTCCTTCAATTAGACCTTAAAAATATAAGCAAACGCATGTTTTACAACTACAAATTGCCTTCAACGTCGTTGTAAACCACTTGGATTTATACCATGAATGCATTTCATGAGGAAAAGTTTCCCAAAAAAGTAACAAATTAGTTAAATCTTTTTGGTGTTTGATGAAGGTAGTCGTCAATAGGTACTTCAAGAGTATGACTTAATCCTTCAAACAGTAGAGACTTCTCCCATAAAAGTGTGTTTTTCCTTTCATCTTTTCACAATTGCAGCCACAAAACTCACATTTACAGTTCAACCGCACAACAGTAAAAGGAAATAAAATTCGTCAACAAATTAAAGGACTATTCTGATATAGTTTTCCCCTAAAACTTCCCTATTTTGGACTATCCAACAACTATGTTTGGTTTTGATAAGATATATGTCACCGGAAAAATAAAATAAAATTGTTCCAAAATTAATTAGATATTTTTATTTGAAAAATATTTTATATGTATCATAAAATTTGTTGATTTCTCGTCATCTTAGACAGTTCGAAAATTGTATATTTGAAATTGAGATTGCTAGGACTATCAAATGCAAAGAATTTGTTTGTGATTAGATATTAGATGTAGCTGTTACAATAAAAAAATATATCAATTATCTAACTGCTGTTAAAAAATAGTAGAATAAACAGAGAATAAAAAAGGGAGACACTAAAATTAATGGTAAATGTTGACAAAGGCTGTAGTGATGCAACCATAATATAAAGTAACATTTAACCAATCAATTATAAATTATATAGTTAATAAATTAATTTTTCAAGAAAACTTGTGTTAGGGAAAATAGTAAGATATGAAAAATCTCTTCACCGAAAATTAAATTGATATTCATGTGAAACTTGTATGATTCTGAACATATATTTGGATACGTTTGCACAAATCTCCATTATTGATTTGTTATTATCATTATTCTACACCGACAAGAGAAATGTAGTTTGTATGACTAAACATGGGAGGGGGAATCATGTACTTATTGATTAATATATATATGTACAGTAGATATGTACCTAATAATTAATTAGCTACAGATGACTAACAAGAAAAAAGCATCTGCCTAATTATAAAAGAAAAAAAGAACAAGCATCTGCCTAGTGTGTGGGGAAAAATGCTTAAATAAGAAGAATAAAATGTAGGGTTGATTGTTGCTTGCTGCCCACGCCCAGATGGAAATCGGATTACCATTCTTCTTTAATTTGTTCATGACGTGAATTTTGCGAATATTTAAAGAATAGGATAAGAATGAACGTTCAAATAAGTAGTGGCACTATACGCAAGGAATTACATAGTATCCACCTATTTAATTAACAAATAAAAAGTGATGCGGACTCTAAAAATACATCATATGGTGAATCACTTTATTTAACTTAAAGTTCGATGATGTTGTTGTACAAAAGTGTTAAAGACGGGTGTGTAGTCAAATCAAATATAAAAACTATACATTTAATTATTATTTTTCATTTAGTTATAAGTAAATAAATAAGAGGGAATATGACAAAATATATATAAAAATACAAATTAACTGGATAAAAATACTACGTTAGCTAACCAAAACAAATAAATTAATAGAGAATGTTATATGAAAAGGGAAAGTTCAAGTTAATGCTAGTATGGTCTACTTCTTCAGTGTTATCGGTATATTTAAGGTTTAGGGAGTAAATGTTAGATCATCTTTATCATGTTTGTTCTATGATGAAAAACCAAAGCAGCTTTATCATGTTTGTTCTATAACTATTGTACCTCCTACCTTTGGTAGATTACTTACAAAAAACTACTTCATATATTGTATCACTAAGCTTAACTTATACACTTAACAACGAAAGTTTAAATTAACAATATAGTAAGTAGAATGATGAGTACGGAATGATAAAACTAATAATAAAAGAAAAGAACCTTTTTTTTTTTTTAATATACTTCTAATGTACAATCGAGGGTGGGTGTCAATTAGCTCACCAACTCACACTAACTATCTCACTTTTTTTTTAAGAAACTAATAAATGATATAAACAGTGAGTACGGAGAAAAAGATAAAAAATAATTACTAATTTTTTATCTAGCAGATCTAGTTTATGAAACTTAATCCAAAACCAAATTAGCCAAAATTTTGATTGGTATTTGGAGCGATAATTTAGGTTTTATACTAAACCGTTGTATTTTATGTACACTTTTTGAAAATGATCGTTAGTATTCGGTTCTATCCAAAAATCAAATTAGGAAAAATAGTTTAGTTTTTGGTTTTTCAGTTCTACCGGAATAACTGAATTTTCAGTCTGAGATCTGAAATAACCGAGAATCGAATAATCGAAGTTTTTTCAGGCTGGTATAAAGAACCGAACCAAAATTTTTAATTGGGTTTCAGTTAGAACCGAATTATAAGAGAAAAACCGAATTATAAAAAAGAATCGACTTATAAAAAGAACCAAATTGTAAAAAAGAACCAAAGTTTTAAAAGAACTAAACTACAAAAAAGAACAAATTATAAAAAAATGAATTAGCCAATATTTATTTTATATGTAATTTGGTTACTCGATTATTCGGATAAACCGAATTACCCAACCTGAAACCAAAAACCAAACCGAAATCCGAATAACCAAATTTTTTTAAAACGGTCAAAAACTTCAGTTAAAAAAACTGAAATAATTCCAGTTCCCAAAATGTTCACTTTCGCTTCACCACTATACCTACTAAAATATATTAATTATTTAATTTTTTTACTTGTAACATAAAATTAGATTGTATCATTTGCAATATAACTTACCCAGTAAGGTTTTCTCCCAAGTCGTCGCAGCTTTTTTGCAGTCCAACCTTTTGCCTTCCACCATTACATGCGAAGTTTCCTCAATCAGATCAACCGTCATACTGTTTAAGAGATGGATTACGCAAAGATTACCACGTTTCACCGCTCTACACTTACCAAGTATCAAATCAGGCCATGCAGAGCATCATTGCTTCTTCGAATTCTGCAGCACGAGTTTGGTATAGGTTTTCAAAATCAGTATTTAAATTGTGTTTCACCATTAATCACTCACAACATATCCGCCTCTACATCATCCTTTTGCATATCCTACCCTTGCACCAAACGATTTTGGCTCTATCGTTTTCTCACTTGCTTTTCCAAGCTTACCTCCATCGTACCTTTCATTCCTCATGGATTCACAAGCCCCCCCCCCCCCCAAACAAGCTGATGACCTTGCAGCCCACTGTGCTCAATTATCTCTCACGGCTGCTGAGGAAGATGTTGTGTGTTGTTGATAATCTTCTCGATGCTGGGTCTATTGCTTTGACTCATTGCTGTTTACTGGGTAAGTTACTGATGCATCATTCCATCGATGTTAAAGCTCTGGAACGTACTCTTGCCAAGCGTGGCGGTGCGAGTACACTCTTCAGGTTCGCGGTTTGGAGGGCGGTCTTCTTCTCTTTCGGCTACCTGATGAAGGCCTAGTTCAGTCCATCCTCTCTCGGGCCCGTGGACTCATGACGGAAATCTTCTGGTTCTTACTGAGATTGATAAGGCGACGCCGCCAAAGGATCATGATTTTCGATGGGTTCTTTCTGGCTGCATGTGCACGACGTCCCACTCGAGTTCATGAGTCCACTCTTTGCTAAACGTTTGGGGGAACAAGATAGGTGTTTTTCAGGACTACGCTGAGTTTGATCGTCGCAAGGCTGGCTCGTATATGAGGATGAAGGTCAAAATCGATGTTACTCGCCCTCTGCTTCGCTTTACCTCCATTACAGTTGCAGAGAAGTCAATCGTTCTCCCACTTACTTATGAGCGATTGCCCAACTTGTGTTTTTTGTGTGGCCACTTCACTCACCTTCTTCGTGATTGTCCATACCGCTCTCAAGCTACAGCAGAGGAGCTGAATTATGGGATGTGGCTGAAGGTAGGGACGGCGGAGGGGAGTAGACACTGGTACGGCGCGAGGCAAAAGAGGCGGTTCAAACTGTCTAAAAACGACGGTTTTGAACCGTCTCTTATACCGTCGTCGTTTATTAGAGATTATTTTAAACGACGGTTCGAAACCGTCGTTTATAGCCATGTTCCAGCGCGCGTAAAACCGTCGTTTATAGCCATGTCCAGACGTGCGAAGTTTGCTATAAGAGATGGTTTTTGATAACGTCTTTTAAAATTGTAGTATATAACACGGTTCTTTACCATAACCGTCTTTTAACACTTTTGGCGGTCGCGCCAATTTTACTATAAGCGACGGTTTCTTATGAACCGTCTTTTATAGTGTTTTTTTTAAATTTTTTTATGTTTTTCTTTCCCTCTGTAATCACAAATGATTACATCCACAAAACCTGCGTAATATAGCAGCATTCTCTGTACAACAATCATATTTCACCAAAATATGTAATGTGTGACATACTTCACACACAAATTTCCATTGCAATTTAAAAAGCTATAACACAACAATGACGGCAGCAGCTAGCCCAACAGTTTAATCGATATTTTTTACACAAGTTAAACAAAAAAAAAAGGGGTTAAAACACATAATGACAGGACAGTCTTGTAGTCACCCTTTTTTGACCTCCCAGTGCTATCCATGAAATCATTTTGCTCCTTTGAAACACTTGACGATAAACAAAACACATCTGCTCTCTAACTAATTCCAGATCTTTGACCGAGTCCTTGAAAAATGTTCGAACCTGTAGAGAACAAGATAAACAAATATGAATGTAAAGACACATATGTATTCGTTTTAAACACAAATGATAGACAGATTTAGAAAATGTATATGTAATGGAAAGTATAATATACCTCATCATGTTTATGAGCTTCTCTATGTTTAAGACAAATTCAAGCATGAATCGCATTACATAGTAACCACAACTTTTAGAGTCCCTTTGCCTTGGACACTGACAAGTATATTGACAAAAAAACAAACGATCATAAATAGCAAATTATTACGACTAACACAATATTGGTTAATAACTGTACCTCAAGATGAACAATTGAAAGTTGTTCGAACTGTTGAAGAAACCGTCTTCATATAAGCACTATTAAGTTCAAAAATTAAATCATTAATTCTGGTTCATCATATTATATAGACAAACAATAAGTTGCATTAATTAACTAACACTTACGTTGAAAAAGTCGTCGATTTGCAGGTCACGATACATTCGTAATGGGTCAAGCACAAGTAACTGTGATGTTGCCAAGGAGAACACAAGGAGTAACCAATGGTTGCTACGATTGTAATTTGAAAAGAGTTATCATATAGTAATACAATAAGTCAACAAAACAAATTAAATGCAAGAGGGAGAGTATTACTCACATCTGATGGAAAGGGATCATCACGTATTTACTACTGTTTTGAACAGCCTTCGTTATACTATGCCACACATAGTTCTGGTATCCGACCAGGTCTCTGTTTGCAGAATCAAGCGATGTTGTTTCAGGGCATAAGAATGTCACCATATCTCCCAATTTTTATGACGCAGTTAGCTTTCAGATACCTTCGACAAAAAATATAATAATTAAACGTGGAATAGCAAAAACAAAAAAAATAACAAGGTAGTCATTAAATTATAAGTTATTTATTCTTCAAATGTAAGAAACAAAAAAAAGTAACACTTACAGGGAATATGCTTGGATGATAGATATATTCAACATATCTCTGCACAACATCTTTGATGTCCTCAAAATTTATTATTGTTCTTTGATCCACTTCGTAATGGAAAAGCCACTCAGGTAACCACACTGACAAGCTAGTCATATGCAGACTCTTTTGCAATATCTGCTCATACAGTATCTTCTCATACTTCGCCAAATTTTTGATCACAGAGGGGGGACACAAAACTTCCTTCGTTGAGCTTCAGTAGTTACCTCTGTCGGCATAGGTCTTTCCCCTTGGATTTCTGGTTGCCCTCAGCCAACTGTGTGTTCTCGATCAAACATCCATTGATTGGTTGATCTCTTCATCACGGTTTTCCAATCTTCTCGTTGATCAGGGATCTACCCAATCATATATAATGCAAAAGAACAAAAGTTAAAACAATGTTTACATTAAGAGGAAAATAATTCATAAAAGCGTTAGACATACCTCATTAGAGATGGCAATAAAACTGACTGGCCATGGTACAATAGCACCCTTCCCATCATATAGTGTGACTTTGCTATCAATATCCATGGGAAGAAAAGCATTCTCAAATCCATCAATGATGGTCTGCAGGATTACTCTAGCATAGAATGGGGAAGACGCTTGAGATTAATCAATGTAGTTGGTGCTGATTGTAGCACAGTACCGAATGCAGCATCCACAGGATATCCATCAAGAACAATTTGTAGACGACATGTTTTTTGTTCCTAAATAAGTAAAATTACAATTTAAATGTGAATAAGGCTTGTATTTTTTACAGTCAAACTTTTACCATAACGAACAAGATTAATAGAGACATACTAACCTTCAGATTAGCAAATGGATACAGATCACAAGGGGCAGTACAACTAGATGAAGAAGTCGGTCGGGTTTGATCAGTTGGTTGGTTTTGTCCCCCCAAAGCCTTAGAAACAACCTCATTCACTCTCCGATCTACAAGTGCAGACACCTCATGCTCCGTCAGACCTTTTGAGGTGGACTTTTGAAATACATGTTTCTGACGCACTTGTCCCCCGAAACCCCTAACCCTCCTGGATGATCCTTTAATCCAAGAAGTTGATTCAGCGGATCATTTTGACTCGGTGGAGCAAAATATCTATCTCCCTCGCTGGGAGGCTTCAGCCTAGTAAGATGATTCAAAAAATAAGCAATAAGTTATAAATTGTAAAAATACACTTTTAAACAAAACAGTTATAACACTTACAATCTGAGTTGCCAACTCTGCTGTCTCTGGTCGCGGGTGTACCAACTTCCCATCCTTATCTATTTTTAAGTGACCTAAAGCGTAGAGCAGAACTCGGTTGGCTTCATACACATTGTCAATGGGAACTTCAATGCCATCATCATTCTTTTTTGTGAGCAAACCGGCATCTTTCCACTTGGGAAAGCTACCAGTGTATCCCTTCCGGCCCATATACTGTTGAAATCTATTTTTCCTCGGTTTGCCCCTGCTTTTTCTTGAACCTCTATTAATACAAATCATTAAATGAAAGTATAAAAACAATATACACACATATTAAAATTGGTGTTATTAAAATTTAAATTCAAACTTAAATTTAATAGGGCATATACCTTGAATACTCCGTCGTGTGAAACTCCTCGAAACTCTTTCCATTCTTCCTCTGTGATCATGCCATCATAAAATATCCATGGTGGCACATCACGCGATTTCCTAATCCAATTCGCCACCAAGAAAGATCTGAACTGCCTCGCCCGTCCAGCTATGAGTGAAAGAACCGTCGCCCGCGCTTCAGCTGGTATCTTGCACCGTTGTTGTACTTGCTGCCACATTGATCTTTCACTTGCTCGTCCTCGTGTTTCCAATATTTATTAATGAGCAACGGGACTTCGCAATATTCCTAACATGCTTGCGAACTCAGCTTGACAGTCTCCCAGGCTCTGAAGTATTTATCCCAAATAGATTAATTCTTTCTTAACCTCACCCCTCTGCTCGGCCCCCTACCATTTCGTTTGTTTTTGACGGTTTCTCTGTCTGGGGCTGCTGTGACTGCTGCTGGGTACACTGCTCAGGTGGCTGCTGCTGTGTCTGCTGCTGTGGCTGCTGTTGTGTCTGTTGCTGTGGCTGCTGCGTGGCTGCTACTGTGTTTGCTGCTGTGGGAGATTATCTAGCTCATCACAATAAAAGTCTAGCTCATCCATATCGATGTCCATTTTGATTACTGCATGCAATATAAATAGAAGATTTAGTTAATTAACAAGTAAATGAAAGTAAGAAATTATAAATACGGGAAACAAAAATATCAATAATAGTAGACATAAATAAACTATTCAATGTCATTGATGGAAAGAAATAATAAAAATGTAAACAAACTATCAAAAAATGAAGATATAAGCTCACATTAATCAATCTACATTCCTTCGCCATGGTCAGACCGCACAAATTTGTAACATGGTCCAACTCTGGTAATTGAATTGAAAGGCTTGGTATTTCATCTTGCATGTCGATTCATCCTCATCGACCACACCATCCACACCAACTATTCCTCTTTTTCCTTGAAGTACAAAGGACCATCTAGGATTAGATTGATCAGAAATGTAATATACCTGTTTCGCCTTAGTTGCAACAACAAACGGCTCAAACTGGGTGTTGCACCACCAAGATGAACTAGTTTCATACCATGTTTCTTTCACGGTAACCATTTCTGTTGTCAATCCAGTTGTAACGAAACACACAAGTCTCATATGCGGTGTAATCTAGAACCCAAATATCTGTACAACACTGTAATATGATTGTTTCAGCTCCACTGGATTTGACCCATACTGTGACATTGTACATACTCTGGTAAGCAACCACATTGATGCAACTGTTTTGATTCATTGATTTTTGATCTTGTCATTCCATATAAAAAGTGTAGCCATTTACGTCATACCCTTCGTATGAAACAACGTCAAGATTAGGACCAAGTGCAACGTCTTCACTAATGCTGGCACTGTAGTGACTGGTTCGAAAAAACTTATCCTGAACCATTTCACAAACGTTTTATTCTGCTCCTTTTTAGTCTAATGTCACTCATTGTTGGATTTGTGCTCTGAGCAGGGTCAGGTGCATTTCAAAATATGGTTCTACAATTTCAAGGTGACTCAGCACAACTAAGTGAGCTTTGTTAAGGGTTTCAATATCAATTCTCTTCATTTTTCTCCTAATGGTACCGTGTCCCTAGAGTCTTCCTTCATGTCTAGATCTAGGAAGACCAATGGATTCAACATCTTCCAGATAGTGAGTACAAAAATCAACAACTTCCTTGTTATATATCCCTCTTTAATACTTCCTTCAGGACGACGACGATTCTTCATTTTCTCTTCAATATACCCATGTATCTTTCAAAAGGATACATATAACGAAGATATACAGGTCCACACTCTTTAATCTCTCTGACAAATGAACCAATAATGAACCATGATGTCGAAGAATGAAGGAGGAAAAACATCTCCAACTGACACATCGTGACAACAAGATCAGCTTGTAATTTGTCTAGATTATCCACATCGTGAACTTTAGCAGATACTGCTTTGAGAAACACACAAAGGTTGGTGATTGCGTTTCTCACCGCATCAGGTAGGATCCCACGAATTGCAACGGCTAAAAAGTCTTGCATTAACACATGATAATCATGGGATTTCATTCCAACTAATTTCAGATCAGACATTGAAAACAAGATTTCTTATGTTAGACGAATACCCTGATGGCACCTTGATATGTGGAGGATATTGCACAGACTATGTTTCTCTGTTTTGACAATGTGTGACATGCAGGAGGCAAGAACGTGCGTTCCCACGTTCTTTGTGACAAAGATCTTCCCTTTTTTCAAATCAATCAAATCTTTTCCCCTTTATGTGATCTTTGGTCTTGCCTGGTATGTTCAAGAGGGTTTTTCCGATAACACTTTCTCCGACATTTTTTTTGACATGCATTGCATCAATACAATGTCTGACATCTAAATGTTGCCAATACTCAAGTTCCCAAAAGATTGACCTTTTTTTCCATACACTTTTCTCGGTGTTTCTTGTCGAAGGACCAAAGTTGTTGACAATATTTTGCACCTTTTTATACACCTCTGAACCTGGTAAAGGAGGACGAGACACACTGTGATCAGTCTTTACGTCAAACTCAATCGACATCTTGCGATATTTGTGGCCCTTTGGAAGCATTTTTCGATGACCCATGTAAACATTCTTACCACTATGTTTCAAGCGGATATTTGATGTATGCTCACCACAAATAGGACATGCACATGCACCTTTGACTGTGTAACCAGAAAGATTACCATACGCAGGAAAGTCATTGATTGTGCAATATAACATAGCACGCAAGTTAAAATTCTCTTTTCCAAATGAGTCATACACCATGACCCCTTCATTCCACAAGAGTTGTAGGTCATCTATCAATGGTTGTAGAAAAACATCTATTTTGTTGCCCGGTTGTTTTGGACCAGATATCAAAAGTGACAACAAAATGTGTCTAGGTTTCATACACAACCACGGGGAAGATTGTAGATCATCAATAATACCGGCCACGTGCTGTGTATGCTACTCAATGTACCGTAAGGGTTCATCCCATCAGTACACAGACCGAGTCTCAAGTTTCTTGGCTCGCTAGCAAACTGAGGAAATTTCATGTCAATGTTTTTCCACTGGGACGCATCAGCCAGATGTCTCAACTTTCCATCATTTTTTCTGTGAGTCGAATGCCACCTTAGATTCTCCGCATCTTTATCAACTGCAAATAGACGCTTCAATCATGGTATTATGGGCAAATATCACAACACTTTAGCAGGGGATTTATCCTTATGACGACCAGTGCATTCATTTTGGGTTTTCCTCGCATAATGTGATTCCCCACATTCTGGACATCTATCAGCAAATTCATTATCCTTCCAGTACAAAATACAACCAGATGGACAAGCGTGGATCTTTTTGTACCCCATACCCATTGGACACATCATTTTTTTGCTTCATAAGTCGATGTTGGTAAAACATTATCCTTTGGTAGTATGGTCTTCATCATCTGTAAGAGAGTAGTGAAACTCACATCACTCCAACCAAATTTCGATTTTAGATTGAAGAGTTTCAAGACTGCGCTCAATTTACTCAATTCTGTAGGATCACACCCCGAATACAGCGGTGTTTTGGATGAATCCAGCAAAGTCTCATAGGTGTCTGGCCTATTGTAAAACTCTTGTTCAACATCTTCCAGCATTGCAGCAATGTCATCGTAATCTGGTTCATTGTCTACTATGTCGTGGTCATCGACCACAATTGTTTGATTATCTTCAACTTCCTCTTGTTCATTACACATGACATCTACCGCCCTCTGACCATGCCACCGGACTAGAGCTGATCAAAATGTGTCCGGCCCGGTAGCCCGGTCCGACCCGGCCCGTAAAAAACCCCGACGGCCCGAGCCCGATTGGGCTTCCGGGCGGGCCTGGACATAAAATCAGGCCCGAATAAAAAACCGGGCCGGGCCGCGGCACATTCTTTGAGCCCGTGGACAAGCCCGGCCCGGCCCGATTTTATATTATTTATTATTATTTTTAAAAATATAATATATACAAATTTAATTTTTATATAATATATACAAAAATTATATATAATATATAAATTTTAAATAAGTTATATATATAATATATAATATATATTAATTTTAATTTATTTTTTATTAATTTATATAAAAAATTAAAAAATGGGCGGGCGGGCCGGGCTACGGCAAAGCCTGGAAAAAACCGGGCCTAGCCCGGCCCGGCCCGAACATGTAAAAAACCGGGCTTGGTTTTTAAAAATAGGCCCGACGGGCCTAAAATTTTCCTTTGGCCCGGCCCGAACCCGGCCCGCCCGCCCGAATGATCACCTCTACACCGGACTATATCTTCATAGTCTTTTGTAAAACCACGACGAAAAATGTTCCTTTATTTTTTCTATCCCTCGATACTTCAAATAGTTTCTGCAGTCCACGCAAGGACAAAATATGTATCCCTTATTGGCAGGAGTCAGATTATCGACCAAAACATTGCAAAATTTGTCAACTCCCTCAAGAAACTTGTTATCCAATTTTCCGCTGTACATCCATGAGTTTGCCATCTGATATCCTTTAAAATATTGTTTAGTACCACATGTGAAAAACCAAGGGCAAATTGAAGAATTAATAAAGCAATAATCACGGCAGAGGAATTGTTGTGATGAAGACTAGGATATGGACTGTTAAGTTTGTCGAGTTTGTATCTTGGTCAGTCACGACGAGGATGAACAAAAGGAAGTCTACTTCATTGTGGAGGGGAATAAGGCGTTCAATGGAAGGTGAGAAGATAAAATGTTATATTTGCAATCTATTCCTTGAATGCTAGAAACTAAAGGAGAGAAGATAAAATGTTATATTTGCAAGCTATGCCCTATTAATACTAAATAGTAAAAACATATATAATTCGAGTGTATTCAAGTATAGAATGAACAGTTTTCAGCCCTTATTGGGACTGTTAAAGATTTTCCTCTATTGGGTATATCCTGGACGGGTAGTTAACTATATATGTTGCATAAGCATATATTACTTAAGGAAAACATTTTAAATGTACCATATTCGATGTAGATGATAAGCGTAATAGTTTGGTGATGAACAAACGTGAGGAATCCAATCAGATTAACTCTGTTTAAGAAAATAGAAAGTAACAGTACAAAAAATTGTAACTACAATTGTAGTGCAAATGTGATAGTCAAAACATAATAATGAAACCAGCAAAAATAGAGGCGAAGTAGGGCGTTTTAAGAAGGTAAAAATTATTGTAACATACCTTAAAAATGTAGGAGTACAATGCTCAAATTTTCAGAGGTGAAAAAGTGCAGCAGTTCTTCATCAACAGTAAATTAGAAGCAAATCAGCAAGAAATAAGAATAGCATTAACAAATCATCAAGTGCAGGTAAAAAACAAAAGATAGAAAATTTCACAAGAAAATTTTGGCATGGTCTCCCCTGTTTTTCTTTGTTTTCCCGGTCAGATCTTAACCGTCTTTTATTATGGTTTTAAAATACGGTTATTACTAAAGCGTCGTTTAATATACTAGGAGGCACACCATTAAATACAACATAAACGACGGTTTTACTATAAGCGTCGTTTAAGAACATGTAGCACGGTAAAATCATCATTATAAACGATGGTTTAGTCAAAACCGTCGTTTAAGAAGTCCGCGCGCCTACCACAGGACGTTTAAAGACGGTTTTTTTATAACTGCCTCTTATACCCCGTATTTTTTAATATATTTTCAACTAGTGTGGGATAGTCAAAACATAATAATGATAGCAGAAAAAAACAGAGGGGAAGTAGTGCATTTTAAGAAGGTAAAAACTATTGTAACATACCTTAAAAATGCAGGAGTACAATGCTCAAATGTGTAGAAGTGAAAAACACAGCAGCAGTTTCCTAGTAGCAGTTCTTCATCAACAGTAAATTAGGACCAAATTAGCAAGAGAGAATAAACACTAAGTTCGAGTGTATTGCCCGCATTTGCAGTATTACTCAAGTAGTGGTGTGGTAGAAATTTGTATATTTTTAGTATGATTTTATTAGTTTACAAAATAATAATCATCATGTTTATATGTCCTTAACATTTTTCCAAGGTTTTAACTCTTTTTTCAAGGTTGCAGAAAGTGGTATAGATGAAGATTACCTGATGGAGGAGGGAGCAAAGAGTAGACACCAGAAATAGCTAGAGAACTGACTATCCTCACTTGCAGACAAACATTACTGGAAAACAAAGAAAGCAATGGTTCAGTAGTGTATATCATAGTATACTCAATAGATCGATATTAAGAAATAGTCGTCAAGTGCAGGTAAAAATCAAAAGATAGAAAATTTCACGAGAAAATTTCGGCATGACCTCCCTTGTTTTTCTTTGTTTTCCCGGTTCTAAGAACCTCCACAATTTCACTCAAAAGGATACCATTCAAATGTGCATCAGTGAAAAAACACAGCAGTTTCACAGTAGCAGTTCTTCATCAACAGTAAATTAGGACCAAATCAGCAAGAGAGAATAAATACTAAGTTCGAGTGTATTGCCCGCATTTGCAGTATTACTCAAGTAGTGGTGTGGTAGAAATTTGTATATTTTTAGTATGATTTTATTAGTTTACAAAACAATAATCATCATGTTTATATGTCCTTAACATTTTTCCAAGGTTTTAACTCTTTTTTTAAGGTTGTAGAAAGTGGTATAGATGAAGATTACCTGATGGAGGAGGGAGCAAAGAGTAGACACCAGAAATAGCTAGAGAACTGACTATCCTCACTTACAGACAAACATTACTGGAAAACAAAGAAAGCAATGGTTCAGTAGTGTATATCATAGTATACTCGATAGATCAATATTAAGAAATAGTCATCAAGTGCAGGTACAAATCAAAAGATAGAAAATTTCACGAGAAAATTTCGGCATGACCTCCCTTGTTTTTCTTTGTTTACCGGTTCTAAGAACCTCCACAATTTCACTCAAAAGGATACCATTCAAATGTGCATTAGTGAAAAACACATCAGCAGTTTCTCAGTAGTAGTTCTTCATCAACAGTAAATTATCACGCTGAATACATTGATCCCTTGTTTTTCAACATTCTCACGCTGAATTTCATTGACAAACGTGGTTATAGTTAAGAAGAGAGCATCAGCTTAATTTACGAACATTTGATCTACTCTCTTATGTTATATGTATACTTAAATATCTCGTCGTTTCTTTCCATATATGTGTATAGGGTTCAGAAAACCTCACCTTCAGCCAACACACATAATTACACGTAGCATGTATGTTTAATACTTACGATTGAAACCATAACAATTGATTACAGAATTAGCATGAGTATGTAGGTTAGAGTTGAAAAATACCTTTCTGAGTGTAGTTCCAAAAAACTTTAATCACGGGCGAAGAGCATCCAGTTCTTCTTTAAGTGAGAAGAATGCAATTACCGATTCATGAGAAGCGCAGCAAAATACTGAAATCAAGCGTAGTTACCTCCCTTTCATGACTTCACGCCTAGCATTAAACAACCGAAAACCTCAATTAGTAATTAGTACATTTTAGTACCTTGGAAGATTACTCAACCATTGGTTTCGGTTTTAACAGAATGTCAAGTTAACACCTAACTATCTTTTAACATTTAACTAACCCATTATCACTAAAGAAAACCAATTAAGTACTTATCTTAGTGGATTAAAGAAAAATCTCCATATTAATACCAATTTCAAAATTAGTGCTCAAATCCTCCAGACACAATTTGCACCAGATTTGAATCACATGCACAACTATTTTTTTTCCAAACCATTTTTACAACATAGAAAACAAAGGTTAACACCTCAAACCCATCCTTAATCCCTGTTAATCGATCCATTAATGTAACAACCAACTGAAACCCTAAATGCACTAAGCCAAGCTAATATGGTTGTATATTCATACTTAATATTACGAATTGGATTTAGAGTTTCTGGAGAGATTTTGGTCGAACTTGAGCCCTAAACTGACAGATTTATCGACATACACAACCACGAGATAAGTTGGGGTTGAAATTCAAGGTTGGAGACTGGAGGAAATCGCAGAACAAGAGAAATACCTTTCTGTTCAAATTTGTCTTGTTTCGACCATCTTCAATCTGGAATGGAGTGGGGGCGACGACGATCGAGGAGAGGTGCGACGGTGGTGGAGGGGCGGCAACAATGGCGGGAGAAAGAGGGTGACGGCGATCGAGGAGAGGTGCGACGGTGATGGTTTGGAGAATCGCCCGAGAGAGAGTACTGCGCAGGGAAAGAGAATGGACTAAACAGAAGAGAAGGCAGAGGGAAATAAACATACTATAAAAGACGGTTCCTTAATAACCGTCTTTTAATATTAGGGCGCGGGATTATAAAAGACGGTTCCTTAATAACCGTCTTTTATAGTATGTAAATAAAAGACGGTTTTATCCTAACCTTATTAAAAGATCATTTACCGCCGAAATAAAGAAACCTTAAACGATGGTTTCTTTCTAACCGTCTTTAAAAGTAACGCGCGCGCACGGGAGCACTAATTTAAGACGTTTTTTTGTAAAACCGTCTCTTATAGGCCGTCGTTTTTGATATTTTTTCTACTAGTGAGACCATCTCTTGAGGCTCATCTCGAAGGTGGTGTTGGTAATCGTCACACTTCTCCACCTTCAAGGCCGATTGTTAGCCAGTCTGTTGCTGTTACTGATGTGTCTGCAGATATGGGGGGTGGGTTCAAACCTATGGTGGATATCAACCAGGAGCCTATGCTCGAAGATGGTGAGTTTGTGCATTCTCTAACTGTGTCTGACGGCCGTACGCGGAAGCTCTCTGTGGTTCAGTGCTCTTCATCCGAATCAGAGCTCCGGGAAGTTCACTCCATTGAAGAGGTGGTCAAGCGAGGCAAGGGAGATGACACTGCTACGGCTTTATCGGCGATGCTGGGTGATCCCCAGTGTCGCCCGTCATAATGTCGCTTTTGGTCGCGAATTGCCGGGGTCTGGGTGGAGCTGCCATAGTTCGCTGGATAAGGGACGTAATCCACTAACAAGCTCCAACTTTTGTCTTCTTGGCTGAGACCAAGTTGTCGTCTTTTGAGCTGCGTCCTTTTGCTAGAACTCTTCGTAGATATAACTGGGTGGGTGGTGATAGTATAGGCAGGAAAGCTGGGGTTGGTTTTTTTTGGTCTGTTGGTTTGGATGTATCTGTACTGAGTTACTCGGGTCATCATGTTGATGTTTTGATTGGGGTTCCGGGGTCTAGACAGTGGAGGTTTTCTGGGTTATATGGATGGTCCGATAATCAGCATAAATGGAAAACGTGGAACTTAATTCGGTATCTCAGTGCGCAATGGGACGGCCCTTGGGTCTTGGGTGGGGACTTTAATGAAGTTCTGCATTATCTTGAGCATACTGGGCGGGGAACTCGTTCTCAATCTGCTATGAAAGAGTTTCAAACATGCCTATTTGATCATGATCTCCACGATTTAGGATTTAGAGGCTCAAAGTTTACCTATACCACTAAGAGCAAACACAATCACAATTCCCGCAGTCGTCTAGATCGTTTCCTATGTAACTCTGCATGGCTTTCTCAGTTCCCTATCGCCACAAATTACCATTTACAATGGGGACATTCGGACCACAAACCCATTAAGCTAGTTTTACATCTAATGCAACGTCGAGGACCGAGGCCATTTCGTTTTGAAAATTGCTGGTCATTACATCCACAATGTAGGTCTTTGGTACAATCTGTGTGGACATCTGGCCCGACCTTGGATTACTGCGGTAAGGTAAAACAATGTGGCCACGAACTTCGGGTTTGGGGCAAGAAACAGTTTTGGATTGAGAAACGTTTGCTGAATCAGACACGGAAAGAAATTAATAGTATCGCAACTCATGCGTCCACGCCTCAAGCATTGAATCGCTGGAATGCTCTGAATTCTGTAATGGATTCCCTTCTACACAAGGAAGAAATGAGGCTACATCAGCGTGCGAGGCAAACTTGGCTGTCTTTTGGTGATCGAAACACAAGTTTTTTCTTTCACCGCTATCGTATGCGTACACGCCAAAACACTATTACTACTTTATCCTCTGATGTTCATCCTCTTCAGCACACATGGAAAGGTATTGAATTTGTTGCACGTGACTATTTTCAGACGTTGTTTACCACGTCGAATCCTCCCCAAGATGCCCATTTTTTAGCATGTGTCGCAGATAGGGTGTCCCCCAGTTCTCGTCGGGCAATGGGTGCACCATATACTAAAGAGGAGGTGATTCAGGCATTCAATCAGATGAATCCTCAGAAATCACCGGGTCCAGATGGTGTAAATGGGTGTTTTCTACGCACTTTTTGGCCTCTTATCAATACTGATTTCATTCATACATGTTTGGATTTCCTTAATCATAGTATCTTGCCGTCAAGTTTAAATGACGCATAAATCGTTCTCATTCCAAAGAAACCGAGAGCAGTCTCCATCAACCATTTCTGGCCTATTTCCTTGTGTAACACAATCTACCGGGTTATATCCAAGGTGCTGGTAAATCGGGTTGCTGAGATTTTTCCTTCTGTCATCTCTAATAATCAGACAGCCTTTGTGCATGAACGGCTTATTACAGATCAAGTTATGCTGTCTCATGAGATCCTCCATTCAATGCGACGTTCCACGGCTAAAACCAAGGGTCACTTTGCGTACAAGGTCGACATGTCCAAAGCATTTGATCGTCTTGAGTGGACTTTCGTTTTGGATGTTTTGCACAGCATGGGATTCCATCCAAATTGGGTTGCTCTGGTGGGACAATGTTTAACAACGGTTCGCACTTCTATATTAATCAATGGGTATCCTGGCCAGTGGTTTCAACCTACTCGTGGACTCCGCCAAGGAGATCCTTTGTCTCCAATTTTGTTCATCATCTGTATGGAAGCTTTAACTTCAGCACTTCAGTTAGCCACTTTGGTTGGCATTTATAGGGGTTACACGCTGCCGGGCCTTGGGTTTTCCATATCCAATCTTCTCTTCGCTGATGACATAGTCCTCTTTGGGGAGGCAACTGTCCCTAATGCTACTGCACTTCATCACATTTTACAGGATTTTCAACTTACATCTGGCCAATGCATTAACACCTCCAAGTCTGCGATCATGTTCTCCTCTGGGCTGTTGAGCCATCTTAGAGTTTCAGTTACCGCTGTTCTTGCTGCTAATCAGGTTGTGGATCTGGGTCAGTACCTTGGTTTCCTAAGCAACATTGGGAAGAAGAAATGTGCAGTGTTCAACTATATCAAAGATCGGGTTCTTAAATGGATACACAGCTGGTCAAATACGGTATCTCAGGCGGGTAGAACATTGCTAGTTAAAGCAGTCTTGCAGACGATTCCCTCTTATACTATGTCTGTTATTCTATTACCAAAAACTCTACTCAAGCATATTCAGTCTCTCATTAATAGCTTCTGGTGGGGAGGAGTAGCGCATTCAGCCGCTATTCGTTGGACAAAATGGTCAAACCTATGTCGTGATCGTTTTTCAGGTGGGATGGGTTTCAGAGAGTTGCACTGTCATAATCGAGCATAGCTGGCCAAACAATTTTGGCGTGTTCTCACCGACCCTGATTCCATGCTTCTTGCTTCTATAAGGCCAAATATGTGAGGAACTCACCTGGATGATAGTGCAACCGGGCTCCACTGCCAGTCCGATCTGGCGAGCTCTTCTTAGCGTAAGAGACTTAGTGGAGTTCGGTGCCCGTAGGGGGATTGTTAATGGCAGGACCACAATGCTCACTGATCGTTGGCTGCAGTCGAAGCCAGGGGGTAAGCTTTATCTGTGGCGTTTCCCATCTATGGTTGCCCAATGTGCTTCAGTGGCTACCCTGATCACTGCTGACCATCGATGGAATCTTTCACTTATAAACCAATGGTGTGACTCATCTGATGCTGCCCATGTGTTATCTGTTCCCTTACCACAGGATCATATGTCAAATGAAGATTATTGGTACTGGGGGCTGACAACGTCCATGAAGTTTACAGTTGCTTCTGCCTATGCTACGGCTTTTACTATGAAACATGCTACAGCGCCTTCCACCTCTCAAATGGATTCAAGGAAACGGGTGTTTCGGTTAATTTGGGCACTTGATCTTCCACAACGCATAAAACTCTTTGGGTGGAAGCTTCTTGCTATCATGTTACCATGCAAAACAGCGATCCGAGATAGGTTTCAATCGGACATGCCTACAGTCTGTCATTTCTGTGATTCACATGAAACTCTATTGCATGCCTTGCATGGATGTACAGTGGTTAATGGGCTATAGGGCACCTTTGGGTTTAATCTGCCCAATTCTATATGTTCAGATGAAGGGTTTCGACATTGGTTTTATGTTTTGTGTTCAGACCAATCAAAATCCATGGTGGCATCATATTTATGTTTCCTTTGGAAAATATGGTTTGCTCGTTGCCAGGCTACCCATGGTCGGGCGAATTCTTTCAATCAAGGATGGTGTCAAGCGGATAGTTTCTTGTAGCTTTCTACTGCGGCAAATCAAATCGGTCCGGCTGCTTTGCTTTACATCGTCGCCTGCATCCGCATACTTCAGAACTGTTTGTCGATGCGATTTTAGACCGCCATGACCGTGTAGGTTTGGCTTGGATTCTACGCGCTCAGGCTGGTGTGTCGGCTGTCGGAAGTGTAGCTTACACAAAGCACCTGCTTGTTTCGGATGCGGAGGCTTTGGCTATTGAGGGAGCTTTGGATGCAGTTTCTAAGACAGGAGTACTTTCCCTAAGGGTGCTCTCAGATTGCAAGTCCATCATCCAATACCTAAACGGTGGAGCTGTTTCATCGCTATTACCCTCCACAACAGCAATTTGGATAGGTTATGGGGAATTTAGGGTGTTTTAATGATGTGGGGTTGGTTTTATCTCCACGTGATGTCAATATTGCAGCGCATAGTCTTGCTAACCATGCCGGAGTGCCCAGCTCACGGGATCATGGCCTCTAAATTTAATTCCAGAACTTGTACTCAAACTTGTTACTCAATGAATTACTATCTTATGTTTAAAAAAAATATAATTTAAGAAGCCTACAGTAAACTTATATCATTAAGCGAGCATATTTTTATGTTGCACAAGCTGGCAACAGATATACGCAAGAGAAGTGGGATACTATTCGACAAATCGATGGAATAAACCAGGGGATGACAGCAAAATCACGGTGTTCACTGTTCATCTTTCCGAAAAAGAGAGTATTCCGTCGGTCTGTTCTTCGGCTGAAGTACACTGTACACATCCATGAACTAAAAATGATTGAAAATGGTGTATTGTTGGCCCCAGTTATCGCGGAACAAATATCGGATATCCTCCGAGCTTTACTTTTTATTTTTTTATGGAAAAATTCACGATATACCCCTGTTTTTCGTAATTCAACTTTAAACATGTTTAAATATTGTCTAAAATTGATGAAACTTTACATGGACGATGCTAAAGTGTTATATTTTATCCAATATCAAATATGAAGTTTTTTAAGCTCACATGTGACCTGTGGGACCTAATGAATATGCCATATGTTCATTGGGTCCCACAGATCACATGTGAGCTTAAAAAACTTCAAATTTGAAATTGGACTAAAATATAACACTTTAGCATTGTCCATATAAAGTTTCATCAATTTTGGACAACATTTAAGCATGTTTAAAGTTGAATTACAAAACCACAGGGGTATATTGTAAATTACGAAAGAAAACAGGGTATATCATGAATTTTCCCTCTTTTTTTATAAACTTGTTCTCCCATATATTAATTTTGTCAAGTAAAAGACAGATAGAAAGAGCCTACACCCTTTCATTCTGTAAGCTCCTTATCTAACTTACAAGCAGTATAAATACTAAGGGAAACACCCTCCCCTATCCACAACCCGGTCCTTATCCAAGATGGGTTATCCTAAGTTACAAACAAGTCTTATAAGATAATCATCATTAGAGCTAGCACCTCCCCAAATAATATTAGAGAACAAGGGCCTAATATTCCTAATATTTGAATCTTTCCTGGCAAATAGAGTTGTCCCAACTACATGCTCCATCTCTAAGAACATCTTTGAAATACTCCCTAGCTGAATCAAAGCAAATGTGATGGCTATCCACCGAGGAGTCAAGTTCCATAGTAATTCTTCTTGCTTTAATTCAGCTACTTGCACCTTGTAATTGTAACACCCCTACCGCTAATCCTCTAATTATCTCCTAATCATCATGGTCACTAAGCTAAATCACAGGGAGGGAAACAAACAACCTAAGTAGCGGGTGATACACGCCGTTAGCCGCCCATACGACTAACTAGGCCTCAAACAAACATTAGTCGGTCTGATAGCAGAAAATACCGAGTTACCTTTAACAACTTCAAACAGCTCCAACAATCCTTAAACAAATCCCAACGATACATACATCCTTGTTTCCCCACAACACTATCCAAAAAGTGATTACCAAGACTAAGAGGTTAATTCACATTTACAACCTTTCGGGTCTACAAAATATGTAACGCCCCTATTTAACATATTTATAGTGGAAATAAAATACTAAAGGTGTACAGACCATCGGGTCCAAACACCCGGTACCAAAACCTCACCAAAATACAACTTAATGATTTAAACTGTCACGGCCTGAACCTCGAGAAAACTTAACAGAATTAAAACAGAAATAAACACATAAACTTCTCAAGCCTAATCCCATCCCAATCACTCTTTCTCTTCGTGGCCACCAGTAAAATAACTTGTATCTGCAAGATAAAAACCAAGCAGCCCACCCCGAGTGGGGTGGGTCAGTTCCCTGGAATGGAACTGGTACGATCCTCCAAAAACAAACTTATAGTACAACTCTTAAATAAATAATAGTTTGAAAACATCACTTAAACCACTCAGAGGAACAAAGCATTTCACAAATCACCAAATCAAGATATCAAGATAAGAATAAAGGTTAATAACAGAAAAGAAAAGTTAGTGAAACAAAATCACGCCATGTGTTAGTGAACATCCATTTCCTTAGTTAAACCCAATTCCCGTTAGGAGCAGAAAGACTCAGATAGTCACAAAGGACTAGGAATGATAAAATAGATCCAAGAACAAATAACTCAAGAATGGAATAATTCAACTGGGAGAGATGGCCCCCACCGCCAAACACGTCCTTTCAGGACAGGGGATATACAGCCCTCACTGTCTATCACGTCCCCTTTTGGGACAGGGATATACAGCCCCTCACTGTCTATCATGTCCCTTGTTGGGACAGGGGATATACAGCCCCTCACTGTTACCATTGAAGACGCGCGCACGTCGAAACCTCAAGAACCAGCTCATGGATGAAACGATATCCAGAGTCAAAAGAAGAATTTCCAAGATTGACCTTTTTCCAAATTCCCACCAGATCACTAACTACCCAAAGCAATACCAAAACACTCAGTCCTACAGAGTGCAGAAGCGTAAACCCTAAGCAGCCAATGTCTAGTGGAACAACCAAATATAATGAACCAATACCCAAGTGAGTTTCGCATCCAAGGCAAGTTAGTCACACAAGCTGAGTTAGTCACACAACCAATTCCTTTTTAGAAATTCCTCTTTAAGTCAGTTAGCGTTTTCCAAAACATTCCACAAGTCAATCAGCAAAAAGATCGGAGTACGAGAAATCGTACCTGGTATGTGAAGAACTATAACTAACTCGAATAAGTGATTCCCCAATAGTAACCTATAATTAAGGTGTTCCAAGTGTCGATTAGTTAAGAGACTTATAAACTAAACAGCCTTTTTCACTTACTGATTAATAGTTTCAGGTTTACCATTATCCTCTTACAAAGTTTGGGCTTGACTTGTTAACTAAATCCTTTGTTAGGCCCAACTCGTTTAGTTTGGAATGATTAAGAATTTATTCCTGAGAGTGGCCCAAACTCCCTTTGAATTGTTAAAGTGGGCTTTTGGAGTTCATAGACTTGGGCTTAGTAGGTTAGCCCAAGACCGTGTTACGTCTATGTTGTGTAATTAAACCCTTAAGTTAATAGTGACTATTTAATTACACACCGATTAAAACCTAAGGTTTAACATATATATATATATATAATTACTTATTATAACTATCACAAGGAATATTATTTCCCTCAACTATTTTAATGTATTTATATACATATATATTTATATATATCTTTATGTATTAAAATTTATCCATAACATTTTTAGGAAATTTTACTGTATTATTTATGTTTAATAACTTCTAGGCTTAACACAACTGACTTATGGTTTATAAAATAAAGTGTTTCCTTTATTTATTTAATACATGTAAGTATACCCGTATTAGAATTTAACTAAGACATTCTCTATGTAACTTATTATATTTAAACTATCTTATTACTACAACCTTAAACTATATCCCAAGTATGTTTCATAAAGTATTTCTTTTACTATGTCTTAGGATTCCGGCTCTTATATTATTTAGTTATTATAAGTGTTAATTTATAAGTTCCTTGTTTTAATCTAAGTTACTGCTTTATTCCCTTTTTATAAATGCGTAAAAATATATATTTGTTCCTTAGTTTAATTAAAAATATTAACTCCCATATAATATAATAAATAAAATGTAGGATAATTAAATTCCTTGATTTATATAAGTTTCCACTTAAATAAGTATATATACATATATGTAAATAATTTCACTTCTCTTGAAAGCTAATACCAAACATTTATAAACTTACTGTTATAAAATGTTAATTTAGTTTCCCTTATTTTCCCCAGCTTAAAAGTTAATTAACAAACCATACTTTAATTTTTGGTTACATTAAAAACCTTATATTATAGGTTATTCTTATGAAAAACTAATAAACACAATTTTTAAAACCTTTTACCATTGCCCAAAAATTCCCAAATTTAATATACAGTAACTATAACATTTTATACATATTATAAAATTTTTATTTCATAAAAATATCTTTTATATTTATCCAAATAATTCCAGAAAACCCGTAACTTGCAAAAATCATAACTTACGTTTAAAAACTCCAAAACCATATTAATTTACATCAAAATAAACTAGATTAAATAACGAATCTATGGTTAAAAGTTCAAGTTAAAACACATTCGGGACGGTATTTAAATTAATTCAACAAGTTAGAGTTATTTACTGAAATCTATAGAAACTAAATAAACTAAATCTGAAACGTTTTAATCTCGGCCGTCCAAATCTTTTAAAGCGAGATCGACGGCCCCTGAACGCTGTGTTCTTCAGCGAAACCAAATTCAAACTCGAGTACTAAATCTCCATTATCTCCTAATCTACAGAACAAAATCGAGTGATTCTTGTTTCTATAGTTTCGAAATCAAATTTCGGTTCTATTGATGCCAATTTCCCCAATTATAATGCAGTATTCAGTGGATTTCGAATTCAGTTCGAAGTTAGGGTTCATATAGGATACATAATTCGTTTCGAACATCAATCTAAAAAATTCTCCTAATCTAACACGTAATTGATTAAATTGAGACATGGGTTAGGCCAGTAACATGATTTTGAATGACAATAACGGAGCAATTGGTCGGAAACTTACCGGAGTTGTGCGAATTGAGGGAATTCGAATTCGGGAAAACTGGAAAATTTGAACTTCGAGCAGTTCGCGATGCCAACTTTGAGGATATATAACTTGCAGTATAAATCGAGTTAGGCTATGTGTAAGGGCTCAATCGAAAGAGTAAACTTAGATCTACATATTGATAACAAGAACTAATCCTAACTCGCAACAAACAGAAAGAAATCGAGGCTAGAAGTTGCGAGTTTACCTTGCGTTTTCTGGATAGAAAACTGTGATTTTATGTGATGGCGAAACTGAGACTTTAGACGCCTCGTTCTTCCAAACGGTTGGGAATTGGCTTAGGCCATCAACATGAAAGTTTTAGAGGAATTAGAGCTCTTCAAAACGAGCTAAAGAACATGAAATTTGGATGAGAAACGAAGAAGTTATGGCTGATCGAAGTTACCTGTTCGAAGGGAAAAACTGGAACTGCAGTTTCAGTTTTTGCAGGGTGGCTACTTTGGCTCAGATTTCCGGTTGATCTATAACAAGTTAGGGTTTGTGTGAGTTATGGTTGTTTAGAGGGAATGTAGGAGAAGGCAACAAAGAAGACGGCACTCAAAAATTCCTTAAGATGAGAAAGTTATGAAGGTCACAAGATAGAGCAAAAACCTGATTTTCTGTTCCGGGAATATAGAAGATAAATTTGTCTGAGTGTTGGGGCGCGATTACCGAGGCGGCGATGAGTCAGCTGGCCATGCCACGTCAGCCCTTAATCAAAATTTTGGCTCTAAACTTCATTTGATCATAACTTTGGCTAGGATGATCCGTTTTTGACGTTCTTTTTATCGATCTTTATGGTTTTCCATAACCTATTTATTGGTATAGATTTCATGGCCTGGTTTGGCCATTCTCAAAAAGTCAACCCTAGCAAGGCTTAATAAGCTTTAAGGTTTCTAGAATTTTATATTGACTTTTAAGTTTCAAAACAATGTTCCAACACTTCCTAAAATCTTTATATATAGTTGGAGTGTTTAGAAATTTTCCCAAGATTTATTGACTTATAAATCTTATTATTAAATTCATAATACTATATAATAATATATAATAATTAGGGTTAAATAGGAGAAAACCCCTAAATAAATTTCACAATTCCATATAATAATTTAATATCTAATAAAAGAAATCCCCTAAATTAATTTAAATTAATTTAGGGGTATTTCAGTATATCCCCCTTAAAGAAACTTCGCCTCGAAGTTTAACAATCAACTAATAGGCACTCACACCGCTTCGGGTGTGCTGAGACAATAATAATTCCAATGAAATTCCATACCAATCCAATCCTTTATTTCCATTTCATTTATTTCAATTTCAACATTCCACTCGAGAGTACCGAAATCAAATCAGACTGAACCAAAATATAAACTGAAACAAAACACAAACGTGACGAACTATCATGCCACAATGTAAAACTACGTACATACACACACCTTTCACACTACTAATACTGTTCTCCCTCTACTAACAATGCCACAAGGCATAATCCGGATGAGATGACGAAGGAGGAGTATGCCAGTCAATGGTTTACATCTAGCCATATCTCAAATGTTTACAATTTCCCAAATCCAAAAAGGTGTACCACATGGTACACCGGCTACAAGTTTCTAACCGTGTACAACTCGGTACACCAATCAAAATAACTAGCCTAACAAAAAAAAGCATCCTGGTCATCTCCAACCCGTCAACCGTCTCGAGTTCCTGTAATAAAAACAGTGCCCTTAGGGGCTCAGCAAAGCTACATATGACTTCCGCATACCCCGCGTGCTAGCGGGGGTACGCCAACTAATTGGTCGCCAACATGCGGTCCATTTTACAATAACAACATGCTAATATAATTGAAAGCATAAGCAAGCATGACAACATACAACTAAGGCATATCAATTAAGGCACAAGTCTCACAATCAATAGCCAAGGTCCAATCTCAACCAAGCTTCACAAAGGGGTTAGCCCAATTACCATCTGGGTTAATCAGATGTTATCATCTCATTACTCAAGATCAACAACTCAACAAGTCCAAGTCTTCCTCAATCAATTTTTCCTTCTTTTACCAATTCTCAAGTCATGTCGGTATGACCTCCGGGCCGGGACAAGACTATCCCACCACCGGGCTTAAAGTTGGCCCACTTAACCAGGTTGCTACCCGTTTAAGGGGTTTGGACCATGGAAAATATTATAGTCAGGAATCGGTTAACAACCTCTCTTGTTACCTCATCCTCACGTGTGGCCAAAACTATATCGGACTTCTCAAATTCTCCCAATTACTCAAATCCAAGTTCTCAATGTTAGAGTGTTAGATGGTTAGGGAGTTAGTGAGAAGCCCACCAACAAACAATCAAGCTTCCACAATCAATCAACCAAACACTTCAACAAGCCAACATAGGTTCAAGCTTCATCACCAACCAAACAAGGCATAACAATTACAATATAAATGAAAAGTGCGATAAACCAATTACATGCTTTTATCTTGTTAGGTGGTTGCACATAATCACACAAACAAACAAGCCGAGGTAACATCATTAGGATACAGGGCATGAGGAAATCATACCGTGCACTGTCGATCTCGGACGTTCGATTCCCTTCGGTTCGACTATTCGGGTCCTATAACACACACGACATCGGTCGGTTAAGTATATACACTTAACCTAACTTGTTTCATCTTTAAATACTCCTAAACAATCACACCTTAATCAAACTAATCAATTACTCCTTATTTTTCTCAAGCTTGTTCTCTTACTTAGGTGTATATTTTCTCACCATTATTACTCTATTAGTGGTATACTATTAATGCCCCATATGTACATATATACACATATACGTATATGATTACTCTCTTTTTTTTTGTGACTCGACCGACCTTACCTAGGGTCAGCCCCAAGGTCAATCAAAGTCAGTAGGTTACGATTCTGGAAAATTCAACTTCAACCGACCTTACCCTAGGTCGGTCCTAGGGTCGGTCGAAGTCAGTAGGCAACCGTTTTGAAAATTTAGACCCGACCGACCTTGCAGGGTAGGGCCCAAGGTCGGTCCAAGTCAGTAGGTTCCTGGGTTCGAAAATTATGACTCGACCGACCTTGCCAAGTTTGGTTCCAAGGTCGGTCGAAGTCGGTAGACTTCTGTGTTTGCAAATTCTGGCTCTACCGACCTTCCCAGGGTCGGTCGGCTCCAGTATGCTTGTTTTTAAATTTTGTTTCAGCTCCATTCCTTACCCAATTCTTCCCCAATCTTTCCAAAGCCTTTCTAAACATATTTAACAACAATCTAGACACTCTAAACCCTCCTAAGCCATTTACTAAGTTCATTACCCATTCGTATGTAAATTTTACACAATTTTTCTCACCTTTATTTCAGCACTTGCACTAGTTCTTCCTAGTTTCTTCTATGCTACATATTTTTTCTATCTCAATGGCTCACAAACTAGTGTTGCTCTAACCCTCATCTTGCATTATTTCCCCTCTATATTCTACCCATCCATGCACTCATTCCTAACTTATTTTCCTAAGTTGTTAATTTCTCAAATTCATTCCTAAAACATAACTAATCTTCCTAGGTTGTTCCTTCCCCTTAAAACACTTAAGTCCCTTAGTTTCTAGACAAATTTTGACAGAGGTTCCCCTATAATTTTAATGTTTCCCACACACAATTCAGCTCACAACTCATTTCCAAGTTTCCCACCCCAATCTAAGCACTAACCACACATTAAATTTCCTGCACAACCTCGTTTATTTCTTAAGGTTTTTCCAAGCTTTTAATAATCATTCAAATAGCTTCCAAACAACTCAATTATTTTCCTCATTATACCACAACATGAACACTACTCAAAACAATATAAATCCCTCATTTTAAACATTAAAAACTGTTACAAAAGTCACACACAAAATCAGCTCAAGGTAAGTGCAATTACCTTGTATTTCTAGATTTCTTTTTCTCTCTTCTTTTCTCCTTTCTTCTTCCTTCTTCCTTGTTTCTTTGTTTCTTATTTTTGTTCTTTGCTCACCAATTCGGCAATGCTACATCCACCCTTACATGCCAACAATAACTTAGAAATCATCCTTAAACTAACCTAGGACTTAATACATGTTAGGGTTTATAGGGGGGTATTACCTTAAGCTTCTTAGTGGGATTTTTGGACAGCAAAGAGGCAAGGTTTCCAGCTCCCAAAATCATTCACCAAAACCGGCTGGAAGGGGAAGAAAACAAGGCTTCACTTGTGTTTTTTTGGTTTGTAAGAAAAGCTGGAAAAATGAGGGACTTTAAAGACTATTTTTACCTTGAGACAATGTCGAGATGAAGGGGGTCACAATGGTGGTCTTCAAGCTCCAAAATTAGCTACATCCATGGTGAAGAAGTGTGAGATTTTCAATTTTTGAAAGGTGGAAAATGAAGCCCAAGAGGAGAGGATTCCAATGGTGCAGTTTTTATGGAATTTGGAGATGATTTGAGCTTTCAAAAATGGGAGAGAAGGAGAGTGCTGGGTGGAGTCTTCGAAATTGTCATTAACAGGCTTGAGGAAGAAGAAGAATCAGGTGGGGGAGAGTGAACCGAGAGGGAGTGAGTGAAATGGGGAGGAGAGAGACTACACTCACCTTTTTACTTTTCTACTTTATTTTGTTTGTCTTTTAGCATATAAGGAAGGAATTAAGGGAGTGAGAGAGGGAGAAATCGGCACCCACACACATAAGGGGGAAAATCTGATTTTTATTTACAAATGGGGAAGCTAGTTTTGCTTTATTACATTTACACCCCACAAGTTCTAGCTTTTGTGTTTTCACTAACCGGAACCCGTTTTCCAGAGTTTTCTCGTTTAATAGTTCTAGACCTTCACTAAGGTTTAATTATAGCTATTTAATTGACTATAATTATTATGAGTTTGTTTAACCCGCTTAAAGTCACATTTTCCCGGTTTCCTCGAAAAATGTGCTTTAAGGTTCGTTTGTGTTTTTAATCCATTTTAGGGGTGTTAAGACAAGATCATTTAGTTTTGCTGATAGCAAACCTTGTGTTGTCTATCAAATGCGTTTGTCAAGATTCATGATTTCAGATAGATAGGTGAGTAAGTGGCTTAGCACGCATGGTTGCAAGCGCACTTAAGTCATGAGTGGCTTAGCACACAAGGTTGCAAGCGCACTCAATCCATGACATGTGCTCTACCAGTTGGGTACCTGGCGGCGAGAGCTCCGGAGAACTTCTAGCAAGACACAAGCAGTCACGAACCACACCGTCACATCTCTTACATCAGACATCAAACAAGGACCAAACGGAGTTAGCAACGTCGACAAACTCACTCAGATTATTCACAACCACACAAACAACTTGCTCATGACAAACACACGACAAAAGGTGTATCTCATTAATGTGCAAGATAACAAGATAAGCAAAGGCTATTGATGAACATCATTACATAGCCATAATACTTTAGAAGAGAGCATTTATGAGCATTAATGAGCCAGACAAGTTCAGACAAGTTGAAGTGTGCAAGTGGTGACCGACCACTTGGGGAGACACGCCGCCAACTTGCCCATTCACAAGGCAATGCGTGTGCTGGTGGCTCCAGATCAAGTTGGACGAAAATCTGCAAGTAGAGTGTGGATATTATATTGTAGAAGAATGAGTATTTTACTCTTCGAGTCTACAACTCCTAGGTTGTTAGTTGGCATCTCAACTAACCTGTATAAATACTTGGCTTAATGTTCCTTGTAAGATAAGCCCCTGTACGAGAGAAAAGATAGAGATTATCTGGGCAAGTGTGGATCATACTTAGGAGTGTATGTAAGTGCTAGAGAGTTGGTGAGCTAGTGAGGACTGGGTTAGATTATCAATATAAGGGGTATTTGATAGGACGACAGGTCGGGGAACGGTCGGTGAACAGTAGACCGATAGTCAGGAGAGGGTTGACGACTTTAGGGGTAAAGTCAAAACTGTCCCGGGAGTCCGTGTGTGGGGCAAGGGAGATTGAGTGAATTTCGTGTGTGTAAATTCTCAATCGAAATGTGTTTTCTAGTTTAATAGTTGCCGCTCGTCCATCTAGTTTTATTAGAGTCCACGATACGTCTACGACTCGTCGGGGATGCATCACAAGCGCTTGCAAGTTTCAATTGGTATCAGAGCGGGTCTCTTCTAGAAAGCTAATGTGAGCCTCGATTTTTAAACCCTACCCTATGTTGATTAAGATTGATTAGGATCTAGTCGGGTTTTCGGTCCACTTATAACCTAAGATTAATAATATGTCATATAACAATAATTATTAAAACCTAAGCTAGCTCACTGGAACCTATTATGAGTCACCACCTAATTTTTACCTAGATCAAATTAGGAAAGGAGAGTTCGGGTTCGGGGGCTTGATATTCGAGTTAATTAGGGTTCAATTACTTTCATTACCCCTAGAAGTCGTTTTTCCTCTACTTAGTTTAAATACGGCTTATTACAAATCGTTTTTAACATAAGTACGCGCTTCTGATTTGTTTTATATTTTTTATATTTTTTGACAGAAAATTAAAGTGGAAACTAAGAATACCTAAACTAGGGTTCCGGAGGAAGAATTAGGTCAAATTTTGTTTATGTCCGTAGCCATGGACCCCAGTTAACCTAGTTTTACAGAAAAGTCGAATTAAACAGAAAACACAATTTTGAAAAGCGGGGCCACGGACATTGTTTTAGAAAACCTAAATTTTGAAAATTTAAAAATCCTGCCACCGTTCGTGGGTGTCCATGGTCCCGTACCACCCACGGACAGACGTTTTCTGGTGGTTCCCGACGGTGTTTTCGGCTAAAAAATTATGTACGTGTAGCCTGAAAGGTACATAATACGTTAGTAATCGAAAGATTTCAATTTGAAGTCAGAATAATGACCAAACTTAGCAAACAACTTAAAGGGCAGAAGCAAAGAAAAACACTAACTTAGGAGCCAAAAAGCTTCAATTTGTTTCCAAAATTTAATAGAGAATTAATGAAGTCTAGGGGAGTTAGAAAACCTAAATTATAACCTGTTTTGCCTTCAGATTCAAGGTGTTTCTTCACATCGGGATTCTTCGGAGGCCTCGTTGATGGCGGATCCGGTAGAACTTCGAACTGAGCTTCTGACTCCTTGTTGTTCTTGATGTTCTTCACGCTTTGGTGGTATTTTGGTGAAGGTTTGATGATTTTTGATGTTGTGGGAGTTGAAGAATGTGTTTAGATGGTGATTTTGGAAGGTTTTTGATGTGATTTCGATGCCCGAGTGTTGAAAATCGTGAGAGAGTTGTGACGGCTGGGTTTCCTAGTTTATTAGGGTTCTTGAGGTTCTGATTTGATCATGGGATAAGGTTTCTTATATAGGCTTCCTTAAAGATAAAAAAATCTGGTAAAAACCGAGATTTACCGACGTTTTAGCTCAAGGGCTTACAAAAGGAATTTGATTATGAAATTTTACACATGGGTAAAGGATGATATTTCCGACTTTTCTAAAGTGGAATGGAATTTTTTGGATATTGGAATATTTTTAAATTCAATTTCTTGTCAAATTCAATCAGAAATTGCTAGAAAATTATTGAAAATTCAAAAAATCAAAATTCGAACGCCTTTATGCCCAAAATGTCATCTTCTATCATGGTTTAAAATTTCAAAGCATTTTGAATTGATTTGACCCTTATTTGGAGGAGAGAGAAAGCCTATAGGGGGCTTAGGAGCCTTGAAAAATTATGAAAATGCCCCTAGAGATGACTAAGCTGTCCCTAGTACTCTGAAATGTGCCGATCAAGCTAGGAACCTTGCTACTTGACCAAACTAGCCAATTAGTAGAGACTCTTCCGAGGGGGTTAAAATTTTGGGTATAGCAGATTGCCCCCCGTCAACTAGACTTTGTAATGGAAATGAAAAGGCTAGTTGATGCTTGAGTGATACCCCAAAATTTTGGATCGTAAAAGATCCCGCATGCAATTGTAATCCGACAAATTGTGTCGAGCTGTTCTAAGGCGCTGACTACCTATGAGTAAAGTGGAAGGATGTCGAGCGATTCTAAGGCGTCGACCACCTAAAGGTAAAAATGAAGTAATGTCGGACTATTCTAAGGCGCTGACCACCTATAAGGATGATATGATGTCAAGCTATTCTAAGGCGTTGACTACCTATAATGAATGAAATGATGTCAAGCTATTCTAAGGCGTTGACTACCTATAATGAATGAAATGATGTCAAGCTATTCTAAGGTGTTGACTACCTATAATGAATGAAATGATGTCAAGCTATTCTAAGGCGTTGACTACCTATAATGAAATAAAGTATGCCAAACATTCTAAGGTGTCGGGAACCTGTAATGCAAATGTAGATGTCATGCAAAAGAAGATGATATGATATGCTGATGATGCTCGGATGCTTATGGGGACCGAAACCCATTCCAATGCTCCTGGTTGGTATACTATGGGGACTTATTGCCTCTGCCCACCAACTGGGGGGCTGGGATAACTTCTAGATTACCAAGGGGACTTATTGTCACTGCCCACTAGTTGTTTCTCCCAAGAAGTTGACATGAAGATGGGGACTTATTGCCTCTGCCCCGCCAACTTAGATCACGCTTTGTCTCGTACTTGTCTCACGCTGAAGTTGATACTAGGTCTCGTACTGGTCTCGCACTGGATGATGATGCTCGGTCTCGCACTAAAGAAGATGCATGGTCTCGCACTGAAGAAAATGGTGGGTCTCGCACTGATGAAGATGATGGGTTTCACACTGAAGAAAAATGATGGGTCTCGCACTGAAGTCTCATACTAAATGGATGAAGAAAAAGCTGGATCTCGCACTGACCCTAGGTCTCGCACTGAATGATGAAAATGCAGGGTCTCGCACTGATTTTGGGTCTCGAACTAAAAATGAGTTAGAAAGATGATGGTCTTGTGCAAATGCATGTGGTGAAAACCAATTGTAAAAGGGCCAAACATGGCGATGATGAGGTGCATGCAAAAGTTTGTAAAATGCAATCATAGTGCATGTAAGATACTTGTTTAAAGCAAGCAACTGTTAAAAAATGTGCCAAACATGGCAATGATGAGAATTGAAAATTGTTTAAAGCAAGAAATTGCTGGAAAATGTGTCAAACATGGCAACGATGCAGATTTGTTCAAAGTAAGAAATTGCTAGGAATATGCCAAAAATGGCGATAATGTAGATTTGTCCAAAGCAAGAAATTGCTAGGAATATGCCAAACATGACGATGATGCAGATTTGTCCAAAGCAAGAAATTGCTAGGAATATGCCAAACATGGCGATCATGCAGATTTGTTCAAAGTAAAAAATTACTAGGAATATGCCAAACATGGTGATCATGCAGATTTGTTCAAAGCAAGAAATTGCTAGGAATATGATGAGTTTTATGAAACCGAAGAAATTGCTGAAAAAGATGCCAAACGTGGCAATGTTTAAAGAAAATTCTGTCTACTGAAAAGAAAAGTGATTTTATCGTTTCCTGACTAGGGATTTCAGACTTGTAATTTGCCACCTAGGAGATGAACATGCCATCGGTGGGGTGTGTGTGTTTGATGTGGAGATCTTTTAAGTGGTGATCAGGGCTTGTGACGGGCCATGGAGTTTATGTGGAAGTGAAGGCTTATGTGGGCCGGTGTGGTATGATGTGGAGGTAAGGGCTTATGTGGGCCTATGTGGTGGTGATGGCCCTTAGTATTTCTTTTATTAAACGTGCGAATGAGTCTCGTCCTCACAGGGCCAAGGCTTATGTTTTGATGTGGTGCTTCCTAACCTACACTCGATGTGTTTGGTGTTTGCACTCATTTCTCGCTCATGGTCATAACTTCTAGACCATTGAATTCGATATTTGAAGGATTTACGCATTTGATCCGTTACTTTCACGTGATTGGACGCACAACTATCAAGTCGGAAGTCTTTAAAGCTTATAACGTGGCCATGGGGTGTGATGAAAGACAACGGGACCATGGAGGGATATTTTAGGTTTGTGGAGCCGGAGGGGTGACCAAAGCTACACCTTATGTCTTCTCTCGGAATCATCTTCCTTGTCTTGAAATCGTCTAGCTGCTTCGTGTTGACGTTGTTTTCGAGCTTCTAGACTTAGACTTTTGAAGTCGTCCTTTACACCATTTCTCCTCTTTTTGTCATTTGAATTTCCTTGAGGCATTTTGGGTTTGCCTTTTTTGTTTTATCCTTTCTTGACTTTGCCTTCGGGGTTCTTGTGTTTCCCAGTTTTGGGCTTCGAGAGCTGTTTTGATGTGAGCTCTTTAGATCTTGTGTCACTCTGGGACCATTTGCGGATCACTTCGTCATGCTGATAGTGGCGTTGCTTCTTTGGACTGATGAGAATGTATCTGAGAGTCTGACTTCTCGCTTCCTTTGGTCGCCAGGTCGAACATTCATCATTGGCTGGGTTGTTTTTTGGAGTTCATAATATCGAAAAAGGATATATGAAAGGCTCAGCGGGGGTGCCTAGGGTTTAATGTCAGGGTTCACAAGCTTTTGGCTATGTGGTGCTGTACCTAGGTGCTTCGTCATTCTTAATAGTTGTGTATCCGCTCTTTGTTACTTTTCACAGGTCTAAGAGTAAATTTACAAATTATCTCCTTCAGTCGGAGTTATGCCATTTACCTCACCTTTGAATGTGGTCTCACCGGAGTCGTGTAAAATGACACGCTCGTTCACTCATGGTTTTACCAATCAAGACACTCTCACGAGATTTTCACTCCGAAACTCATTCACACATTTAAACGAAAGATGAAAGATGACGAACTTCAACTCAGATTGCCCCTTGTATTGATTTGGGGTTTGTGACAACAATTCGATAGATGTGGACCTTGAACCTCTTTGTGGGTTGTTTGGATGTTATGGGGTGAGTTGTGGTGTTTGGTTAGGCATGTTCAAATTTTAAGAAACAAGAGATAAATCGTTCTGCTCCATAGTCGGGAAATGATTACTCCTTGATCCCTTTCCTTGAAAAACATTTTTGTTTTTTTCTTTTTTCGATGAATGAAAAATGGTTTGTACAGGAATTGTAAAAATGGAGCTATGATTTTATTTATGAATCATGAAAGAAACGTAAAAATTACAATCCGAGGAGACTCATAACTAACTAAGAAAATAAGCTACTAGGAAAATTTGAAGATGCAAGAAAACATAAATAAAACGATCTGCATACTTGAGAAAATTGGACTCCTTGCTCGAGGAGCTCTTGAATCTTGTGCCTCAATGCTCGGCAATTGTCAGCATAATGGCCAGGCAACTGATGGTAGTGGCAGAATTGATTAAGATGCCTCCCCAAATGAGTGGTTCCTAGCCGAGGAGAACAGGGGTGAGAACCGACACGGTTGAGAACCAAAAACTTGTTAGCAGAAATATGTGATTACTTCTACCTAGGCAGTGTACCTATCGTTTTGCGGGTATAGTGATTAAGTGGGTTGTCGATCTCAGGGACCTCGTTCAATTAACTGACAATTTATTTACTAACTGAAAGACTAAACTAAGAAAACAGGAAATGTCACTTTTAAGGTTATAATTAATTTAATAAAAATAAATGACTCAACAAACTAACATAAAATAATAAAGCAAATAAAATAAATTGAGTACATAAAGGAATTAAAAGAATAAATAAAACAAACAAGCAAAATAAAACAAACAATGGGTTAAAAATATAATAATTAAAAGACGCTCCCCGAGTTGTTCTGTTCACCTAATTCTTCAGATTTTACAATTAATTCTTCCCCTAACCTTTTATAATTAACTCAGAAACTTTAAACAATTCGTCAACGGCTAAGTCTAACGAATCCTAACTAGTTGCTAGAACTAGCAGCAGGCTAATGCTCTAATCCGGACACAACTAATCGCATAAAGAACAGTTTCTATGGGAGTCCGATTAACCTATAGGCGGGATCATGCTTCTAGTCATTAATCAGGTTCGACTTCCTATGTCTAGTTAACTATCTCAGCTCTCGCATGTTGATTAGAAAACTACAAGAATTGTTTTAATTATTGGCCAGATAACTAAAACATATTAAGAAATGGAATCAAACTAACTATAATAATAAAGTTGTATGGAAAATTAATAAAACATAATCATCAGGAATTAGGTTCACTTCCCAACTCGGGAAACTAAAATTAAACTACTCACACATTATTTCAAAAACAGAAATAAACATTAAAAAAAGTATCAAATGTTATGTAATAACTATGAATGTAACAAGAAGTAAATAACATGTAACAAATATAAATGTAAAAGCATAAGTTTAGTAAAACCCTTATTAAGTTCTGGTCCGGTTCTTCCTTTTCTGTTTCGGTCCTGCCCGAACCGGTTCACCCCGCCCCGTTCTCAACCGTGTCGGTTCTCACCCCTGTTCTCCTTCACCGACGTACTGCTGCGTTCTCAAACTGGTCGATTCTTCCCGATTCTCTCCGCTCTCGTAGTTACCCTGCTAGTCCTCGCGCCAGTCGATTGATTTTCGATGTCGACAAACCAAAAGCAAGTGGGGAGCAACTATTGCGGCGCTCCGGTGAAGGCGAAGAAGATGAATCACTCGGCTTGATGTTTGGAAAATGACGATGCGATGGCGATGGTGAAGTCATCGGGTGTGAGTTTTCGAATATGATGTGGATGAATCTAGTTGTGACGACGAGCGACGGTGAAGCTGTCGATGAATGGAGAAGATCGTGGTGTGTATTCGATGTGTCGATGGTGATGACGGTAGTCTCCTGGGATGCGAGTGTCGATGGCGTGAATGTGTAGCGTGAATGGAGAAGTTGATGAAGATCGTCCCCTGGTGAGATGTAGGCATCACGATGAAGATGATGATGTGGCTAGTTCAATGAATTGAAGACGGTGAAGACGGTGGTGTGTGTCAGGTGTTGTATCGTCGGCGATGGTGATTTGCGTGAGTCGTGGCGATGGAGATGGTATGAAGATGGTGGTGTGGTGTCGTGAATATGGCGGTGAAAATGATATCGGTCTCCAGGGATGCGGACGTGGTCGATGGTGAGGGCGTCAATCATGATGGAGTGATGGAGGCGATGAAGATGGATGGTGAAGCGAGGATGCAGAGGCCTGGTGTTGCGGGTGAGATAATGGTGTCCTCCTCTGTTCGACGATGGCGAGTGGTGGTGACGGCGTGACGATGAAGATGGAATGAAGACGGTGATGTGGTGTCGTGATGATGGTCGATGAGGTGTGTGTGGTGATGGTGAGGGTGAGTGATGGTGTGGAGATGATGGTGAAGGTGGTGAATGGTGGCGATGGGTGATGTCCGTGAATGTGGAGTTAATATGGTGATGGTGAGATCGGTGCGGGTGAGATGTCGGTATAGATGAAGTGATGACGTGGTGAGTCGTGGCAGTGGTCTGTGGCGTAGCGATGGAGTGGAATGGACGTGGTAATGATCCGATGAAGACGGTGGTGTGGTGGCGAAGGCGAATGGAAAGGATGATGGTTCGTCAAGGGTCCGTCGTGTGAGTGCGGTGATGAGGATGATATATGAATCGGGAGAAGAAGATCGAGTCCAGAATCAGTCGTCGATACCGTGGTGAGATGCGGGTGTGAAAAAAGTCGAGAATGGTCCAGCCTGTCCCTCTGTCGATGGTAAAGGTTTGTCGTCCCCCCGAATCTCTAGAGCCAATTCGTCCTCAGATGATGGTGGTGTGCAGGTGCCGGAGTGCGATCGATTGAAGTCCCGACAGTAGATGATAGGCATGCATGAGGATGAAGCCGTGAGAATATTATCATGTCCGTAGATATTGACTCTCTGTTAATAATTATGATGAATATATACTGATGAGTATATTTGCTCAAAGTGTGACTGCATGAGAATATGCACGTGTGAGAGGAGAGCAACCATGATTATTGTAATCATGAAAACAAAATGATATGCTGTCCGCTATTGTGTGTGACGAATTTCTTTCTGACATAATTGAATTGGTGTGTATATATAATATATATATATGTCATCGTTCCTGCATTTGACACATAAAATGTATCAGCTCTCATCTAAACATAGATATAAGGAAAAGCATAAGATAAGTGTAAAATATAAGTCAATTCATTACAAATATTAAATCAAATAAACCATTAAAAGTATATATATTTTACACTTATCAAACTTCCTCACACTTACTTTTTGCTTGTCCTCAAGCAAATATAGAATATGACTACTCTTAAGGGCCGTAGTATTGAAACTCAGGATCAAACAACTGCCGATGGAAAACTAGCAAAATGACAATCAAAAGAAAAGTTCTGCTATTAGCTGTAGGTTTTCGCAAACAGTGAAAAAGAATGAAGTTAAAAAGCATGGAGAAGTTAGACTATAGAAACTGAAACAGAATAGTTGGGATCCTCCACCATTTCTTTCCTCTAACCTTTGGATGACAAGGGTGTGAAGTAACACCTTATTCCGTGGTACCTTTCAACACCACATACTCATGATCAGAATAAGCAAAATGAATTATACCTTTATCTTTTCAAAGTTCATTTTCCTTTACATTCTATTCTGCCATTTGCATATTTGATTCATCCCCTCAGACTTTTCTCTTCACCCATGTAGCGGATTTGGGCCTTCTATCCCAGATCACAAGACCTTAGGTAGATGGGTGATAAGGCACCCTAAGGATTTAATAACCGAATGAAGAGGCCTGTTTTGGTTCAGAAATTTTAATTCAGATCAGCGGAGTACCTTGCCTTATCCTTTCATTCCAAACTTTCATCCCACATCACATAAGACCAAGACCAATTCAGTTTTCATAATCAGCTAATCCACCAAATTTCAGTGAAAACAGATTCAATTTGGACAAAACTATACATACAAACAACCAAAAGCAGAAAGATTCTTGAGGTGGCCATCAGGCTTGTTTTCAAAACCTCAACAAAAATTTTCACCTGGAGATTCAATATTTATTGGCACTTAAAAGAAGCAATCTTTTCAAAATAAGAGGACAAACAAAACAAATGTGGCATTAAGTGCAATGACAATATTTAGAAAGTACTCCTACTTCCTCACACTTAAGAGCAATGTCCTCATTTTTCATAAATTCAACCAAGAAGAGGACTTTCTGAATATTGCAAATTCATCAAAGATTAACTAAAGATCTCATGGACTTGATTCATTCAAAGCGTAAGCTGGACTAAAATCAGAGTGAGAGGACACGGAAACTCCCTGATATCTTTAGATTGAGGAAGGGCACCTTCCTCACACTTAAGTCCTTAGCCGGGGAGGAGTCTTCCTCACACTTGTTGGAAAGCAAGTGTCCAACCATGGAGTGTCCATGATCATTGCACCTGTAAGAACCTTAGAGGAACACAAAAATTTGACACTTAAAAGTATCACGTTAAACTCATGGGCTCTGAAGAGATCTAATAAAAATTAAAAATGCTAAAAACAAAATTGGAAAAATAAAAGCAAAACACAGATTAAACAGTAAACTACCACTGGGTTGCCTCCCAGTCAGCCGCCCTTCTTTATAGTCTTTGGCTAGACTTTGTGGTGTAGCTATCCTGCAACTGGATCCTTAATGGTCAATTCATGAGTATATTCCGTATCCAATGCAGTACCCAAAAATTTCTTGATCCTAGAACCGTTCACCTTGAATGTCTCTCCCATAGCATTCACTAGCTCAACTACTCCGTATGGAGATATACTAACAATGGTGTAAGGTCCTGACCAATATGACTTCAATTTACCTGGGAAGAGCTTGAGCCTTGAGTTGAATAGCAGAACTTGTTCACCAGCCTTGAACTCACGCTTTGCTATCATCTTGTCATGCCAGCGCTTGGTTTTCTCCTTATATATGACAGCATTCTCATAAGATTCATTCCTGAGTTCCTCTAACTCAGTCAACTGGAATTTTCACTTGTCACCAGCATTTTGCAAATCAAAATTCAGCACCTTCAACACCCAGTAGGACTTGTACTCCAACTCTACAGGCAAATGACATGCCTTACCAAAACTAGCTTATATGGAGACATACCGATAGGTGTCTTGAAGGCGGTGCGGTAGGCCCAAAGCGCATCATCCAATTTTAGTGACCAATCTTTACGAGAAGAATTCACTGTCTTATGCAAAATCCACTTAAGCTCTCAGTTTGTCACCTTGGCCTGCCCATTTGTCTGAGGATGATAAGGTAACGTTACCTTATGTCGAACCCCGTACTTCTTCAACAAGGCATCAAACTGGCGGTTGCAGAAGTGGGAACCACCATCACTAATAATCGCTCGAGGGACACCGAATCTAGTGAAAATATTCTTCTTGAGGAACTTCACAACAACTTTAGCATCGTTAGTAGAACAGGCAAGGGCTTCCGCCCATTTAGAAACATAATCAACAACTACTAAGATGTAAAGATTACCAAATGAATTTGGGAAAGGTCCCATGAAATCAATACCCCAAACGTCGAATAACTCAACTTCTAGAATGTTATTCAATGGTAATTCATTACGACGAGAAAGGTTACCTTGCCTTTGGCACCGATCACTTATAGAAACAAAAGCATGACAATCCTTGTGAAGGGTGTTCCAGAAAAAACCTGATTCTAGTATTTTTGCTGCTGTACGAGTGGCACCATGATGTCCACCGACTTCTCTGGAATGGCAATGGAGGAGGATGTTCAAACTTTAGATTTCTGAACACACCTCCTAATGATTCCATCTGCGCAAACCTTAAAAAGATAGGGATCATCCCAAAAATAATGCTTAACAACATAAAAGAAACTCTTCCACTGTTGGTATGTCATGTCGGCTGGAACAATCTTCTTGACAAGGTAGTTTGCAATATCTGCAAACCATGGATCATCAACCTCTTCAACTACAAGTGCTGATTCATCAGGAAAAGACTCATTGATGTGAGTACCGACATAATTTGCCTTCATTGGGGATAGATGGTCCGCAACAACATTCAGCGTTCCCTTCTTATCCCTGATCTCAATGTCAAATTCTTGAAGGAGAAGAATCCACCTAATTAACCTGGGCTTTGATTATGGCTTAGCAAACAAATACTTAAGCGTAGAATGGTCAGTATGCAAATAACTTTACTACCAAGTAAATAAGATCGAAACTTATCCAAAGCAAAAACGACTGCCAGTAATTCCTTCTCTGTGGTTACATAATTCTTCTGGGCATCATTCAAAGTACGACTAGCATAATAAATAACCCGAAGAATTTTATCCACCTTTTGACATAAAACGGCTCCCACAGCATAATCACTAGCGTCACACAAGATTTCGAAAGGCAGAGTCCAATCAGGGGATACAACAATAGGTGCAGATATAAGCTTCTCTTTCAACAAGTTAAAAGCTGCCAAACACTCATCAGAAAAATGAAATTTAACATCTTTCTCAAGTAGAGCACAAAGAGGCTTAGTAATCTTGGAAAATTCTTTAATAAATCTTCTGTAAAAACCAGCATGTCCAAGAAAACTGCGAACATCTTTAACAGAAGAAGGAGGTGGAAGTTTCTCAATGACCTCAATTTTTGCCCGGTCCACCTCTATACCTTTTGATGAAATCTTATGACCAAGAACGATCCCCTCTCGAACCATGAAGTGGCATTTCTCCCAATTCAACACTAAATTGATCTCCTCACACCTGGCTAAAACAAGATCAAGGTTTTCTAGACAAGTTTCAAATGTTAGTCCAAAACGGAGAAGTCATCCATGAAAACCCCAATACATTTCTCAATATAATCTGAAAATATAGCCATCATACAGCGCTGAAAAGTAGCAGGAGCATTACATAACCCAAATGGCATTCTTCTATAGGCATAAGTTCCATAAGGACAGTAAAAGTAGTCTTATCCTGATCCTCTAGGGTTATGGGAATTTGAAAGTAGCCAGAATAACCATCTAGAAAACAATAATAATCGTGTCCTACTAATCGTTAAAGCATTTGATCAATGAAGGGCAGGGGAAAATGGTCTTTACGAGTGGCTTCATTCAATTTCCTATAATCAATACATACTCGCCAGCCCGTAGTAGTGCACCGAGAAATCAACTCACCCTTATCATTAGGAACAACCGTAATCCCCCCTTTTTTGGTACTACCTGTACGGGGCTCACCCACTTACTATCTGATATAGGATAAATAATCCCTGCATCAAGTAATTTGATTACCTCTTTCTTAACTACCTCTTTCAAGACTGGATTGAGGCGTCTCTGAGGCTGAGCAAGTGGTCGGTAAGCATCCTCCATGTAGATTCGGTGTGAGCACAACTGAGGACTGATTCCTTGAATGTTTGCTATTGACCAACCAATAGCTTTAGTATGTTTTTGCAGTACCTCCAGAAGTTGCTTTTCCTGCAAACTTGTCAAATCAGAAGAAATAATAACAGGTAGTTCAGATGGTTCTTTAAGGAAAACATATTTCAAATAGGAGGAAGAGGCTTCATGTCCACTGTAGGAGGTTTTTCTATAGAAGGTCTTGGTCGGTCTGCACTTCTCTCCACTTTTTCGAATCTCTGCTGGTAAGAATGGAAGTGTGGCCGTCTCTTGTTCAATTCCTCGGCCATGAGGGCAATGTCTGGATCCTCGTCATCTATCTCGCAGGATGCCATAAGGCATCTCTCCAGAATCTCCTCCTCTTCCCTGCTAAGTTGAACTTCCTGCACTATAGAATCAACAGGATCTAACACACAAACAGGATTGTACAGCTGCAGGACGCTTCAAGTTACACGTCATATCAAAGACAACTTGTTCATCATGAAATCTCAATATTATCTTTCCTCCCTCAACATCAATAAGAGTACGAGCAGCCCTCATAAATGGTCTACCTAGAATCAATGGCACATCTTTATCCTCCTCCATATCAATAACAATGAAATCAGCAGGGAAGATAAATTTACCAACAGAAACTACCAAATCCTCCACCTTACCCTTGGGGTAAATAATAGAACGGTCTGCTAACTGTAATTGCACTGAAGTGGGAGAACATTGACCTACTCCTAATTTCTCAAAAATGGAAAAAGGCATCAAATTAATACTTGCTCCCAAATCACATAAACCGTTACCACAATCTATCTCCTCGATAGTGCATGGAATGATAGGAAGACTTGGGTCTCCCAACTTTGGTGGTAGCTTCTTCAAAAGGACTGCTGACACCCTCTCTGTCAGCTTCACTGTGTCAGTTTCTTGCAAAAACGTCTATTAGATAGAATATCTTTCATGAACTTAGCATAAATAGGCATTTGAGATAATGCGTCAGAAAAAGGAATATTGATAGTCAACTTCTTAAAGATATTAAGAAATCTCCCGAATTGCTCGTCTAAATTCTTTTTCTTCAGTCTATTAGGGAAAGGAATAGGGGGATCATAAGAAATTTGAGAAGGTTTGACAATTAAAGGTTCAGGAGACTCCTTCTCCTTGGGGATTTCAATCTCTTCAATTTCAGGTGGAGACTCTCCTGCTTTGTCAGATTCATCTTTATCTTCAGGAACATTGGAAACCAACTCCTTACCACTTCTCAAAGTTACTGCTTTAAGTTGCTCTCTCGGGTTTGGATCGGTTTGACTAGGGAGTGATCCTGAAGGTCTCTGTGCTAGCTGTTCTGCAATCCGACTCATCTGTCTCTCTAGGCTCTGATTGATGGCAGCTTGATCAGCATTCCTAGCTGCCTGCTCTACAAACTTAGATTCAATTTCAGCAAACGAGCATTAGTAGCCTGTCCTTACTTATGGAGTTCTGCTAGCATACTTTCAATCTTACTATTTCCTCCCTAGGAATTCTGAGATGGTTCCTGTTGCCTATGAAAATAAGATGGTCTATTTTGATTAAAACCTTGGTTACCCATTTGCTGATCATTACCTTTCTAAGGAGGTTGCTGATTGTTCCTCCAATTGTTCTGATTAAAAGAGTTAGAATAAGGGTTACCTGGCCTGTTGTTTATCTAATTTACCTCTTCGTGGTTTCTAACTAAACCAGGTCTCTCACAGTTGAAGGTCTCATGGGCACCTCCACAATTGTCACAATAAGGGTTTAAGAAAGGTGAAGAAGTAGCTGCCTTCACTGTTTGCTCCTGTTTCTAATTCAAAGCTAACTTTTCTACAACCTTAGTTAGAGCAGCTCATTGAGTAGATACATGATCTTGTGGGGGAAGACTAAACATACCTGGCTCTCTCTTAGACTCACCTCGCCCCTTGTTCTTGCACCACTATCTGGTGCTAGCAGTCATGGTATCCAGGAGATCCATTGCTTCATCTCTAGTTCTTGCCATGAAATTTCCTCAAGATTAGAAACTAAGCAACAGCTGGTTTGAATCGTTCAAGCCCTTGAAGAATGACAGTACTAACTTCTCACTGCTCATACCGTGATGTGGGCAAAGAATCTGTAACTCCTTGAATCTATCCCACGAATCATACAAAGATTCTCCTGGTTCCTGACAGAAATTTGTAATCTCTACAATCTTCTCCCTTGTCTTTGATGGAGGATAGTACTTTGCTAGGAATTTGTTTGCTAGATCCGCCCAAGTGTAAATGCTACTAGGCTGCAGACTTCGTAGCCACCTAGCTGCCCCATCCTTTAGAGAATACGGGAACAACTGCAACCAGATGCGCTCGTTCAGGTTTCCTGTCTTGTTGAAGGTATTGCAAAAGTCCAGGAATGCAGAGATGTGGTGTGGAGCGTCATCTGAGTCGAGCCTGCTAAATTGTCCTTGATGGTACAGCGTGGTGATGAAGCTCATTTTGAATTGCCATGCATCTAGCTCAACTTGCGTCACCTGGGGAGGACGATAGCAGAAGGCCTCCCTTCAACTGATGGCTGTTGGTATTCACCTAGAGTTGGTCTGGCTGCCATGGCGAATTGCAACTGTCGTCTGCTGTGCAAGTATCTCTCAATCTCTGGTTCAGGATCAGCTAAAGGATCACCTGCAGATCGTGTTCGACGCATGGAAATAAATTAGCGTCTTTTAAAAAGAAAGAAAGAATACTAAGCAAATAAAAATTAAATAAATGATTCCTAAAATTTTAAACCTAAACAAAGACAATCTAAAAACTAAGAAATAAATAAACAATCAAATATGGACTACAAAGTAACAAGTATATCCTAACAAAAATGAAAGAACAATAAAATAAAATCGATAGAAAAATAAAGAAACCGAAGCAAAATCCAATTCCTAAGGTCTCAAGGCTGAACAAAAGCACTCTTAAAATAAAAATTGTAGAACAACACAAAAATAGGATTGTAAAACAAATAAAATCGGAAAGACTAACAAAATTAAACAACCGAAAATTAACAATAAAATCTAGATTGGAGGGTAAAGATAAAATCCTATCTAGTAAAAAGAAAATCAGCAAATAATACAGGAAACAAAATCAAAAACTAATTAAATGAAACGACATACAAAAAATAAATAAAGAAAATCAAATACCAAAATTAATCTTAACTAAAGCTAATTAACGTAATATCAATTAGAAAGCAATATGTATACGTTCAACCAACTTCTAAACAAGTAAATCCTAACAGTAAATAAACAAAAACAAAAATTATAACAAAAACAGAAGGAAAGTCATCAAAATAAATAAAGAAAAACAAAGTAAAACCTTAATAAAATAAAATAAACGAAAACAAAAAATAAAAACAAAACAAAATCGTAATAAATAAACAGTCAAATATTAATCAAAATAATATAAATAAAATCGCAATCAAACAAATTAATATGTCAATTAACCGTGAAAAAGTTATACTTATGCTAAATTCTAAACTAAGAAGTACACTAAATTAATTTTAATTAAGATAAACTAAAACGAAAAGTAAATAACAACACGTTAAGAAAACGAAAACAAAACGATAAACTATACTAATTAATAATTAATTACCGTATTAAAAAAAACTAAACAAAATCTAAAACAAATAAAATAAAATAAAACAAGAGAACCAAAACGTAACAAAGTTCAATCTAGCTAGTAGCTATGTACAACTTAACAAAATTGAATTTCAATCAAAAATTTGTATACGTAAGAAATCAACAAAATTTAAAATAATCTGAGAATAAACAAAAAATGTTAAAATAAAATCTCAATCAAGAAGAAAAATAACTAAAATAAAATCCCAATTAAATAAATAAAAAAATTGTCAATTAACCGTGCCGGAGGTCCCCGACAACGGCGCCAAAAACTTGTTAGCAGAAATATGTGATTACTTCTACCTAGGCAGTGTACCTATCGTTTTGCGGGTATAGTGATCAAGTGGGTTGTCGATCTCAGGGACCTCGTTCAATTAACTGACAATTTATTTACTAACTGAAAGACTAAACTAAGAAAAGGAAATGTCACTTTTTGAGGTTTTAATTAATTTAATAAAAATAAATGACTCAACAAACAAACATAAAATAATGAAGCAAATAAATAAATTGAGTACATAAAGGAATTAAAAGAATAAATAAAACAAACAAGCAAAATAAAACAAACAATGTGTTAAAAATATAATAATTAAAAGACGCTCCCCGAGTTGTTCTGTTCACATAATTCTTCAGATTTTACTATTAATTCTTCCCCTAACTTTTTATAATTAACTCAGAAACTTTAAATAATTCGTCAACGGCTAAGTCTAACGAATCCTAACTAGTTGCTAGAACTAGCAGCAGGCTAATGCTCTAATCCGGACACAACTAATCGCATAAAGAACAGTTTCTATGGGAGTCCGATTAACCTATAGGCGGGATCACGCTTCTAGTCATTAATCAAGTTCGACTTCCTATGTCTAGTTAACTATCTCAGCTCTCGCATGTTGATTAGAAAACTACAAGAATTGTTCTAATTATTGGCCAGATAACTAAAACATATTAAGAAAAGGAATCAAACTAACTATAATAATAAAGTTGTACGGAAAATTAATAAAACATAATCATCAGGAATTAGGTTCACTTCCCAACTCAGGAAACTAAAATTAAACTACTCACACATTATTTCAAAAACAGAAATAAACATTAAAACAAATATCAAATGTTATGTAATAACTAAGAATGTAACAAGAAGTAAATAACATGTAACAATATAAATGTAAAAGCATAAGTTTAGTAAAACCCTTATTAAGTTCTGGTCCGGTTCTTCCTTTTCTGTTTCGGTCCTGCCCGAACCGGTTCACCCCGCCCTGTACTCAACCGTGTCGGTTCTCACCCCTGTTCTCCTTCACCGACGTACTGCTGCGTGCTCAAACTGGTCGATTCTTCCCGATTCGCCCCGCTCTCGTAGTTACCCTGCTAGTCCTCGCGCCAGTCGATTGATTTTCGATGTCAACAAACCAAAAGCAAGTGGGGAGCAACTGTTGCGGCGCTCCGGTGAAGGCAAAGAAGATGAAGCACTCGGCTTGATGTTTGGAAAATGACGATGCGATGGCGATGGTGAAGTCGTCGGTGTGTGAGTTTTCGAATATGATGTTGATGAAGCTAGTTGTGACGACGGGCGACGGTGAAGCTGTCGATGAATGGAGAAGATCGTGGTGTGTATTCGATGTGTCGATGGTGATGACGGTAGTCTCCTGGGATGCGGGTGTCGATGGCGTGAATATGTGGCGTGAATGGAGAAGTTGATGAAGATCGTCCCCTGGTGAGATGTAGGCGTCACGATGAAGATGATGATGTGGCTAGTTCGATGAATGTAAGACGGTGAAGACGGTGGTGTGTGTCAGGTGTTGTATCGTCGGCGATGGTGATTTGCGTGAGTCGTGGCGATGGTATGAAGACTGTGGTGTGGTGTCGTGAATATGGCGGTGAAAATGATATCGGTCTCCAGGGAAGCGGACGTGATCGATGGTGAGGGCGTCAATCGTGATGGAGTGATGGAGTGATGGAGGCGATGAAGATGGATGGTGAAGCGAGGATGCAGAGGCCTGGTGTTGCGGGTGAGATGATGGTGTCCTCCTCTGTTCGACGATGGCGAGTGGTAGTGACGGCGTGACGATGAAGATGGAATGAAGACGGTGATGTGGTGTCGTGATGGGATGATGGTCGATGGTGGTGTGGAGCAGTGACGTGGTGACGGTGGTGAATGGTGGCGATGGGTGATGTCCGTGAATGTGGCGTTAATATGGTGATGGTGAGATGCGGTGCGGGTGAGATGTCGGTATAGATGAAGTGATGACGGTGGTGAGTCGTGGCAGTGGTCTGTGGCGTAGCGATGGAGTGGAATGGACGTGGTAATGATCCGATGAAGACGGTGGTGTGGTGGCGAAAGCGAATGGAAAGGATGATGGTTCATCAAGGGTCCATCGTGTGAGTGCGGTGATGAGGATGATATATGAATCGGGAGAAGAAGATCGAGTCCAGAATCGGTCGTCGATACCGTGGTGAGATGCGGGTGTGAAAAAGGCCGAGAATGGTCCAGCCTGTCCCTCTGTCGATGGTAAAGGTTTGTCGTTCCCCCGAATCTCTAGAGCCAATTCGTCCTCAGATGATGGTGGTGTGCAGGTGCCGGAGTGCGATCGATTGAAGTCCCGACAGTGGATGATGGGCATGCGTGAGGATGAAGCCGTGAGAATATTATCATGTCCGTAGATATTGACTCTCTATTAATAATTATGATGAATATATACTGATGAGTATATTTGCTCAAAGTGTGACTGCATGAGAATATGCACGTGTAAGAGGAGAGCAACCATGATTATTGTAATCATGAAAACAAAATGATATGCTGTCCGCTATTGTGGTGACGAATTTGTTTCTGACATAATTGAATTGGTGTGTGATATATATATATATATATATAATATATATATATATATATATATATATATATATATTATATATAATATGTCATCGTTCCTGCATTTGACACATAAAATGTATCAGCTCTCATCTAAACATAGATATAAGAAAACATAAGATAAGTGTAAAATATAAGTCAATTCATTACAAATATTAAATCAAATAAACCGTTAAAAGTATATATATTTTACACTTATAAGGTCCAACTGGTGTTGTCATAGCAATTGTTAAAACCAACAATTGCCCCCAGTATTTTTCCTTAGAACAATCTGAGCTTGAATTCATGGCAATCGATCGTTCCGATCAATTGCCCCTAGTGTGAGCCTCGATTTTAAACCCTATCCTATGTTGAATAAAGTTGATTGGGATCTGATTGGGTTTTAGGTCCACTTATAGCCTAAGATTAATAACTATGTCATATAACAATAATTATTAAAACCTAAGCTAGCTCACTGGAACCTATTATGAGTCGCCACCTAATTTTAACCTAGATCACATTAGGAAAGGAGAGTTCGGGTTCGGGGGCTTGATATTCGACTTAATTAGGGTTCAATTACTTTCATTACCCTTCCTAGTCGTTTTTTCCTCTACTTAGTTTATTTACGGCTTATTACGAGTCGTTTTAACCTAAGTGCGCGAGCTTCTGTTTTTTTTTTGTTTTAGCATTTTTTGACAGAGAATTAAAGTGAAATTAAAAGCTACCTAAACTAGGGTTCGGAGGCAGAATTAGGTCAAATTTGCTTACGTCCGTAGCCACGGACCAAACGTCCGAGACCACGGACCCCAGTTAACCTAAATATACAGAAAGTCGAAATTAAAGGAAACAAAAATTTGCAAAGTCCGGGGCCACGGACAGGATGTCCGTGGGCCCGGACATTATTAAAAAACCTAAATTTTGAATTTTAAAATCCCGCCGCCGTCCGTGGGTGTCCGTGGCCACGGACAACCCGTCCGTGGTCCCGGACCACAGGTCCGAGGTCACGGACCACCCACGGACAGGGGTTTTCAGAAGGTTCCTGAGGGTGTTTTGAGCTCAAATTTTATGGGTGTGTAGCCTGAAAGATGTACAAGGCGTTAGTGATTGAAAGTTTTCAATTTGAAATCGAATTAAGCACGAAACTTAGCAAACAATTTATTGGGCAGAAGCGAAAACAAACGCTAATTCAGAAGCGATAAAAAGTCAATTTGACTCCAAATTTTAACACAGAGTAGTTAAAGTTGAACAAAGTCAAAAAACATGGCTTCAACCTGTTTTACCTTCGGATTTAATGAGACTCTTCACAACGGGGATCTTTTGATGCTTCGTTGACGCCGGTTTTGGATTGACTTCGAATTGTGCTTCTGACTCCTTCTTCTTTATGCTGTTAAGGACGTTTCTCTTCTGTTTTGTGGTGGTTTTGTGTGTTTTTGGTGCTTGGAAGTTCAATAGGAGAAGAAAGGATGAGTTTTTGGTGATTTCGGGGTGATTTCTGCAGTGTTTCGGTATTGATTTGAGGCTTGGAAGTGTTAGAACGTGGGGAGAAAGTTTGTGGCTGTGTTTTCTGACTTTGGAAGTGTTTCTCCTCTGCCCTAGTTCGTTTTTGGGGGTCCTTTTATAGAAAGAGCATGGTCAAATAGATAGAGCAAGATCTTTATCTAAAAGACTGATTTTGTGCTCTAAGGGAATCTGATTTTTTAGAATATGTTGCAAGCCGATAAAAATTATGAAATTTTAACTGAAGGTAAAGAATGATTTTTAGAATTTTGAGAGTTGAATCGGATTAGTTTGATAAATAATCGAATAGATAAAAATCTCACAATCTCGAATCTCACATAATTCATAACTTATTATTGGAAAGTCGAAATAATGAATTTCCAACGGCATTATTCTCTAAAAATCATCCTCTATCTTGTATTAAAATTTCATGACATTTGTGTTTTGATTTCGGTATTTTCCAAAGGAGAGAGAAAATTGCGACTATGATTGAATTTCTCTTTTAAATTTTGGGCTAAGGTTCCAAATAAGATAATTTCAGGTTTATGACTGTATGTAGTCATGCTAACCATGTGACAATTTTATTTTAATTTTGGAAACCTTTTAATTTCTATTTTGAGGCTATTTCATGTGTTAATTATTAAAGAAATTAGCTTATAATATGAATTAAAAGCTAAATTTCCAGAATAAATATTATCAGAAGATCATGAAATACCTTTCATAATGACTATGATATTTGGAAGTGTTTGGAGATAATGAACAAGTCATATGAAAAATAGAAAATCCCGAGAATGTCCTTGGAAAATCCTACATTGGTGCATTTTGACCACTCTGCCCTTTGTAACACGTATGCCTTAGAGACTACTCCGGGGGGGTTGAAATTTTGGGTATAACAGATTGCCCCCCGTCAACTAGGCTTTGTAATGATATGAAAAGTCTAGTTGATGCCTGAGTGATACCCCAAAATTTTGGATCTTAAAAGACCTCGTATGCCGTTTGAAATCTAGTGGGTTGTGTCGAGCTATTCGAAGGCGCTGACTACCTAAAGGAGAAGGAGATGTTGTTGAACTATTCGAAGGCGCCAACTACCTGTAATGACGATATGCTGTCGAGCTATTCTAAGGCGCTGACTACCTAAAGTGATGAAAATGATGTCAAGCTATTCTAAGGCGTTGACTACCTAAAGTGATGAAAATGATGTCAAGCTATTCTAAGGCGTTGACTACCTATAAGTAAAGTGAAATGAAGTAATGTCAAGCGATTCTAAGGCGTTGACAACCTAACGGTAAAAATGAGGTAATGTTGGACTATTCTAAGGCGTCAACTACCTAAAATGTGAAAACTGGGTGGTATGCAAATGCAAGAATGTTGGAATGCTAATGGTGCTGATATTGTCGATGATGCTGATGATGTTGATGATGCTGATGATGCTCGGATGCTTCTGGGGACCGAAAACCCGTGCTGATGCTCCTGGCTGGACCCAATGTGGACTTATTGCCATCGCCCCCCAAGCCGGTGTGGCAGGGATAACTCCTGGTAAAAACCCTGGGGACTTATTGCCTTCGCCCACCATTCGTTGATCCCAAAAATAAGTTGACATCGCAAAAGGAGGATTTATTGCCATCACCTCGCCAACTTTCTGTCGCCAGGTCTTGTGACGCGCCTGGATAATGCAACTAGGTCTTATGACGAGCCTATATGAATGAAATGAATGCAATGTGTTTGATGAGAGTGGGTAAGCTAAAGGGTAACTCTAGGTCTTACTACTAGCCTAAGGGAATGCAACTAGGTCTTATGACGGGCCTAAAGGATGGTTCTAGGTCTTATGACGAGCCTAAGGGATGGATCTAGGTCTTATGACGAGCCTAAAGGATGGATCTAGGTCTTATGACGAGCCTAAGGGATGGATCTAGGTCTTATGACGAGCCTAAAGGATGGATCTAGGTCTTATGACGAGCCTAAAGGATGGATCTAGGTCTTATGACGAGCCTATAGGATGGATCTAGGTCTTATAACGACCTAAGGGATGGATCTAGGTCTTATGACGAGCCTATAGGATGATCTAGGTCTTATAACGAGCCTAAGGGATGGATCTAGGTCTTATGACGAGCCTATAGGATTGAGCTCTTCTACTCGGGTGAGTTCTGCTACTCTGGTGAGAATTTGAAGAATCTGTATCTACGGGGTGAGAATCTGTATCTCTGAAGAATCTGCATCTTCGGGGCGAGAATCTGTATCTTCCGGGCGAGAATCTGTATCTCTGAAGAATCTGTATCTTCGGGGCGAGAATCTGTATCTCTGAAGAATTTGTATCTTCGGGGTGAGAATCTGTATCTCTGAAGAATCTGTATCTTCGGGTGAAGAATCTGTATCTTCGGGGCGAGAATCTGTATCTCTGAAGAATCTGCATCTTCGGGGCGAGAATCTGTATCTCTGAAGAATCTGTATCTTCGGGGCGAGAATCTGTATCTCTGAAGAATCTGTATCTTCGGGGCGAGAATCTGTATCTCTGGTCTATGATGAGGAGTTTCGTACGGACGGATGCAAGGTAACTTTATGCAAATGGTCATGATGAAAGTTGATTATGAAAGTGCCAAACGTGGCAATGATGATGCGTATGTCAAAATACAATCAAAGTGTATGTAGGAAAACTTGTCCAAAACAAGAATCGATGGAAAATGTGCCAAACATGGCAATGTTAAGGATCAAAAATTGTCCAAAGCAAGACATTGCTAGAAGTGTGTGCCAACATGTGGCCATGATGAGGTTTTATGAAACCGAAGTGTTTGAAGGAAAGTTGTTCAAGACAAGAAATTGTTGAAAGAGTGCCAAACGTGGCAGTGTTTGATGAAAATTCTGTTTAGTGAAAAGGAAAGTGAAATGATCATTTCCTAACTATAGACTTCGGACTTGTAATTTATCTCCTACGAGATGAACATGCCGCCGGTGGGTATGGTGTATGATGTGAAGGTAGGGCTTATGTGGGCCTGTGTAGTGTATGAAGTGAAGGTAAGGCTTATGTGGGCCTGTGTAGTGGAGGTGTGGAGGTAAGGGCTTATGTGGGCCTGTGTGGTGCATGAAGTGAAGGTAAGGGCTTATGTGGGCCTGTGGTGGGGATGATGGTGGTGAGGTTTGAGCTTGGTTCCAATTGGTGTTGTCATAGCAATTGTTGGAACCAACAATTGCCCCCAGTATTTTTCCCTTAAGACAATCTGAGCTAGAGTTCATGGCAATCGATCATTCCGATCGATTACCCCCAGTATTTTCTTTGATCAAACGTGCGAATGAGTCTCGTCCTCACAGGGTCAAGGCTTATGTTCTGATTTGGTGCTTCCTAACCTACACTCGACGTGTTTGGTGTTTACACTCGTTTCTCACTTACGGTCACAACTTGTAGACCATTGAATTTGATATTTGATGAATTTACGCATTCGATCTGTTACCTTCACGTGATTGGATACACAACTACCAAGTCGGAAGTCTTTGAGGCTTATAACGTGGCCATGGGGTGTGATGAAGAACAACGGGACCATGGAGGGATATTTGAGGTATGTGGAGCTTAAGTGGGTGACCAAAGCTGCAACTTACGTCTTCTCTCGGATTCATCTTCCTTGTCTTGAAGTCGTCTAGCTGCTTTGCGCTGACGTTGTTTTCGATCACACCATTTCTCTTCTCTTTGTCACTTGGATTTCTTCGAGGCACTTCGGGATTGCCTTTTTGTTTAATCCTTTCTTGACTTTGCCTTCGGGGTTCTTGTGTTTCCCGGCTTTGGGCTTCTAGAGCTATTTTGATGTGAGCTCTTTTGATCCAGTGTCACTCTGGGACCATTTGCGGATCACTTCGTCATGCTGATAGCGGCATCGCTTCTTTGGACTGATGAGAATGTTATCTGAGAGTCAGGTTCCTCGCTTCCTTTGGTCACCGGGTCGGACATTCATCATTGGCGGGGTTATTTTGTGGAGCTCATAATATCAAAAAGGGATATATGAAAGGCTCAGGGGGTGCCTAGGGTTTAATGTCAGGGTTCATAAGCTTTTTGGCTATGTGGTGCTGTACCTTGGTGCTTCGTCATTCCTGATAGTTGTATATCCGTTCTTTGTTACTTTTCACAGGTCTAAGCGTAAATTTACAAATTATCTCCTTCGGTCGGAGTTATGTCGTTTACCTCACCTTTGGATGTGGTCTCACCGGAGTCGTGTAAAAATGACACGCTCGTTCGCTCATGGTTTTTCCGCTCAAGACACTCTCGTGAATTTCACTCAGAGACTAGTTCACACGCTTAAACGAAAGATGAAAGATGACGAACCTAAACTCAGATTGCCCCCAGTATCGATTTGGGGTTAGTGACAACAATTTAAAAGATATGGATTTGGAACCGCTTTGGGGGTTATTTGGATGTTTTGGGATAAGATGTGGGGTTTGGTAAGGCATGCTCAAAACTTCAGAAACAAAATACAAGTCTTTGTGTTCCATTGTCGGGAAATAATTAATTCATGAACCATTTTCTCAAAAAAAAAAAACTTGTGTGAAACAAACCCTTTTTTCTTTTGTGTTATCATTTAGACTTGAAAAAGTCATTCATTTGTGAACATGAGGAAGAAGATGATTCAACAAAATCGATGCTTCTTATTAGTGGTTTGAAAACGATCATTCTTTGAAAAACATGAGAGATGCATTTGAAAGATGAGTGTTATGGCAGGTTATGCAGTAGAATGCATAGGAACCCTAAAATTTCTATTGAATCGAAATCCTGCTGAACCGTCTGAAGTCGGCATGCTGAAGACTCGAGCTCTTGACCGCTGGGATGTCGCTAAGATGACTGTGATCGTCTTCCTTCCAAACTTCGAGTAGGCCCTGTAAAATGTCCGAACTAGGAATGCCTATGGGTTATGTAGGAAGCAATTGGGCCTGAGTCTTCGCCAAACTGGGAGTGAAGTGCATAGACTAGAGTGATTCCCAGACTAGAACGGACATGTAGGCCTGAATCCAGGAATTGAGCAAACAAGCTGAAAGAAATCACATGGACCGCGAATGGGCCACTGAGCCCTGAGGTCTAAGATTCGTTTGATGTTCTTGTTGGGCCTTGAAGCTGGAAACTGGAATGAATGAATTATGCAAACTATCTCGGATTCAAATGTTTTATGGGCTGAAATTCTGGATTGAGAGCGAAGCTCATGGGCCAAAACTATGAATTGGTCTATGGGCCTAGATCAAATGAGTCATGAGTGTGGTACTTGGGCCGGACTGATTGCTCTACATATGAACTGGAATTTGGGCCGAGTGGTTTTGGTTGGGCCTAAAAGATGGCACCTAGATCTAGGATTTTGGGTCAGAGCCCGAGTGAAGAGTTTTCCTAAACTAGAATGAGCCCTTGGGCCGAAATGTATTTGGGCCTGAAATAAAGAACATGGGCTGGAACGATCCCTAAATCACAAATGGGCCTAACTTTCTTTGGGCCAGAGAAGATGGTTGCTAAGCCGAAAAAGATTTTATTTTCAGGACTTGTGAGTTATTTCAAGTTCAGGTGGATTTCTTTTTTTTGGGGCCTAGAACTAATTGGATAATTCAAATTGGGCCAGAAGAGAAATCACCTAAGTCTAAGCTTTTGGGCCGAAGCCCGAATGACTCACATATTAAACCAAACAGGACCTCTAGGCCGCAAACAAGCAGAGCCGCCAATTCGGGTTGGGCTAGGTTGATGTAGGAGAAGTTCCTATCAATCTCTAGGCTGGGTAGTGGGCCGATCATACAAGCAAACAAGGCCCACACAAATTCAACATGTCCTCACTTGGCGTTTAAATCAAACTGGGTATGGATCGATCCGGAGAGGTGCTTGGGGCATGGGCCCAGGTCACCTCAAAGGAATAGGGCTTGCACGCTATTCTCTTTGGGCTTCCCCACTTTTTTCACATCACCTGAAGGTGTGCGTCTGCGGCCGGGTCTTTGACTGACCAAACAATGGGCTAGGTAAGGACACTGCCAGGAAAACGCTTGGGGCCAAGGCCCAGGTATTAAGGGGATGTGGTTAGACGACATCCTCCTCTTTTCCCCCGCTTATTCACATCACCTAAAAGGTGTGAGTCCCTGACAGGGGACCCTCAAACGGGTCCCGGGGTGAAATCGGTTTATGTGGACCCTCGCTCTCATATGATGCAAAAGTACAGAAATTTAAATTGCGCACAAAAGTAAACAAACAATGCAATAAAGCCATAAATAAACATTTTCAAGTTAAGCCCTCTTTCTTAAAATTAAACAAGTTAAAATTAAGAAGTTTGTCCCCAGCAGAGTCGCCAGTCTGTGAGCCTCGATTTTAAACCCTATCCTATGTTGAATAAAGTTGATTGGGATCTGATTGGGTTTTAGGTCCACTTATAGCCTAAGATTAATAACTATGTCATATAACAATAATTATTAAAACCTAAGCTAGCTCACTGGAACCTATTATGAGTCGCCACCTAATTTTAACCTAGATCAAATTAGGAAAGGAGAGTTCGGGTTCGGGGGCTTGATATTCGACTTAATTAGGGTTCAATTACTTTCATTACCCTTCCTAGGTCGTTTTTCCTCTACTTAGTTTATTTACGGCTTATTACGAGTCGTTTTAACCTAAGTGCGCGAGCTTCTGTTTTTTTTTGTTTTTAGCATTTTTTGACAGAGAATTAAAGTGAAATTAAAAGCTACCTAAACTAGGGTTTCGGAGGCAGAATTAGGTCAAATTTTGCTTACGTCCGTAGCCACGGACCAAACGTCCGAGACCACGGACCCCAGTTAACCTAAATATACAGAAAAGTCGAAATTAAAGGAAAACAAAAATTTGCAAAGTCCGGGGCCACGGACAGGATGTCCGTGGGCCCGGACATTATTAAAAAACCTAAATTTTGAATTTTTAAAATCCCGCCGCCGTCCGTGGGTGTCCGTGGCCACGGACAACCCGTCCGTGGTCCCGGACCACAGGTCCGAGGTCACGGACCACCCACGGACAGGGGTTTTCAGAAGGTTCCCGAGGGTGTTTTGAGCTCAAATTTTATGGGTGTGTAGCCTGAAAGATGTACAAGGCGTTAGTGATTGAAAGTTTTCAATTTGAAATCGAATTAAGCACGAAACTTAGCAAACAATTTATTGGGCAGAAGCGAAAACAAACGCTAATTCAGAAGCGATAAAAAGTCAATTTGACTCCAAATTTTAACACAGAGTAGTTAAAGTTGAACAAAGTCAGAAAAACATGGCTTCAACCTGTTTTACCTTCGGATTTAATGAGACTCTTCACAACGGGGATCTTTTGATGCTTCGTTGACGCCGGTTTTGGATTGACTTCGAATTGTGCTTCTGACTCCTTCTTCTTTATGCTGTTAAGGACGTTTCTCTTCTGTTTTTGTGGTGGTTTTGTGTGTTTTGGTGCTTGGAAGTTCAATAGGAGAAGAAAGGATGAGTTTTTGGTGATTTCGGGGTGATTTTGCAGTGTTTCGGTATTGATTTGAGGCTTGGAAGTGTTAGAACGTGGGGAGAAAGTTTGTGGCTGTGTTTTCTGACTTTGGAAGTGTTCTCCTCTGCCCTAGTTCGTTTTTGGGGGTCCTTTTATAGAAAGAGCATGGTCAAATAGATAGAGCAAGATCTTTATCTAAAAGACTGATTTTGTGCTCTAAGGGAATCTGATTTTTTAGAATATGTTGCAAGCCGATAAAAATTATGAAATTTTAACTGAAGGTAAAGAATGATTTTTAGGAATTTTGAGAGTTGGAATCGGATTAGTTTGATAAATAATCGAATAGATAAAAATCTCACAATCTCGAATCTCACATAATTCATAACTTATTATTGGAAAGTCGAAATAATGAATTTCCAACGGCATTATTCTCTAAAAATCATCCTCTATCTTGTATTAAAATTTCATGACATTTTGTTTTGATTTCGGTATTTTCCAAAGGAGAGAGAAAATTGCGACTATGATTGAATTTCTCTTTTAAATTTTGGGCTAAGGTTCCAAATAAGATAATTTCAGGTTTATGACTGTATGTAGTCATGCTAACCATGTGACAATTTTATTTTAATTTTGGAAACCTTTTAATTTCTATTTTGAGGCTATTTCATGTGTTAATTATTAAAGAAATTAGCTTATAATATGAATTAAAAGCTAAATTTCCAGAATAAATATTATCAGAAGATCATGAAATACCTTTCATAATGACTATGATATTTGGAAGTGTTTGGAGATAATGAACAAGTCATATGAAAAATAGAAAATCCCGAGAATGTCCTTGGAAAATCCTACATTGGTGCATTTTGACCACTCTGCCCTTTGTAACACGTATGCCTTAGAGACTACTCCGGGGGGGTTGAAATTTTGGGTATAACACCTAGTATTTTCTTTGATTAAACGTGCGAATGAGTCTCGTCCTCACAGGGCCAAGGCTTATGTTTTGATGTGGTGCTTCCTAACCTACACTCAACGTGTTTGGTGTTTGCACTCATTTCTCGCTCATGGTCATAACTTCTAGACCATTGAATTCGATATTTGAAGGATTTACGCATTTGATCCGTTATTTTCATGTGATTGGACGCACAACTATCAAGTCGGAAGTCTTTAAAGCATATAACGTGGCCATGGGGTGTGATGAAAGACAACGGGACCATGGAGGGGTATTTTAGGTTTGTGGAGCCGAAGGGGTGACCAATGCTACACCTTATGTCTTCTCTCAGAATCATCTTCCTTGTCTTGAAATCGTCTAGCTGCTTAGTGTTGACGTTGTTTTCGAGCTTCTGGACTTAGACTTTTGAAGTCGTCCTTTACACCATTTCTCCTTCTTTTGTCATTAGGATTTCCTTGAGGCATTTCAGGTTTGCCTTTTTTGTTTATCCTTTCTTGATTTTGCCTTCAGGGTTCTTGTGTTTCCCGGTTTTGGGCTTCGAGAGCTGTTTTGATGTGAGTTAGATCTTGTGTCACTCCGGGACCATTTGCGGATCACTTCGTATGCTGATAGCGGCGTTGCTTCTTTGGACTGATGAGAATGTATCTGAGAGTCTGACTCCTTGCTTCCTTTGGACGCCAGTTCGAACATTCATCATTGGCTGGGTTATTTTTGGAGTTCATAATATCGAAAAGGGATATATGAAAGGCTCAACGGGGGTGCCTAGGGTTAAGTCAGGGTTCACAAGCTTTTGGCTATGTGTGGTTGCTGTACCTAGGTGCTTCGTCATTCTTGATAGTTAGTGTATCGCTCTTGTTTTTTCACAGGTCTAAGAGTAAATTTAGAAATTATCTCCTTCGGTCGGAGTTATGCCATTTACCTCACCTTTGAATGTGGTCTCACCGGAGTCGTGTAAAATGACACGCTCGTTCACTCATGGTTTTACCACTCAAGACACTCTCACGAGATTTTCACTCCGAATTCATTCACACATTTAAACGAAAGATGAAAGATGACGAACTTCAACTCAAATTGCCCCTTGTATTGATTTGGGGTTTGTGACAACAATTCGATAGATGTGGACCTTGAACCTCTTTGTGGGTTGTTTGGATGTTATGGGGTGAGTTGTTGTGTTTGGTTAGGCATGTTCAAATTTTTAGAAACAAGAGATAAATCGTTCTGCTCCATAGTCGGGAAATGATTACTCCGTGATCCCTTTCCTTGAAAAACATTTTTGTTTTTTTCTTTTTTCGATGAATGAAAAATGGTTTGTACAGGAATTGTAAAAATGGAGCTATGATTTTATTTATGAACTATGAAAGAAACGTAAAAATTACAATCCGAGGAGACTCATAACTAACTAAGAAAATAAGCTACTAGGAAAATTTGAAGATGCAAGAAAACATAAATAAAACGATCTGCATACTTGAGAAAATTGGACTCCTTGCTCGAGGAGGTCTTGAATCTTGTGCCTCAATGCTCGGCAATTGTCAGCATAATGGCCAGGCAACTGATGGTAGTGGCAGAATTGATTAAGATGCCTCCCCAAATGAGTGGTTCCTAGCCGAGGGGCCAAGGGCTGTAGCAAGTTTCTCTTCTGAAGCTCTTCAAACGCCTGACTTGGTGCTCGGCCAATGTTGGTGAATTCCCTTTGCGATGAATCTCGGCGTGGTAAGGGTACCGTCCTAAAGTTTTGATGCGGAGCTCTAGGTCGTTGAACCACATTTACTTCTGGGAAACTACTTTGAGCGCAAGCTACTGTCTGAAAATAATCCTTTTCTGGCCCTGGCTTAGAGAATTTGGAGACACTACCGGAGTTTCTTGAGCACTCTAGCTCCGACCCTTCCTTATGAATCCTTTCCTCTAGAATACCGACTTGTCCCATTAACATGTCCAAACTCGGAAAGTACATAAATTTTAGCTCGTGGTTGTGTTGTTTTCACATGTTCTCAATTATCATGCGGATTTGCTCTTGCTCGTCCATTTTGGTAGGCATGGCTGCAGCCTTTCTCCTCCAACGCTTGATGAAGTCAGACATGGACTCACCGCCCTTCTGTCGAGTTCCTGCAAGATCGATTCTAGTGACCTCGAGGTTCTTAGCATACTCGAAATGATTTAGGAAAGCCTCACAAACCTCCTCGTAGGTTTTGGTATTCATCTTCTAAGTGAGATACCAACGTTGAGGAGTCTTGTCTAGATAGTGTGCGAAAACTTTGGCTTTTTGCATGTCGTTGAGCCCCAGGATGGACATTTCCCGGTCGAACATAGGCAAATGAATCTGTGGATCCGAGGAACCCTTATACAAAGCGAGTGTGGGCAGCTTCAGCTTTGGGGGAAGATCAACTTCGGGATACGACGCCGTGGAGAAATAATCGAAGCCAGCTGGTTTGTTGGCTTTCTCTATGCGCTCAATCCTTGTAAAAACCCGTTTAACCTCTACAGCTAGTTGGTTGTCAGGAACATCCTTCCCACACATGTTTGAGAATCTTGGGCCCTAACGGAGTCAATCTCGATGTAACTATGGTTAAGATTTTCATCCGCAAGCTCTTCCAGAGTATGCTGATTTGTCTCTTGGAGATTAGCCTTACTCCTCAGTTCCTCGACAATGGACTCCAAGACCTTTCACCTTTGCTGTAAAGCGGCCAACTTGGTATCCGTGTTGATCGAATTTCCTTCTTCTGTCATATCTGGATTCGGGCTTGCCTGTTTCCAAGATGTCCATTAGCTAACAAGAGGAAGTGGGCTAAAAGATACTAAGGTGAGAATGACGCTTCACAAGGTAGACCGAAACAGGCTTAGGCTGAAAGCATGTGGGTCAGGATACCTAGAAAATGAGGTGTTTAGGCTGGCGTATCTTTCAGACTATGAACTGGAATTTGGACTGAAATCTAAACCGATGGCTTTGATTGGGCCTGAGAGGTGACACCTAGATCTAGGGTTTTGGGTTAGGGTCATGATAAGAAGTCTACCTAGACTAGAATGAGCCCTTGGGCCGGAATGTGTTTGGGCCTGGAGTAAAGCACATGGGCTGGAATGGTCCCTAAATCACAAATGGGCCTAACTTTCTTTGGGCCAGAGAAGATGGTTGCTAAGCAAAAAAAAAAGGTTTTATTTTCAAGACTTGTGAGTTATTTCAGGTTCAGGTGAATTTTTATGGGCCTAGAACTAATTGGATAGTTTAAATTGGGCCGGAAGAAAAATCACCTAAGTCTAGGCTTTTGGGCCAAAGCCCGAACGGCTCACATGTTAAACCAAACAAGGCCTCTGGGCCGCAAACAAATAGAGCTTCCAATTCGGGTTGGGCTAAGTTAATGTAGGAGAAGTTCCTATCAATCTCTAGGCTGGGTAGTGGGCCGATCATACAAGCAAACAAGGCCTACACAAATTCAACATGTCCTCACTAGACGTTTAAATCAAATCGGGTATGGATCGATCTGGAGAGGTGCTTGGGGCATAGGCCCAGTTCACCACAAAGGAATATGGCTTGCACGCTATTCCCTTTGGGCTTCCCCACTCTTTTCACATCACCTGAAGGTGTGCGTCTACGGTCGGGTCTTTGACTGACCAAACAATGGGCTAGGTAAGGGCACTGCCAGGAAAACGCGTGGGGCTAAGGCCCAGGTATTAAGGGGATGTGGTTAGACGACACCCTCCTCTTTTCCCCCGTTTATTTACATCACCTAAAAGGTGTGAGTCCCTGACAGGGGACCCTCAAACGGGTCCCGAGGTGAAATCGGTTTGCGTGGACCCTCGCTCTCATATGATGCAAGGGTGCAGAAAATTAAAGTGCACACAAAAGTAAACAAACAAAGAAATAAAGCCATAAATAAACAATTTTCGAGTTAAGCCCTCTTTCTTAAAATTAAACAAGTTAATATTAAGAATCTTGTCCCAGCAGAGTCGCCAGTTTGTGAGCCTCGATTTTAAACCCTATCCTATGTTGATTAAAGTTGATTGGGATCTAGTCGGGTTTTTGATCCACTTATAACCTAAGATTAATAACTATGTCATATAACATTAATTATTAAAACCTAAGCTAGCTCACTGGAACCTATTATGAGTCGCCACCTAATTTTAACCTAGATCAAATTAGGAAAGGAGAGTTCGGGTTCGGGGGCTTGATATTCGACTTATTTAGGGTTCAATTACTTTCATTACCCCTTGAAGTCGTTTTTCCTTTACTTAGTTTAATAACGGCTTATTAAGAGTCGTTTTAACCTAAGTGCGCGAGCTTCTGTTTTTTTTGTGTTTTTTAGCATTTTTTGTCAAAAAATTAAAGTAAAATTAAAAAATTCCTAAACTAGCATTTCAGAGGCAGAATTAGGTCAAATTTTGTTTCTGTCCGTGGCTACGGACCTAATGTCCGAACCCACGGACCCTAGTTAACCTATGTGAACATAAAAGTCGAATTAAACAGAAAACACAATTTTGAAAAGTCCGGGGCCACGGACAGGATGTCCGTGGGCCCGAACATTGTTTTAGAAAAACCTAAATTTTGAAAATTTAAAAATTCCGCCGCCGTCCGTGGGTGTCCGTTGCCACGGATAACCCGTCCGTGGTCCCGGACCACCCACGAACAGGCGTTTTCTGGTGGTTCCCCACGGTGTTTTCGGCTAAAATATTATGTACGTGTAGCCTGAAAGGTGTACAATAAGTTAGTAATCGAAAGATTTCAGTTTGAAGTCAGAATAATGACGAAACTTAGCAAACAAGTTAAAGGGCAGAAGCAAAGAAAAACACTAACTTAGGAGCCAAAAAGCTTCGGTTTGTTTCCAAATTTTAACAGAGAAGTAATGAAGTCTAGGGGAGTTAGAAAACTTGAATTATAACCTGTTTTGCCGTCAGATTCGAGGTGTTTCTTCACATCGGGATTCTTCGGAGGCCTCGTTGATGGCGGATCCGGAAGAACTTCGAACCGAGCTTCTGACTCCTTGGTGTTCTTGATGTTCTTCACGTTTTGGTGCTGTTTTGGTGAAGGTTTTATGATGGATGATGTGTGGGAGTTGAAAAAGGTGTTTTGGTGTTGATTTTGTGAGATTTCGATGAAATTTTGTTTTTTTTGGGGCTTGGATGTGTAAAAAACGTGTGGGAGGTTGTGACGGCTGGGTTTCCTGGTTGCTCAGGGTTCTTGAGGTTCTGATTTGATCATGAGATAAGGTTCCTTAAAGATAGAAAAATCCGGTAAAAACCGAGATTTACCGACGTTTTAGCTCAAGGGCTTCCAAAAGGAATTTGATTATGAAATTTTACACATGGGTAAAGGATGATATTTCTGATTTTTCTAAAGTGGAATCGAATTTTTTGGTTATTGGAATATTTTTAAATTCAACTTCTCGTCAGATTCAATCAGAAATTGCTAGAAAATTATTGGAAATTCGAAAAATCAAAATTCCAACGCCATTATGCTTCAAATGTCATCCTCTATCATGGGTTAAAATTTCAAAGCATTTTGAATTGATTTGACCCTTATTTGGAGGAGAGAGAAAGCCTATAGGGGGCTAAGGAGCCTTAAAAAATTACGAAAATGCCCTTGGAGATGACTAAGCTATCCCTAGTACTCTGAAATGTGCCGATGAAACTGGGAACCCTCTCTACTAGCCTATTAGTAGAGACTCTCTTCCGGGGGGGTTGAAATTTTGGGTATAACAGAATAGTACCGTTAGGACATGTCAGCGAGCGGACGAGGAAGGGTCGCCGACCGTTACTCGATATCTATAAAAGGGCGATGGGAGTTTTACTCCTGTTACACTATTGTCCTCACTGTCTCTAATCTCTCTAAGGGACCAAAACATTTTCTCTTCTCTCTTACAAACAACTTCGTGAGATCAGTGCAAAAGAACCTCGCCTCACAGCATCTCTAAAGATCTCTCTAGCAAAAGGTTTTAAACTCCAGAAATCCTTCAATCAATCATGGCACCAAAATCGGCTCTCTGCTCCAAGAAGAAAGTTGTCTTCAACAAAGCATCCTCATAACAAGTAGCCGACATAAGGCCGACAAGAGCTGAAATTGAATCACCGCCCCTGCGTCTATCCAAAGAGCTAGAAAATCAGCTTATGCGCAGGGTTACCGATGAAGGAGAGCTGTACCAAGATGAAATTCACTATATAAGCCACCACCTTCCAAAAATTCATCACTGCATCCAAGCCGAGATTCTGAAACCCAAAATTCTTCCAACTCCTACCTCCACAGAAAAACAAATCATGTCCTCTTCTGTGCCAACACCTGCTATCGGCACCAAACATTCAAAAGTCAAAAATCCCAAAAAGAACCAAGATCTCTCCACTGCTACTACAAGTCATGTAGCTCGTGAGACTCGTGCCTCCAAACGAGCCAAAACACAGAAAGAAACACCACAATGAGCTCATTCAACGCCTGAAGGAGCAACTCGCAAGTTGCACTTCACCGACGATGAGGAAGAAACCCCTCCAGCGGTTGCCCAAGGTATCATTCAATAGAAAGAAAAGGAGGAAGTACAAAGTGACAAAAAGGCACAACATGAAGCTTCAGTGGAAGAAAAGGGTCAAGAAGAGGACATAAGGGAGCTTGACCCAGAAACTGAAGCAATGCTCATCGAAGTATTTGGGGAACCAGTCGCTGACAGGTCCCTGACGCCTCGAGAAACCAATCACGACGTCAACAGTGATACAGAGTCCTCCCCTATCATACCGACGGTTGAACAATCACAGAAGGTAGAGAAGGAGAAAGGAAAGAAAAAGATGGTGCTGTCCCCGCATGGACAAAAGCTCGAGGAGCTCTTTCAAGCCAAAAAGGCTGTTGCAAAACCTCCGCCGCCACAAACACTACCACATCTTAAGAAGCTTAAGGAGCTAGATATGACACTGATAAAGGCAGAAAATGTCAACGACAAATCCTATCCCATCTTACCCAAGACGTTGGACCTGGATTGGATGGAGGAAATGGGACTTGGAAAGATCCAGGAGCTATTGGAATTCCAAGGATGGGTAGACTTCTTGCAGAAGCCTATCCCTATCTACACCGAGCTGCTCAAGAAGCATATGAGAAACCTTGGACCACTCCAAAGCGATGACGACGACTACACATATCGCAAGTCCAGGGACTTCACATCAACATCTCCAAGTCCTGGATATGCAAAACCCTTGGTTTAGAACCAGGGGGCTTGATTGTCCCAAAGGACACCACTTGGAACGACCTAGGACATCAAGGAGGAAAGATGGTCCAGTTGCTAAACCTAGGGGCAACCATGAAGAACTCCTACACAGTAGAAATGTCAATTCTTGACAAGGTTCTTTTCAGCATTCTCACCTACAACATCACCCCATGAAACCAACGCACTCATGTGGTCAATGCAAGGGATGTGAGGTTGCTCTATGCTTTGAAGACTAAAGAGAAAATTGATCTCCAAGCCATGATTCTACTCACCACAGATGAGAGTAGATATGTCAACCAAGGGCTGGTACATGGAGGAGTAGTGACAAAGGCGCTACAAGAGAACATAGTGGACACCGACAAGTTCCACGAGTGCGTGCGCACCACTCAGGACATCATCTGTTCAGATATGTTGTCAAAAATGGGGATAAAAACCAAGGGGGGTAAGCTTATAGTCGCTCAGAAGCCTACTAGAAGTGAGGGCTCAAGGTCTGAGCCACGGCCAGCTGCAAAGGCATCAACACACAAAAGGAAGAGGAGTACTTCACCAGCGCACAATAGGTCGGGGACCAGTATGGATACCTCAACTAGAGATATCCTTCAGAGAGTGAGAGTCACTCTCTGAAATACCCCAAATCTTATTATCATTATAAAACCATTATTTAATGGAAAATAATCCAAATATAAATCATTCCACGTATGCATGCAAACCCATGCATGAGAACGTTAAGTAAAAATAGTCGTTCCACCATAAACGCTAAAACGCCTTAGAAACATATGATCAAGCATGACCTTGTATGACCTTCTAAAACTCAAACCAAATGGTCATACACTCATTATATGAATATATAAACATATTCCCTAAGCTATATTTAGTCAAAAACGCAAAACGCTCGGGAGTGCTCATGCACGCCCCTTAAAGCACAAAAAGCCCGGAGGAGTGCCGTAGTGGCACGAACTCCTATAAAATTAATTCTTAGAGTTCCTAACATCATTATTAACCATCCTAAATAGAACCCACAAAGTGGTTTCTCAAAATTCAACAAAAGCCTCAGGAGGATTTCTTAACGCTCCTTTTTGCCCAGGAGTGTCCCGATGGCCCGTAAATTATGTCATGGGTTGATGTAACCCCATATAAGTCAATGTAACATATTAATATATCATTATTTACTATAATAAGTGTTTATAAACACTTGGAACTCATAAAGACAAGTTATTTCCCAAAATTTCCTTAGAGCACAAAAACGCACCTTCGGGTGTCACTAAAACGCGTTTTACGCAATTACCTTGTAGTTTTTCACATGCCATGAATTAATAATCTTAAATAGGGTTAAAATTCCCTCTAAATCAATTAAAGGCAGTGTCAAACAAGGTTCTCTATAGGGGCCGATTTTCAGTCCAAAAACTAGTATAAAACTTACATTAAAAACTTATAAAAGGCATAAGACATGGTGACTCACCTTCCCATGTGCTATAATACTTAATGGAAAAGGAAAGTAGGTCTCATTTGACCTCCATGTTGTCGAAATAATGCAAAGAAACAAGGCCATGTTAGTAGACAAAAACAAAATGCTAAAAGTAAAAAGTAGATTCTTATTCCACCTTTTTGATTTCTTATAATTCAAGTGACCTTCCTTGCTTGTCCTTGGCTCTTCAATGCCGATTGAGACACCCCATTTAAGCCTTGAAATCGGCCACCTACAAGGAAGAAGAAGACAAGTTACAAACATTGAAAAATCAAAGGAATAAAGCCTTACCTAACTTACCTTGTCTTCTAGCCCACATTATTTTCTTCCACCTTGCCTTGTCACACCACATGGCCGAACATATGCATATAACATGGGCATTTATTGAGCCAATAACCTATGGAATAAACAAATGGAAAGGTTAGCCAAATTAACATTAAAATAAACAATCAAAAATCCTTTCCAATTTGCATTCTCTTATTCCTACGTGAGTGTAGCCTCATTCTTTCCCTTGCACACACCATTGCCGATTTGGTAAGGCTCTCAACTCTCTCTTCTTCCTTAATCTTCTCCTTTGAAGCTCTTAGGTCCATTAATGGAGTTTTAACTTCTAGCTTCATCTTTAAGGTAATTTCCTAGCATTTCTTGTCAAGCCTTGAAACATACTCTTCCTAGCACAACCATAGCATTTCGGCATCAACTAATACTCCAAGGAGGTTGTCCAAACCAACATTAATCCAAGGAGCATCTCAAGGTTATCTTAAGGTAGTTTTCATGCTTGAAAATCCTTAAAGCACATTTTATTGTGTAACCGATTTCTACCTCTTCTAAGGTTCTTCTCTTCTTCCTTTTCATGAAGGAAAGTTTGTTCTTCATCCACCTTAAGTGAGCCAAATTTATAAGGAGAAAAAAACTTAAGGTAAATTCTTGGAAAACTACTTACAAATCTACTTAAGATCTTTATTGAAGATCTAACTCCTAAACTCCTTCACCACTTGCATATAACCGAAGTGGAGCATCAAAATTTCCTTGGAGAAAGCTTGGAGATTCAAGAAGAGTTCAAGCACTTAACCACCTTTGTTAAGAAGTAAGTTTACTAAGCTAATCTTTATGTTTTAAGCTTGGTCAAGCTTCTAAAAATTATACAAAAATTATGTACATCTCCTAGGGTATTTAAAACCGAAACTATATGGTATAATACACCAAAAATATAATCTATAACATATATGGAAAGTATTTACCTTAAGACACATTTTTGTGTCACAAAATTAATTTATGTTACATACCAATTCAAGCCGAATTGTCAAGGGAAAAAATACTCTATTTTGAGCTAGGAATCAATACAAGACATTACAATAATTTTTACATGAGTCATATAACTCCTATGAATTTATGTATAATTATTTTGACATAAATCCACTTTTATATACTATAAGGTCACTATTTATTTATGGCCGAATGGTCTAAGTGATAAATAAGTTTTAATGGTCTACTTAGGTATATAAAATATATTATAAAGTTTGGAGAGTTAAAAAATATTCTATTAGTGCTTAAATGACTAATTAATTAAGTTATGTGGCTAAAATGTAATTTTTACAAAGTTTGGTGCATATACTATAAAAACCGAGAGTTAAGGGTGTCCTTGGGATAAATATGATATAATATAAGGTTAGGAATTAAGTTCATGAATTTTAGCTAATTTTAACAAGTGTTAAAATAACATTTTATTAAGTTTTGGGCTATTATGTAATTTATAAAACTTATTATGAAAGTTTGGAGTTGAATATGGGCGAATTCATAATTAAGAGAATTATTAAGATCACCTTCGAAATTTTGAGGAATTAGATGTTTAAATTATAGTTTATAAGTTATTAAGTAACTATTATAAAGTTTTGGGGTGAAAATGTAATTAATGGAAAGTATATGACAAAGCGGAATTACTTTGGGTTAGATTTGTAATTTAAGAATTTATATATATGTATTCGGCAATTATGGAGAATTAAAATTAAAACTATAGTTTATAAGGCATTATGTAAAGGTTATAAGATTTTGTGGTTAAATTGTAATTATAGGAAATAAATTATTAAGGCCGAAAGTTTGGGGGGCCAAATGGTAATTTTCGAAAAGTTATAACATTCCAAAAGTTATATACCAAAATATTAATGGTAGTTTTGTAATATAATTAAATAAGGAATTAAAACTATATAATATAATGAGATTAGAATTTAAATATAAAGTTTATGGATTAATGTGGCAGTTTTGTAAATAACTGAAATATAAGGGTAAGAATTTAGATTTAAATAAATATAGGTCCTATATGGATATTTGGAGGAATTAGAAGAAAGAATTTTGATTTAAGGAATTATGGAATTAAAACTATGACTTATATAGTCATAAGGAATTTAAAGGTAACCAATAATTATTATTTATGGTTAAAAGAGGAATAATAAAAACTATAAGAATATTATGTCTATGTATGGCATATAAATATAGTTAGAAATTATTAGTTGTTATGTCACCTAGACAATTAAAAATAAGTAACAAATAAAGTACATGAATAAATAAATACATATATATATATACATTAAAGGATTTATAAATAAATCAAGGAGGAATAACGAAATAAGTTATACATGAAATCATAAGGTAATTAAAAGGAATTACTACACAATATAAACTATTCATTAAGAATATATGAGTTGGAAATATAAGAACACCTTAATTGCTAGTAAGATTAAGAAGTCCAAGAAACTATCTAAGTATGGAGGAAATAAACCTCACATGAAATAACAACTAAGGAATTGTTGAACAATCCAATAAAATTAAAATACAAGGGTAACATAAATTAACCCTCTCAGTTAATCCTGTTCTAGGACTATACTTGACCAGACGTTGACCAGGGTATAACCAACTGCAATCTACGGTGAACGGTATGGGATTCTTGCAACCTATTTTCTACCGGATTACACCGGCTTGTGTGCTATCTGTTGTTTGAATTAACGACCAAGATAATTAATGTAAAATGTTGTTTTACTCTTGTGCACGGTTGTGTTGTTTTACATGCGTGAATGATGCTAACTACGACGTGTATGTCCCACGCATACACACTACAATACCAGTGGATTAAATACCTGCGCTTTATTGTACCGAGGACTTGTACACAAGTCTCTCACTAACTTCACTTTATAACAAACGTCGTTATCCTAAACGTGATAATCGACAAAACACATTGTGTTCTTGTTTAACGTCCTTGTATGACACCTAACAATTCTATACTACGAGAACGAGGAGCCAAGTTGGATCTGGCCATGCATGCTACAGGAGTTGTACCTGTCTCAGGTCGTCTCCTATACAATTTACGTCGCGACGGAACAGTACAAGTGGGGAGGAAGACTTTATTCCTCTCGAGGGTTCGATTCCCAACAGTTTAAGTGGGGAGGAAGGCTTCATTCCTCTCGAGGGTTCAATTCCCAATAGTACAAGTGGGGAGGAAGACTTTATTCCTCTCGAGGGTTCGATTCCCACCATTCTACAGTACAGGAGTTGACTACGTTATCTTCTGAGGGACTAATTACCCAACCTTTCTCTTTAACGAGGTCACTATACCTCCACTATATTGACATACCCATAAATATGTGTCAGTCCCACTGTGTGGACCCGACTATTATCAAATGATTACAGTTCACCTAACTTGACCTTCTGAAGTCTTGTTTTATGTGACATGGTTATCCTTGTGTGGACACTTGTTATTATCATACTATGCTTGCTTACAGCTTTACAAAAATGAACTGCATGTATTCGACAAAGTAGTTGGTGTGGCCCGGTAGCCGATGGGCTGCACGTTTTCCATACCAGCATTGTTTGCTGAGCCCCTTTGGGGGCACCCCCATTTTTCAGGTACCTGAAGTTGAGAAGATTACCACACCGAGTGTAGGTGGGGTAGATTCAAGCTATGGGAGTCTTCTACTAGTTATTTGTTTTACTTAATTATTGTACCTTTGAGTTTGATTCCTAGTATCTCGGATTGTATCGTATTCGGACCGTAACTTTTGGAGATTTGTTTTTGGAGTTAGCCTTGTTGGTCACAAAGGTGGCCAACGACATTGTAATACCGCCCGGTTATTGTATTTTATTCCGCTGCAGTTTATGTTTTATTGGGAGTGATCATCGCACAGGTTATTGGATTTCGGGTTGGGGTGTTACAAAAAGTGGTATCAGAGCGTAGTTACGCTCTGGATACAAGAATACACCGAGATTAGGATTGCTAAAGCTTTAGGTTACGGTTGAGAGATGAGAGATAGTATAGAAAGAGAGTTTAAGTTAGTTTTTACTTAGACTACTATCCAAGACCAAGATTGTGACCACAGTATCTAATATACATCCACAACCTGCAGATGTCAGGAAAAGGTGGACGCCGTGAACAGGCCGCAGAGGAGCCAACCATCAGACTGGCAGACATTGCTACTTTGATAGCACAAGCTTTTGCACAAGCGGGAGTTGCGCAGCAGCAGCTGCTGCAACCTCCACCCCCGCCACCCAGAGAGAGAGATTGGGTGAAGAGTTTGGCTGACCTCAGACCAACTCCATTCAAAGGGCAGATTGACCCTGCACACTTGGAGACTTATATCATGGAGATGGAAATAGCATTTGAGACACTCGCCGTCCCACCTAGGGAAAAGGTGAGGCTCGCTGCCTTTTACCTGAAAGATGCAGCAAGAGATTGGTGGAATATGGTGAAGGCCGACCACCTGGACGATCCCACTTTTACTTGGGGAGCCTACACCGCACTACTTAGGGGCAAGTACTACCCGGCCCACACCAGGATGGTGAAGACTAGGGAGTTTGATGCGCTGGAACAGACGGGAAAGATGACTGTGGACAAATATTATGCAAAGTTTACTTCACTACTCCGACTACTACCCGGAATAGGATACTCGGACCAGATTTTGGTCGACCGGCTTTATGAGGGACTGAGTCCTCGTCTCCAGTTTGGGATGGGATCAGTCATTCCCACCAGCTTGCAGGTAAACAGGAGAAATATGACCAGTTGGAATTTTATTACCTATTATACTCTGTCATGGGAGATTCGGAAATTGATACCTTGAGATTTCAGGAATGTTACCATGCTGCCTCCGTTGTGGAGATCACATGCAAGAGAAGGGATGCTTTGAGCTCCCAAAAGAGAAAGGATGGGCCTGGCGGCAACGATGCCAAGCAGGGGAACTCCAACAGAAGGAACAAACCCTATCAGAGAGGCCAGGGGTCCTATCAAGGGAAAGGGAACCAGACTACTGGGAACCCCCAGTCAGGAAACTACGGAGTAGCAAACTCACTAAAAACCTACCCATCTAAGGGTAGACACTCTAACCAAACAGTTAAATTTGAAACTTATGTGATTACTTCAGTACCGTTGGAATATATGATTGACCTCGATTGTATTAGGTTCTGGACATGGCTCAAACACGGGCCAGGGGTATGTCCGCCACTTCAACTGTAGACAATGTGGAAAGGATCACCCCGGCGTGGATTGCCAAGGGGAGAAAGTCCAGTACCGCCACTGTCAGATATGGGGACACCGAGCCTTCGAGTGCATTAAGAACCCGGAGAGCAGGAACTACCGCCCAGGAGCAAAGGCAAACACCGGCCATAAGAATGGAGCTAGCGATACTCGCCCTCCACCAACAAACCAAACTCAGGGGAATAAGGGCAAAGGCCCAGCATCGGGACCCGCCCTGCATGTCATGGACCGCTCGGATGAGGCTGGTCCTTCTACCAACCCAGGTACTTCTAAACCTATGTGAACCTGTTATTGAGAAATGGATGATGTGAATGAGTGCTTGCATGCCTTGATTGCCTAGTTGCATAGGAAAGAACTAATAAGACTCACTAGAAGAATTTTAAACCACATAGGAAGCTATAAGATATGCTTTCCTATCCCCTCACCACCCTCCCTGGAAGAAAACACTATCAAAGTACAAGAACCAGCGAACGAACAATGTAAGGTTATCCAACCAGGTTTGATACTACTCAAAGGATACCTAACACCGGAGACACAAATTGCAATCATCAGGAAATGTCAAGAATTGGGAGCAGGACCAGGAGGGTTCTACACTCCAGAATTCCCAGGAGGATCAAAAATGAAGCTGAAAATGATGTGCTTAGGAAAGGATTGGAATCCTTACTCAAAGACCTACCAGGACACAAGAAATGGAGATGGAGCGCAAGTGCCAAAAATCCCAGAAGAATTTTTACAAATTGTGGAACAAGCAGTTAATACAGCTCAACAGTTAGAAGAAGATCCAGTTCCCAATCTAAGGGCTGATCTATGTATCATCAACTTCTATGAAGAAGGAGGCCTCTTAGGACTACATCAGGACAAGGATGAAACACAAGGGTCCCTCGATCAGGGGATACCAGTATTGTCTTTGTCAATTGGGGATGACGCAGAGTTCCTTTATGGCGAGCAGAAGCGTGTGGACCTTGCAAAGAAAATCATATTGAATTCAGGAGATGTTTTAATAATGGGTGGAAAGTCAAGGTTGCTATACCATGGAATTAAAAGGATTAAACTAAACACAGCACCTTTGACAGTGATAAACACCACTCACATGAAACCAGGAAGATTAAGTTTGACTTTTAGAAAGTACTAGTGTTGTAATTGTTTTTGGACATCTGAAAGAAGATCATCCCATCAATGAAGCATTATTGTTATGAAAAGTGAATGTTTTTCGACCTCCATCATATGCCAAAGTACTTACCCAGATTCTGATGTTAGGTTGTGCTAAGGAGACGGAAGGTGCCTTAAGTATACTTACTGAGGAGGAGGCCAGCAAGGGCGGCGCGATCCTCACTGGTACCTTTCCTGTCAATGGAGTGGCTGCATTAGTACTGTTTGACTCCGGAGCCTCACATACTTTCGTTTCGCCTTCGCTTGCGGGGAAGTTGGGGCTAGACGCTGTAGAGTTACCTGATTTTAAGATGGCACTCCCGTCTAAGGAGAAGATCAGTTGCACTCGTCTTTATAGAGGAGCCACTATCCGTATTAAGGAGGAGGAATTTCCCATTGACCTAATTGAGTTCAGAGGTCTAGGATTCGACGTTATAGCCGGGATGGACTGGTTGGGGCGGCACAGAGGCCGCATTCTTTGTGCAGAGCGCAGACTGTTACTTAAGAGCCCATCAGGAGTGACAGTATCTTACCGCCAGAGCCCTAGAGCACCATCAATAAAAGTGATATCTGCTATGTCCATGTACAAACACGTCAGGAAGCAGAAGGAAGTATATTTATGCTATGTTCAGGATGTAGAGCACAACCCTGATTTTGATCCAGACATGCCAGTGGTGTTAGAATTTCCAGATATTTTTCCAAAGGAACTTCCAGGCTTACCGCCATCCAGAGAAGTAGAATTCTCCATTGAATTACTACCAGGTACCGGTCCCATAGCTAAGGCACCGTACCGTATGGCACCAGCAGAGATGGCTGAGTTGAAGGAACAGTTGAAGGATTTATTAGACAAGGGATACATACGACCTAGCGTATCTCCTTGGGGAGCACCAGTTCTTTTTGTGAAGAAGAAGGATGGAAGCCTTCGGTTATGTATCGATTACAGGGAGCTTAATGCAGTGTCGGTGAAGAACAAATATCCACTACCACGAATTGACGATTTGTTTGATCAGTTAAGAGGAGCAAAAGTGTTTTCAAAGATCGATTTGAGATCAGGATACCATCAGATACCTATCAGGGAGCAAGACAGAGAAAAGACAGCATTCAGAACGCGATATGGCCACTATGAGTTTACAGTTATGCCTTTTGGCTTGTCAAACGCACCGGCCGTCTTCATGGATTTAATGAACAGATTATTCAGAGAGAAGCTGGACAAGACCGCGGTTGTATTCATCGATGATATCCTAATTTATTCAAAGTCTAAGGAAGAGCATGAGAGTCACCTCCGACATGTACTCGAGATCTTGAGGGAGAACCAGCTTTATGCTAAGTTCTCCAAGTGCGAGTTTTGGTTAGACCGAGTTTCCTTTCTAGGACATGTCATCTCAGACGCAGGGATCGCAGTGGATCCAGCAAAAATAGAAGCAGTTCGCACCTGGCCTAGGCCAAAGACAGTGACTGATATCAGGAGTTTCCTTGGGTTAGCATGTTACTACAAAAGGTTTGTCAGAGACTTCTCCAAAATAGCAAAACCTATGACAAGTTTAATGAAGAAAGACGCACCATTCACATGGACTACAGAATGTGAGACCTCATTCCAGTATTTGAAGGATGCTTTGACATCAGCACCAGTTTTGACTATACCAGAAGGCACAGAGGGTTATGAAGTTTACTGTGATGCATCAGGCACGGGATTAGGGTGTGTACTCATGCAGAATGGGAAGGTAGTCGCCTACGCTTCCCGACAGCTGAAGAAACATGAGGAAAACTATCCCACACATGACTTGGAGCTTGGAGCAATTGTTTTGCATTGAAGATCTGGCGCCACTACCTGTATGGTGTCCAGATGACCGTATACTCGGACCACAAAAGTTTGAAATATGTATTCACCCAGAAGGAGTTAAACATGAGACAAAGGAGATGGGTTGAATTTCTCAAGAACTACGACATTGATTTGCAGTACAAAGAGGGAAAAGCTAATGTGGTAGCAGACGCATTGAGTCGACGAGCACATTCCCTAAATGCCATTGTGGCTAGCTCGAGTCTTATAGACGACATACGTAGCGCACAGCAGAATGATCAACGAATGATGGAGATTAGTCAGAAGTTGTCTGATGGTACATTTGAAGGAGGGAAGTATGAGTTTCAGTTACATGATGATGGGCTGATCAGATTAAGGGGCAGATTATGTATTCCCAGAGACAACACAGATATAAAAGAGCATATTCTTCGAGAGTCCCACACTTCTTCCACATCTGTCCATCCAGGAGCTTCTAAGATGTACAAAGATCTAAAGAGGTATTTCTGGTGGAGTGGTATGAAGGGCGACGTGACAGAATATGTGATTCGATGTCTCACTTGTCAGAAAGTGAAATTCGAACATAGACGACCAGGAGGTATGGTACAGTCTATGCCAGTTCCTGAATGGAAGTTTTATGATATCTCTATGGACTTCGTGGTGGGACTACCACCTACGAGAGGAGGACTAAATATGATATGGGTTGTTGTTGATCGACTGACTAAAGTTGCTAGATTTATTCCGATGAAAGACACTTGGAAGGTGCCAAAGTTGGCAGAACTATTGAGAAAGAGATTATCAGACATCATGGAGTACCAAAGACTATTGTTTCAGATCGAGATACCAGATTTCTCTCACGATATTGGCGAGCTACTCGCGAAGCACTTGGAACTGAATTGAAGCTTAGCACAGCGTTCCATCCTCAGACAGATGGCCAGTCAGAGAGGACTATTCAGACCTTAGAGGACATGCTACGAGCATGTGCCTTGGACTTTCAGGGTAGCTGGATAGATAGATTACATCTCATTGAATTTGCATACAATAACAGTTATCACACCTCTATACAGATGTCACCTTTTCAAGTACTATATGGCAGACCATGCCGCACACCATTGTGCTGGGACAAGTCTAGTGAGACCGTCATCATTGGGCCTGAGTACTTGGAGCAAGTTCAAGCAGAAGTACAACAAATCAGAAATAATATGAAAGCAGCACAAGACAGACAGAAATCGTATGATGATGAGAGACGACGAGACCTTGAGTTCGTAGTTGGCGACCAGGTATTTCTACGAGTATCACCCATGAAGGGTGTATTCAGATTTGGACAAAAGGGCAAGCTAAGCCCGAAGTTTGTAGGACCCTACGCTATCACAGAGCGGGTGGGTCTTGTGGCATATCGACTTGATTTGCCAGCAGAATTGGGCAAGGTACATAACGTTTTTCACGTGTCTCAGCTTAAGAAATACATGCCTCATCCTTCTCATGTTCTACAACCAGAGACACTATCATTAGAACCAACAATGCGGTACGTGGAAACACCGCAACGAATCTTAGATAGAAAGACACGAGAGACTCGAAACAAGTCTGTGAGCCTTGTAAAGGTTCTTTGGTCGAACCATGAGGTTGAGGAGGCCACATGGGAGCTAGAAGCTGATATGTGAGTGAAGTTTCCCTCATTATTTACCGACTAGACACTTTAGTCTAGGGTACGGGGGCGTACCCCTTTTTTTGGGGGGGGGGGGAGAGTCTTTTTCATTTGTGAGTTTAGTGTGCATTTGTGTTTTTCTGTGACACTTTGTCTTGTATGTGTTCTTGTGTAACACTATATTTGATTGCACCGTGTATTTTACTTATTGATGTGTACTTCGTTACACTACATTGGAAAGATTATGTGCACTACGTTGCACTATTTGAAATGAAACGTGATTGTGTTTACTACATTGCACTACATTGTAGGTATATGATATGACCTTCCAAAGTATTCCTGTTGTGTTTGATGTACACTATGAACTTAGGAATATAGAGACTTGGGACTTGATCCCTAAAAACTAGATTGAGTTGTGGATACTTAGTGGAACTTGATTCCCCACAACCTTATAAATTTAGATATGAGACTTCGGGGCGAAGTCCTTTTTAAGGGGGGTAGATTGAAATACCCCAAATCTTATTATCATTATAAAACAATTATTTAATGGAAAATAATCCAAATATAAATCATTCCATGTACGCATGCAAACCCATGCATGAGAACGTTACGTAAAAATAGTCGTTTCACCATAAACGCTAAAACGCCTTAGAAACATATGATCAACCATGACCTTGTATGACCTTCTAAAACTCAAACCAAATGGTCATACACTAATTATATGAATATATAAACATATTCCCTAAGCTATATTTAGTCAAAAACGCAAAACGCTCGGGAGTGCTCATGCACGCCCCTTAAAGCACGAAAAGCCCGGAGGAGTGCCGTAGTGGCACGAACTCCTATAAAATTAATTCTTAGAGTTCCTAACATCATTATTAACCATCCTAAAGAGAACCCACGAAGTGGTTTCTTAAAATTCAACAAAAGCCTCAGGAGGATTTCTTAACGCTCCTTTTTGCCCAGGAGTGTCCCGATGGCCCGTAAATTATGTCATGGGTTGATTTAACCCCATATAACTCAATGTAACATCTTAATATATCATTATTTACTATAATAAGTGTTTATAAACACTTGGAACTCATAAATACAAGTTATTTCCCAAAATTTCCTTAGAGCACAAAAACGCACCTTCGGGTGTCACTAAAACGCGTTTTACGCAATTACCTTGTAGTTTTTCACATGCCACGAATTAAGAATCTTAAATAGGGTTAAAATGACCCTCTAAATCAATTAAAGGCAGTGTCAAACAAGGTGCTCTATAGGGGCCGATGTTCAGTCCAAAAACTAGTATAAAACTTACATTAAAAACTTATAAAAGGCATAAGACATGGTGACTCACCTTCCCATGTGCTATAATACTTAATGGAAAAGGAAAGTAGGTCTCATTTGACCTCCATTCTGTCGAAATAATGCAAAGAAACAAGGCCATGTTAGTAGACAAAAACAAAATGCTAAAAGTAAAAAGTAGATTCTTATTCCACCTTTTTTATTTCTTATAATTCAAGTGACCTTCCTTGCTTGTCCTTGGCTCTTCAATGCCTATTGAGACACCCCATTTAAGCCTTGAAATAGGCCACCTACAAGGAAGAAGAAGACAAGTTACAAACATTGAAAAATCAAAGGAATAAAGCCTTACCTAACTTACCTTGTCTTCTACTAGCCCACATTATTTTCTTCCACCTTGCCTTGTCACACCACATGGCCGAACATATGCATATAACATGGGCATTTATTGAGCCAATAACCTATGGAATAAACAAATGGAAAGGTTAGTCAAATTAACATTAAAATAAACAATCAAAAATCCTTTCCAATTTGCATTCTCTTATTCCTACGTGAGTGTAGCCTCATTCTTTCCCTTGCACACTCCATTGCCGATTTGGTAAGGCTCTCAAATCTCTCTTCTTCCTTCATCTTCCTCCTTTGAAGCTCTTAGGTCCATTAATGGAGTTTTAACTTCTATCTTCATCTTTAAGGTAATTTCCTATCATTTCTTGTCAAGCCTTGAAACAAACTCTTCCTAGCACAACCATAGCATTTCGGCATCAACTAATACTCCAAGGAGGTTGTCCAAACCAACATTAATCCAAGGAGCATCTCAAGGTTATCTTAAGGTAGTTTTCATGCTTGAAAATCCTTAAAGCACATTTTATTGTGTAACCGATTTCTACCTCTTCTAAGGTTCTTTTATTCTTCATTTTCATGAAGGAAAGTTTGTTCTTCATCCACCTTAAGTGAGTCGAATTTATAAGGAGAAAAAAGCTTAAGGTAAATTCTTGGAAAACTACTTACAAATCTACTTAAGATCTTTATTGAAGATCTAACTCCTAAACTCCTTCACCACTTGCATATAACCGAAGTGGAGCATCAAAATTTCCTTGGAGAAAGCTTGGAGATTCAAGAAGAGTTCAAGCACTTAACCACCTTTGTTAAGAAGTAAGTTTACTAAGCTAATCTTTATGTTTTAAGCTTGGTTAAGCTTCTAAAAATTATACAAAAATTATGTACATCTCCTAGGGTATTTAAAACCGAAACTATATGGTATAATACACCAAAAATATAATCTATAACATATATGGAAAGTATTTACCTTAAGACACATTTTTGTGTCACAAAATTAATTTATGTTACATACCAATTCAAGCCGAATTGTCAAGGGGAAAAATACTCTATTTTGAGCTAGGAATCAATACAAGACATTACAATAATTTTTACATGAGTCATATAACTCCTATGAATTTATGTATAATTATTTTGACATATAAATCCACTTTTATATACTATAAGGTCACTATTTATTTATGGCCGAATGGTCTAAGTGATAAATAAGTTTTAATGGTCTACTTAGGTATATAAACTTATATTATAAAGTTTGGAGAGTTAAAAAATATTCTATTAGTGCTTAAATGACTAATTAATTAAGTTATGTGGCTAAAATGTAATTTTTACAAAGTTTGGTGCATATACTATAAAAACCAAGAGTTAAGGGTGTCCTTGGGATAAATATGATATAATATAAGGTTAGGAATTAAGTTCATGAATTTTAGCTAATTTTAACAAGTGTTAAAATAACATTTTATAAAGTTTTGGGCTATTATGTAATTTATAAAACTTATTATGAAAGTTTGGAGTTGAATATGGGCGAATTCATAATTAAGAGAATTATTAAGATCACCTTCGAAATTTTGAGGAATTAGATGTTTAAATTATAGTTTATAAGTTATTAAGTAACTATTATAAAGTTTTGGGGTGAAAATGTAATTAATGGAAAGTATATGACAAAGCGGAATTACTTTGGGTTAGATTTGTAATTTAAGAATTTATATATATGTATTCGGCAATTATGGAGAATTAAAATTAAAACTATAGTTTATAAGGCATTATGTAAAGGTTATAAGATTTTGTGGTTAAATTGTAATTATAGGAAATAAATTATTAAGGCTGAAAGTTTGGGGGGCCAAATGGTAATTTTCGAAAAGTTATAACATTCCAAAAGTTATATACCAAAATATTAATGGTAGTTTTGTAATATAATTAAATAAGGAATTAAAACTATATAATATAATGAGATTAGAATTTAAATGTAAAGTTTATGAATTAATGTGGTTGTTTTGTAAATAACTGAAATATAAGGGTAAGAATTTAGATTTAAATAAATATAGGTCCTATATGGATATTTTGAGGAATTAGAAGAAAGAATTTTGATTTAAGGAATTATGGAATTAAAACTATGACTTATATAGTCATAAGGAATTTAAAGGTAACCAATAATTATTATTTATGGTTAAAAGAGGAATAATAAAAACTATACGAATATTATGTCTATGTATGGCATATAAATATAGTTAAGAAATTATAAGTTGTTATGTCACCTAGACAATTAAAAATAAGTAACAAATAAAGTACATGAATAAATAAATACATATATATACATTAAAGGATTTATAAATAAATCAAGGAGGAATAACAAAATAAGTTATACATGAAATCATAAGGTAATTAAAAGGAATTACTACACAATATAAACTATTCATTAAGAATATATGAGTTGGAAATATAAGAACACCTTAATTGCTAGTAAGATTAAGAAGTCCAAGAAACTATCTAAGTATGGAGGAAATAAACCTCACATGAAATAACAACTAAGGAATTGTTGAACAATCCAATAAAATTAAAATACAAGGGTAACATAAATTAACCCTCTCAGTTAATCCTGTTCTAGGACTATACTTGACCAGACGTTGACCAGGGTATAACCAACTGCAATCTACGGTGAACGGTATGGGATTCTTGCAACCTGTTTTCTACCGGATTACACCGGCTTGTGTGCTATCTGTTGTTTGAATTAACGACCAAGATAATTAATGTAAAATGTTGTTTTACTCTTGTGCACGGTTGTGTTGTTTTACATGCGTGAATGATGCTAACTACGACGTGTATGTCCCACGCATACAACACTACAATACCAGTGGATTAAATACCTGTGCTTTATTGTACCGAGGACTTGTACACAAGTCTCTCACTAACTTCACTTTATAACAAGCGTCGTTATCCTAAACGTGATAATCGACAAAACACATTGTGTTCTTGTTTAACGTCCTTGTATGACACCTAACAATTCTATACTACGAGAACGAGAAGCCCAGTTGGATCTGGCCATGCATGCTACAGGAGTTGTACCTGTCTCAGGTCGTCTCCTATACAATTTACGTCGCGACGGAACAGTACAAGTGGGGAGGAAGACTCTATTCCTCTCGAGGGTTCGATTCCCAACAGTTCAAGTGGGGAGGAAGGCTTCATTCCTCTCGAGGGTTCAATTCCCAACAGTACAAGTGGGGAGGAAGACTTTATTCCTCTCGAGGGTTCGATTCCCACCATTCTACAGTACAGGAGTTGACTACGTTATCTTCTGAGGGACTAATTACCCAACCTTTCTCTTTAACGAGGTCACTATACCTCCACTATATTGACATATCCATAAATACCTGTCAGTCCCACTGTGTGGACCCGACTATTATCAAATGATTACAGTTCACCTAACTTGACCTTCTGAAGTCTTGTTTTATGTGACATGGTTATCCTTGTGTGGACACTTGTTATTATCATACTATGCTTGCTTACAGCTTTACAAAAATGAACTGCATGTATTCGACAAAGTAGTTGGTGTGGCCCGGTAGCCGATGGGCTGCACGTTTTCCATACCAGCATTGTTTGCTGAGCCCCTTTGGGGGCACTCCCATTTTTCAGGTACCTGAAGTTGAGAAGATTACCACACCGAGTGTAGGCGGGGTAGATTCAAGCTATGGGAGTCTTCTACTAGTTATTTGTTTTACTTAATTATTGTACCTTTGAGTTTGATTCCTAGTATCTCGGATTGTATTCGTATTCGGACCGTAACTTTTGGAGATTTGTTTTTGGAGTTAGCCTTGTTGGTCACAAGGGTGGCCAACGGCATTGTAATACCGCCCGGTTATTGTATTTTATTCCGCTGCAGTTTATGTTTTATTGGGAGTGATCATCGCACAGGTTATTGGATTTCGGGTTGGGGTGTTACACTCTCACACCTGTGCAGGCCGTCTCCTCTGAACCAAGTGTTCAAAACATAGTTCAAGGAGCGATAGATTTTATAGACTCCCACATAGCCTGAGCGTTCCTTGTCTCATAGAGACTCGAGTGAGACCGTGAGAGATAGAGTTAGGACTAGATTTTTCTTTTCCATCAATTACTCTATTTTGCCTTTGACTATCTGGTTCACAGTACGTTTTTGACATCAATGAAAATGCAACTGATTTTTGTATACTTGAACGCTTATGATAGGTTACGAAATAATTTATTGTCTTGGCTGCTTCTTCCTTGATTAAAAATTATAAAATGATCTGAGATATTTAGTCCTATCCATTCCACTAATCCAAACTCTAACCTTGACACCTAAAAAGCCTACCAACATAGCCCACAAGACGTAGCACCTCATTAAATGCCTCTCACCGATCAGTCGTTGAGCATATCCGAGGTGTCTATAAAACTTGCTTACTCCTTTTACCACTCACAATCATCTCACGCAATGGCTCAATACCCATAAAGCTCATCCAGCTCAAATGAGCAAACCATTCACTCCACCATTCGCAAGTTTATAACCACCAAACACCCAAAGAAATACGTCGCCCAAAGCTATGTTCAACCAGACTCCGACTGTTATAACCCGTATAATCGTAACATTATATTATATCCGGTTTATGTAATGATTTAAGATGGAATACTCTGTTGTTGTCAGCGGGGACGTCGGCGGTATTGTTTTATTAGAAGAGGGCAAGGACGTCCATTTGTTAAAAACAATTAAGGTAATTGTTTATCTAGCTAATAAGGAAAATGAGCCTTATTTAATTATTCTCCTTCTAATTTATTTTACATCACGATCAGTTTCCTCCATTGAGTCCATCGTGCGTTCAGAGCATCGATAGTTTCTCTGCCCTCTCTCCTCCTCTCAACTTCTTTCTGTTCTGTGGGAATTGCCCGCTGCTGCTGTGATCAGGTCGAGGCTTCTTGTTGTTGCTGCGATTCGCTCCTCCGATCAGGTTTGTGTCGAGAGAATTCTGAATTTCGTCATTGGTTTCCTCTCCTCTCAGTTTCTGATTTTGGAACTCTGAATGTGTTGATTTAGCGACGACAATCCTGCGTTGGGGATTCAGATTATTGTAGCTACACTGCTGTTGGATTCCTCTGCACCCTCGTAATCAGGTTCGGGTTGCAGAATTGAGGAATGTTGTTATTCTAGGTTTCTTGTCTGTTTTCTGATTGTGGGCTGTCGGTTTGTGTTGTTCAGTGATTGTATTCGTGCCTGGCTGCTGGGTTGTTCGGACTGCACTTGTTGATTCAGACCGTTGTTTTTCTTCTGCTAATCGAGGTAGGTGGTTACTCGATTCGGTTTGGAAGTTCGGCCATGGGGTATTGCAAGAGTGTTATCTGATTTTGTGTGTAATTCTATTTGCGTTTTGTTGCGTTTTGGAATGGTTAAAACCCCATGGATTCTCCTGTTTTAATGTCTGATTTGGTGTGTGTGCTTAATTGGTGATTCGAGGTATCGAATTGCGTTGTTTTCGGTTCTGTTCGTCTTCTGAAATTTGCAGTTTCCGCACTGTCCGAACTTCCGTCCGAGCTTTGAAGTTCGGACAGTGCGTTTTGCTCTTCTGATTTTCAAAGTTCGGGGTATGTCCGAACATCGGTCCGAAGGATGTTCGGACACACCCTCAGGTTGCTTCTAAATAAGTTCGACCTGTGTCGAACTCGACGTCCGGACACAAGGTCGGACATACCGCGTAATTCCTTTCCGTAACACGTCCGAACATCAGTCCGAACATTGATGTTCGGAAATTTCTGATTCTTCTATCTGTTTTAGTTCGACTGTGTCCGACATTGATGTCCGGACACAAGTTCGGACATCCCTCTGTTTTCAACATAACTTCTTCGTTTGAACTCCGATTTGAGTGCCGTTTGCGGCGTTGGATTCCTTATGATCTGTGCTACTGATTTATTAGTGTTTTGGCATATCTAAATGCAATCTTTCTTCTGTTTAAGCAACCCTTCTGTTTTGGGACATTGCACATTGTTTCTGAGCCGTGAATGGCTGGGTCGAGCTATTCCGTGGTATACCATGTAGACGTCGTTCTGAGTGTGGGTCATTCCCTTTCTGTTCTGTGGGGTAGACGAACCCTTTGGCTCTTTCGAGTCATTTCTGCGTTGCCGAGAGACCTGGTATGGTCTATGGGTCTTCGACCCTTCTGAGTGTGTGCATTGTGTCTTGTCCCCTCTTCTGTTATGAACTCTGACTGATTCTGCATTGGGAACCCTTGAGTTCCACTCTGTTTCTGCTCTGAAAGCTTCTACTTTTGAGAATTGTGGATATAACGTTTATCTTCTCCTTCTTCTGATTTCAATTGTTTTGAGCGACCTTACTGATGACGGTCGCTGCTTACTGGGCATAGTTGTGTGCTCATTCCCCTACTTCTAACATTTTTGCAGATTGATCAGCGAGGATCATCTTGAGTTCTGGAGCGGTAGTGCTTAGCTCATTTGATTGTTTTAAACTTCTGTTATGACGTTGTAGCCTTCGGGCCTTACTCTTTTGAGTCTCTGACTTGGATTTGTATTTGGAATTCGTTTTACTTCCGCTGCATTGAATACTTTGGTTTACAATGTTTATGTAAACTCTGTTTTGGGCCTTTATTGCATTTGAATGTTTTAGAGCCTTGCGTTATTGGTAGAAATACGCGCGTGTAATACCCTTAACTCTTAGGCCGGTTTTAGGGGTGTTACATTTAGTGGTATCAGAGCCAGGTTTGGCTTTTTTTAGGGTCTGTGGATGTGATTGCTTGTGTGAGGTCCAGTTGTGACAGTCGTCTGAAGTCTGAGTCAGTTCTGACAAGTTTTGAATTTGTGAATCTCAGAATGCCTCCTCGTAGGACACCAGTGACCCCTCAGGGAGAGGCAGCAGAGGCAGTGCAGCAGTTTGTGACTCAGCTGATGCAGACTATGGCTGCAGCTGCTGGGGGAGCTGGTGGAGGAGCTGGTGGAGCAGGCCCAGCAGGGGCAAATGCTGTGGGAGGCCGAGTCAGGGCACTCCAGGAGTTCATGAAGTTAAAGCCGCCTTCCTTTGACGGCTGTGGTGACCCTCAGGAGGCGAGCCATTGGATTACTGAGGTCGAGGACCTGCTGAGAGTGATGGGGTCGGGAGGGATGACCAGAAGGTCGACTTCGCCACGTTCCTCTTTAAGGGGGAGGCGTAGGAGTGGTGGCGTATGGTGATGGGTAGGCATCCCCAGCCTTGGACCTGGGATCAGTTCTGCGTAGAGTTCAACAAGCAGTTCTATCCGGACGTTTACAAGGACCAGAAGATCAACGAGTACAACCGGCTACGCCAGGGGAGATACATGTCTGTAGAGGAGTACATCAGGAAGTTCGTGACGCTCTCGAAGTATGCTCTGGAGCCAGATGAGCATAGGAAGGCCCGTAAGTTCGAGAGTGGGCTCAGACCGGATATTAGGTCCGCTGTGACACCTCTTCGTCACCAGACCTTCAGAGATGTGGCAAATGTTGCTTTGCTGGTAGAGGCCGACATCAGGGGCAGACAGGCTGGCAAGGACCACAAGGGGAAGAGGCGTGCTGAGGAGCCTCAAAAGAAGGAGGCTGCTCCTCCTCAGAAGAAGTAAACCTATGGAGACCGTCGGGGAGCTTCTTCATCTTCGTCAGCTGGGGCGAAGTGTGGGTCTTGTGGCCACTCCCATCCTAGTAGGGAGTGCTACAAGAAGACTGGTGCCTGCTTTAAGTGCGGGTCGATGGAGCACCGGATCGCTCAGTGCCCTCAGGCATCCGGTAGAGGCTCAGGAGATAGAGGCACCGGTTCAGATTCAGGGGCGAGGTCTGACCAGAAGAAGCCTCAGACCCAGGCCCGAGTGTATGCTATGGCGGGGGAGCGTGATCGTGCTGGTAATCGCGTCGTCTCAGGTATCCTCCAGATCCATTCTCAGGATGTATTTTGTCTGTTTGACTCTAGAGCTACGCACTCCTTTATCTGCTGTGATTTGTTGAGTGATCTTGGACTGACTACTATACCTAGTGAGGTAGACCTGTGTGTGAGTAGTCCATTAGGTGGGGTTGCCCCTTGTGTGCTGAATTCTGTGTGTAAGGCTTGTCCCATAGTAGTTAGGGACAAGACCTTCTTTTGCTGACCTCATCCCGATGCGATACCGACTGTTTTGATGTGATTTTGGGCATGGATTGGCTAGCAGAGCACCATGCCCATATAGATTGTGCAGCGAGGAGAGTAGTATTTGATCTGCCAGGCGGGACTCGCTTTGCTTTCTCTGGGAATGCAGTGCCATGTGCGCCTGTGATTGTGTCAGCAATGCAGGCAGCCAGTTTCTTGAGGAAGGGTTGCCAGGGCTTCTTATGTTATCTGCCAGAGGTGCGTGAGGGATCTAGCTTGGAGAGCATCCCGATCGTCAGAGAGTTTCCGGAGGTCTTCCAGGACGACGTGCCCGGACTTCCACCAGTGAGGGAGGTGGAGTTCACGATTGACTTAGCGCCAGAGACTCAGCCCATCTCTAGGGCCCCTTACCGTATGAGTCCGGCGGAGTTGAAGGAGCTAAAGGTTCAGCTTCAGGAGTTGCTAGATAAGGGCTTCATCCGCCCTAGCGTTTCGCCTTGGGGAGCGCCAGTGCTGTTTGTGAAGAAGAAGGATGGGACCTTCAGATTGTGCATCGATTATAGAGAGCTAAACAAGGTGACCATCAAGAACGCTATCCCCTTCCGCGCATAGATGACCTGTTTGACCAGTTGGCGGGCGCCACAGTGTTCTCGAAGATAGATCTTCGTTCAGGCTACCATCAGTTGAGGATTAAGGCCGAGGATGTGCCTAAGTCCGCTTTAGGACTCGTTATGGTCATTACGAGTTCCTAGTTGCCTTTGGTTGACTAATGCTCCCTCATCTATCATGGATATGATGAACCGGGTTTTCAAACCCTATCTAGATCAGTTTGTAGTGGTCTTCATAGACGATATCTTGGTGTACTCCAAGAGCGCAGAGGAGCATGAGGAGCATCTGAGGATTGTTTTGCAGACGAAGGATCGTGAGTTATGCTAAGTTGAAGAAGTGTGACTTCTGGCTTGATCGCGTAGTTTTCTTGGGACATGTGGTCTCGAAGGACGGTATCTCAGTGGATCCTGAGAAGATTAGAGCTTGATGGAGTGGGCGAGGCCCACAATGTGGCTGAGATCCGTAGTTTCCTTGGGTTAGCTGGGTATTACAGGAAGTTCGTTGAGGGGTTTTCTAAGATTGTATCCCCGCTGACCCGTCTGTTGAGGAAGGAGATCAAGTATGAGTGGAGCGAGGCTTGCGAGCAGAGTTTCCAGGAGATTAAGAAGAGACTGACTACTGCACCGATCCTGACTTTGCCATCTGGGACCGAGGGCTTCGAGGTTTCTGTGATGCGTCCCATAAGGGACTAGGATGTGTTTTGATGCAGCAGGGTAAGGTGGTGGCTTATGGCTCGCGGCAGCTTAAGCCTTATGAGAAGAACTACCCTACCCACGATCTGGAGTTGGCAGCTGTGGTTTTCACGCTGAAGATTTGGAGACATTACCTGTACGGGGCGTCGTGTAAGGTTTACACGGACCACAAGAGTCTCAAGTATTTGTTCACTCAGAAGGAGCTGAACTTGAGACAGAGGAGATGGTTGGAGCTACTTCATGACTACGATTTGGAAATCCTCTACCACCCGGGTAGAGCGAATGTTGTAGCAGACGCATTGAGCTAGAGAGGTGCTCCGGGTGTAGCTTGTGCTTTGACAGGAGTTCAGAGGTCCGCCTTAGAGCTTCAGCGTATGGGCGTTTGGGTAGTGAGACCAGCCAGTGCCAGTGTGATAGCAGCGCTTCAGGTTCAGTCTTCTTTGGTCGACAGGATCCGGGTTGGTCAGGAGTCAGACTCAGCTTTGTGTCGGATTAGAGAGGGGCTGTCTTCAGAGTGGTTCAGACTTCAGTGTCTCCAGTGATGGTTGTCTGCGTTTCAGAGGCCGTGTATGTGTGCCAGACGATGCAGTGCTGCGCAGAGAGATCCTTCAGGAGGCTCATGGAGCGCCATATTCAGTTCACCCAGGAGGGGTGAAGATGTATCGGGATCTCAGAGAGTCATTCTGGTGGTCTGGGATGAAGCGTGACATCTCTGAGTTTGTTTCGAAGTGCCAGACCTGTCAGCAGGTGAAGGCTGAGCACCAGAGGCCAGCGGGTTTGCTTCAGCCCCTTCCCGTTCCCGAGTGGAAGTGGGAGAGTGTGGGGATGGACTTTGTCATGGGTTTGCCCAAGACTTCCTCGGGTTGTGATGCTATTTGGGTGATTGTTGATCGTTTGACGAAGTCTGCCCATTTTCTGCCAGTGAAGAAGACCTTCAGCTTGGAGCGCCTAGCTCGTTTGTATCTGGATGAGATAGTGAGGCTGCATGGTGTGCCTACTACTATAGTTTCTGATCGTGACCCGCGCTTTGTTTCGAGATTTTGGCGCAGTTTGCATAAGGCCCTGGGTACGAATTTGGCTTTCAGTTCAGCCTACCATCCTCAGTCGGATGGCCAGACAGAGAGGACTAATCAGGTCCTGGAGGACATGCTGCGCATGTGTCCTGGATTTTGGGGGTAGCTGGGAGCAGCATGTGACCCTGGTTGAGTTCGCCTACAACAACAGCTTTCAGGCGAGCATTGGTATGGCTCCGTTTGAGGCGTTGTACGGTAGGAGGTGCAGGTCCCCCATCTGTTGGGACGACCTGAAGGAGAGGGTTTTGGTTGGCCCCGAGCTGGTGCAGGATGCGGTGGAGAAGATTAGGATGATTCGGGAGCGTCTGCTAGTTGCTCAGAGTAGGCAGAAGTGTTATGCAGACCAGAGGCGCAGGCCGCTTGAGTTTGAGGTTGGAGATCATGTTTATCTGCGAGTGTCGCCGGTCAGAGGCGTAGTTCGGTTTGGGAAGCGTGGGAAGCTTAGCCCAAGGTTCGTTGGACCGTTTGAAATTCTGGAGAGGATTGGCCCTGTGGCCTACCGGTTAGCGTTGCCACCTGCTTTGTCTGCTGTCCACGGTGTTTTTCATGTCTCTATGTTGAGGAAGTACCTGCATGATCCGTCTCACGTGATCGACTACAGCCAGCTTCAGTTGAGAGAGGACTGCAGTTTCGAGGCGGTGCCTACTCGTATTTTAGCCAGGATGTCCGCCGGCTTCGTAGTAAGACCCTGCCTATGGTGAAGGTCCAGTGGTCTGATCAGTTAGAGAGTGAAGCGACGTGGGAGCCCGAGGATGAGCTACGTGCCAAGTTTCCCTCCTTGTTTGAGCAGTAAGGTGAGTCAATTTCGAGGACGAAATTCTTTTAAGGGGGAGGTGATGTTATAACCCGTATAATCGTAACATTATATTATATCCGGTTTATGTAATGATTTAAGATGGAATACTCTGTTGTTGTCAGCGGGGACGTCGGCGGTATTGTTTTATTAGAAGAGGGCAAGGACGTCCATTTGTTAAAAACAATTAAGGTAATTGTTTATCTAGCTAATAAGGAAAAGGAGCCTTATTTAATTATTCTCCTTCTAATTTATTTTACATCACGATCAGTTTCCTCCATTGAGTCCATCGTGCGTTCAGAGCATCGACAGTTTCTCTGCCCTCTCTCCTCCTCTCAACTTCTTTCTGTTCTGTGGGAATTGCGCCGCTGCTGCTGTGATCAGGTCGAGGCTTCTTGTTGTTGCTGCGTTCGCTCCTCCGATCAGGTTTGTGTCGAGAGAATTCTGAATTTCGTCATTGGTTTCCTCTCCTCTCAGTTTCTGATTTTGGAACTCTGAATGTGTTGATTTAGCGACGACAATCCTGCGTTGGGGATTCAGATTATTGTAGCTACACTGCTGTTGGATTCCTCTGCACCCTCGTAATCAGGTTCGGGTTGCAGAATTGAGGAATGTTGTTATTCTAGGTTTCTTGTCTGTTTTCTGATTGTGGGCTGTCGGTTTGTGTTGTTCAGTGATTGTATTCGTGCCTGGCTGCTGGGTTGTTCGGACTGCGCTTGTTGATTCAGACCGTTGTTTTTCTTCTGCTAATCGAGGTAGGTGGTTACTCGATTCGGTTTGGAAGTTCAGCCATGGGGTTGGAAGGTTATCTGATTTGTGTGTGATTCTATTGCGTTTTGTTGCGTTTTGAATGGTTAAACCCATGGTCTCCTGTTTTAATGTCTGATTTGGTGTGTGTGCTTAATTGGTGATTCGAGGTATCGAATTGCGTTGTTTTCGGTTCTGTTCGTCTTCTGAAATTTGCAGTTTTCGCACTGTCCGAACTTCCGTCCGAGCTTTGAAGTTCGAAGTGCGTTTTGCTCTTCTGATTTTCAAAGTTCGGGGTATGTCCGAACATCGGTCCGAACGTGGATGTTCGACACACCCTCAGGTTTTCTTCTGATTTAAGTTCGACCTGTGTCCGAACTTCGACGTCCGGACACAAGGTCGGACATACCGCGTAATTCCTTTCCGTAACACGTCCGAACATCAGTCCGAACATTGATGTTCGGACATTCTGAATTCTTCTATCTGTTTTAGTTCGACTTGTGTCCGAACATGATGTCCGGACACAAGTTCGGACATCCTCTGTTTTCAACATAACTCTTCGTTTGAACTCCGATTTGAGTGCCGTCTGCGGCGTTGGATTCCTTATGATCTGTGCTACTGATTTATGAGTGTTTTGGCATATTAAATGCAATCTTGCTTCTGTTTAAGCAACCCTTCTGTTTTGGGACATTGCACATTGTTTCTGCTGAGCCGTGAATGGCTGGGTCGAGCTATTCCGTGGTATACCATGTAGACGTCGTTCTGAGTGTGGGTCATTCCCTTTCTGTTCTGTGGGGTTGATGAACCCTTTGGCTCTTTCGAGTCATTTCTGCGTTGCCGAGAGACCTGGTATGGTCTATGGGTCTTCGACCCTTCTGAGTGTGTGCATTGTGTCTTGTCCCCCTTCTGTTATGAACTCTGACTGATTCTGCATTGGGAACCCTTGAGTTCCACTCTGTTTCTGCTCTGAAAGCTTCTACTTTTGAGAATTGTGGATATAACGTTTATCTTCTCCTTCTTCTGATTTCAATTGTTTTGAGCGACCTTACTGATGACGGTCGCTGCTTACTGGGCATAGTTGTGTGCTCATTCCCCTACTTCTAACATTTTTGCAGATTGATCAGCGAGGATCATCTTGAGTTCTGGAGCGGTAGTGCTTAGCTCATTTGATTGTTTAAACTTCTGTTATGACGTTGTAGCCTTCGGGCCTTACTCTGTTTTGAGTCTCTGACTTGGATATGTATTTGGAATTCGTTTTACTTCCGCTGCATTGAATACTTTGGTTTACAATGTTTATGTAAACTCTGTTTTGGGCCTTTATTGCATTTGAATGTTTTAGAGCCTTGCGTTATTGGTAGAAATACGCGGCGTGTAATACCCTTAACTCTTAGGCCGGTTTTAGGGGTGTTACACCGACTCCCTAACAACTTGGTCTATCACATCAAGTATTACTCTATCACAATCACGTTATCCACATTGCATGGAGTTCTTCATAGATTCTGATGAGTCTGACCTTTCAACCACAGCTGAATCACCTTTGATCACCGCGCCCAAAGCCAAACCTTCTTGGATCAAAGCCGATTTTTCGGAGGAAGAGCCTACTTGCTCAGAGGATTATGAATGCGATACCTAACTACGTCACTCCATCTAGATTATCTTGATCATACTTTGTAGTTTGTAATCTATGGAATGTCATGGCCTTTACAACATCTTACGTCGTGTAGTTACTCCCTATTTTGTTGTATATCAAAGGGGGAAAGAAAAGTATGTGTACTTGTGAGAATATGTCTATCGTCCTTGTATCATCTGAATGAAACCTTATCTCTCTATGATATAACATAAAAGTTGTCACTTATGTTTTAATTCATTAAAATTCTTTCATTCTTAAAAACCCTTAATAAACTCAGGGGGAATCCATCTTAGGGGGAATCTCTCAATTCTTGATTGCCAAGTACATAATAAGTATATAGGTTACCATCATCAAAAAGGGGGAAATTGTTAAGACAAGATCCTTTAGTTTTGATGATAGCAAACCTTATGTTGTCTATCTAATGCGTTTGTCAAGATCCATGATTTCAGTTAGACAGGTGAGTAAGTGGCTTAGCACTTAAGGTTGCAAGCGCACTTAAGCCATGAGTGGCTTAGCACGCAAGGTTGCAAGCGCGCTCAATCCACGACATGTGCTCTACCAGTCGGGCACCTGTCGGCGAGAGCTCCGGAGAACTTCTAGCAAGACACAAGCAATCATGAACCACACCGTCACATATCTCTTACATCAAACATCAAAAAAGGACCAAATGGAGTTACAAACGTCGATAAACCCACTCAGATTATTCACAACCACACAAACAACTTGCTCATGACAAACACACGACAAAAGGTGTATCTCATTAATGTGCAAGATAACAAGATAAGAAAATGTTATTGATGAACATCATTACATAGCCGTAATACTTCAGAAGAGAGCATTCATAAGCATTAATGAGCCAGACAAGTTCAGACAAGTTGAAGTGTGCAAGTGGTGACCGACCACTTGGGGAGACGTGCCGCCAACTTGCCCATTCACAAGGCAACACGTGTGCTGGTGGATCTAGATCAACTTGGACGAAAATATGCAAGTAGAGTGCGGATATTATATTGTAGAAGAATGAGCATTTTACTCTTAGAGTCTACAACTCCTAGGTTGTTAGTTGGCATCTCAACTAACCTGTATAAATACTTGGCTTAATGTTCCTTGTAAGATAAGCCCCTGTACGAGAGAAAAGATAGAAATTATCTGGGCAAGTGTGGATCAGACTTAGGAGTGTGTGTAAGTGTTAGAGAGTTAGTGAGCTAGTGAGGACTGGTTAGATTATCAATACAAGGGGTATTTGATAGGATGACAGGTCGGGGAACGGTCGGTGAACCGTAGGCCGATAGTCAAGAGAGGGTTGACGACTTTAGGGGTAAAGTCGAAACTGTCCCGGGAGTCCGTGTGTGGGGCAAGGGAGGTTGAGTGAATTTCGTGTGTGTAAATTCTCAATCAAAATGTGTTTTACAGTTTAATAGTTGCCTCTCGTCCGTTCAGTTTTATTAGAGTCCACGATACGTCTACGACACGTCGGGGACGCATCACGAGTGCTTGCGAGTTTCAAAGGGTCCATTTTCTACGGGATTTGTTCCCTCATGATTATTTTGGCATAATTAAGCTTCTAAAATCTTAATTAGCCTAATTAATCACTATTTTAAATTTTGGGGTATTTCAATCTACCCCCCTTTAGGAACTTTTCCCTCAAAGTTATTCAAGTTGGTGAATCAATTTTCTTTGTTCAATTGACCCTCAATTGTCAAATACCATACACACAACATCTTATAGAATTAAAATTCTATCACACATGGGTATTCGCCTCAGTCACAACCACATTCTCAACATAATTCAAACCATACCATCTCAATCCAATTCAGCACCATTCAGCAATACCATAATTCCATTCACTTCAAACACAATTCAATTCCAGAATTACAATCAACATTCTACAATCAACAACTGGGTTGTTTCTTAAGTCCAACAAAATGTAATACAATTTGCATACAATGCAATGCTTACCCCGAAGCAATGCCAATAACAAAATGGTCATACCCCCCTTAAAAGGGGTACGCCCCGTACCCTCTAAGCGCTAGACACTCTAGTGTACGAATAACTGAGGGTACTTCGCCTTCATGATGTCCTCTAGTTCCCAAGTCGCTTCCTCGACATTGTGGTTTGACCACAAGACCTTGACCATTCGCAATGACTTGTTGCGAGAGTCTCTAGTCTTCATATCAAGGATTCGCAGTAGACTCTCGACATATCTCATCGTCGGCTCTAGGGATAAGTGTTCGGGCTCTAGAACATTAGAAGGATCAGATATAAATATTTCTTGAGTTGTAAAACGTGAAAACATCGTGAACACATCCCAACTCCTCGAGTAAGGCTAACCTGTAGGCTACGGATCCAACTCTCTTGGTAATCTCATACGGCCCTACAAACTTCAGGCTCACCTTGCCCTTTTGGCCAAATCAAAAGACGCCCTTCATAGGTGAGACGCGCAAGAACACTTGATCGCCCGCGGCGAACTCAAGGTCACGTCGTCTCACATCAGCATAAGATTTCTGCCTATCTTGAGCTGCTTTCATGTTTGCTCAAATCTGCTGAACTTCAGCTTGCACTTGCTCTAAGTGTTCCAGTCCTATGAGGACCGCTTCACTTGACTCATCCCAACACAACGGGGTATGGCAAGGTCTAGTGTACAAGGCTTGGAATGGTGACATCTTGATTGTTGCGGGATAATTGTTATTGTACGAGAACTCGATCAAATGAAGCTTATCAATCCAGCTCCCCTAGAAATCTAAGGCACATGCTCTAAGCATGTCCTCAAGTGTCTGGATGGTCCTTTCTGTCTGACCGTTGGTCTGTGGATGGAAGACGGTACTAAGCTTCAACTTGGTACCCAGCGCTTCCCGTGTAGCTCTCCAATATCTCGAAAGAAACCTGGTGTCACGGTCAAATACAATAGTTTTCGGGACTCCGTCGTGTTGGATAATCTCCCGGTCAAATAGCTCTGTGAGCTTCGCCACCTTCCAAGTGTCCCTCATGGAATTTCCACTCTAGAATTGGCATAGGCTGTACCATTCCGCCCGGTCTATGGTGCTCAAATTTTACCTTCTGGCATGTAAGGCACCTCAAGATATATTCGGTCACGTTAGATTTCATCCCTGACTAACAGAACTACCTCTTCATGTCCTTGTACATTTTGGAGGCTCCCGGATGGACATGCAATGTAGAACAGTGTGACTCCCGCATAATGCGATCCCTCAGCTCAGCAGTGCTTTGGGGGACGCATAATCTGTCATTCAGTCAGATCAGGCCATCTTCATGTAGCTTGAAGTCGTACTTTCGCTTCTCGAATGTGCCTTCTGAAATTTTCTACCTGATCTCTTTCATATGAGGGTTGCACAGCTAAGCCTCTCGCACCTCATCAACCAAGCTGGAAGAAGCGAGCAGTGAATGGAGTGAGTGTGCTCAGCGACTCAGGGTGCCGGCTACAACGTTTGTCTTCCCTTCTTTATATGAAGGTCGATGTCTTAATCTGATAGAAACTCCATCCACCTTCTTTGTCTCAGATTCAGTTCCTTCTGGGTAAACACATATTGCAAACTTTTGTGGTCGGAGTAGATGGTGAAGCTTACTCCATGGAGATAGTGTCGACATATCTTCAAGGCGAAGACAATGGCTCCTAACTCCAGGTCGTGTGTCGGGTAATTCTCCTCATGCTTTTTCAGCTGGTGGGAGGCGTAAGCTACTACCTTGCTATGCTGCATGCATGAGTACGCATCCCATGCCCTTGCCTGATGCATCACAATACACCTCAAATCCCTCTATGCCCTCTGGAAGAGTGAGAACGGGTGCTGAGGTCAATGAGTCTTTTAGGCTCTGGAAGGATACTTCACATTCGTCTGTCCACATAAACGGTGCATCTTTGTTCATCAGTGTCGTCATGGGCTTTGCGACTTTTGAAAAGTCCTTCACAAACCTCCGGTAACAACCGGCTAGACCAAGAAAGCTCCGGATGTCGGTGACATTCTTAGCCCTAGGCCACGACAGCTGAAATACCCCTAAATTAATTTAAATTAATTTAGGGGATTTCTTTTATTAAACCCGAAATAATACTATTTAATATTAAATTATTATATGGAATCATGAAAATTAAATTAGGGGATTTCTTCCATTTAACCTTAAAGAATACTAATAAATATTAAATTATTATTATGAATATAGTATTATGAATTTAATAATAAGATTTATAGGTCAATAAATCTGGGAAAAATTTCTAAGCACTCTAATTATATTATAAAGATTTTATAAGTATTTGGAACATTAATTTGAATCATAAAAGTCAATATAAAATCATGGAAACTATAAAGCTTCTTAAGCCTTGCTAGGGTTTACTTTTTGAGAATGGTCAAACCAACCCATGAAACCTATACCAATAAAGAGGTTATGGAAAACCAAGAAGATTGATAAAAAGAACGTCAAAAACAGATCATCCTAGCCAAAGTTATGATAAAATGAAGTTTGGAGCCAACATTTTGAAAAATGCTGATGTGGCAAGGGCTACTGACTCAACGTGCGCGCCTCGGGATTCGTGCCACGTCAGTTGGCCGAATTTTTGCACAAATAACGGCTAAGTATACTCAGTAACTATCAGATCATGTGCCCATCTTTAGACCATCATAACTTTCATTCTACTCATCCAATTGCCATAAAACTTTCACCATTCTCTTCTCCTTTTAACCTAGTTTTTAACCATCTATCAAGTTAAACCTAATTCGCCTCACAAACAAAGTTATGCCATCTCAAGGTCGCCTCCTCAGCCTGATGAACCCATAAATCCAGATTTGTCAGGTAAAACATCTGATTTTGCGCTAACCATAACTCTCTCGTTCTTGAGCCAAATCTGATGTTCCATCGCTCATTTTAAAGCTATTTAATTCTTCTTCAACTTATATTTAGACATCTAAGTCTGAATCACTACCAATTAGTACAGAAAATCGTCTAAAGTACGTCACCTGATTCAGTTCGTGAGTTTTCTGCCCAGAATTTCCAGAAACAAATGGTAAACCCGATTTTTGTCATTATCATAACTTTCTCGTCCTTGGACGAAAATTCATGCACAATATCTCTTTGTAAAGCTCTTTAACTCCTCTCTAACTTTCTTTTTGCACCCAAGGCTGATTCTCAATTGGGTAGAAGATAAAGGCATCGAAAGTTGCCTCCCCAAGTTCTGGAAACCCAGAAATCCGGAAATTTCAGTTGAACAGGTAAACTTCGTCCTATCATATCTTCTTCATCCGTGGGTTAAAATTCTCATTCTATAGCTTGTTTTAAAGATCTTTTATTCCTCTACAATTCTTATGAAGAAACCTCAAGCCATTTCTCGATCGTTTGGGAGATAAAAGCGTCTAAATTTCCCGACTTAGTCAGCACATAAAATCACAGTTTTCCAGAAAAAAGAATTTGATTTTTATTGCCGGCGCATTTCCGGTATAATTCCGGCCAAATTCCACCATCTATGTTATTCGTTTTTTCATTCTCGTTCATACCCCTCTATCAATTTAACCAATTACGCAACACATTTTACGAATTTGTAGAAATTTGAATCAGAAACTCGTATAAAACCTAAGTCGATAACCCAGATTCGAAATTAAGGAGCTGTGCATTATAATTCATGAAATTGGTACTGTTGGAAGCGCAATGAAATTTCAAATCCAATGTGACAAGAATCATAGAATTTGGTTCTGTAGATTGAGAGAAAATGGGGATTTCCCACTCGGAATTTGGTTTGGTTTTGCTGATGAACTCGACGATCCAGGGCCGTCCGATCGTAGTTAGAAGGAACGGACGGCCGAGATTAAGTCGTGGAAGATTAGTAATATATTAAGTATTATAAATTCCAGAATAAAACCTTAACTTGTTGAATTTATTTAATGACCTTCCCTAATGTATTTTAGCACGAAATGTTAACCATAGATTCCTTATCAAATCTAGTTTATTTGATGTAAATTAATATGGGTTTTGAGTTTTAAAACGTAAGTTATAAGTTTTGTAAGTTTTGAGTATTATGGAATTATTTAGATAATTTAAAAAGATATTTTTATGAAATAAAACTTTTATAATATGCCTAAAATATCATAGTTACTATATATTAAATTTGGGAATTTTTAGACAAGAGTAAATGGGTCTAAAAATTGTGTTTATGAATTTTCCATTAAGTTATCTTATAATATTGGTTTTCAATGTAACAAAAAATTAAAGTATAGTTGATTAATAAACTTTATAGGATGGGAATAATATAAGAAGGATAAACTAACATTTAATACAGAATATTAATAAATATCTTTAGGTATAAAATTTTAAGTGAAGTAAAAAAAGGATATATATAAACACACATATATATATAAAAGAAATAAAATAGTTTAAATCAAGGAATTAAATTAATCTACATTTATTTAATTATATGTAACGCCCCTACTAAATAAATATGCAGCGGAAAATATAATACTATGGCGTTTACAGATCATCGGGTTCCAAACACCCGGCACAAAACCTCACCAATTGCAACTTATAAAATTACAAAAGCTACGGTCTGAACCTCAAGAAAACTTAACGTAAACATAATAGCAATGAAATACATTAACTCTCCACAAAACCTAATCCCATCCCAAACACTCATTCTCCTCGTGGCCACCTGTATATCAACTCGTACCTGCAAGATGAAACCAAGCAGCCCACCTCGAGAGGGGTGAGTCAGTTCCCTGGAATGGAACTAGTACGATATAACTTGAATACAACCACTTAAAACCACGCAGAGGAACAAAGCACTTAAAAATCACCAAGTCAAGATAGCAAGTTGCGAAAGAGATGAATAACAGAAGGTTAAAGTTAGTCAATCAGAAGAAATCACACCATAAGTTAGTGAACATCCATTGCTTGTGTTAGATTCAGTTCCAGTTAGGAGTAGGAAAACCCAAGTAGTCACAAGGACTAGGAATGAAGGAAGAGATCCAAGAACCCATAACACAAGAGTAGAATAAAACCCATTGGGAGAGATGGCCCCCACCGCCAGTCAGTTGTCACAAGGATGAGGTAAACAGACCTCCGCTGTCAGTTGTCCATATGGACGAGGTATAGCAGACCTCCGCTGCCACTAACCCGTTCTCAGTCATCGATGAAAAGTGTGTGCACCACTTAATCGAAAGAATCCATACTCAGTACCAAGATTGACATTTTCCCATACCCCCATTAGATTATTAACTGCACAAGGGCAATACCAAAACACTCAGTCCTACAGAGTGTAGAGGCGTAAACCCTCAACAATTAATATCTAATAGAAAGAATCCATTCCCAATAAGGCTGATCAAACTCGACTCATGGATGAAACAATACCCATAGTCCAAAGGAAGAATTTACCAATACCAGATATTTTCCTATATTCCCAGTTACCCTACTAGATCATTAACTGCACCAGAGCAATACCAAAACACTCAGTCCTAAAGAGTGCAGAAGCGTAAACCCTAGGCAGTTAATATCTAGTGAAACAACTAGATAAGAGGAACCAATAACCAAGGAAGTTTCACATACAGGCTTAGTTAGTCACATCAAGCTCAGTTAGTCACCCAAACATATTCCTTTTGAAATTCATTCAAGGTCAATTAGCATTTTCCAAAACATCTTCTTAAGTCTGTTAGCATCAGTATTTGAGTACGAGAAATCGTACCTGGTATGCGAAGAAGCAGTAACTAACTCGAATGCGTGATCCCCCAACAATAACCTATAATTAAGGTGTTCCAGGTATTGATTAGTTAAGGAACTATACAATGATAAACAACTTTCATTCTTACTGGTTTATAGTTTCTGGTTACAATTACTCTCTCTTAAGGATCTGGGTTAGATCTCGTTAATTAAAACCTCCATTAGGCCCATCTCTTCTAATTTGGAATGATTTAGGGTTTAACCCTGAGAGTGGCCCAAACTCTCTTTGAATTGTTTAAGTGGGCTTTGGAGTTCATAGACTTGGGCCCAGTAGGTTAGCCCAAGTCTGTGTTACGTTTACGTTGTTTAAATAAAATCCCTAAAAAGATTCCCGTGAGGTTTCGAACTACGCCCGTGAGTTTGTTTGTCTCGAGAGTACAATTAATTTTACTTCAATTACTTACTCTTAACCATAGGGTTAGTTTAATTAAACTTTTAGGTTATCGTTGACTAATTTTTTACAACACTGATTAAGGTCCTAAAGTTTAGTATATATATTCTTCTTATTATTTCCCACAAGGAATGTTATTTCCTTCATCTATTTTTAATGTATATATATATATATATACCTATATATATTAAGATTTATCCAGAACATTTTTAAGAAATTTTATTGTATTTAATTATATGTAATAACTTTTAGACATATCCACAACTGATATATGGTTTATAAAATAAAGTATTTTCCTTAGTTTTAGTTAAGAATGTTAACTTCCATATTATATAATAAATAAAATTTAGATTAGTTTAGTTCCTTGATTTAACATAAGTTTCTATTTTATTTCTCTCTTATAAGTATATATATATATGTAAACATTTTTTTTACTTCACTTAAAAGTTAATACCCAAAATATTTATAAACATACTGTTACTAAATGCTAATTTAGTCTTCTCATATTTTCCCAACCTAAAAAGTTTATTAACAAACTATACTTTAATTTCTGTTACATTAAAAACCATATATTATAATATATCTTAGGAAAAATTCAGAATTACAATTTTTAGACCTATTTCCTCTTGTCTAAAAATTCCCAAATTAAATATATAGTAACTATAACATTTTGGACGTATTATAAAAATTTCTTTTCATAAAAATATCTTTTTAAATTGTCCAAATAATTCCATAATACTCATAACTTGTAAAAATCATAACTTACGTTTAAAAACTCAAAACCCATATTAATTTACACCAAAATAAACTAGATTTTATAAGGAATCTATGGTTAAAATTTCAAGTCAAAATACATTCGGGAAAGCCATTAAATAAATTCAACAAGTTAGGGTTTAATTCTGGAATTATTATAAAACTTAAAACATTTAAAACTTCTGTGTTTTAATCTCGGCCGTCCGTCCCTATAATTCAAGATCGGACGGCCACTAAAACGCGAGTTCATCAGCAAGACGAAGTGGAATGCCGAGTACTAATTCGATGATTCCTCTCAACTCACAGAACCAAATCGACTAATTTTGTTTCATCGAATTTGAAATTCAATTACGGTTACAATGGTACCACTTTTATGAGCTATCGTGCAGCGCACTGAAAATTCGATTCTGGGTAACTGTAATACCCCAAATTTTTTTAAACTGTGACCAGGGCCTTACTTAGCTGTAAACCTTAGAAAACCCTAATTTCTAAGGATGGAGAAGGTTATAATTAGTTGGAAGTGCATGGTGAACATTAGAAACCCTAGTTCCCGAAAATCACCCGGTAAACCTTAGTTTCACATGCTTCCTGAAATTCCCGAAAATTACTAAATTCCTCAAGAACTGAGAGTGGTTATCAACATTGGGAAGAGTGTTAGATACTTTTGATAGTGTTTTGAGGAAAGAAACAATCATATCTTTCTTATTTTAATATAAGACAATCTAGTTACATTTTTCAGTATTTAGTGGTTCTGGGCAAACGAGGCTTCGGAAGAGCTCAGAAGTGACCCGAGGAAATTCCTGAAACTTGATAACCCACACTAGTATTAACATACCTAAATATATAGTCTTAATACCCATGAAAAGCTCAAGCCAAACATGGCCTAGGTGGTGGCCGAAAATATCAAAGAAAGGAGGAGAAATATCTCGGTTACTATTTATAACTATTCATAACCTCCTTACTATTTGTAATGATTATCAAAGCAAATTGCTCCCTCCTATCCATTCAAGGTCGGTTATGTATGATGGTTTAGGATTAGTTTAGGACACTTGGCACCAATCAATGGCTAAGGAGAATTCTAGACTTAATGATTATAAGTTAAAGGATAAGGATGAATTTAAGTATAAAAAGGGGGGGTGGAGGTCGGCCATGGTAGGTGAGCAAGGTGGCCATTCTTCTTCATCTACCCTGTTTCTCCCTAGCTAGAAAACACCATTGGAGTTTAGGCAACAACACACTTCCATTAGAAATACAAGTTTAAGGCGTTAATTAAGCTAAAATCAAGGAAAAAGGCAAGTTTAAGGAGTGGAAGCCAAACTCCAAGGTGGGCGACTTGGTTGGTGGGGATTTTGAGTTCAAGAAACCTATAATCAAGGTAGAAGAGCACCAAAATGGCTAGGAGAGGACATGTAACATCTATGCACATCACTTTCACCTTTAAAGCTTATTTTCTTTCTTAAGTCATTCTATTTGGTTGCCTACGAATCTTATCTCCTATTTTCTTAAAATTTTTACAGTAAACTGGAGATTAATATTTATGGAATATCCTAGAAAATCAAGTCGAAATAAGGTTGGGAAGTAGGAAAACTATAAGGAACTTTGAAAATGAGAAAAAATGAGCTTTAAGCTTTAGGAATTGTTTAGATAGGTTTCCGACATGGATTTGAGCTAAATTTTGAGGGTAGTCTTGAATAGTGAATATATGGTTATGTTTGAAAAATCAAGTCGAATGGAGATATTTAAGTCTATTAGACATGGTAAAGAAGCTAAAGGTGAGAAAATGTGCTTTAAGCATTTCGGCATGGTTGGATGGGTTTCCGATTTGATATTGAGCTGAAATGTTGTGGAGATACTTGTGTTGTGGATCTAGGAACATGGTTAAAATTTTAGGCCGAGACCCCTTTGGGAAGATATTTAAGTTGGTAAAGAGTGATTTTGGTCAAAAATGAGTTTTTAAGCTTTCTAAGGTGGTTACTTGGAAATTGTTGATTCTCTGATTTATTGAAGCTTAAATAGTGTGTTATGATTTTATTAAGGTGATTTTACAAGTGGGTGAGCTTGATGTGTGAATTACTACTTGTGTTGCTTGTGCTTAAGCTGGTTTATGATATCTTACTCATGGTTTGTAAATGTGTTTAAGGATAACCTCTTGTGGTGGCGGAAAGTATTGTGTGATGTTGATATCATGGTTATCCTAAGGCTATTCCTCTTGTGAGAGCCTTTAAGGCCAAGCCGATGTTCCGGCGATAATATAAGCTCCTACTAATGAATTGGAGATGCCACTATGATCTAATCCTATTGGGCAGAAGTTTTCAATAGGGGAGTGTGCACACTTAAGGACATAGGGTGGGTGGTGGTGGTGGACTTCATTTGGAAATATCTTGTATATGATATTAATTATCTCTTGATAATTCTTGGTACAGGTAAATGGTGTGTGATCTTCTCTGATTTGTTATAATTATTAATGTTTACTGGAAACAAAGGTTTTAAAGAGAAAATAAGTTTTTACGGGGTGTGGTAGTGTTACTCAGTTTTTACTGATTTTATTTGTTTGTATTTTCCTGTGTATATGAATTCTGAGAATTCAGGGTAACTGGGATGGTCACCTTCTCTGCACAGAGGACAAGACCACCGATACTTTCTATATTTTCATGTTTGTCACCTATCGTAGAAGTATTCAGCCTGGGGTCATCGAGATAGTGCTTGAAGAGTGGAACAAGAAGATATAGGGTTTTAGGCACCCGGAGAATGGCATCAGTCAGTCTATCACCTATGAAGTTTCCACTGTCTTTGAGTACATGGAAGTAGTCCCATGCTCGATACTAGCGATGTAACAGTCTTTTGATACCCCTTTACTTTTGGTGTAAAATAGGAGTAGGAGCTAACTTAGTGGTTGGCTGGAAATGGGTCTTTTGGTACTAAGGTGTAAAGTGACGGGTTGGTTGTGTCACTCTTTTGGTAGTAGACAGCGTCGTAAGATAGCTAACGTAGGGGTGGTGGTGGTAAGTAGCCTTACACTTAGTCTTTAGTAAGTGTTGCGGTAACCCCCGGTGATAGTATTAGGGGACCTTATGTAAAAAACTAACGCATGTATAATACAAGCTAATGATGTTATTTTAGTTATAGCATGTCTTAAAAAAATGGTTAAGTACATGGTGGTGGTAAATCGGGGTGTTACAGAGTGGTATCAGAGCTATAGGTTTGTTGGAGGGAAAGTCAGGTTTGTTTAGGAAGCAAGGTGACCCAGGCTTAGGTTTAGGAGTCTAGGCAGTACCATGTGGTTATGAAAATGTGATTTGCTGCGATATTTGTGTTGCGTGCTTGATTGATTATAGTTAACTATTTATATTGCAACTAACATATCTATGTGTAGAATAATGGAGAGGGGAGAGGATAGAGTAATGGAGAAGGGAGAGGACAGATGGATGAATTGAGGGAGTTGACACACTGAGTATGGGAAGAATCTTGGAGCAGCATGAGGCTAGAGCTGAAACACCCAAGGATTTCTCCCGAAGGATAGCAGCTATGAAACCAAGTACTTATTCGGGAGAAGAGGATCCGGTGATTCTGGAGGAGTGGATCAGAGAGTTTGACAAAATATTTGATATCATTGATTGCCCCGAAGAAAAGAAGGTAAGTGGGGCCATATTTTATTTAAAAGGAGAGGCTGATCTGTGGTGGACTGCGGAGGAGGAGAGACTCAAGGGAAATCCGGGTTTTGGATGGAATATGTTGAAAGATGCGATGAGGAAAAGATTTTGTCCGGAGCATGTAAGGTTGTAGAAATATCAGGAATTTACTAGATTGAGGCAGCGAACAGATGATGTTAAAACTTATCATGCTAAGTTCGTGGAGCTTGCTAGATTTGCTCAGCAAGTGGTACCAGATGAGACTGCTAAGGTTCAACGTTTCTTGGAAGGGTTAAATTGGGATTTACAAGAAGCTCTGAGTATAATACCTATAAGTACTTTACAAGAGGCATATGATAAAGCTGCTAATCTTTATAGGGTACAACAGAGGAGGAAGGAAGTACAAATGGGACGGAAAAGGAGAATGGAGTCACGTAAGGCTGAGAACTTTGATAAGAGGACTAAAATAGAGGTTAGACAAAGTGGGGGAGCCAGACCCAATTACTCAGGACGGCGATTCAATGATAAAGGAACTAGATACTTTTATTGCAAGATATGTGGAAGGAATCATCCAGGTGAAGATTGTGAAGGAAGGTTGGTAAAGTGTTTTAACTGTGGGAAGCTAGGCCATAGGGCCTATGAGTGTAGGGTAAGAAGGATGGAAGGAGGTACTGATCAAGTAGCCAGACTTGCTACAACTGGGAATTTCAACAACCAGAACAATCGTGGCAACCAAGGTGGAGTACAGCTGAATAATCAAAATGGACAGAGGAATAATTATAATGGTCCAAGAGGTAATATGAGTGGACAAGGGAATAATCAGGGGAAGCCAATACAATATGGAAGTGGAAGTACTCAGGGAGGAGGCTACAAGAATCAGGGATATATCAACGTAATCAGCAAGACGGAGGCTGAATCTCAACAAGAAGGGGGCGTCATTACAGGTACTTTTCCAGTTCTTGGAACTAGTGCTAAAGTATTGTGTGACTCTGGTGCAACCTGTTCTTTTATATCCTCTGAGTTCTTGAAGAAAGTAGGAGTAGTCCCTGATATAGAAGTTGAAATTTCTGTTTCTACACCTACGTGAAGAGTGGTAGGATGTACTAGGAAGATCGAGGGAGTAAAAATAACCATAGAGGGTAAAGAATTCGAGATGGATATGATAGAGTTTGACTTGAAAGATTTTGATATAATATTGGGGATGGATTGGTTGAGTAAGCACAAGGGGCGCATAGATTGTGAAAAATAAAAGATTAGCTTATGTGGGAAGAAAGGGAAGAGAGTGTCATACACATGCGAAGGAGCTAAACAAAGGGTAAAGGTCATACCTGCCTTAAAACTTTTAAAGGAGTTACGAAAAGGAGAGCCGGTTTATATGTGTTATGTTCAAGAAGAAAAATCGGCGCGAGAGCAGAAGTCATCCGCACTTGAGGATCTTACAGTGGTCAGGGAGTTTCCGGACGTTTTTCCAGAAGAAATTCCCGGACTACCACCTGACCGTGAGATTGAGTTCACTATCGATTTAGTACCAGGAACAGCTCCAATTTCTAAGCATTCTTATAGGATGGCCCCGAATGAGATGAATGAGTTAAAGAAACAGTTGGAGGAACTTTTAGAAAAAGGTTATATACGACCGAGTGCTTCTCCGTGGGGAGCCCCAGTATTGTTTGTAAGAAAGAAGGATGGAACTTTGCGTCTTTGCATTGATTACAGGGAATTGAATAACGTCACAATCAAGAATAAATATCCCTTGCCCAGGATTGATGACTTGTTCGACCAGCTACAAGGAGCTAAAGTATTTTCTAAGATTGATTTAAGATCAGGCTATCATCAGTTAAAGATAGCAGAGAAGGATATACCAAAGACAGCCTTTCGAACTAGCTATGGTCATTATGAGTATGTGGTTATGCCGTTTGGGCTAACAAATGCACCGGCAGTATTTATGGATTTAATGAATCGGGTTTTCAGCCAATTCCTTGATAAGTTTGTAGTGGTATTTATTGATGACATATTGGTGTACTCGAAGGATGAGGAGCAACATGTTGATCATCTGCGGCAAGTTCTACAGGTTTTGAGGGAGAAGAAACGGTACGCCAATATGATTTTTGGCTCAAGGAAGTATCATTTTTAGGACATGTGGTAACCGGAGATGGAATCTCGGTTGATCCAGCAAAAATTCAGGCTGTTAAGGATTGGCCCAGGCCAACGAATGTTCGAGAAGTTTGAAGTTTTCTTGGGTTAGCTGGATACTATTGGAAGTTTGTTCAAGATTTCACTAAAATTGCAAGACCACTTACAAATCTGATGAAAAAGGAAGTACATTATAAGTGGGATGAAGATTGTGAAAAAGCTTTCCATATTTTGAAGGAGAAGTTAACCACAGCACCAATTCTTGCATTGCTCTGTGGTACAGAAGGGTTCAAAGTATATAGTGATGCGTCTAAATATGGATTAGGGTGTGTGTTGATGCAGAATGGCAAGGTCATTGCCTATGCCTCTCGACAGTTGAAGAGCTATGAGACAAGGAACCCTACTCATGATTTGGAACTTGCAGCTGTAGTTTTTGCTTTGAAAATTTGGAGGCATTATTTGTATGGAACTTCTTGCAAAATTTACACGGATCACAAGAGCTTGAAATATATTTTTACTCAAAAAGAGCTCAACATGAGGCAGAGGAGATGGTTGGAACTTATTAAGGATTATAACCTGGAGATCCTATACCATGAAGGCAAAGCCAACGTGGTGGCAGACGCCTTAAGTCGAAAGAGGAGTCATGAGGGAGAAGCTAATTGGATATTACCTGATGAGTTGGTACAAGATTTCAAGAGGTTGAACCTCGAGGTGGTAACAATGGGGGAGGTGGATAGAGAAATTTTGGCTAGTATGAACGCATTCCTCGACATTTACAAGGAAATTTTGCATCACCAGCAAGAGGATGAGAAACTATGGAAAATAAAGGAAAAGTGGAAAAAGGAGAAGCCCCGGATTTTAAGATTTATGACGATGGTAGTTTGAGGTTTCGTGGGAGATGGTGTATACCATATTCATGTGGCGAGATTAAAAGAAAGTTGATGCAAGAAGCTCACAATTCTGCTTATTCCATACATCCGGGAGGAAACAAGTTGTATAAAGATTTGAAGGAAAGTTTTAGTGGCCAGGCATGAAAAAGGAGATAGCTGAACATGTGTTGAAGTGTTTAACATGTCAAAGGGTTAAATTTGATCACAAGAAAGAAGGAGGCATGCTGCAACCGTTAGATATACCCATGTGGAAATGGGATTCAATATCGATGGACTTCATAGTGGGATTACCACCAACCAGAGGAGGGATGGATCAGATTTGGGTGATTGTAGATCGATTGACTAAGACTACTAGATTAATTCCAATGAAAAGTACTTGGTCTATGGAACAGCTGGTGGAAGCATATATTAAGAATGTGGTTAAATATCATGGATTCCTAGTGGAAATTATTTCGGATAGAGATTCTAGGTTTATCTCAAGATTTTGGCAGCAATTCCAAAAGGCCATGGGAACAAAATTGAGCCTCAGTACAACTTACCACCCACAGACTGATGGGCAGATGGAGAGAACTATCCAAACTTTGGAGGATATGTTGCGGGCTTGTGCAATGGATTATCAAGGGTCATGGAGTGACAAGTTGCACTTGATTGAATTTTCTTACAACAACAGTTACCACTCAAGTATCTGTATGGCCCCGTATGAAGCTTTATATGGTATCAAGTGTCGTACTCCGTTATGTTGGAGTGATACGCAGGAGGTGGTTATGGTAGGGCCTGAGTTAATAGAGGAGATGGCCCAGCAGGTTAGAAATATTCGGCAGAGGATGAAAGCCGCACAAGATAGGCAAAAGTCTTATGCTGATTTACATAGAAGGCCAGTTGAATTCAATGTGGGAGATAAGGTATTCCTGAAGGTTTCACCCACTAAGAGTGTGGTACGGTTTGACAAGAAAGGAAAACTTGCTCCTAAATATATCGGTCCGTATGAGGTGTTGGAAAAGGTTGGGAATTTAGCTTATCGTTTAGCCTTGCCAATGAATTTAGAGAGGGTCCATAATGTGTTCCACGTATCACAATTGAAGCGATATATTCTAGACGAGTCCCATGTGTTGCAACCGAACGAAGTAGAAGTTGCACCTAATTTGACTTATGAAGAGCACCCGATTAAAATTTTGGATCGTAAGATGAGGGAGACCCGAGAGAAGTCTATATATTTGGTTAAAGTTTTATGGACTCATCATGGAGTTCAAGAAGCTACATGGGAACTAGAAAGCAAGATGAGAGCTCAACACCCAGAACTCTTTGATTAAGGTTAGCAATTTAAAGTTTCGGGAGAAACTTTCTTTTTAGGGGGGAAGAGTCGTATGGTAAGTGGTGAATGTCTATTAGTGCTTGTGGATGTTGTTGGTGATTGTGGATTTTGTTGGTGCCAGGAATGGTTGGTAATACTTGAATGTTATTTTAGGAGTTGTTTCCTTAATGATTTTATATATGTGGTATCGTTGAATTTATGAATGGTTTATATTGTGTGATGGATGGGATTGGTATGTCTGAGGTTTTGCGTGATGTTGCTGAATCATTTGTGGTGGATGAGGCTAACTGAGAATTATTGTGTGGAGTATTGTTTGATTTCCTGGAGTATGTGAATGTATTGTTTTGTGAGATGAATTGAGCTTCGGGGACGAAGCTTTGTTTAACGGGGGGAGGATGTAATACCCCAAATTTCTTAAACTGTGATCAGGGCCTTACTTAGCTGTAAACCTTAGAAAACCCTAATTTCTAAGGATGAAGAAGGTTGTAATTAGTTGGAAGTGCATGGTGAACATTAGAAACCCTAGTTCCCGGAAATCACCCGGTAAACCTTAGTTTCACATTATTCCTGAAATTCCTAAAAATTACTAAATTCCTCAGGAACTGAGAGTGGTTATCAACCTTGGGAAGAGTGTTAGATACTTTTGAGAGTGTTTTGAGGAAAAAAACAATCATATCTTTCTTCTTTTAATATAAGACAATCTAGTTACATTTTTCAGTATTTAGTGGTTCTGGGCAAACGAGGCTTCGGAAGAGCTCAGGAGTGACCCGAGGAAATTCCTGAAACTTGATAACCCACACTAGTATTAACATACCTACATATATAGTCTTAATACCCATGAAAAGCTCAAGCCAGACATGGCCTAGGTGGTGGCCGAAAATATGAAAGAAAGGAGGAGAAATATCTCAGTTACTATTTACAACTATTCATAACCTCCTTACTATTTGTAATGATTATCAAATAAACTTACTACCTCCTTATCCATTCAAGGTCGGTTATGTATGAATGGTTAGGATTAGTTTTGGACACTTGGAACCAATCAATGGCTAAGGAGAATTCTAGACTTAATGATTATAAGTTGAAGGATAATGACGAATTTAAGTATAAAAAGGGGGTGTAGGTCGGCCATGGTAGGTGAGCAAGGTGACCATTCTTCTTCATCTACCATGTTTCTCCCAATCTAGAAAACACCATTGGAGTTTAGGCAACAACACGCTTCCATTAGAAATACAAGTTTAAGGTGTTAATTAAGCTAAAATCAAGGAAAAAGGCAAGTTTAAGGAGTGGAAGCCAAACTCCAAGGTGGGCGACTTGGTTGGTGTGGATTTTGAGTTCAAGCAACCTATAATCAAGGTAGAAGAGCACCAAAATGGCTAGGAGAGGACAGGTAACATCTATGCACATCACTTTCACCTTTAAAGCTTATTTTCTTTCTTAAGTCATTCTATTTGCTTACCTACGAATCCTATCTTCTATTTTCTTAAAATTTTTACAGTAAACTAGGGATGAATAGTTTGGGAATATCCTATAAAATCAAGTCGTAATAAGGTTGGGAAGTAGGAAAACTCTAAGGAACTTAGAAAATGAGAAAAATGAGCTTTAAGCTTTAGGAATTGTTTAGATGGGTTTCCGACATGGGTTTGAGCTAAAATATTACGGGTAGTCTTTAATAGTGAATATATGGTTATGGTTGAAAAATAAAGTCGAATGGAGATATTTAAGTCGGTTAGACATGGTAAGGAAGCTAAAGGTGAGAAAATGTGCTTTAAGGATAACCTCTTGTGGTGGTGGTGGAAAGTATTGTGTGATGTTGATATCATGGTTATCCTAAGGCTATGCCTCTTGTGAGAGCCTTTAAGGCCAAGACGATGTTCCGGCAACAATATAAGCTCCTACTAGTGAATTGGAGCTGCCACTATGATCTACTCCTATTGGGCAGAAGTTTTCAATAGGGGGTGTACACACTTAAGGACATAGGATGGGTGGTGATGGTGGTGGACTTCATTTGGAAATATCTTGTATATGACATTAATTATCTCTTGATAATTCTTGGTACAGGTAAATGGTGTGTGATCTTCTCTGATTTGTTATAATTGTTAATGTTTACTGGAAACAAAGGTTTTAAAGAGAAAATAAGTTTTTACGGGGTGTGGTAGTGTTACTCAGTTTTTACTGATTTTATTTGTTTGTATTTTCCTGTGTATATTCTGTGAATTCAGGGTAACAGGGATGGTCACCTTCTCTGCACTGAGGACGAGACCACCGATACTTTCTATATTTTCATGTTTGTCACCTATCGTAGAAGTATTCAGCCTGGGGTCACCGAGATAGTGCTTGAGGAGTGGAACAAGAAGATACAGGGTTTTAGGCACCCGGAGAATGGCAGCAGTCAGTCTATTACCTATGAAGTTTCCACTGTCTATGAGTACATGGAAGTAGTCCCATGCTAGATACTAGCGATGTAACAGTCTTTTGATACCCCTTTACTTTTGGTGTAAAATAGGAGTAGAGCTAACTTAGTGGTTGGCTGGAAAGGGGTCTTTTGGTACTAAGGTGTAAAGTGACGGGTTGGTTGTGTCACTCTTTTGGTAGTAGAACAGCGTTGTAAGATAGCTAACGTAGGGGTGGTGGTGGTAAGTAGCCTTACACTTACTAGTCTTTAGTAAGTGTGGCGGTAACCCCCGGTGATAGTATTAGGGGACCTTATATAAAAAATTGACGCATGTATAATACAAGCTAATGATGTTATTTCAGTTATAGCATGTCTTAAAAAAATGGTTAAGTATATGGTGGTGGTAAACCAGGGCGTTACAGTAACTCGGTTTAGGGTTTATGTTAGTTCCGATTTCGATTTGACAAATTCTCTTAATACAACGCGTAATAAACGAAATTGAAATGTGGGTTTGACCCGTAATGAAACTCCGAATGACAAGAACGGAACAATTAGATCGGAAACTCACCGGAATTGCGCTAACGAGGAAATTCGAGTTCGCGTTTCCTAGAAAGTTTTGACCTTTACCAGTGTTCGGGTAGCCAACTTTGAAGCTCTATAAATTTTAGTACAGTTCGAGTCAGACTATGTGTGTGGGCTTAATCAAAATAGAAAATATAGCTCTACAGATTAATACCAACATCTTACTTTAATTCGCAATATACAGAAAGAAATCTAGTCCTAAAGTTACGAGTTTACCTTGCGTTTTTCTATGATTTTATGTGATGACGAACCAGGAACTTTAGGCACCTCGCTCTTCCAAATGGTTACGAATCAGCCTTGGTCGTTAACATGAAAATTGTAGAGGGATCGGAGATCTACACAACAAGCTAAAGAACTCGAATTTTGGATGAGAGACGAAGAAGTTATGATCAAACGAAGTTTATCTGATTTCAGTATATTCTGAAATTCTGGGTTACAGCTTTGTAGGGAGGCAACTTTGGATCGATTTTCCGGCGGATGTAGGAAGAGTTAGGTTAAGTGTGAGCTATGGTTGAAAACAGGAGTTTAAGGAGAAGAGAATGAAGAAGACAGCACTGGAAAATTCGAAAAGATGAGTGAGATACCGATGTCACAAGTTAGGGAAAAATACTGGTGGAGGTTAAGGACTTAGCCGATTTTTGTGCTCAGTTCCGGTGAGGCTGACGTGGCGGACACGTGTCTGAGTCAGGAAAACCCTAGCCACGTCAGCATTCTACAAATGTTTGACCCTAAACTTCATTCTATCATAACTTTGGCTAGGATGATCCGTTTTTGACGTTCTTTTTATCAATCTTCTTGGTTTTCCATAATCTTTTTATTGGTATAGGTTTCATGGGCTGGTTTGACCATTCTCAAAAAGTCAACCCTAGCAAGGCTTAATAAGCTTTATGGTTTCCATTATTTTATATTGACTTTTATGATTCAAATTAATGTTCCAACTATTTCTAAAATCTTTATAACATATTTGGAGTGTTTAGAAATTTTTCCAAGATTTATTGACTTATAAATCTTATTATTAACTTCATAATACTATATATCAATATACATTAATCTAATATTTAATAGTATTCTTTAGGGTTAAATAGAAGAAATCCCCCCCCCCCCCAATTTAATTTTCACCATTCCATATAGTAATATAATAATTTATTATTCATAATTCCGTACAATAATTTAATAATTAATAAAAGAAATCCCCTAAATTAATTTAAATTAATTTAGGGGTATTTCAGTATATCCCCCTTAAAAGAAACTTCGCCTCGAAGTTTAAAAGTCAACTAGAGACAATAATAATTCCAACGAAATTCTATACCAATTCAATCCTTAATTTCCATCCATTTCCATTTCAACATTCCACTCGAGATTACTCAGAATCAAACTGAATCAAAATATACCAAGATATTTCATGATGAAAACCAAAAGTCACATACTACTGTGTCATAACGTAAAACTAAGTTCATACATACACCTCACACTCTACTAATAATGCAACAGGGCATATTCTGGATGAGGTAACGAAGAAGGAGTATGACAGTATATCCCCCTTAAAAGAGCTAAGGTACGCCCTCGTACCGCTACTAACGTGAACCACAGAAGGATAGGAAAACATCATACGAATAGATGTGGGTACTGTTGACACCCTGAATTTTTGTAACCCTAATGGAAACCATAGTTCCATAGGAATTATTAGAGAACACCAGGAAACCCTAGTGGTCGGGGGTCAACCAAGAAACCCTGCAGAAACCCTAATTAAGGAAGTCCCATAAAACAATGAAATTTTGGGAAGTTATTTAGAGGTCAAAAAGCCCCGGTCAACTATGGTCAAACCTAGGTCAACCTTGGTCTGACCTCAGTCAAATATTGGACAATGGTAAAACCTTGGTCAATGGTCAACTTTGACCATGATGATGTAGTGATGATGCAGTGGTGATGCAGTGATGATGCAGCGATGATGTCGGCATGACATAATGATGATGTAAGTGTCGAGGTGTCAAGAGATGAGAAGTGACACATGGCCCAATCAAGAGAAGCTTTGTGTCATCTTCATTAATGACTAAACTCCCTTAGGTGTCACTTTATCATTCGACAACAGTTGGAACCAATGAGGGTGAAACACGTGTCCTAACCTTATTAATTATTCTTGTCCTTATATAATCATGAAGATGATAAGGCTTATCATCTTAATAATGAGGGGCGGCCACACATGGAGGGTGGAGATTAATCCAAGCAAAATATCTATGATCCAAGGGCTGTAAGTGAAGACATCTTTCTTAACCTCATCATTATTCATTATTCTTGTCTTATTCTCATTATTAGCCATGCCACTTGTCTCCTTCATTTAATATGGCCGGTTACACATGGATAGATGGGATTAGAGCTTGGCTAGGTGTCTCTCATCTAGGGCTCCTTAAGGATAGGCTTATTTTTATTACACTTGATTAATGAAGTAAAATGAACTCTTTTTGGAGTCCACTCACGCCATCTATAAGAGGGAGCTGGGTTCTGATTTCCTTGCCTTATTTACACACCCTCACACCATTAGAGTACCATAGAATCTCATAGGACACAACACCCACCATTAGAGATGAGAATTCAAGCTAGAAATCAAGGAAAAACAAGATTTCAAGAAGGGAGAAGCAGCTGGTGACCTTGGGCGAATTGGTTGGTGGAATAAATTGATTCAATTATCTAAGGAACTTGTAAGGACGTGGCTAAGATGTCAAGGAGGATTCAGGTAACACTTATGCTCACCATTTCTTTCTTTAAACCCTGATTTTGAGCTTTAACTCTTGTTGATGGTAACTTCTGAACCCTAGCTTCACTTGAGCTTAAATTTTGACAGACAGTGTTCTTAGATAGTTATTACCATACTAATATCAAAAATTCAGGCGAAAATACCTTTGGGAAGTAGGATAATTTCTAGGAAACTTTTAGGAAGGGAAAATGTGTTTTAAGACTCCATGAGTGATATCGATGGGATTTTGTTGAGTTTGGTGTGCTATTATACCTATATTAACTCATAATAATTGATTATAGGTGGTGGGAACTCGTGGTTAGACATAAAAATGCTAGGTTAAGGTGGGAGGGCTTAAATGGTGCTTTAAGCCTTGAGACTTAGTTAAATAGGTTTCCGAATTCATCTTGCCTTGAAATTTTGAGGGTATTCTTATATTTCGAATTTAGATCCATGGCCAAAAGTTCAGGTCAAAACTCATTTGGGAAGTCATTCGAATTATTAGGAAGTGATTTGGGTTAAAGGTGTGCTTTGTGTGTTGGTTATTGGATTTAATGGTTTATCTGGTCATTATAGTCCTAATATGACTTGTGGTTGAATGTTTAAGAGATGGTGAAGTGTAAAATATATAAGGAATCCCTGTACGGTTATATATGTGTGCTAAAACTAGGAAAGAAGGAAAATTGTGTTTAAGTGTGGTTTTGGGTGTTTTGTTGCTTGGTTTAGCCTTGAAAGGGTTGGAATGATATTGGTTTGACTATTTATCAGAAAATATGATGTGGATATCTTAACCCCTTTTCTAAGGATGATTGTGTTGTAATATTCTTCTGGAAGGTTTTAGGAATAATTTTTGAGTTATCCTGGTGTTGAATGTTGATTTATGACTGATAAGAGATTGAGCTGGTTTCTGGTTGAGTGAATGGTATATTCTTGGAAGGAGCTTATTATTACACGAATTGTGAAGAATCTATTCAAGAGTTTTACTACTTATTTGATCATGATTATGAATGTTGGATTTGAAGTTGTATTGTGTGTGATACTATGTGATGGTGGACTTGTTGGTTGGTTGGATGGTGATATTGAGAAAGGCTATGGTTAGCCTCATTGAGAAAAGCTATTTGAGCAACTGAATATTAAGTCATTTTATGGCTTGCCATATTGGCGACTGATTATTAGACTCCTACCAATGAATTGGGGTCGTCCTATGATCTACTCTTTGAGCTATGGTTAGCCTTAGGGGGTGTGCACACTTAAGGACATAGGGCCAGAGAATTGATGTAACACCCCAACTGCTGAACCTGAACCATCACGTAACGAACCTGCAACAATATTACAACACAGCGGAAGAAAGTCCTAAAAGTTGGTGTTACCGCTGTTAGTCACCCACGTGACTAACTAGGCCTTCTCCAGTCTTAAGCTACGGTCTGATGGACCCGAGTGTACCGAACATAAGTGCGTACAAGTCTTAAAACAGATACAATACCGAGTCTGAAGTATCTCTCCTATTATTACAACTTACTACCACAGTTTATAAAGTGAGTGCACAGGCACACTCGTAATGTAAATTAAACCCACAGTGCTCTACCCACTCCTACTCTCAGGCTGGGTCCTTATCTGGCACCTACCTGCAAAGTTTAAATCACAGGCCCCGAGGGGCTCAGCATATTGCTGGTACTGAGAACGTGCAGCCCACAAGCTATCAAGGCTACACACGACTACTTATCGTATACATGTAGTTGATTATTCATACAACAATAATAAGAAGTACAATAACAACGATACACTTATGTGAAACATTCACAACTCAAACAAATCGAACGTCGTAAAGGACGCCCATTAATGAGTAAGTTAGATTCCTAAATCCTGAGGCCTGAGAATTGTTTAGTTCTAGTGTTTGAACATTCCTTATAAGTGTCAACCATTCTCCTATTTGAATTGGTTGTTCTCTAACTGAATTGTTTATTTTGTCAGGTCAAGGTAACCCTAACCAATGAGTTATTAGCTCCATTGGTTTAATAAACAATAATTCTTAAGTTATGAGGGATGTAGGCTTGACCCTCCTGCACCTCCTGAAGTTGCCTCCCATCTCGAACTGTTCACTCGAGATGGCCGGGTCAGTTTGTCGACCCTAGGCGGAAGACAGATCTGATGCAGATGCCGACTTCCTAAACCTGAACATGCATGACCGGAGTCAGTCCTGGATTCCTCTCCTCACCAAGTTCCAGTTAGTTGGAGTCTCTTTGACGATTGGTTAGTTAAACCTCTCTCGGTATTAACCAACTAACAATAGGGAATATTTGTAACCTTATACAATTGTTATTAAACATAGTTAATGAACAAGCTCTGAATCAATTCGGGTTAGTGTGCAATGAACCCACAATAACACTACAATAAATCGGTTTCATGCTCAATCTTGCTTGGTCGTATCACAATAACACACAAACCGAGGTAGACCTCGTTAGCAAACAAGCTACAAGAATCCCATACCTTAGCCTATCGACGTTTGTCCACTCCTGGATGACGTCTCGACTATTCTGGTCAACTACTCCGCTCCTATAGTTCATTAGGACGGCGTGGTTAAATAACTTAATTTTCGTATTTTTACTATTCACCGTATTTTACTATTCATCATATTTTACTATTCACGTATACGTATCTTACTATTCACGTATACGTATTTTACTATTCACGTATACGTATTTTACTATCCACGTATACGTATTTTACTATTCATGTATACGTACTTTACTATTCACATATACGTCTCGTATTTGACTATTCATATATACGTAGTTACTATTCATGTATACGTATTTACTATTCATTTATACGTATACTATTCATGTATACGTATTTACTATTCATTTATACGTATACTATTCACGTATACGAGTACTATTCATGTACGCTAAAATTTTTCGTATACGCCCGTATGATACAATTTATTTTCCCAATATAACTTGTATTTTTATTAAAAATTACCTTAAGTAATAATTCCTCTATAGTTATTAAATTACGGTTATACCCCTCGTATACCTTAACTTATATACGGGTCTCCTTTAACCCTGTTTTAACTCTGTTTCTTTTACAACTTGTTTCTAAATTCTTTAGTTAATTTCCTTAACCTTCTAAACACATAAAGATGTGTTATTTACATTATTTCCCATAGTTTCCTCTTAATCTCTAGTTTTCTTATAATAAGTTCTAAACTTGTTATTTTATTCCTAATTTCTTCCAAAGTCTTAATTAATTAATTCCTTTTATATTTTTGGTCAATTATCAAAATACACCCAAGTTTGACCAGCCTTTTATGGTCAAACCCCCTATCTTTCCATTATTTACAACATTACCCCTAAAGTTAATTTAACTTAACTTTTATTCCTTTATCCTTTTAATATCTAATCTTTTGCTACAAATTTTATTTTAACTTCTCTAAACATTTTACAGACTGTCATTGACCAAGTTTGACCATGTTTGACCAAGTTTGACCAGGGAAATTACCATTTTACCCTTGTGGTCTTTTCTTTTATCCTAACTCATTTGATAACCAAATTAACTCCAATTAATTTCTAATTTTCGTAACTAATTTTCCTACAGATTTTTGAACACCAAAAATCATTTTAAACATCTCTAAATCACCAGATTTAATTATCTAATGTTGTAGTATATATATACTATCTTTTATTAACTTTAAATATACCAAAAACCTTATAAATTCTTATAATACTTATAAACTCTTTATAAATTGTAAACTTAATTCTACAATTATTTTCCCATCATCTAAACTTCATAAATTTCATAATAATTCATATATGTTTTCGGCAATTACAATATATTACCAAAACTTCACCAATTTTACATATTACACTTAATTATACTAATTCCTTTAACTTAACTTAGTTATATAATTTTCCTAACTCAAATAAGCCTTCTTAATTTTTGGCCAGCCATTAAATAATAGTATATGAACTTTTCTTATATATTATGGTAGCCTATATTAAAGCTTATATCATAAGGATTATAAATCTAATTTTAGATTTACAAAATATTAACATCTTAGGTGCTAAAAATTTAATCTAACACCTACAAAATTTGGTAATAATAAACAAGGTATACAATATGTTAGATCATATATAGATCAATATTTAGAACCATGAAATAGGTAGTTTTAGAGTTTACCTTGTATAATAAACTTTTAGCTTAATATTTAAGCTTGAATTCCTTAGAAATTTGGCCAGCAATTTGCTAAAGGAATTGTCCCCAAAATTACACAATAAGATGAAGAATAAGATGGGTTAGTATCCCATGCCAATCGGCTGTAACAAAAACCAAAGAATAAGAAGTTTCCAAGAAGGCAATGTTTTACCTCGAGGATCAAAGGCACTTTTCAGTGGGTTTTTCTACGAATCTTGGGGCTCATGAGCTATGGTTGTAAAGCTATTGAAGAGATGATTCCAACGAGCTATCGAACTTGTGATTTGGAGCTAGGACGAGAAAGTTATGACTCTTACAAGGAAGGGTGTTCTTTAAGGATCAAAACCGTGAATGTTTGCTTGTTTTTGTGTTCTTCCTTCAAAGAGAGGATGAGTTCCGAATTTTGAAGCTCTCATTTGATAGGTAAGAGTCTGGTAATCATTCACTAAGGGGACAACATAATAATGCAAGGCAATTAAGTCTTGATTAGGTGTAATAGTGAACTTAAAAGGCAAATCACACTTATTTACTACCTCTTGCTGTCGGCAGCCCCCCCCCCATTTGACTTGATTTTTTTTGTTTATCTTGTATTTATGTAACATTTAATGACTTAATTTCGTTCATTATGACATACACCATGTTATAGGTATGTTACAAGGCCAAAAATGCCTTAAAACACATTTTATGTGCTTCCCGGTTCACATTGATTTTGCAATTTGTTTTGGCTAGTTTAAATGTGTTCTTAGTACATTTACAACCTTTAGAAACTTTGTTCGTGAAATAGCATGTTGCTAATTTCAACTTAAACCAAGTCGTTTAGTGGTATCTCCTCGACTTTCGTCAGTTTAGTACCGGTTTTTGTGTGGACTTGTATACCTAATTTGTGTGTATACGCTATGGCTCCTATGACCATTTTATTGTTTTTACCTTACTTCTTAATGGTATTTAGGCTCATTAGCCTTTTAGTTCCATGTATAAATGCTTAAGGCACATTTCTCCTTAAAGCACATTTTCGTGCTCTAAGGTGTGTTTTCGGTTTAAACGCTTAAGGTATGTTTTTGTGTGCATTGTTGTTTAAACTCTTTTCTAATGTTTCTAAGGCATATTATAGCCTTAATATATTATAACTAGATAGTTCATCAATATTCTAAGGTTTGGGGTATTTCAATCTACCCCCCTTAAAAGAACATTGTCCCCAAAGTTCCTATGCATCTAATATTTCTTAGAACACACAGGTAACTTCACATCCAAAATCACATACATCAAACAACATGTATATAAGCTTTCTGACTCATAAGGTCTGCCACATTTATTAAGGTTCAGACTCGTAAGGTCTGTCACAAAGTATTATACATACTTAACACTGAGTAAGCAAATACTTAACACTGAGTAAGCAACAATCAACACTATGTGATTGTTTGCTTATAACTTAAAAGCAAAGAGGCTCTACCCCCCTTAAAAGGGGTACGCCCCGTACCCTTAACAAGAAGACTAGTCTGAAAAGAGCGAAGGGTACTTCGCCCGCATCATATCCTCTAACTCCCAAGTTGCCTCCTCGATGTCCTGGTTGGACCAGAGAACCTTCACCAGTCTCACTGACTTATGGCGAGTGTACCTAGTCTTCGTGTCCAGAATCCTCTGAGGGGTCTCTACTGATCTCATGGTTTGCTCTATGGTTAGCTGTTCAGCCTGCAAAACATGGGAGGGGTGGTGCATGTATTTCTTGAGCTGTGAGACGTGGAAAACGTCATGCACTTTACCTAGCTCACCAGGTAGGTCTAACCTGTAAGCAACTGGGCCCACCCGCTCTATAATGGTATAAGGACCTACAAACTTTGGGCTCAACTTGCCCTTCTGTCCAAATCTGAATATTCCCTTCATTGGCGAAACCCGCAGAAATACCTGATCATTCACAGAGAACTCTAAGTCTCGTCGTCGCGTATCAGCATACGACTTCTGTCTATCATGGGCTGCCTTCATATTCTCTCGAATTTGCTGAACCTCAGCCTGAACTTGCTCCAAATACTCCGGTCCTATGATGACCGCTTCATTTGACTCGTCCCAACAGAGTGGTGTGCGACATGGTCTGCCGTACAATGCTTGGAAAGGTGCCATCTTGATCGTAGCATGATAGCTATTGTTGTATGAGAACTCGATCAGATGCAACTTATCGATCCAACTGCTCTGGAAGTCCAAGGCACATGCTCGCAACATGTCCTCAAGTGTCTGAATCGTACGCTCAGTCTGACCATCTGTCTGAGGGTGGAACGCGGTACTTAGCTTCAATTATGTACCCAGCGCTTCCCGTGTAGTTTTCCAGTATCTCGAAAGGAATCTGGTGTCTCTGTCAGATACTATGGTCTTAGGTACTCCGTGTGTCTCATGATCTCCTTATCGAACAGTTCAGCAAGCTTCGTTACTTTCCAAGTGTCCTTCATCGGTATGAATCGGGCTACCTTGGTCAGGCGATCAACTACAACCCATATCATATTCAGACCTCCCCTGGTAGGAGGGAGTCCAACCACGAAATCCATGGAGATATCATGAAACTTCCACTCTGGAACTGGCATTGATTGAACCATGCCTCCAGGTCGTCTGTGCTCAAACTTTACCTTCTGGCAAGTTAGCCATCTCACTACAAATTCAGTAACATCACTTTTCATCCCAGTCCACCAGAAGTAACGCTTCATGTCTTTATACATTTTCGAAGCTCCCGGATGGATAGAAACGGAAGAACAGTGTGACTCTCGTAGAATGCGCTCCTTTAGCTCAGTGCTGCTGCGAGGAATGCATAACCGGCCCTTCAATCTGATCAGATCATCATCATATAATTCAAAGTCATATTTATGGCTCTCGAATGTACCCTCTATCAGCTTTTGCCTGATCTCCATCATATATGAATCGCTCTGCTGAGCCTCTCGCACCTCATCAATCAAGCTGGAACTAGCAACCATGGCATGAAGCGAGTGTGCTCGACGACTCAGAGCATCAGCTACAACATTGGCCTTCCCTTCTTTGTACTGGAGGTCAATGTCGTAGTCCTTAAGGAATTCTAACCATCTTCTCTGTCTCATATTCAGCTCCTTCTGAGTGAATATGTATTTCAAGCTTTTATGGTCGGTGTAGACTGTCAAACTAACTCCGTATAAGTAATGGCGCCATATCTTCAAGGCGAAGACTACGGCTCCCAACTCGAGATCATGTGTAGGGTAGTTCTCCTCATGTTTCTTCAGCTGGCGAGAGGCATAGGCAACTACCTTGCCGTGCTGCATGAGTACACAACCCAATCCCCTACCAGATGCGTCACAATATACCTCAAATCCCTCCGTACCGTCTGGGATAGTCAGAATAGGTGCAGAAGTCAATGAGTCCTTCAAGCTCTGAAATGAACTCTCACAGTCATCTGTCCATACAAACGGTGCATCTTTCTTCATCAAACTGGTCATTGGCTTGCTGACTTTAGAAAAGTCCTTAACAAATCTCCTGTAATAACCTGCCAAGCCGAGAAAACTCCTGATGTCGGTAACTGACTTCGGTCTTGGCCAGGTGCGCACGACGTCAATCTTTGCTGGATCCACTGAGATCCCAGCATCTGAGATGACTTGGCCAAGGAAAGAGACCTGGTCAAACCAAAACTCACACTTGGAGAACTTAGCATAAAGCTGGTTCTCCCTTAGTATCTCTAAAACTCGTCTCAAGTGACTTTCATGTTCACTCCTCGACCCTGAATATATGAGTATATCGTCGATGAAGACTACAACTGACTTGTCCAACTGTTCCCTGAACAAACGGTTCATCAAATCCATAAATATCGCCGGTGCGTTCGACAAACCAAACGGCATCACTGTAAACTCGTAGTGGCCATATCTCGTCCCGAATGCCGTCTTCTCAATATCTTTCTCTCTAACAGGAATTTGATGGTACCCTGACCTGAGATCAATCTTGGAGAACATGGATGCCCCTTTCAATTGATCAAATAAATCATCTATGCGTGGTAGCGGATACTTGTTCTTTATTATAACAGTATTCAACTCCCTGTAGTCGATGCAGAGGCGGAGACTGCCATCCTTCTTCTTTACGAAGAGTACTGGCGCTCCCCATGGTGATACACTAGGCCGCACAAACCCTTTGTCGAGCAGGTCTCTCAACTGTTCTTTCAACTCATTCATCTCAGCTGGAGCCATGCGGTAAGGCGCCTTGGCTATCGGTGCGGTTCCTGGTAGCAACTCGATGGTGAACTCTACCTCCCGTGGTGGTGGCATGCCGGGTAGTTCCCTTGGAAAGAGGTCAGGAAACTCCGACACCACTGGTACTTTGGGGTCAAACTCTGAATCTCTCTCTATATCCTGAACATAGCAGAGGTACACTTCTTTATTCTTTCTCAGCTCTCGATACATGGCCATAGCGGTGATGATCTTGGTTGAAGGCTCTCTAGGTCTCTGGCGGTATGATATAGTAACCCCAGATGGACTCCTGAGTAGCAGTCGGTGCTCGGCGCAGAGGATACGACCCTTGTGCCGCTCCAACCAGCTCATCCCACATATAACATCAAACCCTAAATCTCTGAACTCAATCAAGGTGATTGGAAAGTCTTCTCCTCTAATTCGGATAGTGGCTGCTCGGTAATAGCGAGTGCATCGGACCTTCTCCTTAGACGGGAGCGTAACCGTAAAGTCTGGCAGCTCATCAGCGTCTAGCCCCAACCTCCTTGCAAATGATGATGAGACGAAGGTATGCGAGGCCCCTGAGTCAAATAGTACTGATGCATCAACGCCATTGATCGGAAAGGTACCCGTGAGGATAGTCCCGCTCTCATCGGCCTGTGCCTCAGTGAGTAACTTAGCGCACCTTCCTAACCGAATCCACAACCTAAGTATTTCATAAGGATCATAAGTACTGATGGTATAATACAAGTCGAAAATGAGTAATCAACACTGATATTATTTAAACCATCCCTTTACATTATGAGTTTTTCTATTACAATACTTTAGTGTATTACATGGCTAGTACTTCCTAAAGGTTAGGTTCAAGCGTCCATGTCTCATGTGTGTGGCATTGATTACTGTCGATGGTGCCGTATTCAACTTAATCTTCTTGATACCGTGATACAACATTCTCGATTTTCCACCCATGATTAGAATATCTCCTGACTTAAGTACCACTTTCTGGGCAAGGTCTACGTGCTTCTGCTCGCCATATAGGAATTCGGCGTCATCTCCAATGGACCAAGACACTACGGGTATCCCTCGGTTAAGAGACTCCGCTGTCTCGTCCTTATCTTGGTGTAGTCCAAGTTGTCCCTCCTTTTCATAGAAGTTGATAATGCAGAGGTCTGCTTCAAGGTTCGGGATTGGATCTGCCTCAAGTTGTTGAGCAATCCCTATGGCTCGTGTATTAACCGTATGATATTCCTCAGGTATCACTGGTGGTGTTGTTCCATCCATTGCTCTCGTCTTTTGGTAAGTGTTGGTGTAAGGGTTCCAGTCCTTACCCAAGCACATCATTCTTAGCTTCATTTTCGATCCTCCAGGGTATTCTGGTGTATAGAAACCTCCCGGTCCCACTCCTAGCTGACTACATCTCCTGATGATGGCGATTTGTGCCTTTGGTGACAGGTATCCTTTTAATAAGATCATACCTGGCCCGATGACCTGACACTGCTCCCATGGGAATTCATGAATCTTTAGGTCGATCTCTTCTAGGGTAGGTGTTGAAGGTATTGGATAACAAATGTTGAAGTTTCCTAAGGTGGTAATAATTTATCTTACATGAGTTCTAATTAACTAACTAGAAACTCGTTCAAAATATATAGTCACTGATTCATGCGTGAAATGCGATAAGCATACAGTTTTCTCTCTAATTGGTTGTAGTGGTACCTGGTCTCGAAGAGGGTTCAGCCTCATCTTCCCGGTCCACCATATGTAGTGCAAGCGGCCCTGATCGCTGGACAACCCGGGGTTGTCTGTTAGCAGCTGGCTGTGTCGCCTTTGGACCGTCGGTTCCAGGATTCGGAGCGGCCATGCCCTTGCCCTTGGTTTTCCACCCAGGTCTATAGGCTTTACTCTCAGGGTTTCTGAAACATTCAAAAGCTCGGTGTCCGAACACACCACAGAAATTACACTCCACTTTATTGCCTTCACAATCAACTCCAGGGTGGTCTTGGTTGCACCTGCGACAGTTGTAGCGGCGCTTATATCCCCCGCCGGTCCCCTTGCCGGTCTCAGTACCTGTTTGCTTACAACATTAGTGATTGAATTTCAAGGTTGATATCTGACTGTTAACTCAATTTAAGGAGTTACTTGTTACCCTTGCAGGCAAGCGCTGAGGCTTCGCTGCTACGCCGTAGGTTTGCTTTTGTGGCTCTTCAGCAGCCTTAGGTTGGTTACCTTTGAAACCTTTCTGGGGTGGGGGCTGGTACTTACCCTTCTTCTGTCCCCCCTGCCCCTGATTGTCAGAACTATTACCAGCAACTTTTCTCTTCAGTGCCTGATCTTCGTCCCTCAGCTGGACGGTGATTTCAACCTTAGCAGCGGCATGATAGCACTCCTGCTCTTAAAAATATCAGTCTCACATTCATTCTAATATATCGTTCATTCAGTTCAACTAATCTCAACTTTCTTTACCTACAAGGTAGTGTAGCTCGCCGGGCCCATGCCATAGCGTAGTCGGTGGCTCAGCCCGCCATAGAAGCGGTCGACCAGGATCTGGTCTGAATATCCCAACCCTGGTAGAAGACGGATAAGAGCGGTGAACTGAGAGTAGCAGTCGTCCACCGTCATCTTGTCAGTCTGCTTCAGCGCGTCCAACTCTAAATGCTTCTTAGTCTGGACATGGGTGGGGTAGTACTTGGCTCTCAGCAAGGCCGCGTACTGCTCCCAGCCGAAGTTGGGGTTGGCCACATGTTCGGCCCTAACTAGCTTCCACCAATCGCTCGCCGCCTCCTTCAAGTAGAACGCAGCAAGTCGCACCCTAGCTTCTGCAGGTACATCAAGTGTCTCGAAGGCGGTCTCCAGCTCTGAGATGTATGCCTCAATTTTGGTGGGATCTGTCTCCCCTCTAAACGGTGGGGGACGAAGGTCAGCGAGACTCTTCACCCAGTTTGGCTCCCGGGGCTGCGGTGGTGGAGCAGGCGGTCCCGCACCGGGCTGATAGCCCATGTGCCCCAGGGCGGCAGCAACGATCTCAGCTATCGTCTGTCCACCTGGGATCTCAGCAGCCTCATCTCCTTCTTCGCCACGGCCTCGGCCTCGTCCTCCTCTTCTTCCGGACATCTGAATAAGTATAAATGCACAGTAAGCTCGTGATTACAAAGGCTTTGGTCTAAGCATTTATAATAGCCTCTAAACAGTAAGATATTCCACCCTTATTGGTGGTTATCTGACTCAGCTCACACTACTATCTCACACCCAAACCCATGACTATTACTCTAACTCGGTACCTACTCTAGTTCGGTAACTCTAGTCATCAGGGCGTAACTACGCTCTGATACCACTTTTTGTAACACCCCAACTGCTGAACCTGAACCATCACGTAACGAACCTGCAACAATAATACAACACAGCGGAAGAAAGTCCTAAAAGTTGGTGTTACCGCCGTTAGTCACCCACGTGACTAACTAGGCCTACTCTAGTCTCCAGCTACGGTCTGATGGACCCGAGTGTACCGAACATAAGTGCGTACAAGTCTTAAAACAGATACAATACCGAGTCTGAAGTATCTCTCCTATTATTACAACTTACTACCACAGTTTATAAAGTGAGTGTACAGGCACACTCGTAATGTAAATTAAACCCACAGTGCTCTACCCACTCCTACTCTCAGGCTGGGTCCTTGTCTGGCACCTACTTGCAAAGTTTAAATCACAGGCCCCGAGGGGCTCAGCATATTGCTGGTACAGAAAACGTGCAGCCCACAAGCTATCAAGGCTACACACGACTACTTGTCATACATGCAGTTGATTATTCATACAACAATAATAATAAACAACAATACACTTATGTGAAACATTCACAACTCAAACAAATCGAACGTCGTAAAGGATGCCCACTAATGAGTAAGTTAGATTCCTAAATCCTGAGGCCTGAGAATTGTTTAGTTCTCGTGTTTGAACATTCCTTATAAGTGTCAACCATTCTCCTATTGAATTGGTTGTTCTCTAACTGAATTGTTTATTTTGTCAGGTCAAGGTAACCCTAACCAATGAGTTATTAGCTCCATTGGTTTAATAAACAATAATTCTTAAGTTATGAGGGATGTAGGCTTGACCCTCCTGCGCCTCCTGAAGTTGCCTCCCATCTCAACTGTTCACCTCGACGAGATGGCCGGGTCAGTTTGTCGACCCTAGGCGGAAGACAGATCTGATGCAGATGCCGACTTCCTAAACCTGAACATGCATGACCGGAGTCAGTCCCGGATTCCTCTCCTCACCAAGTTCCAGTTAGTTGAAGTCTCTTTGACGATTGGTTAGTTAAACCTCTCTCGGTAGTAACCAACTAACAATAGGGAATATTTGTAACCTTATACAATTGTTATTAAACATAGTTAATGAACAAGCTCTGAATCAATTCGGGTTAGTGTGCAATGAACCCACAATAACACTACAATAAATCGGTTTCATGCTCAATCTTGCTTGGTCGTATCACAACAACACACAAACCGAGGTAGACCTCGTTAGCAAACAAGCTACAAGAATCCCATACCATAGCCTATCGATGTTTTTCCACTCCTGGATGACGTCTCGACTATTCTGGTCAACTACTCCGCTCCTATAGTTCATTAGGACGGCGTGGTTAAATAACTTAATTTTCGTATTTTTACTATTCACCGTATTTTACTATTCATCGTATTTTACTATTCACCATATTTTACTATTCATCGTATTTTACTATTCACGTATACGTATCTTACTATTCACGTATACGTATTTTACTATTCACATATACGTATTTTACTATCCACGTATACGTATTTTACTATTCATGTATACGTACTTTACTATTCACATATACGTCTCGTATTTGACTATTCATATATACGTAGTTACTATTCATATATACGTATTTACTATTCATTTATACCATTACTATTCATGTATACGTATACTATTCATGTATACGAGTACTATTCATGTACGCTAAAATTTTTCGTATACGCCCGTATGATACAATTTATTTTCCCAATATAACTTGTATTTTTATTAAAAATTACCTTAAGTAATAATTCCTCTATACTTATTAAATTACGGTTATACCCCTCGTATACCTTAACTTATATACGGGTCTCCTTTAACCCTGTTTTAACTCTGTTTCTTTTACAACTTGTTTCTAAATTCTTTATTTAATTTCCTTAACCTTCTAAACACATAAAGATGTGTTATTTACATTATTTCCCATAGTTTCCTCTTAATCTCTAGTTTTCTTATAATAAGTTCTAAACTTGTTATTTTATTCCTAATTTCTTCCAAAGTCTTAATTAATTAATTCCTTTTATATTTTTGGTCAATTATCAAAATACACTCAAGTTTGACCAGCCTTTTATGGTCAAACCCCCTATCTTTCCATTATTTACAACATTACCCCTAAAGTTAATTTAACTTAACTTTTATTCCTTTATCCTTTTAATATCGAATCTTTTGCTACAAATTTTATTTTAACTTCTCTAAACATTTTACAGACTGTCATTGACCAAGTTTGACCATGTTTGACCAAGTTTGACCAGGGAAATTACCATTTTACCCTTGTGGTCTTTTCTTTTATCCTAACTCATTTGATAACCAAATTAACTCCAATTAATTTCTAATTTTCGTAACTAATTTTCCTACAGATTTTTGAACACCAAAAATCATTTTAAACATCTCTAAATCACCAGATTTAATTATCTAATGTTGTAGTATATATACTATCTTTTATTAACTTTAAATATACCAAAAACCTTATAAATTCTTATAATACTTATAAACTCTTTATAAATTGTAAACTTAATTCTACAATTATTTTCCCATCATCTAAACTTCATAAATTTCATAATAATTCATATATGTTTTCGGCAATTACAATATATTACCAAAACTTCACCAATTTTACATATTACACTTAATTATACTAATTCCTTTAACTTAACTTAGTTATATAATTTTCCTAACTCAAATAAGCCTTCTTAATTTTTGGCCAGCCATTAAATAATAGTATATGAACTTTTCTTATATATTATGGTAGCCTATATTAAAGCTTATATCATAAGGATTATAAATCTAATTTTAGATTTACAAAATATTAACATCTTAGGTGCTAAAAATTTAATCTAACACCTACTAAATTCGGTAATAATAAACAAGGTATACAATATGTTAGATCATATATAGATCAATATTTAGAACCATGAAATAGGTAGTTTTAGAGTTTACCTTGTATATTAAACTTTTAGCTTAATATTTAAGCTTGAATTCCTTAGAAATTTGGCCAGCAATTTGCTAAAGGAATTGTCCCCAAAATTACACAATAAGATGAAGAATAAGATGGGTTAGTATCCCATGCCAATCGGCTGTAACAAAAACCAAAGAATAAGAAGTTTCCAAGAAGGCAATGTTTTACCTCGAGAATCAAAGGCACTTTTCAGTGGTTTTTTCTACGAATCTTGGGGCTCATGGGCTATGGTTGTAAAGCTATTGAAGAGATGATTCCAACGAGCTATCGAACTTGTGATTTGGAGCTAGGACGAGAAAGTTATGACTCTTACAAGGAAGGGTGTTCTTTAAGGATCAAAACCGTGAATGTTTGCTTGTTTTTGTGTTCTTCCTTCAAAGAGAGGATGAGTTCCGAATTTTGAAGCTCTCATTTGATAGGTAAGAGTCTGGTAATCATTCACTAAGGGGACAACATAATAATGCAAGGCAATTAAGTCTTGATTAGGTGTAATAGTGAACTTAAAAGGCAAATCACACTTATTTACTACCTCTTGCTGTCGGCAGCCCCTCCCCCCATTTGACTTGATTTTTTTTTGTTTTATCTTGTATTTATGTAACATTTAATGACTTAATTTCGTTCATTATGACATACACCATGTTATAGGTATGTTACAAGGCCAAAAATGCCTTAAAACATATTTTATGTGCTTCCCGGTTCACATTGATTTTGCAATTTGTTTTGGCTAGTTTAAATGTGTTCTTAGTACATTTACAATCTTTAGAAACTTTGTTCGTGAAATAGCATGTTGCTAATTCCAACTTAAACCAAGTCGTTTAGTGGTATCTCCTTGACTTTCGTCAGTTTAGTACCGGTTTTTGTGTGGACTTGTATACTTAATTTGTGTGTATACGCTATGGCTCCTATGACCATTTTATTGTTTTTACCTTACTTCTTAATGGTATTTAGGCTCATTAGCCTTTTAGTTCCATGTATAAATGCTTAAGGCACATTTCTCCTTAAAGCACATTTTCGTGCTCTAAGGTGTGTTTTCGGTTTAAACGCTTAAGGTATGTTTTTGTGTGCATTGTTGTTTAAACTCTTTTCTAATGTTTCTAAGGCATATTATAGCCTTAATATATTATAATTAGATAGTTCATCAATATACTAAGGTTTGGGGTATTTCAATTGAGATTTATGGATTTCACTTTGTGATTCCAGTGGGGTGTTGAGATTTAACCGATTCACAAGGTACGAATGTGATGGTAATCCAAGGGTAGGTAAACTCTTCTGTGTGATATACTCTTATTGCATGTCTCTGCTTGTGTGATGATGTTGGATGCTTATTTGTTATGCAAAGAGTTTTAAAGAGAAAATGAATTTTACAGGGTGAGGTAATTGTTACTCAGTTTCGCTGATTTTGTGCAACCCCTTCGTGTGTTTGTTTGGATTTATGGTTGCAGGTGAAGTTAAATCTTTGTGTGATATTGCTCTTGAGCTTGGGACAAGGGAACACGCCGACATAGCTAGGAATTTTATTTATTTGTATGTGGCAAACTCCTTGGAGAATGTTCCGGGAGTTAGGTTGTCGGTGGATTAGCCTTAGCATCCACACTAGTTGGTGTGGGTGTGGCGGTAGCACTCCGGTTTGGCTTAGGTGTTATTTAGTCTTCCGCTGTAAAATATTGTAGAAAGTTTTACAAGTCAAGTAAGAAAAATTAGGGTGTAAAAACCGGGGTGTTACAACTGCACTCTCATAAAGTCCTCAGTCTCCCAAGTAGCTTCCTCAACCCCATGATGCTCCCAAAGAACTTTCACTAGTTTGACTGATCTACCTCTCATTTCTCAGACCTTCGTGTCCAAGATCCGAATAGAAGTCTTCTCATACCTCAATGTAGGCTCAATCTCCAATCTCTCTGGCTGCAGTACGTGAGAAGGGTCAGACATATACTTCTTTAGCTGAGATACATGAAACACGTCATGTACCTTCCCCAACTCCGCTGGTAGATCTAATCTGTAAGTAGCTGGGCCCACTCGCTCCGTAATCCTGTACGGGCCGACATACTTAGGGATTAGTTTCCCCCTCATCCCAAATCTGAATATACCTCTCATCGGAGACACTCGTAAGAAAACCATGTCACCCAACTGAAACTCGAGCTCTCTGGTGCGCTGATCCTCATAAGATTTCTGTCTAGACTGCGCTGCCCTCATGTGCTGCTGAATAACTCTGACGTCATCCTGCAGTGTCTGAATGTACTCGGGCCTAATTAAGACTGCCTCAGTAGGGTCACTCCATGATAAGGGAGTCCGGCACGGCCTGCCATATAGAGCCTGGAACGGTGCCATGCCGATAGACGAGTGGTAGGAGTTATTGTATGAGAACTCCACCAGGTGTAGACGCTCTACCCAACTCCCCTGATAGTCCAGAGCAACCGCTCACAGCATATCCTCAAGCGTCAGAATCGTCCTTTCAGTCTGCCCATCAGTCTGAGGGTGAAAGGCTGTGCTAAGGCGTAGCTGAGTACCAAACGCCTCCTGCACCTGACGCCAAAATCTGCTGAGGAAACGGGTGTCACGATCGGAGACGATCGTCTTCGGTACCCCATGGTACCGGATGTGTTCTGTGGTGAACACCTCAGCCAGCTTAGGCACCTTCCATGTGTCCTTGATAGGTATAAACCTGGCTGTCTTGGTCAACCTATCGACTATCACCCAAATAGAATTCAGTCCACCTCTAGCTGGAGGGAGATCGACCACAAAGTCCATGCTGATGTCGTCAAACTTCCAGCACGGTACTGGTAATGACTGAATCTGGCCTCCTAGTCGACGATGCTCAAACTTCACCTTCTGACAGGTGAGGCATCGGGAGACGAAATCTGCTACATCCCTCTTCATCCCGCTCCGCCGGAATAACTGCTTCAAATCTATATACATCTTGGTGGCTCCAGGGTGTACTGATAACATAGAGGAATGAGCTTCAGAGAGAATCCTAGTCTGAAGTTCTGTCGCATCCTGAGGAACGCAGAGTCTGCCTCTGACTTGAAGGTGTCCCTCGCTGTCTAGCTCGTAGTCATACTTCAGACCATTGGTCAAATCGTCTACTAACTTCTGCCTGATGCCCTGTAGGTATACATCACTGTCCTGGGCTGCGTATATCTCCTCAGCTATCGTGGTCGTCTCTATCACGGATAGGAGTAAATATGCCCTCATGCTCAGAGCGTCTGCCACGACATTCCCTTTACCTTAAGTGTACTGAAGGTTGATGTCGTAATCAGCCAATAGCTCGACCCATCGTCGCTGTCTCAGGTTCAGCTCCTTCTGGGTCCAGATGTATTTCAGACTCTTATGGTTGTCATAATGCGAACTGTGGCTCCATACAAGTAATGTCGCCAGATCTTCAAGGTGAAGACTATGGCGAGGAGCTCAAGGTTGTGTGTGGGGTAATTTTCTTCGTGCTTCTTCAGCTGTCGAGAAGCATATGCTACCACTTTGCCATTCTGCATCAGTACCCTACCGATCCCTCTGCCTGAAGCATCACAATACACCTCGTATCCCTCGTTCCCTTCAGGGAATACTAACACTGAAGTTGTGGTTAGGGCATCCTTCAGCGCCTGAAAGGAGACCTCACAAGCTTCTGTCCATACAAACGGGCTGTCCTTCTTCATCAGAGAGGTCAAGGGCTTGGCTAGCCTGGAGAAGTCCTTCACAAAGTGTCTATAGTAGCCAGCCAACCCAAGGAAACTCTGAATCTCTGTCACAGTACGAGGTCTATGCCAGCTCTTCACCGCCTCAATCTTAGCTGGGTCTACTGAAACTCTCTCAGCTGAGATCACATGACCAAGGAATGACACCTTGTCCAGCCAAAATTCACATTTGCTGAACTTGGCATATAGTTTCTTCTCTCTTAGAGTCTCCAAGGCTGTCCTCAAATGCTGCTCGTGTTCCTCTCAACTGTTGGAGAAGATCAAGATGTCGTCTATGAATACGACCACTGACGTATCTAACTGAGCTTGGAAGACTCTCTACATCAGGTCCATGAATCTCGCTGGTGCATTGGTCAGTCCAAACGGCATCACTGTGAACTCGTAGTGGCCGTATCTGGTCCGGAAGGTTGTCTTCTCTATATCTGACTCAGCCACAGCTATCTGATGATATCCAGAATGAGATCAATCTTAGAGAACACCTTAGCTCCCCTCAGCTGGTCGAACAAGTCATCGATCCTGGGTAGTGGGTACTTGTTCTTGATCGTTACATTGTTCAGCTCCCTATAGTCGATACAGAGTCTCATGCTCCCATCCTTCTTCTTGACGAAAAGCACTAGAGCACCCCACGGTGGGACACTGGGTCTGATGAAACCCTTATCTAGTAGCTCCTGCAACTATTTCTTCAACTTAACCATCTCTGCAGGGCCCATCCGGTAGGGAGCCTTGGCAATCAGTCCCGTGCCAGGTATGAGGTCGATGTTGAATTCAACCTCTCTCAGCGGTGGCAGTCCAGGTAGCTCCTTTGGAAAAACATCAGGGTACTCCGACACAATGAGAACATCACTTTGGAACTTCGGATCCATCCTCAGGTCCTGGGCATAACAGTAGTATGCGGTCGCGCCCTTGGACACCTCCTTCATCAGGGATAACGCCGACACAACCTTCACAGTCGATTGCTTAGGCTGCATTCGGTATGACACTGTGATCCCTGTAGCTGACTTAAGGAGGAGACGAAGCTCTGCACAGTGTAGTCTGCCTCGGTACTGCTGTAGTGTGTCCATGCCCACAATGAGGTTGAATCTCATGCCCGGGAAGACAATGGCATCAAGGAGGAAGTCTGCTCCCTTGATGTGTATACTCAGATTCTTGCACTGCTTACTGCACTTGATCAGCTCTCTAGATGGCAGCAAGACTGAGCAGTCATGGATATCCTCTGTGGGAGCATTGATCTTAGCATGAAACACTTGGGATATGAAGGAATGGGAGGCTCCAGAATCGAATAGGACGGTGGCCTCCACTCCATTAATTAGGAACGTGCCTGAAATTATAGAGTATAATTTAAGATTACTAGGCAATTTTCCCAAGGTGGCTAATCAGGATGAATTGTTTATACCTGTGATGACTATTCCATTGCTCTTTGCTTGAGCCTGGTTCAACACATTCAACCTGATCCCTGAGTTTCCAACCCCTACATTGAAGCAATAAAATTCTTAGAATTTCCATTCTTATTGAAAGCTTCACGAGCAACTTAAAATTTACAATGCTGAAAATGTAAAGTACAAGGCTAGGTCTGTCTAAAGGTTAGGTTTAGACGACCCGGTTTCATATGGGTCTGGTTAATGATGGGTGTGGGGGCTGTGTTGGGCTTGATTCTCTTCACCCCATGGTAGATAAGTCTAGCTGCCCCGCCAAAAATCAGTACATCACCTGACTTCAGGAGGATCTTGGTAGCAAGGTCCATCCTTCTTTGGTCACCAAATAGGAAATCCACGTCGTCTCCAAGTGATATGGACACCACTGGAACTCCTCTGGTAATGGACTTTGGCGATTCGTCCTTGTCTTGGTGCATCCCTAGCTTACCCTCTTTTCCATAGAAGTTGATGATGCACACGTCTGAGGTTAGGTCTAGGACGGGCTCATCCTCCAATTCTTGTGCTGCCTTAACTGCAGCTCCAATGATGGTTTGCAATTCTCCCGGGATTGGTGGCACCTCCACCTCTTCATAGCTCTTTGTGGTGTGGTTCCACTTCTTACCTAGGCACATGATCTTCACCTTCATGGTCGACCCGTTCATGAAGGTAGGGGTGTAAAAGTTTCCTCCTTTCACACCAAACTCTCTGATCTTGAGGATTAATGCATATTGAACTGCTGGGGTCAGGTACTCTCGTAGTAAAATCATCCCGGGTCTCAATACCTCACACTTCTCTGGTGGGTGTGGTTGGCTTCAAAGAGGATGGTGGGTGTGGAAATAGGCAATATAGGAGAGCAAATATCGAAAGCTGAATAAAACAATGATTATTATTAAGCAGTTTAAGATAAGGTTCACAACTGGCAATGAAAGGTTCGAAACAAAATAAAGGGTTTATAGTTTATCCCTTTTACATTGAAAAAGAAAGCTAGCTAGTGGAATGTAAAGAAAGTAAAAAATCTAAGCTTCTTCGCTAAGGAAGTAGTCCTCACCAGGTGAACTCGGGTCATCACTTGCTGCCTCGACACGGTCCACTAGGTTAAGAATCGGTGCCTTGCCCGGCCTTTGAGGGTAGTTCTGTCCCGGCCTCTGTGAGTTGTTCTGGGCAGGGCGGTTGGTAGATGGTCCAGCACCTCCTGTGCCACCTCTACCTCCTCCACCATTAGTCTTAGGAGCTGGGGCTCTAGTCACTGATCTGGTACGTGGCTTGTAGTCCCTGGAATCCGGGTTCGAGAAGCACTCAAAGGATCTGTGCCCCTTCCTGCCACAGTAGTGACACGTCACCAAGGTTCCGTCAACACTCCTTGCCTGGGTGGACCCGCTCGCACTTCCTGCAGAAGTACCTTCTTACAGATTGGTTTCCTGTTTCAGTTCAAGGTTAGTAACGGGATAGCAAAATGTAACCACATTAGAGATTCTAAGTTATCTCACCTCTAAGTGGCTGGGAGCGGAGGGGCTTAGCATCAGCATGTTAAGAGACAATGGCTTTCTCGTTCCCTCCCTTGAAAAATTTTCCTTTCTTTTCATGATTCTGGGAAGAATTTCTTCCATTCCCTCTTACACCATCTCCCTTCCTCTTGCCTAGCACCGAGTCTTGGTAGGCAATGGTGGTCTCACAGTCATTCGCATCATCAGCTAGTTCCTGTCATGACAATGTGTGTTAGTGGGGAAATCTTTGCGTACCAGAAATTCTAAATCATGTTCCATACCTGTAAGGTCATCCCTCTGGTGGAACCGATCATAGTCATGATCCTGAAGTTCAAGTCGGTATGGAATTTGTCCACCAGATACCTTGGAGCGTAAGCTCCCTCTCCAATAACAGCAAGTAACTCCATAAATTTATTATAATATTCGGCAACAGAGGAAGTCCATTGCTTCAGCTGCTCGAACTCACTCCTCATCCTCTTCTATAGGTAGGATGAATAGAACTTGGCTCTCAGGGCCACCAGTAAGGCTGGGAAGTCGACGTCCGCCTGGGTAGTCAGCTCAGCTATGGCGGTCTGCCACCATCGATGCACGGGTCCTTAGAGGAAGTAGGCCGCTATGTCTACCTGGCAATTCGTTGGAACGTGTAGAGAGGTGAACGCTTTCTACATCTCGTCGATGTACTTCTCCAAGGCCTTCGATTCTGGCTGGCCTTCGTAGACTGGGGGATGAAGGTCGTTGACTGCCTTCAGCTAGTTGAACTCTCAGGGACCATTAGGTGGTGGCGGTGGTGGTTGTGGGATCTGAGCCTGCTACTGAGCTAATGCAGCCGTCACAATCTGCGCTATGACCTCTGGGGTGACAATGTCGGGTCCATAGCCTCCCGAGGGACCAGCTCCTCTTCCTCCACTTCGAGACATTTAGCTGGTATTGTTGGTTTTGTTACTCAAAAGGTGTATTGTTAAGTCTAGATATCTATGTAGTAAAGTATGTAATATTTATAACGTCCTAGGGACGGTGTGTAGATATGAGTATAGTAATGTAAAACTGTAACACCCCTACCGGTAATCACAACATCAACTCCTAACCCGTCTCCATTATCAATACCCAAGCAGCGGAAATTCTACTACAACCGGGGGTGAAACAATGCCGTTAGTCACCCACGTGACTAACAAGGCCAATTCCCAACAACGGCACAATACAATATCGGTATGATGGGTCTTTACCGAGTACACTATACAAAATGTTATATTCCATTTCCTTAACAATTCTCAAACTAAATACAACCTTCAATTCCAATAAATACAATACCAAGTATCTACAATTCCCAAGTTTATCAATGACCTTTCGGTCTTACAAATCCACAATACAACAATTACAATTCTTATGCGACTACCCATAGCAATAACAACCCCTACCTACTCTCTAACGGTTGACGGCTTCGTTGTACCTGGAAAAATAAAAACATCGCCCCAAGGGGCTCAGCAAAATTGCTGCATATGTCTTCCGCATACCCCGCGTACTAGCGAGGGTACGCCAACTATTTGGTCGAGAGCATGTGATTCATTTTATTTCAATCAACATGCATACAATATACATTATATATGTACATTCACAATCAAGGTTCAACGTTGAATACAAACCCTAACACACACATCAAGAGGTTAGTTTGGTTTGTTGTATACTTAGGCTTTTGGGTTATACCTCACTATGCCTCAATTCTTTCTACCTTGTCACCCACTCACTAGGGTTACACTTTCTCAAATTCTCTTGCTCTCAATCTCAACTCAATACTCAATTTTCTCAATACTCAAGACTCACATGCCCAATTCTCAATACTCAATACTCAAGTTCTCAATCCATACTCAATACTCAAGGGTATACGTTAAGTCATTCTCATGACCTCCGGGCAGGGTCATACACAAGACCCACCACCGGGATTTCAAATACAAAAGGGGCTAAGCATATAGCTCCTCAAGTCCATCAATGTCCAGTTCTCTACTGGACTACTCAAATTCCCAAAACTCCTCTCTCGGAGTCATTTCGCAATCTCAAGGATTAGCCTATAAGTATCTCTCTCGATAACATCTATTGGCTTAGGGAAATTCCTCAATGTCTAGTATTCTAAGATTTAAGGTTTTACCCAACTTATCGAATACTCTCATGTTCGGGACATTGTTCGTTTTAGTCGGTTCCTCTCACTGGGGTCGACTATGTCTCTAAGGGGTTTGATGATCCCTTACCATGCTTTACTTTACTCAAGGTTCAAGTTTGAACACTCATCAATCCTCTAAATAGAGGTTACTTAATACTTCCACCATTATTAGTTTTGTGGATTAAGTCATTTCGGTTCTCTGCCGTTATCGGGAGTTACTAGTTCCCGTACAATTCTCTCACGTTCTAATGAGTTCGTAGTTTGTGTTGTCGTTTCCTGGTTCGATAGATTTTATGGGTTTCCACGTTTTTGTTAATTCACAACTGGACTCTTTCTACGAGTCACTACTCAAACAAGACTCAACTATGAGTCGCACTACCATACACAATCACATTCAAGCAATTCATTCACAATTCACATTTCATGAATTATACAAACTTTAGTTAAATAGGCAATCCAACAAACAACAATACAATATACGCACCAATAAGTGCAAACAATCCGATTCGTGCATTTATCTTGTTAGGTGAACACACAATCAAACAAGCACACAAATCGGGGTAACCAAGTTAGGATACAGAGCATGAGGAAATCATACCTTTCACCGGGGTTAACTTTACCTGGTGTTCTCATGTTCCTCGGCACACACTCGTTCCTCGAGTCTTACTGAAATACCCCAAACCTAGTTATGTTGTTTAAACACCTAAATATGGTGTATTAAGACTAAAAAGAGTCTTAGAAACATTAGTAAACAAATTTAAACAAAAGAAAACACAAAATGTGCTTTAAAGTCAATAAGAGCCAAAAAGGTGCTCTAAGCTTGGGATAAACTTGGTTAAGACCTAATGAACTTACCAAGACCTCATTTATATACTAATGGACTTATTAAACCAATTACCAAAGAAAACCAAGCTTGAAAACAAGTTAAAACACAAAATGTGCTTTAAGAAGTCTTAAAGCACATTATTGAAAAATTGTCTTGTAAATGAGTTTTGAGTGGCTAAATGTCCATCATTACTCTTAAATATATATGTGTACTATATAATATCACATTTGGATGTCTATATCAATGGGAAATCAAAAATTTCACTTCTATGTGCCTTGTTTTATGAATAGTGATTTTTATAAGCTAGTTTGTAACATATGTTGTGTTAAGTAATTAAATTGACAAACAAAGACTAAAATACCCTCATTATATTATAGGGGCCGGTTTTCTAAGTGTGGTGACTCACCACTCTCTAGTTGATATAATAAGTAAGTAAAGAAAACTAATTAAACTACTTTTTACTTTATTACTACAAATATCTTCTTAAAGCAAATTCTATCTTCATTCTCATTTCTCTCCTTCATTTCCCACGTTCCAAACACCATCTTCACCTTCTTACCTTTTCATTCTCTCACGGTTTGCAATAGTACCACCACCATCTCCATCTTTGACCACTTGTAAAATCTAGCTCACTTGTCCAAATCAAAAACAAACACACCAATCTCTTCCTCTCATCAAGCTCTTCATTCCTATCTTCTCAAAACTTCAAGAGCCCCATTTCGGTGCCAAGGAGTTCCACCATTGAAGGAGCTTGAGCTTGTATTTTGACATATTATTACTCTCCTTTGCTTCTAGGTAAGGAATCTCAAAGAAAAATCATGTTTCCTCCATGTTTTGTTGTTGACCGAAAATACACATTGATGTAGCTCTTTGTGTGACTTTGTTTCTAGCTTCATTCCAACCTTTCATGGACTAGGTGGAGTCCTCTCTGCTATATATTCAAACTCTCTTCAAAGATCAAGGTAAAACACACTACATTAATGTTTGAAACAATGTAAATTAGGGTTTACAATGATATGAAGCTTATAGCTTGAATACTCATTATAATGTTTGTATATTGTTTAGAACTTGACAAGGAATCAAATACCTTACCGGTTTTTATAAGGAAACAAGAAAGGAGTTGTTTGGAAAGAGGTAATCTACTAACCTAATGTTGTTTAATTGCCTTAGGAGAAATGAGCTTATAATGCTTGTTAAAACTACCTAAAGAGCAAATGGTGAATGACTTAGTAAAGTGTTCTCAAGAGCTTAGTAGAAGGCATATGTGTTGTTGAGTGTATTTGCAGGTCAAAGGCAAATATATTGTGGAAATTCAGTGTTTATGATTTATGCATCTTAAGGGCCTAAGTGCCATGCAATCTAAATTATGCACTATATTGTGATGTGGTGCTATATGAGTGAAGTTTGTGTATAAGAAAGTGCTTGATGGATTTTTAGTGTTCTTGGTTATTTGTTGGTGAAAACAATGTGCTTTGGTGTAACAAAATGCTAGGAGAACCTATGTCGAAATTTAGGAAATGTATAAGGAGTTCAATATGTTTTAAAGGAATTTTGATGAACTAGGAAGTGTTCTAGAGTGTAACAAGGACTTAGGCATGATCTTGAGGTTTTAGTATGTACCAAAGTCATTTTGGACTTAGGTAAAGACTTAGGCAAACTTTGGTAAAATAAGGAGAAAGGGGAAACTTGGAAAAGAATTTCAAGAATGACATAAGGAGTTAGTTGTGAGAAATAATGCTTAAAAGATGATGTTAAGATGAGGAGAAAGCATTTTGGGAAAGTAGCTATCATAGGGAGAAACACCATTTAGAAACCTAGTGTAAAATGTTATAAGTGTTAAGGAATTTTACAAGGAAATAAGTAAAGGCTTAAGGAATTAGAAAATGAGTTTCATGGATGTTGTATGTGGATATAAGGGTACCAAATGTTGTTAGGGAACATTTAGAGGCTTTAGGAGAAGTTTGGTGAAGATTTGACAAGTTTGGGTAAGTTTAGAGGACGTCCGACCCAGGGGTCCGACCCAAGTTTGGGTCGGACAGCCTCTGTTAGACGTCTGGAAATTGTTCTGGAATGGTCCGACCCAGAAGGGTGGGTCGGACATGGGTCGGACGGTCATGTTTCAAAGGAGGGAAAATGTTCTGGAATGGTCCGACCCAGTCGAGTGAGTCGGACGTGGGTCGGACGGGCATGTTTGTAAGGCGGTAAAATGTTCTGTAATGGTCCGACCCAGAAGGGTGGGTCGGACATGGGTCGGACATGCATGTTCTGAGGTCGATGAAATTCTCTGTAATGGTCCGACCCAGTCGAGTGAGTCGGACGGTGGGTCGGACATACCAAAACTTTAAAAAAAAAACAGAAAAGAATGTGACTTATGTAGTTAACCCTAGGGTGTGCAATGAAGGTAACCTAGGGTAATATAGACACTAAAACATGTCATACAATTATGTTAAATACTTAGTAAGTTTGAAGTTAAATAAATAATTAACCGACGTTATTAACTATGTATAGGAGTGACCTACGGAGGAAACCAGTCGAGGCAAGGACCGAGGTATGGTTTTCTTGCAGTCTGTTGCCTACCGGTTTACACCGGCTTGTGTGTTGTTTGTTTTTCTGTGTGTTTATGACTTTGTAAGATTAAACCATGTAAAGAGTTTACAGTTGTTAAACATTATTATGTTGTTAAGTATGACTCTCTCTTCCCTGGTGTGTGTCTCACAAGACTTGACCTATTATTGTGAACTGTTTTTTGAGTTCAATGGTGAACTACTAACAAGGGCTAACAGGGGAAGTGAGGAGTCCGGTCTGTTCCGGCCACGCGTGTGAGTATGGGAGTCGATGTCATAACCGGTTCGATTCTCTCTGTATGTTATGGTTGTGTTTCCAATTTGGTTTCCAACCTTCCCTTTAGCTTAACCAAGGCTATTTTACTGACTCACGTCGGGCCACAGGGGCATACTATGTGATATTTCGGTGGGCTTGGATCACTATATCTGAGGCACCTTGTGTTAAGTTAACCGTTCAATCTAACAGGACGGTAACGAGTTATGTAACGAGCTTAGCATGAGCATGGCAACATTCTCTAGGCTCTCAATGGGGACTAACTGTGTTGGTTCTCTTCCTAAAGGAATTGTATGTGTGTGATGTGTGTTATGATGTGTACAATACCCATATTATATATATGTATAAGTTTGTGTTTTAAAATAAATACCATGTCATCATGACAAATAGTTTGCGCGCATCCCGGTAGCCGATGGGCTGCGCGTTAACCATACCAGCCAAGGGTTGCTGACCCCCTCGGGGGATCCATATTTCTTTTACTGCAGGATGAGGATCGAAGAAGCGGAGTGGCTCTAGATCCTAGGTTGTAGTTACTTTGAGTACTTTTGGATGTTGACCCGGGATGCGCCTGTGCTCCCGTGGCGTGTTATATATTTGGTTATGACGGTTTACAGTGACGGTATACAGTGAAGGATTTATGTAAACACTCGGTATTTTGTTGATGTATATATGCGGTTGTTAGTTCTATGCTCGGGAGTCTGATCATCAGACCGGTACACTTGTATTTATTCATCCTTGTTAACCACGTGGGTGGTTGACGGCGTTGTAGCACCATTCGTTTAGTTACCGTTTAGTGGTTTATATTCCGCTGCGATTTCAAGTAGTGTTATGTGCGTAGTAGGGGTGTTACAAAAAGTGGTATCAGAGCGAAGTATCGCTCTGATGACTAGAATACCGAGCTTAGGGATATACCGAGTTAGGAAACCTAACTACAGTTACCTAAGTGAACAATTATGGAAAGGTTAACCACTAACTAAGTGTGGAAATACCTTATTATCGGGAAGCGTTACAACCGTTGGACCGATAAATGTGCAAGCATATTACTAATGAATATTCATGTGAATTCAGATGGCAGGTAGACCGCGAGGTAGAGGCCGCGGAAGTGGTACTGGTAATGTGGGTGACCAGGGCGAGAACCCTACGGCACAGGTTATGGCTGAGGCAGTAGCAGTCGCCGTAGCCCAAATGGTACCCCAGCTTGTCGCAGCTATTCAGCAGGGGCAGACGCCCGAAGTTCAACTACCACCACCGTCACCGCCACGAGAGACCAACTGGGTCAAGGCGTTGGCTGATTTGAGGCCACCCTCATTCAGTGGGGAGACCGATCCCCGTAAGCTCGAGGCGTACATCTCCGAAATGGAGACCGCCTTCGAAACCCTAGCAGTACCTGAGCAGGTCAAGGTACGACTTGCTGCCTATTACTTGAAGGGCTCGGCACAGAGCTGGTGGAAGCTAGTGCGAGAGGGCAGAGTTGCTGACCCGACCTTTCTATGGAGGGAGTACACGGCCCTGCTGCGAGCCAAGTACTACCCAATACATGTGCAAGAGGCCAAGCGCCTGGAGTTGGACAGTTTGAGGCAAGGGGATAAGATGACGGTAGATGAGTGCTACCGGATTTGGGTTACTCAGACCGGATCCTTGTGAACCGTTTCTACAACAGACTGAACTATCGCCTACGCTACGGCATGGGGCCTACTGGATATACCACTTTGCAGGTAAAGGAACTACAGTGAAATATGAATAAGTGTGTACGATGTGTTAATATGTTGTGAATTTATTTGGCGGGGCATAACTGACACCCTAAATATAGGAGTGCTATCATGCCGCTGCAATTGTGGAGATCACCGTCCGTCTGAGGGACGAGGAGAGTGTGCTCAAGCGCAAGGCTCAGAACGAGGGCCAAGGCACGCAAGGGCAGTGGGGAGGGAAGAAAAAGAAATCATACCCCCAGTCCCAGAAAGGACAGCAACAGGGTGGCAAGGGCCAGACCCAGATCACCACTGCTGAGGAGCCTCTGCAGCTCACCTATGCGTATGCGGCCAAGCCCCTACGTTCTTACCCACCTAAGGGTAATTGTCTAATCCTGTGTGATAAGTTAGAGTATATGTTGATAAGTTGTGGAACAAGTATTGATTGTGTATTGTGATAGCAGCCAGCATGGGCTCTGGACCGGAGCGCCACTATTACTGCAAGTGGTGCAACGGCGACCACCCCGGCAAGGACTGCAAGGGTAACGATGTTCAGTGCCGATACTGTAAGAAGATGGGTCACCGCGATCACGAATGCTGGCAAAACCCAAACAGTAGGAACTACAGGCCCAAGGGGCAATGGAAGGGTAAGGCCACTGCGACCACCGATGGCCAGAAGACGGCGAACCAGCCACCCCCAGATCAGAGGTACACAGAGTCCCAGAAGGGGAAGGGGTCGGGGCCCAACAAGGCCACCCTGAATGTGGTGGACCGGTCTGAGGCGCCAGGGCCCTCTTCTAGACCAGGTACCGCCTAAACTATTGAATGTAATAAGTGTCTGCATACCGCATTTCATGCATGTGTGTGAGTGAGTTTAAGTAAACAACCATGTGAGTAAATAAATAAAGTATAGCGTGAGATTTACCTAATTAGAGTACTCTAAACTTAAAGGAACCTTCAATATATGTTATCCAATCCCACCCACACCAAACCCTGAAGAAACCACCATCAACATCACCGACTTTCCATTGGAGCAATGTCAGGTTATCCAGCCAGGTATGATACTCTTAAATGGATACCTGACACCGGAAGCACAAATCCATATCATCAGACGATGCGACGAACTTGGAGCAAAACCAGGAGGGTTCTACACACCCGAATACCCGAACGGATCAAGGATGCAATTAAAGATGATGTGCATGGGTAAGGACTAGAACCCTTACACCAAGACATATCAAGAAATGCGAGCCGAAGACGGAGCAACAGTACCAAGTATACCAGAGGAGTTCCATGCGGTCGTTAACCACGCCGTGAGAATTGCTCAACAAGTTGAAACGGATTCAATTCCAAGTGTGAAAGCAGATCTATGTATTGTGAACTTCTACTAGAAAGGTGGACGGTTAGGTATACACCAAGACAAGGACGAGTCACCCGAGTCTCTAAGTAAGGGAGTACCCGTGGTGTCTTGGTCCATTGGTGATACCGCAGTGTTTGTGTATGGCGAGCAGAAGTGTGCTGACCTCGCAAAGAAGCTATTGTTGAAATCGGGAGATGTATTAATCATGGGTGGGCAATCAAGGATGCTATACCATGGCATCAGAAAGATCAAACTGAATACCGCACCGTCGGCAGTGATCAATGCCACACACATGAAACCCGGACGTTTGAATTTGACCTTCAGACAGTTTTAAGCCTTGTATAATTATGTGATGTGATAAACCAGTGTGTATTAAGGATGTTGTAAGTGTAAATCATGGCGACAGTATAAGCCAATGAATGTTGTAAAAAGAGTGTGTTAATGAATAAAGTGGAGTTGTTTGAAGCATATAAACCATGTTGTTACCCAGTACTTATTAGTTTGCCAATGAATTAGGCTGTGCACTCGGAACGGGAGGTATACTGAGTGTCTGCAATGAGGCAGAAGCCGGCAAGAGCGGCACAATCCTCACCGGTACCTTTCCAGTGAATGGCGTGGATGCATCGATCTTGTTCGACTCCGGAGCCTCACACACATTCATTTCGCTATCATTTGCGAAGAGGCTGGGGTTAAATGGCGATGAGATGCCAGACTTCATGGTCACTCTCCCGTCGAAAGAGCGGATCAGGTACCGCTACTACCGAGATGCTGTTGTTCGAATCATGGATGAGGAGTTTCCGATCGACTTGATAGAGTTCGACGGACTAGGTTTTGATGTGATTGTCGGGATGAACTGGTTGGAGCGGTACAAGGGTAGAATCCTATGTGCCGAGCATCGACTGCTTCTTCGGAGTCCATCTGGGGTTACTATATCATACCGCCAGAGGCCCAGGGAGCCTTCGACACAGATCATCACCGCCATGGCCATGTATCGTGAGTTGCGACGAGGAAATGATGTATACCTCTGCTATGTCCAGGACATAGAGAGAGACCCTGAGTTTAGCCCAGATGTGCCGGTAGTGTCGGAGTTTCCTGATGTATTTCCTAAGGAACTGCCGGGCATGCCGCCGCCAGCACGAGGTTGAGTTTGAGATTTGATTTAGTTCCGGGCACCGGACCCATTGCGAAAGCACCTTACCGTATGGCTCCAGCAGAGATGACAGAGCTCAAGGAGCAGCTGAGAGACCTACTCGACAAGGGCTTTATCCGCCCTAGTGTTTCACCATGGGGAGCGCCGGTCCTCTTCGTGAAGAAGAAGGACGGTAGCCTCCGCCTGTGTATTGATTATCGGGAGCTGAATGCTGTTACGGTGAAAAACCGTTACCCTTTACCACGCATCGACGATCTATTTGATCAGCTGAGGGGAGCATCAGTATTCTCCAAGATAGACCTACGCTCCGGATACCATCAGATTGCCATCCGTGACAGTGATGTCGAAAAGACAGCTTTCAGAACTAGGTATGGGCATTATGAGTTCACAGTTATGCCGTTTGGCTTGTCAAATGCACCAGCAAAGTTCATGGACTTAATGAACCGTTTGTTCCAAGATCAGTTGGACAAATCAGTGGTAGTCTTCATCGATGACATACTTGTGTATTCGAAATCGAGAGGTGAGCATGAAAGCCACCTGAGAGATGTATTGCAAACATTGAGAAAGAATCAGCTGTATGCTAAATTTTCTAAGTGTGAAAATTTGGTTGAACCAAGTATCATTTCTTGGACATGTGATTTCTGAGGCCGGGATCGCTGTTGATCCGACAAAGATAGATGCAGTGCGCACCTGGCCTAGGCCGAAGACAGTTACCGATATCAGGAGCTTCCTCGGTCTGGCAGGTTATTATAGGAGGTTTGTGAAGAACTTCTCCAGTGTCTCGAAGCCGATGACTTCCTTGATGAAAAAGGATGTACCATTCGAGTGGACAGTCGACTGTGAGAGTTCTTTCACGAGTCTCAAGGATGCTCTGAAATCTGCACCGGTTCTGACATTACCAGACGGTCCAGATGGTTTTGAGGTCTATTGCGACGCATCAGGCAGGGGTATGGGTTGTGTGTTGATGCACACGGGAAGGTCGTGGCTTACGCCTCCCGACAGCTGAAGAAGCATGAGGAGAACTACCCTACCCACGATTTAGAATTGGGGGGCCATTGTCTTCGCACTGAAGATATGGCGACATCACTTGTATGGGGTAAGTGTGACGATTTATTCTGACCACAAGAGTTTAAAGTACTTGTTCACTCAGAAGGAGTTGAACATGAGGCAAAGAAGGTGGGTGAATTTCTGAATGACTATGACATCAATTTACAGTACAAAGGAAGGTAAGGCAAACGTGGTAGCTGACGCATTGAGTCGCCGAGCACACTCTCTCCATTCGCTAGTCTCTCATACTGGCTTGGTGAAGAGGTGCGGAGTGCTCAGATGACGGATCAGTACATGATGGAGATTAGGCAGAAGCTTTTGATGGCACATTCGAGGGTCAGAAGTACGACTTCAGACTCCACGATGATGACCTGATTAGGCTTAATGGCCGACTGTGTATACCCAGGAGTACGCTGAGTTGAAGGAGCGCATATTGAGTGAATCCCATTGTTCTACTACTTCGATTCACCCCGGAGCTTCAAAGATGTATAAAGGTATGAAAAGATATTTTTGGTGGACTGGAATGAAAAAGGATGTGAATGACTATGTGTTGAGGTGTCTCACTTGTCAGAGGTCAAGTTTGAGCACCGACCTGGTGGTATGGTGCAGCCAATGCCAGTGCCGGAGTGGAAGTTCCATGACATATCTATGGACTCGTGTAGGGCTTCCGCCTACGAGGGGAGGTCTGAATATGATTTGGGTTGTTGTTGACCGACTGACCAAGGTGGCCCGATTCATTCCGATGAAGGACACCTGGAAAGTGGCAAGATTGGCAGAACTCTTTGATAAGGAAATTGTAAGACATCATGGTGTACCAAAGACGATTGTATCTGACAGATACCAGATTCCTACCCTATTGAAGTCTACACAGAGGCATTTGGGTACTGAACTAAATTGAGACAGCGTTTCACCCACAGACCGATGGTCAGAGTGAGCGCACCATTCAGACACTTGAGGATATGCTACGTGCATGTGCACTTGACTTTCAGACCAGCTGGATTGATAAGTTACATCTGATCGAGTTTAGTTACAATAACAGTTACCATGCTTCGATCAAGATGTCTCCCTTCCAGGCATTGTACGGTAGACCATGCCGCACGCCATTATGCTTGGATGAGTCGAGTGAGACGGTCATTATAGGACCAGAGTATCTTGAGCAAGTTCAGGCAGAAGTTCGCCAGATCCGGGCTAATATGAAAGCAGCTCAGGATAGACAAAAGTCGTACGCAGATGTGCGCCGACGCGACCTGGAGTTCGCCGTGGGCGATCAGGTATTTTTGAGAGTATCCCCCATGAAGGGAGTATTTCGTTTTGGCCAGAAAGGCAAGTTGAGCCCAAAATATGTGGGGCCTTATGTTGTGACGGAGCGGATCGGCCCGGTAGCTTATAGACTTGATTTACCCGCCGAGCTGGGCAAGGTACATGATGTGTTTCATGTGTCCCAGTTGAAGAAGTATATGTCTCATCCGTCTCATGTGCTTCAGCCTGAAAGGCTAACTTTAGAGCCGACCATGCGATCAGTGGAGACTCCGGTACGGATTCTGGACACTAAGACTCGAGACACTCGCCATAAGTCTGTGAGACTGGTGAAGGTTCTCTGGTCTAACCAGGACGTTGAGGAGGCCACTTGGGAGCTGGAAGATAAGATGAAGGCGAAGTACCCGTCATTGTTTACTTCTTAGTGTTTGTATGTATAGGGTACGGGGCGTACCCCTATTTAAGGGGGGTAGAGCCGTTTTGGTTATGTGTATGACATGTATTTGAATACATTGTCTGTGTTGTGTTGTTATGTTGTTAATGTTACAGACCGCTAAGTCTGAATGATGTTGTGATGTTTTGTTGTTTGGACCATGTGTCCGATGTGATGTAAAGATGTTGTTAATGTGATATGGAAGTGTTGTTGATATGTGTTCCCATGTTCTAATATTTAGGATATGTGGAAGTATGAACTTTGGGGACAAAGTTCTTTTAAGGGGGGTAGATTGAAATACCCCAAACCTAGTTATGTTGTTTAAACACCTAAATATGGTGTATTAAGACTAAAAAGAGTCTTAGAAACATTAGTAAACAAATTTAAACAAAAGAAAACACAAAATGTGCTTTAAAGTCAATAAGAGCCAAAAAGGTGCTCTAAGCTTGGGATAAACTTGGTTAAGACCTAATGAACTTACCAAGACCTCATTTATATACTAATGGACTTATTAAATCAATTACCAAAGAAAACCAAGCTTGAAAACAAGTTAAAACACAAAATGTGCTTTAAGAAGTCTTAAAGCACATTTTGAAAAATTGTCTTGTAAATGAGTTTTGAGTGGCTAAATGTCCATCATTACTCTTAAATATATATGTGTACTATATAATATCACATTTGGATGTCTATATCAATGGGAAATCAAAAATTTCACTTCTATGTGCCTTGTTTTATGAATAGTGATTTTTATAAGCTAGTTTGTAACATATGTTGTGTTAAGTAATTAAATTGACAAACAAAGACTAAAATACCCTCATTATATATAGGGGGCCGGTTTTCTAAGTGTGGTGACTCACCACTCTCTAGTTGATATAATAGTAAGTAAAAAAACTAATTAAACTACTTTTTACTTTATTACTACAAATATCTTTAAAAGCAAATTCTATCTTCATTCTCATTTCTCTCCTTCATTTAACGGTTCCAAACACCATCTTCAACCTCTCTTCTTCATTCTCTCACGGTTTGCAATAGTACACACCACCATCTCCATCTTTGACCACTTGTAAAATCTAGCTCACTTGTCCAAATCAAAAACAAACACCACCAATCTCTTCCTCTCATCAAGCTCTTCATTCCTATCTTCTCAAAACTTCAAGAGCCCCATTTCGGTGCCAAGGAGTTCCACCATTGAAGGAGCTTGAGCTTGTATTTTGACATATTATTACTCTCTTTGCTTCTAGGTAAGGAATCTCAAAGAAAAATCATGTTTCCTCCATGTTTTGTTGTTGACCGAAAATACACATTGATGTAGCTCTTTGTGTGACTTTGTTCTAGCTTCATTCCAACCTTTCATGGACTAGGTGGAGTCCTCTCTTGCTATATATTCAAACTCTCTTCAAAGATCAAGGTAAAACAAAATATTAATGTTTTGAAACAATGTAAAATTAGGGTTTACAATGAGATGAAGCTTATAGCTTGAATACTCATTATAATGTTTGATATTGTTTAGAACTTGACAAGGAATCAAATACCTTACCGGTTTTTATAAGGAAAACAAGAAAGGAGTTGTTTGGAAAAGAGGTAATCTACTAACCTAATGTTGTTTAATGCCTTAGGAGAAATGAGCTTATAATGCTTGTTAAAACTACCTAAAGAGCAAATGGTGAATGACTCTTAGTAAAGTGTTCTCAAGAGCTTAGTAGAAGGCATATGTGTTGTTGAGTGTATTTGCAGGTCAAAGGCAAATATATTGTGGAAATTCAGTGTTTATGATTTGCATCTTAAGGGCCTAAGTGCCATGCAATCTAAATTATGCACTATATTGTGATGTGGTGCTATATGAGTGAAGTTTGTGTATAAGAAAGTGCTTGATGGATTTTTAGTGTTCTTGGTTATTTGTTGGTGAAAACAATGTGCTTTGGTGTAACAAAATGCTAGGAGAACCTATGTCGAAATTTAGGAAATGTATAAGGAGTTCAATATGTTTTAAAGGAATTTTGATGAACTAGGAAGTGTTCTAGAGTGTAACAAGGACTTAGGCATGATCTTGAGGTTTTAGTATGTACCAAAGTCATTTTGGACTTAGGTAAAGACTTAGGCAAACTTTGGTAAAATAAGGAGAAAGGGGAAACTTGGAAAAGAATTTCAAGAATGACATAAGGAGTTAGTTGTGAGAAATAATGCTTAAAAGATGATGTTAAGATGAGGAGAAAGCATTTTGGGAAAGTAGCTATCATAGGGAAAACACCATTTAGAAACCTAGTGTAAAATGTTATAAGTGTTAAGGAATTTTACAAGGAAATAAGTAAAGGCTTAAGGAATTAGAAAATGAGTTTCATGGATGTTGTATGTGGATATAAGGGTACCAAATGTTGTTAGGGAACATTTAGAGGCTTTAGGAGAAGTTTGGTGAAGATTTGACAAGTTTGGGTAAGTTTAGAGGACGTCCGACCCAGGGGTCCGACCCAAGTTTGGGTCGGACAGCCTCTGTTAGACGTCTGGAAATTGTTCTGGAATGGTCCGACCCAGAAGGGTGGGTCGGACATGGGTCGGACGGTCATGTTTCAAAGGAGGGAAAATGTTCTGGAATGGTCCGACCCAGTCGAGTGAGTCGGACGTGGGTCGGACGGGCATGTTTGTAAGGCGGTAAAATGTTCTGTAATGGTCCGACCCAGAAGGGTGGGTCGGACATGGGTCGGACATGCATGTTCTGAGGTCGATGAAATTCTCTGTAATGGTCCGACCCAGTCGAGTGAGTCGGACGGTGGGTCGGACATACCAAAACTTAAAAAAAAACAGAAAAGAATGTGACTTATGTAGTTAACCCTAGGGTGTGCAATGAAGGTAACCTAGGGTAATATAGACACTAAAACATGTCATACAATTATGTTAAATACTTAGTAAGTTTGAAGTTAAATAAATAATTAACCGACGTTATTAACTATGTATAGAAGTGACCTACGGAGGAAACCAGTCGAGGCAAGGACCGAGGTATGGTTTTCTTGCAGTCTGTTGCCTACCGGTTTACACCGGCTTGTGTGTTGTTTGTTTTTCTGTGTGTTTATGACTTTGTAAGATTAAACCATGTAAAGAGTTTACAGTTGTTAAACATTATTATGTTGTTAAGTATGACTCTCTCTTCCCTGGTGTGTGTCTCACAAGACTTGACCTATTATTGTGAACTGTTTTTTGAGTTCAATGGTGAACTACTAACAAGGGCTAACAGGGGAAGTGAGGAGTCCGGTCTGTTCCGGCCACGCGTGTGAGTATGGGAGTCGATGTCATAACCGGTTCGATTCTCTCTGTATGTTATGGTTGTGTTTCCAATTTGGTTTCCAACCTTCCCTTTAGCTTAACCAAGGCTATTTTACTGACTCACATCGGGCCACAGGGGCATACTATGTGATATTTCGGTGGGCTTGGATCACTATATCTGAGGCACCTTGTGTTAAGTTAACCGTTCAATCTAACAGGACGGTAACGAGTTATGTAACGAGCTTAGCATGAGCATGGCAACATTCTCTAGGCTCTCAATGGGGACTAACTGTGTTGGTTCTCTTCCTAAAGGAATTGTATGTGTGTGATGTGTGTTATGATGTGTACAATACCCATATTATGTTATATATGTATAAGTTGTGTGTTTTAAAATAAATACCATGTCATCATGACAAATAGTTTGCGCGCATCCCGGTAGCCGATGGGCTGCGCGTTAACCATACCAGCCAAGGGTTGCTGACCCCCTCGGGGGATCCATATTTCTTTTACTGCAGGATGAGGATCGAAGAAGCGGAGTGGCTCTAGATCCTAGGTTGTAGTTACTTTGAGTACTTTTGGATGTTGACCCGGGATGCGCCTGTGCTCCCGTGGCGTGTTATATATTTGGTTATGACGGTTTACAGTGACGGTATACAGTGAAGGATTTATGTAAACACTCGGTATTTTGTTGATGTATATATGCGGTTGTTAGTTCTATGCTCGGGAGTCTGATCATCAGACCGGTACACTTGTATTTATTCATCCTTGTTAACCACGTGGGTGGTTGACGGCGTTGTAGCACCATTCGTTTAGTTACCGTTTAGTGGTTTATATTCCGCTGCGATTTCAAGTAGTGTTATGTGCGTAGTAGGGGTGTTACACTTACTCTTGAACCACTAATTACATATCAAATGGTTCTATTAATATTAAAGCGTTACGGTAGGTACATAATTGCTACTCCCGTACTTACCCGGTTATCCCGTTATTTCGGTTTAACTTAGTGTACTTAACTCACAACTCTTTCAATCACTCCTAAAACTTGTTTACACTTCTTAGGACCATTAAAGGTCACCAAACAACTCCTACACATCACCTAAAACCAATACCATTCAATCCCCCATCATTAGGACTCTTTAAAACGCATTTTGGCATGTTTTTACATTGGTCCGGGTTTGTGTCCGGGGTTACAAACCCAGACCAAACCTGGAAAACGCTTTCTCGACACATTTTACTATGGTCCGGGTTTGTGTACCGGGAAACAAACCCAGACCAACCCTTGTTATGCCTTTCTGGTGTGTTTTTGCTATGGTCCGGGTTTGTGTACCGATTTGCAAACCCAGACCACCCCTGGAACTGTCAAAATTTACAGTTTTTGGATAGTTTTCAACCCCTAATTCACCTCTAACCATTCCCTAACCTTTCCACATGTTTCCTACATGTTTAAGCACTCTAAAACATGCTCTAAACCTCTTCAAATCATTGGTCAAACTCACCACTAAATTCTTGTCCATTTCTACAGATTTTCTACTCCCTCTGTTACACTTAAGCACAACAGTGCATTTGAAACTTCTTTTGTTGTTTCATAAACTTCCACCAACCTTACCAAATCATTCTTAGGCAATTGCATTTTTCTAAACCCGTCCAACTCTCATTTCCTAAGTCTTCACACTTGCTCTTTTTTAGTTTTTCCAAAGCATTTCAAAACCTATTTGCTACAGATTTTTTTTACCTCCTTCCCTCTAGTTCTCCAAATGCCATTTCAAGGCTACCACTCAACTCTAAACAACACTACAAGCACCTAGTTTCCCCAATTCACTAAGTCATCTCTAAACACTTGTTCTTCTACCAAAATTTTGCCATAACCTCCCCATAATTTTAACATCTCCCAACCCATCAACTCTCATCAATTTTCATTCCTAATCTAGCCACACCCTTACAAGGGTCCTACCAACATTCAATATCAATCCAAAATTCACCAAATCACAATATAGCTCCAAATTCAAATGCAATGGCACTTAGGCCCTTAAATCAACACAAGTTCACAATCACCCTCAAATTCAATCAACTACATTAATTCACATAGTTTGGGTTTATTATTTTAATTTAACCCATCCCAATTCCTAAAGCAATTAAAACAAAGTTTAAGGTAGATTTCTTACCTTAACTTACAAGTCTCTTTCCAATTCTCCTCCTCCTCATCTCCTTCTCCAATTCGGTTAAATGGGCAATGGAGTTGCCAAACTCCATTCCCAACATTTAAGAGGCACAAAATGAATATAATCAAACCTCTAACCCTTAGAAAAATTTTAATTCAAAGAAAGAGCTTAAACACCACAAGTTAGGGTTTACCTTTGGAGTGTTCAAGAGGGGTTTTCACCCATGAATCAAATGGAGAGTCCCACCACCATTGGAGGGTTGAAATGAAGCTCAAAATCAAGAGGAGCACAAGGTAAGAGAGAGAGCAAAAATCGGCTAAGGAAGGAAGGTGAAGAAAAATGAGTTTTTCTTGAATATTTTTACCTTAGGAGAGAGAGGAGACTACAAGCAACTCATTGATGATATTTTCTCTTCAAATGGGGAAAACCCATGGAGATGAACTTCTTCATTTTCGGATTTTGAAAAGAGAGAAGTTTAGAGGAGGATGAGGGGAGTTCAAATATGTAATTTGTTTTGCATTTGGAGCTTGGAGGAAGCTTGGGCAAGCAATGAAATGGCAAGAAGCCATGGGAGGAGAGGAAGAAATTGGCTGGAACCAGAGGGAGGGGGGAGAAATCGCAAGGAAGAAGAGAAAGAGAGGAAAGAGAAGAGGGGAAAGGAAATAAAGGAGGAGAGAGAGGGAAAAGGGGGTACTTGTACCCTTTTGCTTTTTGACATATTTAATTAGCTAACTAGTCATGTGTGAGGGGGCTGTCTACATTAATAAAACCGGCCCACTAATATATACACACTGGAGCGTTTTTCGTCTTTTACAGAAAACACTCGTTAATTTACCCGGTTTTAGCACTATTCACTAACCGGGACCATTTTCCGGAATTTTCTCGTTTCTTTAATTTTAATGGTTATTATACTCCCATTAGTGTTTATTTATAGTTATTTAATGAACTATAATTTTTTACGGGTTCATTAGACCACTTAAGATCACATTTTTGGGTTTTCTCGAAAAACGTGCGCTAAAGCTTTATTAGCATTTTTAATTCGTTTTATGGATCCGTTTTCTTTGGAAATTGTTCCCATATATTATTTAGGCATTATTAAGCCTTTAAAATTCATTCAATACCCTTTTTAAGGTTGTACTCCTCCTAGGGTCACTTAACGCTCATTTTAACGTTTTTTGTTTTTTAAGCATTTTTATTGTTTCTTTTGGATTTATTCTTTTTACCAAAATTCATTAGGCACTAATGGGCCCTCAATATCATATTAGAGTAATTTAATCACCCTAATTAAGTTCGGGGTATTTCAAAAACCAATCAAGGTGAAGTATGGGGTAAGGGTATTGTGCCTTTCTGGAATTCTCACTTCCCAATTCTACCCCAGTTCCCCAGTTTTAAGTGCACCTATAATCTAAGTATTTCACTCGGCTTGTTTTCTCGGGTTCAGAGCGTAACTACGCTCTGATACCAATTTCTGTAACGCCCCTACTAAACAAATATGCATCGGAAAATAAAATACTATGGCGTTTACAGATCATCGGGTTCCAAACACCCGGCACAAAACCTCACCAATTACAACTTATAAAATTACAAAAGCTACGGTCTGAACCTCAAGAAAACTTAACGTAAACATAATAGCAATGAAATACATTAACTCTCCACAAAACCTAATCTCATCCCAAACACTCATTCTCCTCGTGGCCACCTGTATATCAACTCGTACCTGTAAGATGAAACCAAGCAGCCCACCCCGAGAGGGGTGAGTCAGTTCCCTGGAATGGAACTGGTACGATCCTCCAAAACAAACTTATAATATAACTCTTTAATAAATAATAACTTGAATACAACCACTTAAAACCACGCAGAGGAACAAAGCACTTAAAAATCACCAAGTCAAGATAGCAAGTTGCGAAAGAGATAAATAACAGAAGGTTAAAGTTAGTCAATCAGAAGAAATCACACCATAAGTTAGTGAACATCCATTGCTTGTGTTAGATTCAGTTCCAGTTAGGAGTAGGAAGACCCAAGTAGTCACAAGGACTAGGAATGAAGGAAGAGATCCAAGAACCCATAATGCAAGAGTGGAATAAAACCCATTGGGAGAGATGGCCCCCACCACTAGTCAGTTGTCACAAGGATGAGGTAAACAGACCTCCACTGTCAGTTGTCCATATGGATGAGGTATAGCAGACCTCCGCTGCCACCGACCCGTTCTCAATCATTGGTGAAAAGTGTGTGCACCACTTAATAGAAAGAATCCATACTTAGTACCAAGATTGACATTTTCCCATACTCCCATTAGATTATTAACTACACAAGGGCAATACCAAAACACTCAGTCCTATAGAGTGTAGAGGCGTAAACCCTCAACAATTAATATCTAATAGAAAGAATCCATTCCTAATAAGGCTGATCAAACTTGACTCATGGATGAAACAATACCCATAGTCCAAAGGAAGAATTTACCAATACCAGATATTTTCCTATATTCCCAGTTACCCCACTAGATCATTAACTGCACCAGAGCAATACCAAAACACTCAGTCCTACAGAGTGCAGAAGCATAAACCCTAGGTAGTTAATATCTAGTGAAACAACTAGATAAGAGGAACCAATAACCAAGGAAGTTTCACATACAGGCTCAGTTAGTCACATTAAGCTCAGTTAGTCACCCAAACATATTCCTTTTGAAATTCATTCAAGGTCAATTAGCATTTTCCAAAACGTCTCCTTAAGTCTGTTAGCATCAGTATTTGAGTACGAGAAATCATACCTGGTATGCGAAGAAGCAGTAACTAACTTGAATGAGTGATCCACCAATAATAACCTATAATTAAGGTGTTCCAGGTATTGATTAGTTAAGGAACTACAACGATAAACAACTTTCATTTTTACTAGTTTATAGTTTCTGGTTACAATTACTCTCTCTTAAGGATTTGGGTTAGATCTCGTTAATTAAATCTTCCATTAGACCAATCTCTTCTAATTTGGAATGATTTAGGGTTTAACTCTGAGAGTGGCCCAAACTCTCTTTGAATTGTTTAAGTGGGCTTTGGAGTTCATAGACTTGGGCCCAGTAGGTTAGCCCAAGTCTGTGTTACGTTTACGTTGTTTAAATAAATTCCCTAAAAAGATTCCCGTGAGGTTTCGAACTACGCCTGTGAGTTTGTCTGTCTCGAGAGTACAGTTAATTTTACTTCAATTACTTACTCTTAACCATAGGGTTAGTTTAATTAAACTTTTAGGTTATCATTGACTAATTTTTTACAACACTGATTAAGGTCCTAAAGTTTAGTATATATATTCTTCTTATTATATTTCCCACAAGGAATGTTATTTCCTTCATCTATTTTTAATGTATTTATATATATATATATATATATATTAAGATTTATCTAGAACATTTTTAAGAAATTTTATTGTATTTAATTATATGTAATAACTTTTAGACATATCCACAACCGATATATGGTTTATAAAATAAAGTATTTTCCTTAGTTTTAATTAAGAATGTTAACTTCCATATTATATAATAAATAAAATGTTGATTAGTTTAGTTCCTTGATTTAACATAAGTTTATATTTTATTTCTCTCTTATAAGAGATATATATATATATATATATGTAAACAATTTTTTTTACTTCACTTAAAAGTTAATACCCAAAATATTTATAAACATACTGTTACTAGATGCTAATTTAGTCTTCTCATATTTTCCCAACCTAAAAAGTTTATTAATAAACTATACTTTAATTTCTGTTACATTAAAAACCATATATTATAATATATCTTAGGAAAAATTCAGAATTACAATTTTTAGACCTATTTCCTCTTGTCTAAAAATTCCCAAATTAAATATATAGTAACTATTACATTTTGGACATATTATAAAATTTTTATTTCATAAAAATATCTTTTTAAATTGTCCAAAAAAATCCATAATACTCATAACTTGCAAAAATCATAACTTACGTTTAAAAACTCAAAACCCATATTAATTTACACCAAAATAAACTAGATTTTATAAGAAATCTATGGTTAACATTTCAAGTCAAAATACATTCGGGAAAGCCATTAAATAAATTCAACAAGTTAGGGTTTAATTCTGGAATTATTATAAAACTTAAAACATTTAAAACTTCTGCGTTTTAATCTCAGCCGTCCGTCCCTATAATTCAAGATCGGACGACCACTGAAACACGAGTTCGTTAGCAAGACGAAGTGGAATGCCGAGTACTAATTCGATGATTCCTCTCAACTCACAGAACCAAATCGACTGATTTTTGTTTCATTGAATTCGAAATTCAATTACGGTTACAATGGTACCACTTTTATGAGCTATCATGTAGCACACTGGAAATTCGATTCTGGGTAACTCGGTTTAGGGTTTATGTTAGTTCCGATTTCGATTTGTCAAATTCTCTTAATACAACGCGTAATAAACGAAATTGAAACGTGGGTTTGACCCGTAATGAAATTCCGAATGACAAGAACGGAACAATTAGATCGGAAAATCACCAGAATTGCGCTAACGAGGAAATTCGAGTTCGTGTTTCCTGGAAAGTATCGACCTTTACCAGTGTTCGGGTAGCCAACTTTGAAGCTCTATAAATTTCAGCACAGTTCGAGTCAGACTATGTGTGTGGGCTTAATCAAAAGAGGAAATATAGCTCTACAGATTGGTACCAACATCTTACTCTAATTCCCTATATACAGAAAGAAATCTAGTCCTAAAGTTACGAGTTTACCTTGCGTTTTTCTACGATTTTATGTGATGACGAACTAGGAACTTTAGGCACCTCGCTCTTCCAAATGGTTTCAAATCAGCCTTGGTCGTTAACATGAAAATTGTAGAGGGATCAGAGATCTACACAACAAGCTAAAGAACTCGAATTTTGGATGAGAGACGAAGAAGTTATGATCAAACGAAGTTTACCTGATTTCAGTATATTCTGAAATTCTGGGTTACGGCTTTGCAGGGAGGCGACTTTGGATCGATTTTCCGGCGGATGTAGGAAGTGTTAGGTTAAGTGTGAGCTATGGTTGAAAACAAGAGTTTAAGGAGAAGAGAATGAAGAAGAAGGCACTGGAAAATTCGAAAAGATGAGTGAGATACCGATGTCACAAGTTAGGGCAAAATACTGGTGGAGGTTAAGGACTTAGCCGATTTTTGTGCTCAGTTCCGGCGAGGCTGACATGGCGGACACGTGTCTGAGTCAGGAAAACCCTAGCCACGTCAGCATTCTACAAATTTTTGACCCTAAACTTCATTCTATCATAACTTTGGCTAGGATGATCCGTTTTTGACGTTCTTTTTATCAATCTTCTTGGTTTTCCATAATCTTTTTATTGGTATAGGCTTCATGGGCTGGTTTGACCATTCTCAAAAAGTCAACCCTAGCAAGGCTTAATAAGCTTTATGGTTTCCATTATTTTATATTGACTTTTATGATTCAAATTAATGTTCCAACTATTTCTAAAATCTTTATAACATATTTGGAGTGTTTAGAAATTTTTCCAAGATTTATTGACTTATAAATCTTATTATTAAATTCATAATACTATATATCAATATACATTAATCTAATATTTAATAGTATTCTTTAAGGTTAAATAGAAGAAATCCCCCTAATTTAATTTTCACCATTCCATATAGTAATATAATATTTTTTTATTCATAATTCCGTACAATAATTTAATAATTAATAAAAGAATCCCCCTAAATTAATTTAAATTAATTTGGGGGTATTTCATGATATAATATGGGAGTAAATATACTTAATTGAAACTAAGAAAAATACTTTATTTTATAAACCATATATTGGATGTAGATATGTGTAAAAGTTAATATAAATAATTTAATGCAATAAAACTACATAAAGAATGTCTAGAATAAATCATAGTATATATATAATAAATAAATAAAATACCTTATAGAAAATAGAATATGAAGGAATTAATAAGTTAAACTAAACCGATGCATAATACTATTAAAAGAGTATTTTATGAGGTGGTATTAAATTATGATTATGAAATTAAGCTTAAAGAGTTATCTTTGAATTTCTAAGATTTATATATACCATATTAAAATACATGTATAATATTATTTGTCAATGACCAGAATGTAAATCTATAACTAGGTTAAGTAATTAATAAGTTAAGACTTAAGAAAATTTGTAATTAGATTTAACACAAATAGATCTTATTATATAATTAATAAATAAATGAAATAAGTTTACATTTAAATGTGAAGTGGATTAATAAGTCTGGATTTAATCATTTCATAACATTTATAGTATTGAATAATAATTTAATGTCTTAAGATAAAATCGTTAAATGGATTATGATATAAAACCATATGAAACTATGATTAGGGAATTAATCTATATAATAATCATTAAGTTTCTTAGAATTAGATAAGCCATATAAAATACATTTATTACCAATGAAATACCCTGTAATTAAAAACAGTGATTAATTAGGCTAATTATACTTTTAAAAGCTTAATTACACTAAAATAAATACTAGGGAACAAATCCCGAAGAAAACGGACCTTTAAAATGGGTTAAAAGCATAAACGAACCTTAAAGCGCGTTTTTCGAGGAAACCGGGGAAACGCGACTTTAAGCGGGTCAAATAGACTCGTAACAATTTTGGTCAACTAAATAGTCACTACTAAATATTAGTGAAGCTTTAGAACCAATAAAATTAATTAAACGAGAAAATTCCGGAAAACGGGTACCGGTTAGTGAAAACTGTAACAACCGGTAAGTAGTGGGGTAAGAGCGCAAATAAACAAACTAAGTGTGTCCACTTTGCAAATAAAAATAAAAATGTGAGTGTGTGTGCATATGTGGGCCGATTGTACTAGCCTCCCCCTCTCTTTATTCACTTGTTATGTGCTAAAAGACAAATAAAATAAGTGGGAAGAAGCAAAAAGGTGAGACTAGTCTCTCTCCTCCCTCATTCTCCTTCCTCTCACGCATTCCCTCCCTCTCTTTCTCTATTTTCTGAATCTTCTTCTTGCTCCAGCGACAGCCATGGAGAACTAGAAGCCCCCACTCAACTTCCTCCTTCTCTCACATTTTTGAAGGCTCAAACCTTGTCCAAAAATCATAAAAACCATACCACTAGAATCCCCTTGCAAAGGAGAACATTCTCCTCCTTTCAAAAATCGAAAAGCTCAACTTTCATTTCGGTGGGTATTCTCCATTTGAAGATTCAAGTCCACCATTAGAAGCACCTTCACCTCCTTATCATCTTGAGGTAAAAAGAAGTTCAAAAATCCATCATTTCTAGCTCTCATTGACATTATAAGAATTTTCAGTTTTTGAACTATTGGTCCTCTTTGTTCTAGCCGATTTTGGCTCTTTTGTTGGGCTAGAAATCTTGTTCTCTTGCTAGTCAAGAACTCCATCTACTCATTGGAAGGTAACACTCTTTTCTAAACCCTAAAACTTAAATTCTAGGGTTAGTATAAAATTAATGCTAAATGGTATGGTGTATGTATCATGTGCTGTAGCACTTTGTGTGTGGAACCCTATTGGGACCGAGAACAAAGAGAAAGAAGAAAAAGAAGAGAAAGGAAAGAAAACTAGCAAAACAAGGTAAAACCTCTTACCTTGAGCTAGTTTGTATTGTGTATTGTAGCAGTTTTTGGAGTAGTAAAATGAGTAGTGAATTGAGTAATGAGTAATGAGAATATTGCAGTATGGTGAATAATGAAGTTGTAACAGTTTTGAAGTTTTTAAATGAAGTTTAAAAGCTTGGGAAAACCATTGGGTAACATGTGTATAAGTGCAGGAATTTTAATGTGTGTAGTAGTGTTGAATGGTGAGTATAGTGTGTTGTATAAACAGGTTGTGGGAGTGTGAATTGTGAGCTGAGATAATGTGTGGAGAAAGTAAGAATTATAGGGGAGACCATGTCAAAATTTGTGTAGAAAGGAGAGGACTTGAGTTGTTTAAGAAGAGGAAGTGTTTGGAGAGTTTAGGAGGAATATTAGTGCCTTGTAACAGATTTGAATATGGGTTTGTAAATGAGATGGAATTAGGTTGTGAGCTAATGTAGTTAAGATGCTAAGAGTGGCATTGGATGAGGAGGTATTGGAGTATAAGAGTAGAGGGAAAAATCTGTAGCATAAGGTATAAGGGAAGAAACAATGGGAGTGTTGAGTTGAAACTTGGGGAAATTGAGTGTATAAATAAGCATAGGATTGTGTGATGTATTAAGGAATGAATTAGCATGGTTTAGAGTGTCTAAATAGTACTAAAACATGTTAGGATGCATGTAGGAAGAATAGGGAAGCAATGGGTGAAATTGGGAAAAGAAAACAAGGCCTGTAGCAAAGTTCTGCTACTGTCCGACCCCAGCTGGATCGGACGCTGGGTCGGACAAGGCCTGGAGAACGAAAATAAACCTTCTGGAACCGTCCGACCCAGAGCCGTGAGTCGGACGTGGGTCGGACGGGCCTTGATAATCGACAATAAATCTTTCTGGAATGGTCCGACCCAGGGCTGTGAGTCGGACATGGGTCGGACAGGCAAAAATTTTCTTCATCGAAGTTTCTGACTTCGTCCGACCCAGAGGTTGGGTCGGACGTGGGTCGGACATGGCTTGGATGACAAAACTGAAACCTTCTGGAATGGTCCGACCCAGGGGGTATGGGTCGGACGGAATAGTGCTGGGTCGGACGGGAGTAATTTCAGAGGACGAAAACTTACTGGAATGGTCCGACCCAGGGTTGGGTCGGACGGCCCAAACACTTACAAAAAAAAAAATGTTTTCATAATATGACTATAGTAATCATATGTATGTATATGTATATGCCTATACACCGGTATGCATGTATAAGTAGTAATACACCATTAATGAAGTGATAATGGTAAGAAAGTAAGTAAATGTGTAAGGAAGTAAGTTTATGGAGTAGTAAAGGAAGGAATGGCTTTATAACCAAGTAAGAAAGTAATGGAATAGTAAGTATGCATTGAAAGTATCAATGAAGGAGTAAGTAGATCAATAATAGAGCATTGATCATGCTACTTCGTGTATGAATAGGAATCCCATAGTTGAGCTCCAAAGGAACCGGTAGTATCCTACGACGGTGAACGGTATGATTTCCTCATGCCCTGTATCCTAACTTGGTTACCCCGATTTGTGTGCTTATGTGATCACCAATAAGATAAATGCACGAATCGGACTTATATTGCACTTAATTGTGTTTGAACTATATTGTTCTTGTTTATTGCTCTTGAACACTTAGTTTGTATAATTCATGAAATGAATGAATGGAAATGAAGTGTATGTGTAAGTATGAGTACCTGTGTATGTATGTATGTATGTATGTATGTATGGAAGCAAGTATGGACTTCTACTAATTCCTAACAACCTAACTCCTAACATGAGTATTGAGTAAGATGGAATGAGTAGAAGCCCGATATAGTTTCGGCCACGCGTGAGGATAAGGAACCACAAGAGGTTGGAACCGAATCCTGGCTATAATCTTTTCCTTGGACCAAATCCCTTGAATGGGTAGCATCCTGGATTAGTGGGCCACCCTAAAGCCCGGTGGTGGGATGTAGTAATCCCTGCCCGGAGGTCATACCGACTTAACTGGAAGTAAAGTATGTAAGAAGTAAGTATTGTATTTGCATTGGTCTTGACTATTGTAAGTCATTGACCCGGAGTAAAAGTATTGAACACCCGATTAACCCGGGTGTGTAATAAGGCTAACAAGACCTTTGTATGCATTGGAGAATTGTATCTCCGTGATGCGGTGAGTATGGTAAGTATGAATGAATGACTCGTATTGTATTCCTTGTCTGTATTGTATGTATGTATGCTTGGTAAAATGAATGTATTGTATTGTATTGTATAAAGCATGTATGTATGTATGAATGAAACGAACCGCATGTACTCGACCAAATAGTTGGCGTACCCTCGCTAGTACGCGGGGTATGCGGTTATCATATGCAGCGTAAGCTGACCCCCTAGGGGGAATGTTTTTACTCCACAGGTACCCGCGAGGCGTGAAGGTAAAGTAAGGTCAAGATGTGATCCTTTTTGGAGTAGTAGTAGGATTGGAACGGTGTACTGAGTTGTACATGGCTAAGGCCTTTTTGTGTAGCCGGTGTACCACGGGGTACACCTTTTTGGATATTGAATTCTTGATTGGATAGGAAGGAGTAGTTGTATAAACTCTTCATTTTTGGGAAGTAGTCTTGGAATGTAATTCAAATACTTTAGACACTCGGTAATCAAATGTAAGTAAGTATTTGGTATTGTAAAGTAAGTAGTATGTATGTATTCATTCTAATCATCAGACCGAAACAGTAAGTAATAGTAGCCTTGTTAACCTTGGAGGGTTAACGGCGTTGTATCACCCGCCGGGAGTAGGTAAGTATTCCGCTGCGAGAAGGGTAAGTATGGGACTGATTAGAGGATAATGGAAGGATTAGCGGTTGGGGTGTTACAACCAATATTCAGGATGTGAGTTTAAAATTAAGTAATGTATTTGGTAGTTAGAACTTATAAAAGGTTTGTAAATAGAAATTAGAAACTTAGAACCTTTGAACCTTTAATTAGATGAAACCAAGGTACATAAGAGATTATATTGATCTACTTTACGACACTGAAAACATTAATATGTCATTTGAATATAAGGTATGAGGATTTTTCAGAATAGATGATCTTATTAAATAATTGATAATTTCACTTATGAATGGGAATTTAATTCTTAGATAAATTTTACCTTATGTTAAGATGTAATGTCTATCCTAAAACATAATAAAGGAAATTAATTTGTGGAGTTATTCCTTTGAAACCTTAGGTTTTTGTAAACAATCTAAAATGTATTTAAGACATAAGTTTATTAAAGTTTAGTATAAAAGGATTATACATAGTCTATGGAGGGAATGTGTGTAAAAATAAAACATTTAGGAAATTAAATGTAAGCAAGGATACATAAAAGGTTATCTTAAAACACCTTATTATATAGTTAATGATAAAGTAAATAATATACCTTGTGAATACTAAATGTAAGAGTTTGATGAGTCTAAGATAATTAGAATATAGTTATTTCAAGATGAAAAGTAATTTAACATCTTAAGACAAGATTATTTAATGGTTGTAATAAAAGTCATTCTGAACTAAAGATAAGATAATTGAGTTTAGTAGTTCAATTAAGTTATAATAAGATGCATCTACAATACTATGATTCCAATATACAGGACGTAGACCCTAATTAAGTTGAGGGGAAGATTTAATCATAATGGGTTATCTTGTGGATATTTATAAAAGTACATAATCATTACCTTGTGAAATGATAGTATAGTATTCTAAGATTTATTGAATAAAATATAATGCACTTATGATATAAAGGTCCTAAATGTGAGAATTACAGTTACGTATTAGTAAAGTGGATTGAGTGGAACAATTAACAAGTGTTAGTAAAATACATTCCTTGATCTTACCACCTTGAGCTATACAACCTTCTAAAAAAAGTCAAAGGTTATACATAACATTTAAGCAAGAGCTTACAAGATAATCAAGATTTAAAAATAAGAGTGAGGTATTTATTTAAGTTTAACTTAGGATATAAGTTATTGATAATAGATTATCTTTACTATTCCTCAGAGTATTGTTGAATGTTTGCACGAGTCTACAAGAACTGATACAGCATTAACCAGGTACGATTTCTCATACTCAGATACTTTGCTAACGGACTTTATGGAATGTTTTGGAAAATGCCAACTGATCTTGAATGGATTTCAAAAGGAAACTGTTGTGTGACTAACTCAGCTTGATGTGACTAACTGAGCCTTGAATGTGAAACTTCCTTGGTTATTGGTTCCTCCTATCTAGTTGTTTCATTAGATATTAACTGCCAAGGGTTTACGCTTCTACACTATGTAGGACTGAGTGTTTTGGTATTGCTCTTGTGCAGTTAATGATCTAGTGGGGTAACTGGGAATATAGGAAAATATCTGGTATTGGTAAATTCTTCCTTTGGACTATGGGTATTGTTTCATCCATGAGTCGAGTTTGATCAGCCTTATTGGGAATGGATTCTTTCTATTAGATATTAATTGTTGAGGGTTTACGCCTTTGCACTCTGTATGACTGAGTGTTTTAGTATTGCACTTGTGTAGTTAATAATCTAGTGGGAATATGGGAAAATGTCAATCTTGGTATTGAGTATGGATTCTTTATATTAAGTGGTGCACACACTTTTCACCGATGACTGAGAACGAGTCGGTGGCAGCGGAGGTCTGCTATACCTCGTCCAAGTGGACAACTAGCAGCAGAGGTCTGTTTACCTCGTCCATGTGGACAACTGACAGTGGAGGTCTATTTACCTCGTCCTCGTGGCAACTGACTGGCGGTGGGGGCCATCTCTCCCAATTGGTTTTATTCCACTCTTGAGTATGTTTTTCTCTGGGGATCAACCTTCTGAAATAGTGAAGACATAACCTGTCTACCACGGGTTATGGGTATTCAAGTCATTTCTAGTCCTTTGTGACTACTTAAGTCTTTCTCTTCTCAACCAGAATTGGTTCTAACATCAACAATGGATGCTTACTAACTATATGGTGTGACTTCTTAAGTGGTTGACTTGGTTTTAAAGTTCTTTATCTCTATCTTTGTCTTGTTCTCTTTTCTCTATAACTTGATTATTTTGAAGTGCTTTCCCTCTGTTTTACTTTTAAGTTTATTTTCATGTTACCGTTTTGTTTGAAGAATTATGTTTTAATTTATTGTTTTAAATAATTGTACCAGTTCCATTCCAGGGAACTGACTCACCCCTCCCGGGGTGGGCTGCTTGGTTTCATCTTGCAGGTATGAAATTGTTCATACAGGTGGCCACGAAGAGTATGAGTGATTGGGATGGGAATTAGGAATTGTGGAGAGATGCTTTGTTTATTTTAAGTTATGTTTACATTGTTTTCTGGAGTTCAGACTGTAACATTTGTAAGTAGTAATTGGTGAGGTTTTGTACCGGGTGTTTGGAACCCGATGATCTGTAATCGCCATTAGAGTTTTTATTCAGTTGTATTTATTTTAAATAGGGGTGTTACAACCGCACTGCTTCTATCTTAGCCGGATCAACTGAGATACTCGCACACGAGATCACATGACCGAGGAATGATACCTGATCAAGCTAGAATTCGTATTTAGAGAACTTCACATACAGCTGGATCTTGCGCAGTGTCTCAAGTACTTTTCTTATATGGCTCTCGTGCTCATCCCTCGACCTCGAATACACAAGTATATCATCAATGAAAACCACAACTGAAGTGTCCAACTGATCGCTGAACAACCAGTTCATCAAATCCATAAACTTGGCTGGTGCATTAGACAGTCCGAATGGCATCACTGTAAACTCAAAGTGGCCATATCTTGTACGGAAAGCTGTCTTCTCATTGTCGGGTTCTCTGATGGCAATCTGGTGATACCCGGATCGGAGGTCAATCTTGGTGAAGACTAAGGCTCCCTTCAACTGATCGAACATGTCGTTGATGCATGGCAATGGGTATTTATTCTTTACTGTGACAGCATTCAGCTCGCGCTAGTCGATGCAGAGGCGGAGACTACCGTCCTTCTTTTTCACGAAGAGGACCGATGCTCCCCAGGGTGATACGCTCGGGCATATGAACCCTTTGTCGAGTAGGTCGTTCAGTTGCACTTTCAGTTCTGCCATTTCTGCCGGTGTCAAACGGTACGGTGCCCCAGCAATCGGACCCCTGCCCGGCGCAAGCTCAATTTCAAATTCAACTGCTCTATGCGGTGGCATGACGGGAACTTCCTTCGGAAACACATCCAGGAGCTCCGGCATTACCGGTATGTCAGTGCTAAACTCTGGATCTCACTGTAGATCTTGCACATAACAAAGGAATACCTCGTGCCCCTTTTTGAGCTCTCAGTACATGGACATAGCAAAGATGACTTTGGTCGAAGGCTCCCTCGGCCTCTGGCAGTAGGATACTATAACCCCAGATGGGCTCCTAAGCAGTAATCTATGCTCGACGCAGAGGATTCACCTCTTATACAGCTCCAACCAATTCATCCCAACTATTAGGTCGAATCCCAAGCCACTGAATTCGATGAAGGAAATGGGAAACACCTCACCTTTAATTTGGATGGTGGCAGCTCGGTAGTATTTCGTACACTTAACCCGCCCCTTCGACGGGAGCGTAACCAGGAAATATGGTAGCTCATCTACGTCTAGCCCTAACCTCTTCGTGAATGACGGCGAAACGAAGGTATAAGAGGCGCCGGAGTCAAATAATATAGTGGCATCAATGCCGTTCACCGGAAAGGAACCCGTGATTATAGTGCCGCTCTTACCAGCCTGTGTCTCAGTGAGGATACTTAGGGAACCTTCCGTACCGAGTCCACAACCTATTGATTCATAAGCTTTATGAGTTGATGGTATTACGCAATTGGGAAAAAAATCAATAATCAACACTACTTTATTGATAAGCATCCATCATACATTGTGTGCCTCTAATACACATTACTATCATTATACATGGTGTTACAAGCTTAATACTTCCTAAAGGTAAGGTTCAAGCGTCCGGGTTTCAGGTGTGTGCTGTTAACCATCGTCGATGGTGCCGTATTCATCTTTATCTTCTTGATACCGTGATATAGTATTCTAGACTTTCCACCCACAACTAAGACATCTCCTGACCTAAGCAACAGTTTCTCTGTGAGGTCCACACGCTTCTTCTCGCTAAATAAGAATTTGGCGTCGTCACCAGTGGACCAAGACACTACGGGCACTCCCAATTCGAGAGATTCCACTGTCTCGTCCTTATCTTGGTGTGAACCAAGTCGTCCACCTTCTTTATAGAAGTTTATAACGCAAAGGTCTGCTTCAATTGTAGGAATTGGATCAGCCTCTAGTTGTTGCGCGATCTCTACAACTTGTGCGTTAACCTCTTGAAATTCATCGGGTATTGCTGGTGGTGCTGCTCCGTCTTCCGCTCATGTCTTCTGGTATGTCTTGGTATAAGGATTCCTGTCCTTTCCCAAGCACATCATCTTCAGCTTCATCTTCGCTTCACCGGGGAATTCGGGTGTGTAAAATCCTCCTGGACCCGCTCCTAGTTTGTTGCATCATCGGATGATGGAAATTTGTGCTTCGGGTGTCAGGTATCCTTTTAATAAGATCATACCTGGTCAGATGACCTAACACTATTCTTTGGTGATATGGTGAGTGGTGATGTTGACTTCCTTGGGGAGTGGGTTTGAAGGAATTGGGTAACCGATATTGAAGGTTCCTATGGTGGTAAATTGTATATAATGTGAGTTCTAGTTTTAAACTAGTTTGGTTCATGCTCGATTCATACTGGATTTCTATGTCATTCAAAAATTCACTCATGCAAGTAACTCAAACATTTAGTCATGCTCTCAAGGATCAAAGGTGTTCGAAAGTACCTAAGCCGGACTTAGTACCGGTCCTGTCTCGATCTATAATATGCAAGGCCGGCTGCCTCTGGGGTACGCCCTTCTGAGCACCTCGGGACCCCTATCCCTTTGAGGTCTGCTGGGCTTGTGCATCGCCGAATGCAACCTCTTTGCCTTCTCTTTGTTTGTAGCCTTGGAAATTGCCCCTGGGCTTGGACTTGTTCGGGCACTCGAAAGAACGGTGACCCATATGACTGCACTCATAGCACCTCACTTCCTTCCCCTGGCAATCGACACCGGGGTGGTTCTTCCCGCATGTCCTGCAGTGGTAGTACCGGCCTCCAGAGTGGGCCTTACTGTAGTCGGAGCCAGAACCTGAGGTTTGAGTGTTAGCAGTGTTCGGTGTAGCATTACCAATTCATATAAGTACAAGTTTCATTCAATATCTTACCCTTAAGCGATTAGGATCTCAATGGTTTAGCAGCCACTGCTGCAGGGTAGGCTAGTTGCAACTGCTCAGCTACCTTGCCCTTCTCAGCATGGGCACTGCTGTCTCCGGGGGTACTCTTATGAGGTGGGTGGGTGTACTTCCTTTTCTTTGGCTTCCAGCCCTTATTTTTATGCTGCTCCTCTGTGCTAGCATTCTTGGTGTTGGATTTGCGCTTGAGCGCATTCTCTTTGTCCCTCAGCTGGATGGTGATTTCAACCCGTGAGGCAGCATGCTAACACTCTTGAAGTTCTCGGGTGTTAGAGAGTGTATCCCACATAACAAGGTACTATTTCATGTAGACAATGGCATAATGGGTTCGAATTAAGATTTACCTGGAGGGAGGTAAAGTGGGTGTATCCCATGTCGTACCGGAGGCGATGGCTCAGGCCGTCATAGACAGGGGCGGAGCCAGAAATATAAGTTGAGGGGGTCAAAGACAGAATTATAAAAAATTAGGGGGGGTTTTACTAATTTTTTTTAAAAAAAATTTACACTACAAATTTATGTAATTTAACAAAGTTAGGGGGTGTTTTGCTCCCTCTAGATCAAGCCTGCCTTCGCCACTGGCCATAGAAGCGGTTGACCAACACCTGTCTGGTGTACCCCAAGTCGGGTAGTAGACAGAGGATAGAGGTGAACTTAGTGTAGTATTCATCGACGGTCATCTTATCCGTCATCTTCAAAGCGTCAAGCTCCAAGTGCTTCTTGGTCTTAACGTGTTCAGGATAGTATTTTGATCTGAGGAGAGAGGTGTAAGCTTCCCAATCGAAAGTTGGATCGGCTGTGTGCTCATCCTTGATGAGTTTCCACCAATCCATGGCGGCATCCTTGAGGTAGTTAGCTGCTATCCTCACTCGAACTCCAGCAGGAGCTTCGAGAGTCTCGAATGCCGTCTCCATTTCAGCAATGTAGCCTCTAGCTTGGCGGGGTCGCTCTCGCCTCTGAAGCAAGGAGGTCGAAGATCTGCGACGGCCTTTACCCAATTTACCTCTCGGGGTTGCGGTGGGTCGGGTTGTTGTTGTTGCTATTGGTTTTGTTGGTCTTGTTGGGTTTGCTGTACAGCTGCGATTACTTGAGGTAGCATCTGTGCTACAGTGGCGGCGACGATTTCAGCTATCGTCTGTGCGCCCGGCTCATCGGTCGTTCCCCCACGGGGTCGGCCTGGACCACAGACTCTTCCTGACATCTGAACAATTAACATTCACATTAGGTACTGTGACCAACTGGTCTTGAATTTAAGCAGTTGTATCGTCCTTTCAGGCGTTACGGGGTATCCGTAATCGTTACGGTCATTCAAGGTTAGGTTCCTAATTCTCCGTTATAGAACAGCTTGTAATCCTAACTCGGTAATCACTACACTCGGTAATCTTTGACTATCAGAGTGACACTTCGCTCTGATACCATTTTTTGTAACACCCCTACCGCTAATCCTCTAATTATCTCCTAATCGTCATGGTCACTAAGCTAATCATAGCGGAACAAACAACCTAAGTAGCGGGTGATACACACCGTTAGCTGCCCATACGACTAACTAGGCCTCAAACAAACATTAGTACGGTCTAATAGCAGAAAATACCAAGTTACCTTTAACAACTTCAAACAGCTCCAACAATCCTTAAACAAATCCCAACGATACATACATCCTTGTTTCCCCACAACAATATCCAAAAAGTGATTACCGAGACTAAGAGGTTAATTCAGATTTACAACCTTTCGGGTCTACAAAATATCAACGGTTTACATCTAGCCATATCTCAAATGTTTACAATTTCCCAAATCCAAAAAGTTGTACCACATGGCATACCGGCTACAAGCTTCTAACCGTGTACAACTCGGTACACTAATCAAAATAACTAGCCTAACAAAAAAAAAGCATCCTGGTCATCTCCGACCCGTCAACCGTCTCGAGTTCCTGCAATAAAAACAATGCCCCTAGGCGCTCAGCAAAGCTGCATATGACTTCTGCAATAGGTGACCCGCCTTATAATAGGAGTGGACGTGTCATCCTCCAACATGGTGCATGTCAAGGTTATGGGATAAGAGTATATGAGAATCAAATTGTTATCATATTATAAACCAGGCTAAGATATATTGAATAATATTAAACAAGCCTTACAATCTCTTTATGGATGGTTAAGAACAACTAAAAGGTTGAGAACTTATAAAGTCAAAGATGGCTATGAAATATTAATTGTGGAAACTCATAAAGACCGAATTGGTTGTCTATGTGTGTTTGTGGGAATGTTTCCTTCTTGAACTTATGAATGTGATTAGTTAACTTGATGATGATCTATTGAATTTGAGGGTTGATGGAGGTTTTGGATTTGATTGTTATGTTGTTTGATATGATGGAATTGGATTGTGAATTTAGGTTTCGATGAATCAGTTGTTTTATATATATTGTTATTGGAAGTTAGAAATTGGATTATTATGATTGGAATTGCATGTTAACTTCAACCAAATAGCCTAAGGTTGGTCTGGCGGTGTATGAGGGTTGCATGGTGGCATACTCAGCAGTTGGCTGATCCTTTCAGCAACCATTTTTACTGGTATTTGAAGGAGCACCCACAACCAGAATGTGAGATTGGGTAGACTTAAGATCATTCTGGTATTTTGGTTTTTGGTGTAATTGTATTTGGCTCACATTTGTGAATGGAAATGTATTGTTGAAGTATGTATTTGCTCACAGGTTTTTGGGTAAGGTTGTATATCGAGAATTGTGGTGTAAATACTATCTCTGTCATTCACAGCGTTACAGGTGTTATTGGTTGCCTTGTTACAAACGTAGGTGTGTAATGGCGGTAACTCCATTGGGGCTGATTAATTTTTGGATTGGAATTCTGCAGCTAAGTAATATTTTGTACTCTGGTTATTGAGATGATTTGAGTTAAAGTAGGTGATTTATGAGTTAGGGGTGTTACAGTTATGGTGGGTGGAAGTTTGTTAAGAGGTTGGGGTATGGGGTCGGTGTAGTGTGCATAACTTATGGGGAGTTATTGGCGGTCTGGGTCTCAAGCGGAGGCAATACCATTATCCTTTGCTTGGTGTTATACACAAAATTTTGACCCTCGAGAAAGGCCCTAGTGTATAAAGGTGAAGACAAGGGTAAATGGTCAAAGTGTGTAAAGTCAGGATTTCCCAAACGACCTTGGGAAGGTTGTGATGTGTCTTAGGTCGTTCGGAAGGCCTAGTTTTACAGGAAAAGTATGACCACTTGATAAAATAATTTTTTTTTATCAAGAATCTTTATAGGCTTTAAGAGAATTTGATTATTGTGACTAGCTTATAGATTGTATTAAATCGTAAAATTTTAGCCATATGTAAAATTTTAGGAATTTTTAGAGTTTGAAGCAAGTTTAATAAATAACCAACTTGATGAAAATATTTTAATCTAGCACCTCTCATATTTCATAACCAATTATTGAAAATTCAAATTTTCAAAATTCTAACGGGATTATTCTCTAAATATCGTCTCTTATCATGTGTTATAATTTCATGACATTTTGACTTGATATGGATATTTTCTATAAGAGAGAGAAAATTGTAAGAATGTTTAAATTTCTTTAAAACTTTGGGTTAAGGCTCCAATGAAATTTGTCAGGTTTATGACTGTGTGTAGTCATGTTAACCATATGACAATTTTATTTTAGTGTTTGGGGGATTTTCTTTCTATTTTAGGCAATTTCATGTGTTAGTTTATTAAGAAAATTAACCTATAAGATGATTAAAACTATATTTCTAAAATTAAAATTATCTGAAAATTATGAAATGTCTGTCATGGTGACTAAGGTGTTCAATAGTATTTAAGGGTGATGAACAAGTCATATGAAAATAAAAAAGTCCTGAGAGTATCTTTGGAAAATTCCGACTTTGTTATTTTGACCTTTTTACCCTTGCCTTTGCATTTGTGCATTGGGTTCTTTCCAAAGGGTTACAATTTGGCGTATAACAGATCGCCCCCGGTAAACTAAACTTATAATGAAGTTGAAAAGACTAGTTGATGCTTGAGTGAAATCTCAAAATTTTGCCCGACCTTGAGGATTCTGTTCCCTGCCTTGAACTTTCACCAGAAATCACTTAATTGTGTCGAGCTATTATAAGGTGCTCGAGCTATTCGAAGGCACCTTGTAACACCCCTAAAACCGGCCTAAGAGTTAAGGGTGCTACACGCCGCGTATTACTACCTAATAACGCAAGACTCTAAAACACTCAAACGAAATAAAGGCCCAAAACCAAGTTTATAAATATTGTAAACCAATGTACTCGAATACAGCGGAACATATACCAAAATTCCCAAATACGAAACTGAGTCAGAAACAGAAGTCAAAAGTATAAGGCCCGAAGGCTACAACATCTCAGAGTATCAAACTGAATAAACATAAAAGCTAATTACTATAGCTCCAGAACTCAAGATGATCCTCGCTGATCAATCTGCAAAAATGTTAGAAGTAGGGGAATGAGCACACAACTATGCCCAGTAAGCAGCGACCGTCATCAGTAAGGTCGCCCAAAACAATTGAAAACAGAAGAAGGAGAAGATAAATATTTATCCACAATTCTCAATATCCAGAAGCTTTCAGAATAGAAACATAGTGGAACTCAAGGGGTTCCCATATCAGAAACAGTCAGAGCACTTAAACAGAAAGGGGACAAACACAATGCACACACTCAGAAGGGTCGAAGACCCATAGACCATACCAGGTCTCTCGGCAACGCAGAAATGACTCGAAAGAGCCAAAGGGTTCGTCAACCCCACGGAACAGAAAGGGAATGACCCACACTCAGAATGACGTCTACATGGTATACCACGGAATAGCTCGACCCAGCCATTCACGGCTCAGAAACAATGTGCAATGTCCCAAAACAGAAGGGTTGCTTAAACAGAAGCAAAGTGCATTTAAATATGCCAAAACACTCATAAATCAGTAGTACAGAACATAAGGAATCCAATGCCGCAGACGGCACTCAAATCGGAGTTCAAACGAAGAAGTTAAGTTGAAAACAGAGGGGTGTCCGAACTTGTGTCCGGACGTCGAAGTTCGGACACAAGTCGAGACTCAGAAACCAGAGAAAGCCAAATGTCCGAACTTGTGTCCGGACATCAATGTTCGGACACAAGTCGAGTTGAAATCAGATAGAGGCGTTCAGAATGTCCGAACATCCAAGTTCGGACGGATGTTCGGACGGGTTTTACGGGAAAGCACGCGGAAGGTCCGACCTTGTGTCCGGACGTTGAAGTTCGGACACAGGTCGAACTTAAACCAGAGGGGAAAAACTTGAGGGTGTGTCCGAACATCCATGTTCGGACAGATGTTCGGACATGCCCCGAACTTGAAAATCAGTAAGACAAGAACGCACTGTCCGAACTTCAAAGCTCGGACAGAAGTTCGGACAGTGCGAAAACTGCAAATTCCAGAAGACGAACAGAGCAGAAAAACAACACAATTCAACACCACGAATTGCCAATTAAGCACACACACCAAATCAGACATTAAAACAGGAAACCATGGGGGTTTAGCCATCCAAAATCACAACAAAACGCTAATAGGATCACACACAAAAATCAGACAACGCTCTTGCAACACCCCATGGCTGAACTTCCAAACTGAATCGAGTAACCACCTACCTCAATAATCAGCACAAACCAACGATCTGAGCAGTTCACAGCAACACGAAACGAAACCGCCAACCAGACACCGATCAACGAGCACTGATTTCCACAATGACAAATCCATAATCAGAAAACACAGAAGGAACCCCCAAACTCAAAACCTCGAAAGACTGTAACACAAACCTGGATTCGGAAGTCTAGAATCCCACAGTCCAAACAGTCTACAGCCTGTGCAACTTCGCAACTCCAATCAGAACCAACGCCACTGATTCAACCACAATCGAAAGCCTAAAATCAGAACTGAGAGAGAGAGGAAACCAACAACGAAATTCGGAATTCTGCAGCGCAAACCTGATAGCGAGGAGAAGGAAAACCAGCAACGAAGAACTCCAATCCAAACGCCAGCAGAATTACAAATCTCAGCAGATGAAAAAGAGAGAGAAGAGAGGAAGGAAGGAGCCAAAACTGTCGCTCTGAAGGCACGATGAAGAGACGCTCTCACGATCTATCTGACGTGAATAACAATGATTAGGAAAAGAAGAATTTAAGGAATTCCTTTCCTTATAACCAAATAATTAATTACCTTAATTAATGAATCAAATGACCTCCTCGTCCTTGGCAATTAAAAGAATGTCGCTGACGTCCCGACTGATGGCAAGGGATTTTTAATCCAACTTTAGAACAACGTTGTAGCAGATATAATATAAGGTACAAATTGTACGGGTTATAACATACCTTCTATCTTGATTGGGATGATTTGGGTCTTGTCGAGCTATTCTAAGATGTTGACTTCCTGTAATGAGGATTTAAAGTTGTCGAGCTGTTTGAAGGTGTTGACTTCCAACAATGATGATTAAATGTTGTCGAGCTGTTCTAAGGCGTTGACTTCCTATAAAGATTGTCGAGCTTTTCTAAGACCCTGACTACCTAAACGTGAAGAAAGTTGATGTTTCCGAGATACTTCTAGGGGGACCGAAACCCATCCATGCAAAAAAGAGTGACTCGGATGCTTCCGGGGACCAAAACCCATCCATGTGAAATTGAATGATTCAGATGCTTCTGGGGACCGAAACCCGCTATTGCATAAAGGAATAACTCGGATGCTTATGGAGGCCGAAACCTTTCCATATTGACTACGTTTTTCATATAAAATTTTAGTGATATAAAATTTAATACTAAAATATACTTAAAATTTATAATATGTACCAATGTATTTATTTCAAAATGTGTTATAATATTTTAATCCTAAATAAAAGGATTAACTATGATTATGTCTTATAGTAACACCATATTAGTAATTATGGATGAATATTTGTATTCTTGTAATAATTAATAAGCATATTCTAACATGATATGCTAAATAGAAAGAGTTAAGAATCACATAATGCACTATTTAATGTTGCTAAAAAGAAGACACGATTCTTAAAAATAATTTATATTAACAATATATACGAATAAGTTTAAATTATTTTTGTTTCAAAAAATATAATAAACTTTAATCATAAATAAAATATTAAGTTAAAATTATTTGTGTATTATTGAAAATAGTTGTAATAATAATTAAAGATTAACGTTTGTATTCTTATAATAATTAATAAGAAAAAAGTAAAATGACATAACAAATAGGTAGAGTTAAAAACCCAAGCATGATTCTGTAATGTTGGTAAAAAGTAGACATGTTTCTTAAAATAATGTGACAACGAGAAAAAATTGGAAAGAGAGTGTTAAGAACCCAAATTTGGGTTATTTGATCATTATGCTCTTATTATATACTTTAGGGTATCCACAATGGTGTGGATTCCACCCATAATGGTAAAAAAGAAAAAAGAAAATGATGAAGTGGAGCATTAAAGATATGAAAACTATTCCTAAATAAGACAATCTCTTTTTAGAGCTATGTAAATAAGAAAGAAATTGTGAAAGAATAAAATAAACAAATATTTGTTAGTGGATGAATCCACTTCCCTTATTGTGAGGGTCTAACCTTTTTTTTTTGGGAAAATTCACGAGATACCTCTATTTTTTTTCGTAATTCACAATATACTCCTGTGGTTTTAGTAATTCAACTTTAAACATGCTTAAATGTTGTCCAAAATTGATGAAATTTTACATGGACGATGCTAAAGTGCTATATTTTGGTCCAATATCAAATTTGAAGTTTTTTAAGCTCACATGTGATCTGTGGGACCCAATGAGCAGTCACATGTTCATTGGGTCCCACAGGTCACATGTGAGCTTAAAAAACTTCATATTTGATATTGGACCAAAATATAACACTTTAGCATCGTCCATGTAAAGTTTCATCAATTTTGGACAAAATTTAAGTATGTTTAAAGTTGAATTACGAAAATCACAGGGATATATTATGAATTACGAAATAAAGAGTATATCGTGAATTTTCTTTTTTTTTATACTCCTCCCTTCTTTATTTGACTCTTCCGTTGTAAAAACTCTCACTATATACTAATGTACTTACAGCTGTTTAAGGGCAGAGCAGAAAGCATGAAAGAATCTTTTCACAGAGTCAACCCTAATTCTTTCATTCCAATTGTGCAACTCCGATATTGTTTTCGGATACGTCTGTCCTGCTAAGACGATACACTCATGTGAAGAGCCACCAAAGAGGCATATGTGCCACCTTGAATACGTATTAGAGAGTCGTGCTTCCCTTTCTCTGCGATGACTCCATTCTTCACCACAGCAATCATATCTGCGTCTTTGATTGTGGATAAACGATGTGCCACAACAACAGTGGTGCGGTTCACCATCACTCTGTCCAACGCGTCTTGAACGATTTTTTCGGATTCAGCATCAAGTGCACTAGTAGCTTCATCCAGGAGTAGTATTTTAGGGCTCTTGATAATGGCTCTAGCTATTGCCACACGTTGTTTCTGACCTCCTGACAATTGGGTTCCACGCTCACCAACCACGGTATCATACCCCTGTAATTTATTTAGTTAATTTTTAAAATTGGGTAAAAAATTGACTACTAAACTTAACTAGAATTGAAGAAAAAATGGAGTAAATGCTTACCTGTTGCAAAGAGCTGATGAACTTGTGTGCATTTGACAACTCTGCAGCAGCTATGATCTCAGCTTCAGAAGCGTCTCCTTCCTTTCCATACGCTATGTTAGCACGTATTGTGTCATTGAACAAAATAGGCTCTTGACTCACAAGTCCCATTTGGTGCCTCAACCATTTCAGCTGCAACTTTTGAATTTCAACCCCATCAAGAGTGATATGGCCCGAATCAGGATCATAGAATCTCTGCAATAAAGAGATGATAGTTGATTTCCCACTCCCACTTTCTCCAACTAAAGCAACTGTCTTGCCAGCACGAATGGTCAAATTGATGTCCTGGAAAATCTGTATATCAGGTCTTGTGGGATATTTGAAGCTCACATGCCTGAGTTCAATTTCCCCTTTCACTTCCTCAATGGTCATACCAGACTGATCACTTGAGTCTATTTCAGACTTGCGATCAATTGTTGCGAATATCGAAGCAGTAACGGCCTTGACTTTGCTAATATCTGGACCAAAAGAACCTGAAGTTATACCAATAGCCGCCATTGCCAAGACAAAAAACACCTTGAACACATTATCAAATGTGGTCATGCCATGTCCCACAAACTGAGCTCCTGCATGGTAGCACAGTGCATACACCAAGAACAGTAATGCATTTGAAACCCCAAAACCAACCCCACTAACGAAACCAAGCCTAATCCCAGCCTTCTTTGGCCCTTCACACCTGCATTCATATAGCTTCATTACCTTCTCTTCAGCACAGAACGATGCAACTGTCCTTATGCTCCCGACTGCATCATTAGCCACTTGGCTCGCGTATTCATATTCTTTCTTTGCGTCAGCGCTGAACCCTTTCATGAACTTCATCTGGATGTACCCACTTAATCCCACAAGAGGTATTATTACAAGGATAATCAATGACAACTGCCAGTTTGCCGTAAAAGCAATCACTATACCAGTCACCGCAGATGCTGAGTTCTGAACAAGCAAACCGAGTGCATCCCCGACCAGAACTCTCACAGATGCTGCATCAGAAGAAAGCCTTGCACCTACAGCACCGCTCGAGTTTTGTGGGTCATCAAACCACGAAATCTCCATGTGGATCACTTTCTCGAAGCATATTGACCTGATCCGTTTTACTAACTTACAACCCGCAACCGAAAAGAAATAGGTCCTTGCGGGATGTGCTACCATGGATGCAACACCAAGGGTTAGAAACATGAGAGCCCAGAAATTGGAGTCCTTTCGTAGTTTATGTGGTGGTTCGAAGAAGGTAGGAATCACACTAGCTAGTAGTAATCCATACACTGGAAATATGGCACCGTTGGCAATAGCAGAGATGGATCCAAGGATCAGCATGGGTATTTCTGGCTTGTTGAGAGATGCTAGTCGTCCAATGGAGACATTTGGGGAATCATGATCATCATCAGTTGTGAAAGTAATAGCTCCAGTACCGTCGAGTTCATCAACTGTGTCAGATGTATCTATGGGTACTCCAAACGCATTGGATGCAGAGTGCCTTCTACTACTGATACTCCCAATTCTCCCAGATGATCCTCTACTGAGTGATCGCAGTGACATGGATGAATTTCCTCCACCTTTCTCCTCAGCCTCCTTTCTCATCTCCTGCATCTTTATTAGTTGCGAGTAGGGACCTTCAGGATCCTCCAACAGTTCCACGTGTGTGCCTTTCTCAACCACTTCCCCTTGATGAATAACTGCAATCATATCAGCATTTCTGATTGTGCTCAGGCGATGGGCCACAATCACAGTGGTTCGATTGACCATGATCCGGTCCAGGGCCTCTTGCACAATCCTCTCCGACTCTGCGTCTAGTGCACTTGTTGCTTCATCAAGGAGCAAAATTCTCGGGTCTTTCAAAACTGCTCTTGCTATGGCTACTCTTTGTTTCTGCCCTCCAGATAGCTGAGTTCCGTGCTCACCAACTAAGGTGTCCAGTCCCTGGAAACATAGTGGAATGGATCAGTAGACTATCAGCATGAGTAGAATAGTAGAAGCATGATACGATGGAATGGGAGAAATGGAGAGGTGTTTTTGAACCTGAGGTAGTTTATCAATGAACTTGGAAGCATTTGCAATCTCAGCCGCAGCTTTAATCTCTTCCTCTGTGGCCCCATCTTTCCCATAAGCAATATTTTCCTTAATAGTAGAGGCGAACAAAACAGGCTCTTGACTAACAAGCCCAATCTTTTGCCTTATCCACTTGAGCTGAAATCCCCTGATATCAAACCCATCAATGAGAACCTGACCAGATTCTGGATCATAAAACCTCTCTATTAGACTAACAACAGTTGATTTCCCACTCCCGCTTTGACCAACAAGAGCAGCAGTTGTCCCACTAGTGATAGCTAAAGAGAGTCCTCTAAAGATGGGCTCATCTGGCCTAGCTGGATAGCTAAAATGAACTTCCTTTAGCTCAATATCACCTCGAAGGTCATCCAGTGTTTTCCCCTTGAGGTCAGTCACATCAATATCTGGCTTTCGTTCAATTGTCTCAAACATCTTGTAAGCTGCAGCCTGCCCTGCTGAAAATGCAGTGAGACAAGGGGACCCCTGGCCTAAAGACCTAGTAATCAAAGTAAAAAAAAAAAACCCAACCAAAAGCAAGTTAGACAGAATCATTTAAGCATTTGCTAATTATACTGAATGAAAACAAGAAAAAATGCCAGCCATCTCACATTGATCCGAGCAAGACTGCAATGATGACATTCATAACATCACCCCCTGAATAGTCTCTCTCGACTATCATTTTAGCACCGAACCATATAGCCAAAGCATAACTGGCAAATACTGTAAGCATGAGAAATCCAAGACCCGCTCCAGTTGCCAACCCTTCTTGGACACCAGAACTGTAGGCTTTTAGAATAGCCTTATTGTAAGCTTCCACGGCATGCTTCTCCCCAGTGAATGAAGCAACCTAAGACGAGAAAAGACATATCATCATCATCATCATATATTGATAGTAGCAAACAGAGAGGATTAGACCTAGTTTTTGTAAAGCAACTTACAGTTCGCATAGCTCCCAGGGTCTGCTCTACGACAACAGCAGCCTGTGCGTAAGCTGTTTGACCTCTACTCGATAGCTTAGTCATTACTACAGACAGGATTGACCCAGCTATAACCATAAAGGGAATACTAGCCAACATGACAAGGGTAAGTAGCCATCCCTTCACGAATGCTATTACGAATCCGCCTATGAATGTTGAAAGAAGCTGTATGAACTTGCCAACCTGAAGTATAATTAAGCGGAGAAGTAAGTAGAGCGTACAGAAAAGTTATAGCTAGTGTTTTGCATTAATCTCATCAAGAACAACCCGGAAAATCAATTGAATACTTACCTTCTCACCCACAGCATCCTGTATGAGAACTGTATCTCCAGACATTCTACCAACGACTTCACCAGTGTTGGTTTCTTTGTCAAAGAAGGCAACATCTTGGCGCAATATATTACTTAGATAAAGGTTTCTTATTCTTGCAGCCTGTTTCTCTCCCGTTACCATCCAGCAAGTTACCTCTGAAAAAACAATATACAGGTAATTAATGTAGAATAAACACCCCATGAAAATCAGCTTGTTTGCTAATAAAACTAAGTAAGAAGATACAATTATTATGCTCTTACGAAGAAATGCTGCAACGGCAACCCCTACGGCCAAGTAGACAAATTTTAGAGCCACCTGTACGAATCAAAAGAGTTAATACCAACAAAACAAAATACATAGATTGGCCTGAATGATTACAAGGAAGAAAACCTAATTGAATGACAATGAGTTACCTGAGAAACAGCGTGGATCACTTTAGATTTGTCCTGATTTTCTCCAAACGCGTCAACGAGTTCACCGAAAATGAGAGTCATGAGAGGCTGACACAAACCATTCGCCACAGCACCAATAGTGCCAATTATCATCAAACCTTTGTCAGTTGAATCTGCAAAAGCAAACAGCTTATAAAATGGAACTGAATTAACTTTCTCCTTGGTATCATCCCCGGTTTTGTCCTCTTGCTTTCCTATCTTCGCTGCTGAAGTGGTGGCCTCAGTATTATCCATTTGGTTTGAAAAACTTGTGTCTTAACCCCCTGCAAATAGCAGCCGGCCAGCGCGCGGACAATGAATTAAACTTGGGGTTAAAGTGTAAGAAATTATAAGGGTAATTTGGTAATTGATGTGTTTGAAGACTATTTTTAGTAATTAGCCACATGAGCAAGTTCCATATTGGTTAGATGGAATAACAAACAAGGCCTAATTATACAAATGAGCATGTTTTAAGGGTTTATACAAATGAGCATGTTTTAAGGGTTTATTTCATGTGCTTTATCAATGTTTCTTCACTTTAGCTAGTTTTCCTCTAGTTTTGTGTTTTTATTATTTTCTTACACATTTGTTGTTTAAACATGAGAATAACTTAGTTAGAAGCAAAGTAGACAAAAAGAGGAGTGCAAGGGAGCAAGCGGATATGAAATCGGAGCCAAAACAAAGAAGATATGTTATACTCTATAACTTTCTGGACATGTGTCCAAGTCTATTGGCTGAACGGACTAGACATCTTTAGCATTGGTTTGAGTCGTTGTCCGGGTAAACAGGCCCGAACCAACACTAAACAAACTTACTGCCTCTATTTTTACCTTGGTTTGGGTATCTTTCCGGGTCTTCGGCATTGGTTTGGGTCACTGTCCGGGTAAACAGACCTGGACCAACTTTGGGACGAACTTACTATCTCTTTTTTTTTACCATGGTTCAGGTATTTGTCCGGGTAGGAGACCCGGACCACTCTTATACATGTCTAGATGTACAAGGTCGGACATAAGTCTGGACATACCAAACAAGTCACCAGGAAAGAGAAACAATAGTCTGGTCTGGGTATCAAGACCTAGAAACAAACCTGGACAACATCCTAGAGAGCAAAAATCGGGCATAATAAAAAAGGAAAGAGGATGAGATAGAGGGGTATCGAGTTGCACGCAGAATAGAGGAAGAAAAAGAGAAAAGAAGAAGAGGAGAAACCTTACCACCTTGGAATCTTTTCTTCAACCTCTCATGGATGTTTCTTCGCATTTATCTCTTATTTATGCTCTAATGAAGGATTAGCCTCCTTGTTCTCAAGGATGAGGATTTTCCCCGTAATCTTTAAAGCTTCATTATTGATTCTAGAACTCTTTTGAAGCTTTATTTTAATTTTCATGCTTAATGAACGATGACATTAAATGTTTGTGGCTCGTAAACTTGTTACATACGATTGTGTGATATGCTTAGGGTTTTACTCAATTTGTTACGTATGTAATGGATTGTTTGGTTTTGCTCTAAGTTTGTTGATAATAGGCCTTGAGATAGATTTTAGATTGTTGATTAGTCTAGCATTATTGTTGGTTTCTACCAACATGGTGTTCGGAGATAGAAACCTAGACCAAGAGAATTAAATCAATATAATCATATTTCAAGTATTTTGAGATAGATTTCATTGCACCTTAGCTAGGGAAAACTTATATTTAACTCTATCATTGACAGAGTGGTTGAATGGTTCCTTGGTTTCAACTCAATTGGTTAGGATTAGTATGTTTATGATTTGGCTACTAATTAATCAAATATTCTTGTTGTTTAATTGTGAGTTCATGAATCGACAATCAGTAAAGGTGAGAGAGGCCAAAGATCCAAATCCCCCAATTTACTGCACTTATATCTTCGATATATATTTTTAATTTATGTACATTTACTAAATTAACAATTAGTGAATAGACTCACGTATAAACCGAATGACAACACATCCTAGCTACCCACATGACAACCCACTATACTATCATTCATTCACAACCCACAAAAAATCCTACTTATCATCTACAAGATCTCTTTCTCTCTTGTCTCTAAGCTATCTTGCCTTCAATAAAAGACCTTTCTCAAAATCCTACTTGTACAAGCATTTATAGTTGGAAGTATTTACTTTGTGAAAAGCATTGGATCGGACGTTTGATCCAATAAAAGGAAACCATAGATCAAAGAAGAAGATTAGTACGATCGAGATAGAAGTCAGAGTTATTGCTTTTTACAAGATGGAACTAGTTCATGATCTGATCTCTTCTCTCTCGATTCTATATCCAATCCCCGCACATCCTAAATATATACGTCGTTGTGTGTGGCTGTTAGTATCGATTATAAATTGTGAAGTTCTTCTCACTAAGGGGAAAGCAAAGTATTGACCAAGTAATATATTGTTCAAAGCTAATTGACAAAAAAAAAAAAAAAAGACGTGGAGAAGAAGTCAGACTCAAGTCGTTATGGTCGTAGTGGACAAGAAATTTTTCGTGACCACAGTGGACAAGAAATTAGATCAGAGCAGAGAAATAAAAAAGTGAGAACGATGTGATATGCAGGGGACTTTACCAGGAAATGTATACAGTACAATGTAATGATTCCAGGTGGGAGGCGGCTATGGTGCAACACTAGGGACCGCACCTGTCCCCGATGACGACCCAAGAACCATTCTGTTGATTAGCGGCAATAACAAGAGGCGAGGGGGTTAAACAGAAGAAAGCATCATTCTCTCTTCAAAAGTGAACGACAAGCAATATTTGATGGTAGTGCCTCTTTTTCATGGCAGGTCTGTTCGAAGTGGAGAAGAGAAAATAGAGAATGAAATGAATCGATGGTTATTTATTTTCTTATGAAACAAGATCGATGCGTATTAGTTATTATAATCGAATGATTGATTTAATACAAGGAGACAAACAGACTTTTATATGTCTGTATAAGACTGTAACAAGCTCTCCTAACAATTAATGCCAGTCTGGCTACTACTAACAAACGCCAAATCACTTAGGGCATCCACAATAAGGAAAGTGGATTCCACCCACTAACAAATATTTTTTATTACACTCTCTCACAATCTCTCTCTTACTTACCTAGGTTCTCTAAAAAGAGGGTGTCTTAGTTAAGAACCCTCTCACATCTTCTCTCCTCCACCTCATCATTTTTTTTTCTTTTTTACCACTATGGGTGGATTCCACACCATTGTGGATGCCCTTAGAGACTACATAGAGTAGAATCCAAGAGAAATCAGCCTATAGTAATGGAGCAGAATAAAATAATCCATTTTTACCACTGTAGATATACTCGTTGAGATACAGACAAACTACGTACCGACAAACTCCAATAAGGTCAATGCAGAAAAAGAAGGCGTTAGATTGAATTAAAAAAGACGAATGAGAATGTGGTAGTCCTTTGTCGAGCTATTATGCTTACTTCAGTAATGAGGATTTAAAGCAAAGTGCCCCTCTTAACAGCCTTACTTCTCTTGAGGAAATGCATTATCTCCCTAGAGATAATGATGTTATCGAGATAATGATGTTATCAGTTATGAGCCTCCCCTTAACAAATCCAGACTGATTAGAGGAAACAATATTAGGTAAAATCCCCTTCACTCTATTCGCTAGGACTTTAGAAACAATTTTGTAAACAAAATTATAGAGGGCAGTAGGTCTAAAATCCCTGATATTAACAACACCTTTCATTTTAGGGATTAGAGCTATAAAGAAATGATTAGTCAGATATGAGAACGGATTAATAGCTAACACAGAATTAATGACCTGGTCTCCCACCACACTCCAGTACCTCTTGTAAAAACTGTCATTAAAGCCATCAGGGCCAGGAGCCTTGTTGCCATTAAGATCTTTCAAAGCTGAGACGATTTCTGAAGCTGAATAAGGGATTTGAAGAGAAGAGATGTGCTCTGAGGACAGCCTTCCTCTAACTGCATCCAAGAATCTAGAGTCAGTTGAAGGGTTAACAAACTGAAACAGATCTTGAAAGTAGTTTCTAGCTGTAAATTCAATACTACTCCAATCATACACCATGTTACCAAAAGGATTATGAAGCCCAAAAAAAAAATTTCTTCTTCTTCTAGCCGAAGCTCTCGAATGAAAAAACTGAGTATTTCTGTCTCCCTCTGAGATCCACTGTTGTCAGGATCTTTGACACCACCAGGCTTCAATCTTAAAAGAGAGAAGTTCCAGGTCCACAAGGAGTCTCTTTTTGTTATTCTCCTCCCAAGAGGAAGGTTGCATCTGGTTGAGCCGGTGTAGTTCTTCTTTCTTTTTCCTGAACTTCCAATTTATCTTAGTAAAAGACCACCCTTTCCAACTTGAGAGAGCTTTAGCACAAGCTAGAATTTTCTGATCCAGATTCCTGCTTCTAACTCCCCCAAACCTCTATCACAATGCTAAGACATTTTTTCTCCTCCGCCCAAGTTGATTCAAATCTGAAAATGTGTTTCTGCTTCCTCTAATATTTGAAAAAATGGATAAAAATAGGCCTATGGTCAGAATGTTCCCAGTGAAGATGCTCAACTGATAACATAGGGAACTAGCTCTGAGCCTGCTCACAAACCAAGGCTCTATCAAGCCTACTGATAGACAGATTGTTACCATCAAATTGCTTATTAGAGTAAGTGCCTGGTTCTCCGAAAAATCCCGCATCAGAAAGACTACAACTGTCCACTGCATCTCTGAACAAACCCATGTCAGTCTCCCTTCTCCTCCTATCTCCAGATTTTTCAGAATTCCACATAATTTGGTTGAAATCTCCTACAATTATCCAAGGTAACACAACTTGTTTCCTTAGCTCTTTTAACAGTTTCCAAGAGAGATATTTCAGCCTCCAATCTGGCCATCCATAGAAACCAGCCAGATTAAAGAGGAGTCCTCCAGGAAAAAGAATCTCTACTACAATGTGATGCTTAGAGATATTAATCTTAGAGACTTTGATGTCTTTTTTCCACAACAAAGCCAAACCTCCACTTCTGCCTACACTATCAGAACTTAAAAGATCATAATCTGAGAACTTCCTACCGAGAATCTGCATTTCTTCAACTGTCCAGTGGGTCTCCATTAGAAAAACCAAATCAGGTGATTTTGATCTAAGAAGATCTCTCACCCAACTAACTGCCTAGGGACGACCCAGCCCCCGACAGTTGTAGCTAAGGCAAGTCATTTCTCTTGGCATCCTTGCTTCAAAGCAAGGTATGCCTGCAACTGAGAATGGGCTTCCTCTGAAGAGTCCTTAGTTTTAGCTCCCTTTGCAGGAGAGTTAACTACTGGAGACTTCAGATTATCACTTTTCCTCCTTTTGATTTTTAGAGTGAGAGATTTTTCCTTCATGCCAGACTTAAAGACAATTCCTTTTCCTTCCTTCTGAAGGAATTTATTAACCGAGATTTTCTCCTCAGTGCTTAGTAACTTAGATTTAGCCTTGCCTTTGTTGTTTGCCTCCGCTTCTTTCATAATTTGAGAGATGGATTTATCTATGTCCTCTTAAGCACTATCATTGACCTTAAAATTCTTAGAAGATTGAGAACTAAAACTAGCCAGAGCAGTAGCCCAGTCAAAAGCCTGGTAGAAGTCTCTTTTAATAGTATCTTGGGAGACAGTTTCATTCTCATTGTGCTCTTCACCAGGAGAAATCTCATGAGCTTTAGAACTACTAACAGGGATGATATGCTCGAAACCAGGAGGAACCTCTGGTGAAATCTCCTTCCCCACTGAGTTTTCCCCTTCCTGTAAGCCTGTCAGCCCAAGCTCTGTGACCAATAAATTAGCATCCATACCAAAACACCCTGCATTTATCCCCTCAGATCCCACTATATCAAAACACATGGAAGTTCTATGCTCTAAAGGGGTAAGCTCTAATTCTCTGGTAGAATCCACATCCTCCTGCATTTTTCCTTCTGTTTCCTTGACAGATGAAACCCTGACATCTTTAATAGCTCTGCTTATATCCTTACTGCACTTGACTTGAGTATCCTGATGAAGTTCCATGATTCTTACACCTTTTCCTTTCTCAGGGGCACCCAGAAGCTTGAGATTTTGATTCATTAAGAAGTCCTCAGACAAGGCTGCTATGGAGCCAGCGTATTCTGATCTGAGCCACACACCATATCTGTCTGGATCAAGCTTGTTTTCTTTCTTAACTCCACACTCTACAGACATATGATCCAGCCTACTGCATCTGAAACAAAAGTTAGGCAGATTGTCATAAGACAATTTGTTTGGACCCACTTCCCTAACTTTGAAAGGAGCTTTTGGTTTCCAAATGTGGATGAGAAAGCTCTGTAAAGCTTTGGCCGAAATTCTGCTCGGGTGCCACACCTTGCCAAAAAGCGAGTTGGCCAATTCTGAGCTTCGAGCATCTTGACAGAGGATATCTCCTTCCACTTTCTCAAGTTCTCCCGGATGGATCTTGAGGTTAGACCACTTAGACAGAATACTCTCCATAAGAGCACAAATCTTCACTCTCGCCTCTCTATCTGTAATCCTCGTTGCACTCTTAGCTATAACTAAAGCGCTTGCCCAACTCCCGCTATTGTTCCTGCTAATGTAGTATCTCTTGTTGGTAACAACACTACACCAGATTAACCAACGAATAATAACCGGGATCAGATATCCATGAACTGAAGAGATTTCGAAAATCAGTTGCTGTACTTCCTCTACGATGATGGATGAAAATTCTCCGGAGAAAATGCTAACGCCATTAAGGTAGTTGTTAGAGAGAGCCTGAGATGAAGCCACGTATTTTGCTATCTTGCGTGGGCTCTCATAAGCCCTTAGATTATGACTGATAATAATGATTATACTGATATCCATCACTTCTGCTTTTAACTTAATGAGTCTGCATGGAGTTAATGAGGTAGATATAACGTCCACTCCCATGTTATCCTAGAGACTCCTCCTGACTAACACTGAAAGATGGTGTAAATCGCCTAAGAAATCGCCCCACAATTGCCTTCTTTCAGAGCAATATTTCTTCTCTCTCCCGCCCCTGGCTTAATTGTTAATTACAAAAGATTATCACACTTGTTAGTTTAATAAGGAAGGAAAATTGATAAAGGAAGTTCACTATTTGCTTTATCACTTAAATATCTTACAAACTAAACCTTTCACCTCACTTTCTTCTTTCCCTCTTGTTTCCCACCGTCTCCAACCTCCATCCTCTCTTCTCCATCGGTTTTGCTACAGCAACCATACCATTCTTCATCTCCTTATGCTTATAACTCCTAGCTCCATGCTCCAAAATTAATTCCAAGACCACCATTCTTCTAGTTTGATCAAGCTCTACAACTTCGTCTCTTCAAATCTTCAAAAACACCATTTCGGTGCCAAGAGGAATCACCATTGAAGGAGCAAGAACTCATCTTTTTCTACCTTGTTATTTTCCTTTGCTTCAAGGTAAGGAAAACCCAAGAAAAATAACATTTCCTCTCATTTTTGTATATGGCCGAGAATCACCATTTAATGGTGTCTTCTTTGATCTTTCATAGCTTCATTTCAAACTTCAAAGGGCTAGGTGGAGTCCTCTCTTGCTACTTAATCAAATTCTCATTCAATTCCAAGGCAAACTTCTATTTTAGTGTTTTAAAACACTTATGTAAAACTAGGGTTTATATATGAGTTTAAGTATGAATCTTAAAGCTCATTACCCTTATATGTGTGTATGGTTAGAAGGTTGACAAGTGATCAAGTTCCTTGTTGATTTTCAATCCAATAAAACAAGGAAAGAAATCTTGAAGAAAAGAGGTAAACAACCGAACCTAATGTAGTGTTTGTGTCTTAGGAAATTGAGCTTTAAAATGCTTAATAAACTACCTAAGGAGCCAATGGTAAATGAGCTAGAAAACTATCCTCAAGGAGGTTATTAAAGACATATGTGATGTATGTATTTGTAGGTCAAAGACAAATATTATGTGGGAAATTCAGTGTTTAAGTTTAATGCAATTTAAGGGCCTAAGAGCCATGTTATTTAAGGGCCTAAGTGCCAAGCAATTTAAATTATGCACTATATTGTGATGTAGTGTAGTCTAAGGTTTAGTTGTGTGTAAAGAACATTCTTGTGTGGATAAATGTTCTTGATTGTTTAAAGGTGAAAAACCTTGTGTTTTGGTGTAAGAAAGTGCAAGCAAAGCTATGTCAAAATTTGAATAGGAAACAAGAAGTTTAGGTGTTTGAATGAAGTTTAGTGACCTAGGTTGTACTAGGAAGTGTAAGGGTTGATTTGGTGAAAGAAAAAGGGAATTTAAGGTGTTCTTAGGTGCTAGAATGACTTAGGCATATTATTGGGGGTTTAAAGATCAAATGGGTGTTTTGAGATGCACAAAATCAAGGTGGGAGTGTGTTTAGGACTTGTGTAAACTTTGGTAGACAAGAGGAAAATAATGTCTTGTAAAGGAGGAGGTAAGAACTTGTAGAGAAATCTTAAGGAGATTGTGTAAAGGAATGTGTTGGTGAGAAATGATGCTAGGGAGTAGATGTAATGGTGGTAAGAAAGCATTTTGGTTAGTTGTTACAATATGTATAAACCACCACTTAGAAACTTGAGGAAAAACATTACAAGTGTTAGGAATTTTGTAAGAAAATGAGTAAGTGTTTGAGGAGTTTAGAATTGCGTTGGAAAATGAGTTTGGTGGATGTTATATGTAGAATTAGTGTGCCAAATGATGTTAAAACACATTAGAAGGCTTTAGGAAAAGTTTGGAGAAAGTTAGACAAAATTTGGGAAAGTTCTACATTCGATTGACCCTGGCTGGGTCGGTCGGACTATAATAAGGCAACAGAGAAAGTTTCTGGAATCGACCGATCCAGGGGGTTGGGTCAGTCGGTGGGTCGGTCGGACTAAAAACACTAAATTGAAATGTTTCAGAAACGGACTGACCCAGAGGGCTTTGGGTCGGTCGGAGTAGGCTTGGGTCGGTCGGCAAAAAATCAGGGAACCTGGATGTTACTGGAATGGACCGACCCAAGGGGTTGGGTCGGTTAGTGGGTCGGTCAGCCCATACTTGTTAAAAAAAAACAGAAAAGAAATGTGACTTATGTAGTAAACCCTAATGGGTATAATGAGGGTAATCAAGTGTAAGTTTGATTGTAAAACATGTCACGTGGTATGTAAAACACTTAGTAAAATTGAAACTTAAATAAGGTAATTAACCGACATTATTAATTATGTATAGGAATTGCTTTTGGTGGAACTCAAACGCAGCAGGGACCAAGGTATGGTTTTCTTGCAGTCTGTTTGTTACCGGTTTACACCGGCTTGTGTGTTGTTTGTTTTCTTTTTGTTTATGACTTTGTAAGATTCAAATCATGAAACGAGTTTACATTCGTTGTTATTATTGTGACGTGTGTGTACCGGTACCGTTAACCTCTCGTACGTGCTAACCCGTTAATTAACCAAACTAGGATACGTAAGAGAGCGGTACCCGGTTTAACGTTTCGACCTAAGGAACGTTCTAACTACGGCTATGTATGAGTTAGTTGTGGTTTGTGCTGTTAAAGTGTATCTCATCTCCCTTGTGTGTCTAACTGGACCTAAACACCTACTTGTGATTTAATGTGTTGAATTCCAACAATGGACTTCTAACAAGTGTTAACCGGGGAGTGAGGAGTCCGGTCGTTCTGGCCGCGCGTATATGTACGGGGGTCGATATATGTATCAGGTTCGACCCTCTCTTTATGTAATGGTTGTTTTCCTTCTTGGACTACAATCACCCTCAAGCTTAACCAAGGCTACTTATCTGACTGATGTTCGAACTAGGGGGAATTTAATGTACGGTGTGTTTGGATCACTATATCCGACGCACCTTGGGGTTAAGTTATTTGTTCATCTAACAGAACGATAACGAGTTATGTAATGAGCTTAACATGAGTTTGACATCATTCTCTAGGCTCTCCATGTTGACTAACTATGTTCGGTTCGGTTCCTAAAGAAAACCGTTCCCGTTATGTTATGTATTGATGTTTGTGATGCAATGCTCATTGCTATGTTATGTGAGTTGTATGTTAAAATCAATGCCATGTTATCATGACAATTGGTTGCGTGTATCTTGGTAGCCGACGGGCTGCACGTTAGCCATACCAGCCATGGGTTGCTGAGCCCCTTTGGGGCACCATATTTTATCTTGCAGGATGAGGATCGAGAAAGCGGAGTGACTTTAGATCCTAGGAGTTATGAAGTACTTTTGTTAACTTTTGGATTATGGACCCGGGATGCGCCTGTGCTCCCGTGGTCGAATATTTGATATCGTTAGAATTACAGTGGTGGTATATTTTGGTAGTGACAGATTTACAGTGACGGTTTGTATATAAGTACTCAGTATTGTTGGTTTATGTATATATGTGATGTTAGTACCTATTGCTCAGGAGTCCGTGTCCATCGGACCGATACACATGTGCGTAGTTAGCCTTGTTAGCCGCGTGGGTGGCTAACGGCGTGTAACACCGACTCGTATAGTTACCATTTAAGTTCTAAATTTCCGATGCAGTTTTGGTTTATTGTTAAGTTTACAGTAGCGGTGCTACAAGTTAAGGTTGCAAAATTACCGAGAGAGTGGAGAAAGAAAATAGAGGCATAGAGCATGTATGTTCCATGTTCGCCGATTAGGGTTACAAAATTACCTTCTGTAAAGAGAGAAAATAGAGGCGCGAAACATCTATTTTCCATGTTCGCTAGTTAGGGTTGCATTTACCTTCAGTGAACAGAATTTAAAACTGCGCAGAGCATGTATGTTAGGGTTACAAAATTACCAAGAGTGAAGAATGAAGAAGAGCGCAGTCACGCAGATCATGAATGTTCCTTGTTCACTAGTTGGGATCGCACAATTACCATGAACGAAGGAGAATGAAAATAGGTAACAACTTAACATATATATACTCCGTTTTCACTCATTTTTTACGAGTTTTTCACCCGGTTTAGTGGCTTTGATGACCGGGTGAAATGGATACCCCTGGACCCATTGCCATCCCTGATCAGAAGAGGTGAGTGTTATGAATATAACACACCTTGTCAACTTTGGTTTGATACACTTCTCAATTGGGGGAGAGCTCATTTTCTTTATTCTTTTCTCTCGAGGATTTCAACTCTTCTGTTTAAAGTATAGTGGAGACAATGGAGCAGATTAGTCCAACTCACAGCCCAAAACAAATGAGAAAGGTCCAAACAAAGCCTAAGCCAAATTAAACCTGATTGCCACTTATTGAAACTCATTGTTTTGTACATAATTTACAACACTATCAATAACTACATTCTAGGGTATGTAAAATTGTGGTGAAAATGTGAGTTCAATACAGCAGTCTCCTTTTTATATTGGGATTACCACCATCACCACCTTCATATTATTCTTGTATGGTATCTAGAGCCATTAAGCAGATAACTACATTTTCTTCTACAATTCTGAAGCTCTCACTCTCCTCCATCATGTCTACTCGCTCACCTTCCTCAAGCAGCACACAATCGGATACCCCTGTTGGTGCCATTTCCTTATCCTTCTGTTCGATAGTCTCCATATCCTCCTTTCTATCTCCTTCCTCAAACTTCATTAAACTTACATCATAAAACATCGCTCTATAGAAGATTCAACTGGAGCCATATCTTCGGAGACATGACCTCTTTCGCTGGATAGACAACACCAAACCCAAACCTGCAAAAGGGTGTGTAATTAGATAAACCCCATGAAGCAACCAAACCAACTCTTCATGTCCCTATTGAATGCATCCATGATTGAATTTGTCCTAACTCAGGTAGTTCTATCTACTACAGCATCTCAAACATGGAACAAAGTCGAGGAAATGTTTACAACTAAAGTTAACTCTAGAATCATGTTGTTAAGGTCACAACTGATGAGCATTAAGAAAGGGTATGATGACATTACAACTTTTTTTTAACAAAGCTAGGACCATTTCAAACTCACTAGTACAAAAGAGGCCTATTTCGGCACCCATATTTCAGCGGTTCTTCTTACAATCACCGAAATAGGGCCTCGAAAACTTTTGTGTATAAAACAAAACCTATTTCAGCTGTTCCTAGCTAGGAACCGCCAAAATAGGGTCATCTAAAATTCTATGTCTAAAAAAAAGACACCTATTTCGACGGTTCCTAGCTAAGAACCACCCAAATAGCTTGTTTTCCTGGTTCTGTTTTTTCGTATTCTTGATTTTTTTAGTCTATTACAGTGGTCCCTAGTAACAACCACCACAATAGACGAATTTATTTTAAAACTGCGCCTCCGCCTTCTTTTTTCTAACCCTTCGCCTCTCTTTCTCTCTCTCTCTCTCTCTCTCTCTCTCTCTTTTCCCTCTCTCTCTCTCCTCTCCTCTCCTCTCTCCTCCCTCATCCCGTCTTCCTCATTGTGATTTACAACCCTAAGCTCTATGCCTCCACCTTCATTTTCTTCTTGTGTAAGCAACTATGGTCGAACTACTACATCTCGCTTACCAGATTGAAGACGGAGCTGAAGCTGTTCATTCTAAATTGGTAATATACTTGAACTTATCTTTTTCTCTATGGAGAATAAGGAACACATACATGCTATGCGCCTTTTCATTCTCTTCTTTGTGTCTGTGCATCTCTTCATCTTCATTCTCTTCGTTCACAGTAATTTTGCAACAGGAGAACAACTTGCTCTATGCCTATTTCATTCTCCTCTACGCTAATTTTGCAACCCTAACCAGCGAACAAAGAACATGCTCTTCGCCTCAATAATCTCTTCACTCACAATAATTTGCAAGGCAAACAAGGAGCATACACTCTCTACGCCTCTATTCATTCTCATCTTGTGTCTACGCCTCTATAGAGTAAATAACTGAAACTGCTGCACCTCGCTCCCAAGGTTGAAGACGAGGAAGAAAATGATTTGTATTAAATACACCTACTTTGGCGGTTATTAGCTAAGAATCACCGAAATATGTGTGTTTTTTTTGTTCAACCACGCCCCTATCTCTACAGTTGTTCAACCATCGAGATTGGGTCGCGCACCTATCTTGAAGCACTTCATTGCGCCGAGATAGGCCCAAAATAACCGCAAAGATATCCCCATTTTGTACTAGTGACTCTCTAGCTTCTACAGGAGCCCCCATGTCTGATGAAGATTTTGTTAGTTGTATTATTTCTGGATCACCATTGGATTTTGAATGAGCTAAAACAAATTTGATGATACGCACAGACCCAATTACTTATGATGTTTCATATGGCTAACTTATCATCTATTGAAGGGATCGGGGTACTGACCGAGTAGGTCTGAGGTGTTAGTCTCAGACCAACCCTACTTGGAGAACAAGTATTTGTAAAAAAATAATTACGCGGAAGTTTTTGTTTTAAATTGACAAGATAGGATTCTGCTTGTATTGAAATTCAATGCGAATTACAACCTAGCTTCCTATCTTGGGATTCGACAGAGGTACTCTGTCCCATCCAACACTCGCTCTACTCCCGGCTTAGATCAATGCGTAACAAGAAGTAAAGGGGAATGTTCTATGTGTGCTCTCTAGGTAATAAATACCTAAGCTGATTAACACTATCTCACTAAGATCTCTCAAAAATACTTTCTCTCTCAAAGCAGTGTTTCTCTCTCTCTAAATAAAACTAGAATGCACGCTTAAACTAATTACAATCATATGCTTATATACTTGTTTAACTGCTTCCTAAATCTTCGGTGGAGTCTTCATGTAGCGGCTCCTTGATTTGTTTCCGTAAGTATCGGAGTTATGGAGTTTGTTTGTGCTTCACATTCTCACGTTGCGCATGCTCCCATGCATCCGAGATTTCCACAGCCACTCAGTAGTGTCACGCCTCTTGGCAGATAGGGACAAGTGAACATGTGTTTCTGCAGAGGTACTCGAACTGGTAAGTTGCGACGACGTTAAGTCTTTCTGCATCGCTACTTTGACTGAGGAGGCAATCATCTGCAATACTTAAGTCTCCAATAAATTCCCCCTTTTTGCTGATGATGGCAAACTCAATGTATCCAGTGTAGACTTTGCGGTTTTTAGTGAATGTACCTGCAAAGAGAATAGACATCAAGGCAGAGCAACTATCGCGGGAGAACATCTCACTGTTTGTTCCCCCTTTAACACATATTCCCCCTTAAGCTAATGCAGTTGATAAGAGAAGATAAAAACCATAACGAAACTACTTCAAATACCTCATAGCAGAAATAAAAACCAATCCGAAACAGATGAGGCCTTCAGAGGCACTCAACATCCACACATAGTTACCCGCATAAACCAGCCGCAGGATACACCGCTTCCCCCGTTTGCCAACATCAGGGGAAACACACAAAATATCCAAAAACACATAATCCAGAACAGTCATAATAACAATCCACCAGCGCAAATTCAAGAGTGTTTAAGAAGTCTGTCAATCCTACGAGTTAGTGGGGGTGGGGTAAAGGGTTAGTCATCTCCTCGATCCATTCATGTGCCCTCATCCCGTGCTCCATCTTCCCCTGAAGTCCCAACGCCATCCATTGCCTTAGCCGCTTCCAAGGTTTTAGCAAAAGTTTCCCTGAACTCCTCCGCTAGCTTCTGGACTCCTCATGCAAAGATGTTCATCGTCTGCTTGTGGTTTTTGTTGAGGACGTCGATGAGCATGTCGATCTTCGTGGATAGAGTGGCGAGGTTGTTCTCGATCGCTGCTACCCTTTCAGACAGAGATGTTGTGTCAGGAGGTGATGCGGTTTTTGGAAGGGCTTGCTTTTTGGAGGAAGGATTTGGCTTGGACACCGACTTGATCTGGAATGATGGGGTTTTGTTGTACAATATCTGATCAAGGATGTCAGTTTCTTTGATGCGACTAGCTTTGGAGGGATCAAGGACAACGTCACAGTGGGTGAGGATTTTTGGGAGCCAGAAGATATACCCCAGAGAGTGTTGGGGGGAGGAGATGGTTGAGCCTATGTGGTTGAGGATGAGTTTCGGGAGGTTTATTTTTTGGTGATGAATCAGGCAGTACATGATTGCAAGATCTAGCGGGCGGAGAAACTGGTTTCCTTCCTTTCTAGGGACTAAGTTTTTGATCACCAAGGTATGAAGCATTTGGTGTGTATTTGACAGAGCGGGTCGGTCTAAAGAGTGACCAACTCTGGTTCGGTAAGAAGAAGTCATAAACCTCTTTTGCACTTATGAACCCTAGATCAGGAAAACCAGCCCTATCATAGAATTCTAGTCCGCTAGTTGGAATTGCTAGATGAGTTGCAATGGAGTTTGAGTCAAGGAGGATAGCTTTTTCATCTCTGTCATTATTTTGCCCTTGCGGATGATGCAATTCTGGTAGAACTGATAGGCCTCTGCTTCATGGTAGGTCTGAATGTCGTGGAAGAGGTGAATCTAATTTTGAAAGCGAAACATTTCCTCGAACATGTCGAACTCCATCGAGTGGAGCCAGTCCAGGTTGAGTAGCTTTCCTTTCACCAAGTTGCGGGACTTGTTGGAGTCGCCAACTGGTAGGGAGTAGACGGCAGAGTGAGTGTCGATCAGACCTAGTCGTTGAGCAGGAGATGGTGGGACAGACTCAGAGTGAGGATGGAGTCGCTTTCTAGTAGAAGTAGTTGTCGTGTCGGAGTCTGCCTGGGTTGAAGAGTTGGTGGTGCTGCGCGGCTTATCTTCAGCTGGTGTTGCCGTGACTACAGGGGATGGTGCAGGAACATGAACTTCAGGAGTGGGTTTCGAAGATGACTTAGCCCTAGATCGAAGGGTTCTTGTAGCTGGAGGTCTAGGGACATCAGATTTAGCACGGCGAGTTTTCTTTGGAGGAGGTGAGTTTTCAGGGGCAGCCGGTTGGATTTCGAGGTCATGTACCTCTGTGGGTTCTTTAGCAGGGGAGTGGGGTTGTGTGTTTTGATTTTCTTGATCCGTGGGTGGAAGGGATCCAAACTGGAGTTTTGTCGGGGATTTTGTTATGGTGTCGGGGGTGGGTATGATCGGGGTGGTGGGTGGTGACGATTGTTTGGTTGGAGATGGGGTGTTTTCCGATGTTGGGATGCCGTAGTGTTGACGATGGGGGTGGGTTTAGTTGACACTGTGGGTAAAGGGGTGGTGATGGGTTGGGTGTCGATGGACATGGCGGGGGCTACGGCGGTGGAGTCGGAGGTGGAGGTGGGTGTTTGTTTGGCTTGGAGAATGGTGAGTTTGTTGATGAGAGCTTGGAGAAGCTGTGGGTCATTTGGTAATTCAGCGTCGGAAAACATGGGGGTTTGCTTAGGGTTAGGGTTTGAAGTCATGTCAATCGGTGTTGATGGCAGTGGGCAAAGGTTGGAGAAGGCGAAGAGAGGCAATGAAATCGGGATGGGTAGGATTGGATGGGGATGAAAGATATTGATGTCGAAATATAGGCAGCCGTGTTGTGTCAGGGTAGGTGTGGCTGATTGGTTGAGCTGGGTTGTTGCGGATTACTGGGTGAGAATTTCACGGGTAGTTTTTCAGAAGGTAAGAACTCTTGTGTTTACGCCGGTGTTTTGTTTATTTGACAGACAGACTAGGTCATCAGACGTATTCATGCGGTTCACCCAGACATTAAACAACAGGAGAAGAGATACAACCTTAGCTAAGTCATATGGGTCATACCTAGTTGTGAACGTAGAGCTTCAAAAGGACCTCGTTGCAACGGTTTGGTGAATATGTCTGCAAGTTGATCTGAAGTAGGAACATATTCTAGTTGTATCTGCCCTTATTCAACGCAATCCCGTAAGAAGTGGTGACGAATTTCAATGTGCTTTGTGCTGGAATGATGAACAGGGTTTTTAGATAAATCAATAGCACTTATTGTCACAAAAAATTATAGTACAAGTAGGAGGAATGAGATAATCCTGTAATTCTTGTTGTATCCTGAGTATCTGTGCACAGCAAGCAGTTACGGAGACATATTCGGCCTCAGCAGATGACAAGGCTACCGTGTTTTGCTTCTTTGAACTCCCGGCGACAAGACAAAGTCCTAAAAATTGTGCAGTACCAGACGTGCTTTTTCTGTCTAATAAGGAGCTTGCAAAGTCAGAATCACTATAACCTATTAGAGTGAAATCAGGAGTACTTGGGTACCAGAGGTACATGTCCTGGGTGTTTTTCAGATAGCGAAAGATTCGCTTTACGCTTTGTAGGTGTGATTCTTTTGGATTTGCCTGAAATCTTGCACAGAGACATACAACATAGAGAATGTCCTACTTGCTATTAAATAAAGGAGAAACCTATCATACCTCTGTATAGTGTAGCATCAACGGCAATTCCTTTTTCATCAAGATGTAGTTTCTCTGTTGCGGACATTGGAGTAGGAGTGGCTTTCGAATCCTGCATCTTGTATTTGAGAGTAGGAGCTCGTGAATGTATTTCTGTTGATGTATTTGAGTCTCGTTCTCTTGTTAAATGATTTGAAGACCTAAAAAGAATTTTAATTCTCCAAGAGCACTCATCTCAAACTCTTTACTCATGAGATCAGAAAAGAATGAGCATAACTCAGGAATAGTGAATCCATAAATTATATCGTCCACGTAGATTTGGATAATGAGTATGTCTTCACCTTTGGTGAGAGTGAAAAACGTTTTGTCAACCTTACCTCGAATGAATCCATGGGACAAGTAAGATGAAAGACGCTCATACCATGCCCGTGGTGCCTGCTTCAGGCCATATAACACTTTATCTAACTTGTAGACATACTCCGGGTGGTGTGGGTCTTCGAATCCCGGTGGTTGAGCAACATAAACATCTCTGTCGATGTATCCATGTAGAAATGCAGTTTTTACATCCATTTGGTAGAGCTTCATACCTCGATGAGCCGCGTAGGCCACAAGTATTCGAATTGCCTCGATTCGAGCTACTGGAGCATAAGTCTCATCGTAATCAATTCCTTCAGCTTGAGCGTATCCCTGAACTACTAGTCTAGCTTTGTTGCGATAGATATTCCCTTGATCATCTAACTAGTTGCGAAACACCCATTTGGTACCAATTGGTTTATGGTTGGTTGGACAGGGAACAAGTCGCCAGACGGAATGCCTTTGCAGAGAGTGTAGTTCTTCTTGCATGGCGAGTATCCATCATGATCTTGTAGAGCTTGTTGGACATTCTTAGGTTTGATTGTGGATAGGAAGGCATTGAAGGCACAGAGATTCTGATGAATCTCACTGCGTGTTTGAACGCCTTTAGAGGGATGACTTAGGATTTGAGTGATTGGGTGAGCGGAGGCTTGTTGAATTTTTCTTGCGGAGGTTGACGGAAGACTAGTCGAGGGATCTGGTATTTGGTGATTGTTAGGTGTGGTTGTGGTTGTGGTTTGAGGAGGAGGTGGTGGATCATGTGTGGGGGTAGGTGAAGCATCCTTGAATGAGTCATCAGGGTCATCGTCGCTGTCAGAGGATGAGTCTGTCGGACGAGGTATTTGTGGTGCAGGGATGGTAGCTACTAGTATTTCAATGAAGGTAGTATCTGAGGCATCTTCATGGGGTGCATTTGGATTGTGCTCGCAGTCGCTAGAGTTAGAGAGTTCTTCAAAACGGATATGAGGACTTTCTTCAAGACATGATGTGCGTTTATTGAGTACTCTATAAGCTCGACTATGGGATGAGTATCCAAGGAAGATTCCTTCATTACTTTTAGAAGCAAACTTGCTTAGATTATCTTTTCCATTATTGTGTATAAAACACTTGCATCCAAAGCGCCGTAGATGAGTTACTGAAGGAGGACGACCTTTGATAATTTCATATGTGGTTTTACCGATGAAGGGATGAATTGACGCTCGATTCAAGATGTATGCTGCAGTGTTGATAGCTTCTGCCCAGTATGAAGCTGGGAGGTTACTGTCAATGAGCATTGTTCTTTCCATTTCTACCAAGGTGCGATTCTTTCGTTCTACTACTCCATTTTGTTGTGGAGTACAAGCAGCTGATGTTTGATGCATGATTCCCTTTGTCCTACAAAATTCTGAAAACTGGAAATTGCAAAATTCTGTACCGTTGTCAAAACGAATTGTCTTGACAGGAGTGGAAAGTTTGTTAGTAATCATTTTGATCAGAGTTTTGAATTCAGAAAATGTCTCCGACTTGTTCTTAAGAAAGAGTACCCATGTCCAGGCGAATAGTCATCGACGATGACTAGAGCGTACTTCTTACCACTCTTGCTTTGAACACGCATTGGTCCACATAGATCCATGTGCAGCATGCCCAGCGGAGATGATGTAGACATTTCTGTTTTACCTGGAAAACTTGCTCTCGAATGTTTCCCTTGTATGCACGCAGGACAGAGGGTGTCGGTCTGGAAGAAGTTTGTCTGAGGAAGTCCGACGACAAGATTTTTGTTTTTGATTTTATTGAGGAGCTTGCCGTGTGCATGACCTAAACAAAAGTGCCATAAGGAGATATTTTTGTCCTGTACACTGAGACAGAGAGTACCATCTAGGTTAGGGTTTTCAAGAGATAACTTGTAAAGATTGCTTACCCTCACACCAGTGGCTTTTAGAAGACCTGTTTGCTCATCAAAGATTTTACAGTTAGAGGCCGAAAAAAGAACAACATTAGAGAGATCACATATTTGAGAGATACTTAGAAGGCCGTGTCCAAGTCCATCTACTAAATTAACATTTTCTATCTTAAAGAGAGAGGGATTACCGACAGTTTCAATACCAATGATTTCACCATGAGCATTGTCGCCGAAAGTGACCGTTCCCCCATGGTGTTGAGAGAGAGTCGTGAACTTGTCAGGGTCTCCTGTCATATGTCGTGAGCATCCACTATCTAGAAACCAAGAGTCATTGTCCACGACCTCTCCCAACAAAACAATTAGAGGTTAGACTTGGGAACCCAGGCGAAGTTGGGTTCCCTCTTTGAAGCAAAAGAGCTGTAAAGATGTCGTGTTTTAGACAGAGTATGTTAACGTTGCATATTGAAGGATAAATCTCTGCCAAGCTTATGGCATGATGAGTGAATGTGCCCGTCGTAGCCACAGTATCACCAAATTAGTAAAGAAGGTAGATGAACATACTTCTTTTGCCAACGAAATTTGTTTTCAAATTTTTCTTTTTGGAATTTTCTTCTTTGAAGATCATTGGGTTTTGAGGCCATTTTCGGCAGATTAACTTTGCCTTTGTTTTTCAGCCAGTGAGGGGGACTCGATGATGAGACTGATTCCATCTGAGCCTTTTTAAGAGCGATATTCAGGGAATCGACCTCTTTCTCGAGTTGAGCTTGTCTTTCTTTTGACTCACGGAGTTTATTTTCAAAGAATTTTGGTTTTTGCATGGCAGCAACCTCACGAACAAAGGTAATTGGTTTGAAGAATTTTTGAGGGATTTTGAAACGATTTTTCTGCAGGGAAGAGACTTGGGCTTTTAAGGAACTAATGAGACTGTGGGCATCTCTTAACTCACTTTCAAGTTTCCCGACCTTTTCTTCAGACTTTTGCAACTTAAGCTGGTCATTGTTGACATGACCTTTTAACACATGAATTTCTTCGTAAAGAGAAGCTATCCTTTCTTGTTCCTCAGTTAATTCGAATTCAGGATGATTTGGGTCTCTATAATAAGTAGACAAGTCTAAAGAAGGAATAACACATGAGTGTGAGAAATATTCGGTTACCTCTGAAGAGGGACTCTTGCATACCTGATTTTTATGAGCCATAAGGTAGATTAAGCTTGATGTTCCACTCTCAGGTTCTTCTGAGTCAGAGTCTCCCCATGCTGAATTTGCCATCAGTGATGATTGCTCTCGATCATCTTTTTTCTTGAGTGGACAGTTGTTGGCGTAGTGCCCCGGCTTCAGGCATTTGAAGCATACTCGGTCTCCAGTTCCAGTATTGCCTTGCTGATTACGGTTGTAGGATTGATATTGTCGGTTTTGGTTTTGGCTGAACCTGTTTGGACTGTTCCTTTCTGATCGATCTCGCATGAATTTCTTAAAGTTCTTGACCAGCATGGCCATATCTTCGAAGGTGTTCGCTGATCCTTCCTCTATTATACCGTCAATCAGAGTGTCTCGAAGCTGCTGGATTAAATCCTGATTTGGAGAGATAGTCTCATAATGGAATGACTCATTCTGGTGGGCTGATGTCTGACTGGGTGTAGTTTTCACCTGCAAAGCTTGATTCACGTTGGAATAAGAGACAAAATGGTTTAAGTGAGAAGCGTTACCTCTGTTTTTGATATTCATCTTGTATTTGTTGATGAACTGAAGATAGGTTCCCTAAGTCAGTCAAAGTCCATTTTTCTAGGCTTTTGGAAGCCTTCGTAGAGATAAAACTCTCGGTCCATTCTTCGCCCAGACTATCCAGAAATTTGTTGTTGATATTTTCATTTGACTCTCCAATCTGCAGCTCTTCCATAGTAGCAATGAGTTCAGTGAATCGTGCAAGCATGTTACTGAGGGATTCTCCAGGCTTTCCCACGAAGTTTTCATAGTCCATCTCCAGTTGTTGTATCTTGGACTTTCGAAGCTCAGTATTTCCTTCATGAACAGCTCGAAGGTGATCCCAGATGTCTTTCGCTACCTTGATGTGATACACTCTTCTTCTTTCGGGTGGAGAGAGGCTAGTGTAGATGACTCGTACGGCTTGGGCATTTAGCTCAACACATCTGCGCTCCTCAGTAGTATAGGAGCTTGGATCTTTCCCTTCAGGTACTGTGAAATTACCTTTCGTCACTACCGTCCAGAGTTGTTGATTGAGTGACTGGAGGTGTGACTCCATCTCGTTTTTCCACATGTTGTAGTTTGTGGAAGTTAGCTTTGGGTTCTCTACTTGCATTCTATTGTTGTTGTTGGTATTTGAGATTTCCGCCATTTTGAGAGATATGTCAGCCAACACAGGCTCTGATACCACTTGAAGGGATCGGGGTGCTGACTGAGTAGGTCTGAGGGGTTAGTCTCAAACCAACCCTACTTGGAGAACAAGTATTTGTAGAAAATAATTACACGGAAGCTTTTGTTTTAAATTGACAAGATAGGATTCTGCTTGTATTGAAATTCAATGCAAATTACAACCTAGCTTCCTATCTTGGGATTCGACAGAGGTACTCTGTCTCATCCAACACTCGCTCTACTCTCGGCTTAGATCAATGCGTAACAAGGAGTAAAGGGGAGTGTTCTATGTGTGCTCTCTAGATAATAAATACCTAAGCTGATTGACACTATCTCACTAAGATCTCTCAAAAATACTTTCTCTCTCAAAGCGGTGTTTCTCTCTCTCTAAATAAAACTAGAATGCACGCTTAAACTAATTACAATCATATGCTTATATACTTGTTTAACTGCTTCCTAAATCTTTGGTGGAGTCTTCATGTAGTGGCTCCTTGATTTGTTTCCGCAAGTATCGGAGTTGTGGAGCTTGTTTGTGCTTCACGTTCTCACGTTGCGCACGCTCCCATGCATCCGAGATTTCCGCAGCCACTTAGTAGTGTCACGCCTCTTGACAGATAGGGACAAGTGAACAGGTGTTTCTGCAGAGGTACTCGAACTGGTAAGTTGCGACGACGTCAAGTCTTTCTGCATCCCTACTTTGACCGAGGAGGCAATCATCTACAAAACTTAAGTCTCCAACATCTATGAATCTCACCTAGCTTAGCATACTTCTAAGATCACCTCTAATACCCACATCGTAGCCAACATTACTCAATTTTCTCTTCAATCCCACAACAACAGAGGTAGAGGATTCAGAGGTGCAAGACACAACAGAGCATGTAACTCCTACTCTAGAGGGGGTAGATACACAAATGGAGGAGAAAGAAACAACAATCACTTATCAGGCATAGGTGACCCTCGAGTGCAATGTCAAGTATGTGGGAAATTTGGTCATTCAACTACCTTTTGTTGCCACATATTAACCATGCCTATCAAGACTCACCCTCAAACTCTTTCATATCTCATTTTACCTTTGTTGATTCATCCTAGTACCCTGATAGTTGTGCTACAAACTATTTCACCAATGATTCTTCGAATATAAGCATTGAGAATCAGATATCTACAAACACTAATGAGGTGAACTTTGGAAATGGGAGTGCTCTACTAGGTCAAGCCATTGGCCTTCTCCTTACTTCATATGGTCAGTTCATGCTCCCTAACCTTCTATATATGTCTTTATAGAAAAATCTTATCTTTGTCCGCTAGTTTACCAATGATCATAACGTAGTTTTTAGAACTCTATCCTACTTGTTTTTTAATCAAGGATCTACCCACAGGGAAACTTCTACACAAATGATGAATTAAAGATGGGCTGTACTACTTTGAAGGTGTTCTATCCAGCTCCCCTCCCTAGAGTTTACAGACAGATGTCACTTAGAGAACAACCAGCACAACATGGCATCAAATACTTGGTCATTGTACGAGGTAAACCTAACGGCAAGTGTACCGGTCAATTATAACAAGTTTTCCTAGAATTATCTCTCTAGGTTATCAAACGAACAGAGGCGGTGTGTCTAGTTAAGTCTCTATCATATTCTAACTAATAAACTATGAAAATCAATAACAAGAAATTTGGGGTTTTATTTGATGATTTAAAAAACTAAATTAAAGAAAACAATAACAGGATGATCTTTTTAACAATTCCAAATAAGGAATCCTTGTTTAATATTTCCCCCTAGTTTTTCATTTTCCCTTCCTGAGTGTTTTCTTAATTCTATATTGCAACCTCAGATCTAAATTAATTTATTCCTAGTCTCCCGCAAAATAGATTCTTACTAGCAATTTCTAAATCCTAACACTTGTTACGAATTTATTAATTAACTAGTAGCGTTCAAATCTCATATGGTTTTTAGGCAACTAATATCGAGCAATTACCATCTCAAATTTCACTGGTAGTATTCCTATAGTCTATTGAATGTCGTAGTTTTCACTTGTAAGTAGTCAACATATAAACTAAATCATATAAATCACAAGAGAATTCAACATTGAAACAAGAAATAAAACAACAATCTGTATAGAATTAGTATTTAACAACTCAAGGAAACAAAATCCTAAACTAAGGTTCCATAATAGACAAGAATTCGAATGAATACTCAGACATTGTGTTATACCCAAAATTTTGACCCCCCGGTGTAGGGTTTCTAAGGCTTTAGTGTTACAAGGGGTACTTTGGTCAAAAGATGAGGAATCCCCGTTCAATCAGCATGTTTTGGAGTGTTAGTTACAGTTTGTTCATCTTCAGGGGCATTTCCATAATTTTCAAGGCTCCTAAGATCTCTCGTAAGCTTTCTCTCTCCTCAAAAAATGACTCAAACCAACTCGAAATGCTTTAAAATTTTAATACATGATAAAGGATGACATTTTAAGCATATGACTTTGGAATTTTGATTTTTTGAATTTTCAATAATTTTCTAGCAATTTCTGATTGAATCTGACGAGCAATTGAATTTATAAATATTTCAATATCCAAAAATTCCAATTTCACCACAGATTAATCCAAAATATCTTCCTTTACATGTGATCAAAATTTCATAGTCAAATTCCTCTTGGAAAGCCTTTGAGCTAAGATATCAGTAAATCTTGGGTTTTACCGGATTTTCTATCTTTAGTGAGGTGTACTTAAGGAACCTTAACTCTTGATCAAAGAACAGGATTCAAAACCCTATGCAATTAGAAAACCTAGCCGTCATAAGTCTCCCACGTTTTTACACATCCAAGAACCAAAATCTCACTGAAGTTCACCGAAACCACCACATAAACACGTTTTCCAACTCCCACCACATCAATAATCATCAAAGCTTCACAAAAAAATACATCAAAACGTGACAAACAACATCAACTTTTAGAAGCTCGGGCTGAAGTCAATCCAGAACCGACACCAACGAGGTCTCCGAAGAATCCCAATATGAAGAATCATCTCGAATTTGAAGGTAAAACAGATTAGGATTTAGGTTTTCTAACTCTCCCCGACTTCATTAAATCTCTGTTAAAATTTGGAATAAAACCGAACTTTTTTTCGGCTCTCGAATTAGCGTTTTTCTTCGTTTTTGTCCACTAACTTGTGCATTAAGTTTCATCATTAATTAGGCTTCAAATTGAAATATTTTGATTACTATCAGATTGGAAATCTTTCAGGCTACACACTCATAAATATTTAGCCGAAAACACCTACGGGAACCACCAGAACGCGACTATCCGAGGGTGGTCCGAGCATGCGGACAACATGTCTGGGTCCCGGACAACCTGTCCATGGCCACGGACACCCCTGGACCGCGGCAAGAATTTAATTTTCAAATGTTTTAGGTTTTCTTAAATTATGTCCTGGCCCATGGATGCTAAGTCCGTGGCCTCGGTGTAACACCCATCCAACATTAACACACTTACAACAAACTGCAGCGGAAAACGTACTTCATCACATTACTTAACTCGTTGGTGTTGCACGCCGTTAACCACCCACGTGGCTAACAAGGCTATTACATATACATTGTATCGGTCTGATGGACTAGATTCCCGAGCGACTACTACACATTACTGTCCCTTCCATTAACAACAAGAACATACATATACCTTCCAACTGTACCGAGTATTCACAACCTAATGCCGATAACAATTTCGGTCTTACTACACCTACTGTACATATATGACTTAATGATTACCCATGTACAAGCGACTACCCCGTCCTACTCTCGGACGGCTTCCAGCTCCTTGTACCTGCAAATAGGAAAGAAGAGAAAAGGGTGGCCCCCTAGGGGCTCAGCACCTTTGCTGGTATGGTAATCCCGCAACCCGCATGATACCGGGCCACGCACAACTATTTGTCGTCTTAGCATGCGGTTGATTTTACTTGAATCATGCATGTAAACTACAAATACACAACACATTACACCACACAACAATGGCTCATTAAAACAGCCAATACAACTACACTTAACAAATCACTCATTGTGATCTTTAACCCCTAGAGAGTGTTTGTAACACCCCTACCGCTAATACCGTCATTACCGTCTAATCTCCTTATACATTCGTACTCACGCAGCGGATACATTCTTACTCAACGGCAGGTGATGCAATGCCGTTAGCCACCCACGTGACTAACAAGGCTACTAATACATACAACATCGGTCTGATGGACCGGAATATCCGAGTACTACTCAAATACAATACATACTCCCATCACTTACTGAGTACTACAATACTCCATTCAATACAATACTCCATACTTCCGTACAAGATAATACACTACACATACCGAGTTTACTGAGTTCCAAATACAAATACGATACCTCTTCAATTCCACGCATACTCATTAAGAGTCTATCCACTACCCGTTCCTCACAACTACATACTTGCAACTTACGTAATAGTGTACCCCTTGGTACACTTCTACAGGCAAGGCTACAAGCCTTATACCATTTACTACAATCTACCTTTCATTCCTAGTAATCTAGGCATGTCCACCGGTCTCTTCTGTGACTAGGTCTGCTTCGGGTACCTGCACACTAAAAACGTTCCCCCTAGGGGGTCAGCTTACGCTGAATATGATAACCGCATACCCCGCGTACTAGCGAGGGTACGCCGACCATTTGGTCGAATACATGCAATTCATTTTGCAACACATGCATACATACATACATACTTACATGCTTTCATTCACGATACTACAATACTACACAAGGTATACATACATACGCACAGTACAATACATGCTTGGAAGACGATACAAGTCAACCAATACTTACTTACCATCTTCCAGAATAGACATACACAATACATACTCATTACATACTCAATACGCAATACGGAGATACAATTCTCCAATACATACAAAGGTCCAGTTAGCTTCATTACACACCCGGGTTAATCGGGTGTTCAATACTTTTTGCTCCAGGTCAATGACTTACAATAGTCAAGACCAATACACAAGCAATACTTACTTCTAACATACTTTACTTCCAGTTAAGTCGGTATGACCTCCGGGCAGGGATTACTACATCCCACCACCGGGCTTTAGGGTGGCCCACTAATCCAGGATGCTACCCATTCAAGGGATTTGGTCCATGGAAGAGATTATAGCCAGGATTCGGATCCAACCTCTGTGTTTCCTTATCCTCACGCGTGGCCGAAACTATATCGGACTTCTACTCATTCCAATTTACTCATTACTCAAGTTAGGAGTTGGGTTGTTAGGAATTAGTAGAAGTCAGTACTTCACTTCCATACATACATACAATACACAAGTACACAATACTTACACATACTTCTCATTTCCATTCATTCATTTCATGAATTATACAAACTAATTGTTCAAGAAGATACAACAAGAACAAAATAGTTCAAACACAGTTAAGTGCAATATAAGTCCGATTCGTGCATTTATCTTATTGGTGGTCACATAAGCACACAAATCGGGGGTGGGGTAACCAAGTTAGGATACAGGGCATGAAGAAATCATACCGTTCACCGTCGTATACGTACTACCGGGTTCCTTCGAGGATCAACTTTTTGATTCCTATACATACATGAGGTAGTATGATCAATGATCCATTATTGATCTAACTTACTCCTTTTTGATACTCTCAATGTATACTTACTACTTTATTACTTCTTACTTGGTTATGAAACCGTTTTTCCTTATTACTCTTAAACTTGTTTCCTTACTCACGCCTTTACTTTCTTACCATACCTTCATTTTGGTGCATTATACATATATATGCTTACATGTGTATAGGCATATATATGTACAACTATGATTACTATAGTCATATAATAAAACATTTTTTTTTTTGTAAGTTATGGGTCGTCCGACCCAAGCCCTGGGTCGGACCATTCCAGTAGATTTTCGTCCTCTGAAATTCTTCCCGTCTGCCCAGCACTATTCCTTCCGACCCATACTCCTCTGGGTCGGACCATTCCAGAAAGTTCAGTCCTGTTGCCCAAGTGGCGTCTGACCCACGTCCGACTCATCCTCTGGGTCGGACGGAGTCAGGAACTTCGACAACAGTTTTTTTGCCTGTCCGACCCATGTCTGACTCACGGCCCTGGGTCGTACCATTCCAGAAAGTTTTATTCTCGTTGCTTAAGCCTTGTCCAACCCACTGTCCGATCCAGGCTGGGTCGGACGGTAGCAGAACACTGCTACAGGCTTTGTTTTTCAATTCCTTTCTTACCCATTCCTTCCCCAATTTCTTCCTACATACATCCTAACATGTTTTAGCACTAATTAGGCTTTCTAAAATACCTTAATTCATCCTCCAAGTCCATTACTAAATTCGTCAAACAACTTACACAATTTTCTTTCTTCTTCTACAACATATGTAACAGTTTTTGTTACACCTATGCTACAGATATTAAAACTCAATTCTCCATCCAATACTTCTACTACCAATACCGTTACTAGCATCCCAAATATATTTCCAAGCAATTACAACATCTATGCCAAGTCCAACATTCATTTTACTAAACCTTGTACTCTCATTCTTGCTAATTCCTCCAATGAAATCCAATACCTCTTGCTACAGATTTTTACATGCTTCATCCTCATTCTCCAATTACCAATCCATGGTCATTGAACATCTCATACTAGCCCAACAATAACCTTGGTTCTCCCATTCAAAGTCGTCCTTAGAATGCTCAATTCCTACCAAAAATTCGCCATAGCTACTACAATTCTAACTTCTCCACAAACATACTCCTTCATCCAATTCATTCCTACTCTAGCCACACCCATACAAGGGTTCTACCAGCAATCAATACAACATACATTCACCCATACTTCTTCAAATACCAATACTAATACTAATACACAATCATTTGGCTCCAAGGCCTACTATCCACATACTAATTCTCAAATACTCAATCCTCCTCACAAATACCCAACTTCCAATACTACAATACCAATACAAGATTTTGGGTTCTTTAGTTAGTTGCCCATTCCCATAGTCTAATGCATTAAATTAACATTAGTAAAGAGCTCTTACCTTGAGCTTATAATTCCTTCATTCCCTTTTCAATTCTCTTCTTCCTTTCTTCCTTGCCCAAATCGGCCACATTGGGAATGGAGTTGCCAAACTCCATTCCCATCACCCAAAGCATACAAAACAAGTATAATTAATATACTAACCCTTAGATTTATACTAACTCATTGAGATGTTTTAAACAAATTTCTAGGGTTTACCTTTTGAACCTTTTAGGAGGGGTTTTAGCCCTTGGTTCAAGAAGGTGAATCCACCACCATTGCAAGGTTGATATTATGCTCAAAATATAGGGAGAAAATGGGGTGTTACAATGGGGCAAAAATCAGTTGTGAAGGAGAGTGAAGAGAACATGAGTTTTTCATGTAGATTTTTACCTTGTTGGAGAGAGGAGACTCCAAGCTACACATTGATGCTATTTTCTTCACCAATGGGGTATACCCACGAAAATGAACTTCCTCATTTTTGGATTTTGAAAAGAGAGAAGTGTAGAGGAGGATGAGAGGAGTTCAAATATGCAATTTATTTTACATTTGGAGCTCAAATGGAGCTAGAGCATGAGGAGAAAGAAGAGAAGCCATGGGAGGCTTGTGGAGCTTCAAGAAATCACAGCAGCCAGAGGGAGGAGGGTGCTCACGGTGGGAAAGGAGAATGGAGGAAAGAGAAAAGAGAAAGGTGAGGTGAGAGAGTGTGAGGGTTTGCATTTTACTTTATTGCTTTTTTTTACTTTTTGGTCTCTTATTTAATTAGCTAGTGTGTGTGTGTGTGAGAGGGCTTTTTGACTGATTAAAATCGGCCCACACAGTATCACTAGCTGGAGCGTTTTTCGTCTTTTATAGAAAACGCTCGTTATTTTACCCGGTTTTGATACTATTCACCAACCGGGCCCGTTTTCCGGAATTTCTCGTTTCTTTATTTTTATTGACTATTAAGCTTCCATAAATGCTTAATAATTGTTATTTAATGATTTATAATTTTTACAGGTTCATTTGACCACTTAAAAGCACGTTTTCGGGTTTTCTTTAAAGACGTGCGCTAAAGCTCTATTAGCGTTTTAATGCATTCTTCGGATCCGTTTTCTTCGGTTGTTGTTCCCATATATTATTTAGGTCTTATTAAACCTTTAGAATCCATATAATACGTTAACCGAGGTCTCATACCTCCTATGGTTATTTAACGCTTATTTAGCGTTTTCCGCTTTCTAAGCGTTTCTTTATTTCTTTTGGATTTATTTTCCTTACCAAAATTACTTAGGCACTATTAGGCCCTTAAATACTATATTAGAATAATTTAATCACCATATTTAAGTTTGGGGTATTTCAATCTACCCCCCTTAAGAACTTTGTCCTCAATGTTGCTCGAGGTCATGGGATTACTATACTTACTCATCCATACTTATCTAATGCCAAAGCCATACATTCTTCATCCTTACCAATCCCAAATCCGTTACTCAAGGTTCCTACATACTATACCATACCATACCATACTAATGCACAATAATTACTTCAATCCGCATTACTACCGACCATCCGGTTCCTCATTACCAATTTATACATACATACAATGCAAAGATATTCCCAAAGCAATGCATTACACATACAATCCCACAGGCACTCAGGTCATCTAGACACAGGACTCCTTTATGTCCTGTTGCCCTTGGAATAATACAATATGATACACTACTACCTTCTCAGGTATCCGCTTCTAGACAATCCTTCATCTCCAGGCCAAGAAAACTTCTTTCATAACTACTACTTAGGATTCTTCCAAAGCATACAACTCCAAATTCCAATTTGTATTTATTACTTCTATCCTATATGTGATTCTTGTGACCACTTGAGGGGAGCTTCAAGAATTATTCGACCCTGATGTGATCAGCATTAGTGTCGAACTATCTTTCCACCCCAATTTGTGTTCGGTTTCCCTTGATCTGATCAGGATCAAGTTCGACCTCCCACATCAGTTTCAAACAACAGATAATTCAATCATTTTCATTTTCTACCTTTTTACTCTTCCTAGTCATAATTACAATTTCATACAACTCCAAGGGATGGAATCCAGTCCATCAACCATTCTCAATCTGCTTCCCAAATACTTTCCTCGGAATTCGATGCCTAAGTGCTCATTTCATTAACCTTCTCCACTTTCTTCCATTACCCTCTATTATCTCTACTATTCAGACTAGGGAATACCGTACTCATGAAATTCAGCTGTCCTCAATTTACTTCCAATAACGTACTTACGAATACACCACTCGTGGGTTACATTCCTCTACTACTCATAGTCAATTCGTACTACTTCTTTAAGAATACAATACTTGTGGAGCTCCGTCCACTACTCATTCTCAATTGTCTCAAGACAATCACCTAGGGAACTCAATTTCCTCTAGGTTATACATCGGTTTTATACCGACTCATGCATCGTAATGCCATGTCTAACTTCAGATAGGCACACACTACAGGGATTATCATTTCCCAAAGAGTTGCTCTACTCCTCTTTACTACTACTTTTGCACTGGGGTTACAAGGTGGGTGTATTCATCCTATGGTATTCGCATCTCTCGTGCCTAATTACCACAGTTACAATATGAATGAATACGTATGTTTATTTAATATAAGTACCACTCCTTAAATCAATTCCCATTTGTGCTATGCACATTATAGTTTCTGTGTTTTATTCATGAAACTTACATTAAGCGGTTTTCGCTCTACCCCCCTTAAAAGGGATTACGCCCACGTAATCTACCATATGTTACTATTAAACATTGGTTTACTCGATTCGGGCAATCTGAAGCATTTAGCTTCACTACGATATACTATACAATATGCTCTGGTCAAAGGGGTCTTAACCATACCAATGGTTTAGTCTTTGCACGAGGATTCCTATATGAGTTTATTTAACTCATAATTAATTCAGTTCTAGCCTATTAGGCTTCAAGGCATTAATAGCCATTCTTTCGTACTTACTAGGTGTATTACATTTCTTAGCTAGGGCCCACTAGCTTCTGCTGCGCGACCCAGATAACTTGGGTTACTTACCCTTCATGTTATCCTTAATGTGCTATACATCACCTTTTTATCCCTCTATTGTGGAAATAAGGTTTACTAACAGTGTGGTATTCTTTTACCGCTGTTTGAACTCAATGACCAGCTCTCTGGTAATCTATTACACGTACTATTCGTACTCCCCGATTATTCACTAAGTTCCTCCGACTTGTTATCGGGCGAGGTTAAGTCACTACCAAGTTGTAGTGCTCCCTCTGTTGTCACTAGCTTCTGAATTATACCAGTTCTTCTGGTTCAGTACAAGTGTTCTTTGCTTGTATGACCTTGCATTCTCAATGCGTTGGTCCAAGTGACTTTCTTACATCTCCTTTCACCTTTTTATTCCAATGGAATTCACATCTTGTGATTGATAGTGTGTTTTACACTCTTCGTGCGATCTGTTGCTAAGAATGCTTGACTGGCTTATGCCATGTTTGTGGTGAAAAGATAGATTTACTACTGTTTACATTCTCCATATCCGCAGCCATCCCATTAGATCATTAGCTGTACAAGTGCAATACCAAAACACTCAGTCATACAGAGTGTAGAGGCATGAACGCTTGACAGTAAGTCACTTATGTGATAGGAAGGAATATTTCTGACTGTCTTCCATACTTATTCTTCATGTCATTGTCTACTACTTCCTCATAGTGGTCGCTTGTTGCACACCGTATTCTTACTCTTTGTACCATTTCCTTATGGTGTAAATACACTAGGAGGTCCTAGTTCATATGTATGTCGGTTGTCGTAGCATACCGCAATGTTACTATATTCCCAATGTGGGAATGTTTCATTTCCATTCAGGTTTCATGTGTGGGTTGGCTTACCTCACATTATTTCATAATCGATAATGCAATTTACCAAGTGTCTTGGTTGACTGTGGATGAAGTGATTCATCGGGTCATCGGCTCTCTTGAGCGTTGGTCATTCGTGGTGCCCAATGTGCACTCACATTAATTGTTTCTGATAATTACTGTCTCCTCAGTGCTGAGCATTGGTTATAGGCTCTAGCTATGCAGTTTTACTTTTACATGTACATTACCGGGACATCCCAAGAACTTTAATGGTTTTCTGGTCCCGTTCCCCAATTGGAGGGTATTTCATCACTGGTAGGTGAAGGTTCTTGTCGAGAGGTTAGTTACCACTCATAAGTCTCATGACAAGGTTACCATGTTAGTCTTTATACAATGGCTCACCACATGCTTGGGTGCATATGGAGTATACTTACTCCTTCGAGTCTCTATGCTCTTTAAGCGTCTCGCCTTTACAGTCCAAAGCCTCTTGTAGGCGTAGTGGTTCAGAAATCTCGTATTCTTGTTCGATTATCTCTTGGCAATAACTACATGCACAAGTTTGTGGTTATGATAGATGAAAGCCTTTTTTTAGGGTTCACATCGTTACCGCATTGATGATCTTTGGTCAACAAGAGGTGTCTTTCCTCTGGTTTCTCGCAGTGTCCAAGTGTGGACTAGGCTATTGTTGGCGTTATTACGATTCTTATGCCTCTGTACTGCCATTGCTACAGAAGGCATGTAGGTAATTAAAAGCTTGTCAACTGTATACTAGACTGATGCTCTAGTGACAGTGACACTGAGTTGACCATTACTCCAAGCCACTCAAGAGGTTGGATTTGAATTGATGGTCCAGTTGTTGATTTCTTGTCATATGGGACAATATCTCTTGCAAGTCCTATTAGTAATGGTGTGGGTTTTGCCACCGTTTGAGTTCACATAACGTAGTTGGTTGGTGGCTTTTAAGCCTTATTGCTGCAAGCTATGCTCTTTGCAAGCTGCTTATACACGTTTCCATTCTTTGTGTACCCCATAGGTTGGAGGTATTTACTGGGCTCCATGGAAGTCGTGACATCACGCTTCCGTTCATAGGACGCCCTTTTGGCAAGTTGATGCTATCAGTTTTGTAATTTAGGGTATTTCCTATTAAGTGAAATCCCTTCGGTATTCTAACCGAATATCCGTTCTGGTTGTTGTGCTCTCTTCATGACACTTGTTCGATTGTGTTAACTCAGACACCCTTCGAGGGTTGCTCCTGGGTGTTGTTAGGTTATGCCGTTACATCCGGCTAGCGTTTATGATACGTTATCACTATACCACCTTGTGGTATTATATTTAAGCTATTTCCTCTGGGTTATAACGTCTCCCGTCGTTGGGTAGACCGTCTATACTTGCTCCTAGTGCTTGAGACTAGGTTTAAATATCCTCTTTGATGATGGATTATATTTGTGGTAATCTTGTAATTGCTCTTGGGAACTCTGTCCCGTTCGTTGAGCATTCTGGTGTCCACGTCAGGCGATTGCCTTACTGTGTTTAGGCTGGGTATACTTTCCAGCTGCCATGTATTTTCTTGATGTCCTGAGACATATCCAATGTCTATACTTACTAGTATGGGCTCTTGCACTCCCTAGTTCTTATTCCTCATCTTCAGATGGATTCTCTGAGTTCCTTTATACTTAATCGTCTGAGGTGTCCAGCTGTTCTGATTTGAACTCACTCATGGTCCGTAGGACGGAGTTGACTACTTCCCGTGTGTCGCACACTACATGTATACATACGTGGGGTACCTTGTTGATACGTTACCACTTACCCAACTATATGTCAGGCCCGCAAGCTCCTTCGGAGTGCGGTTGTCCCACATCCCGTAATTGGGTAACACTCGTAGTGTTCGTCACACGCCTAGGTGAAGTATTCTGTCGTTAACTCCTCTTGTATCATGGTATGATACTCACCGTAATCATGTGGGTTTGGTTTTAAAATCCAAGGTTTAAAATAAGGTTTGTGGTTTTGAAAGAAGAATTTGGTTTGAACTCATGGTACGGTGTTTAAAAGGAATTCTTCGTGGCATAGCCATGTACGCAAACTTGACCAGTCCAGCTTCCCGCTGACTGGTGTGTTCTAAATGTAGTGGTCAGGCCGTCAGGCCTTTCCATGGTTTCATTCCCCTAGTTTTAGGGTGTTTATTCCTGTAGTTGTTCCATTACGGCCACAGTACACTACTATGTACTTGTGGTGTAGTGGCATGTGGTTGTTCCTGTTCTCACTGCACTTGCTGTGGCAAGTGCGCGGTACTGGTGGTTTTTGGGTAACCCGATACCGGTCACGGTATGGTTTCCACTCATAATTGGTAGTCTTGCTTACTCTTCCTTTGATCTTGTTGGTCATTTACTTAGGTTAATTACTCTTCTGAGTAACTTCTCAGTGAGTTTGACATGGCTGTCATTGATCAGGGTACTTCTCCAATCCTTGGAGCTTCCCCTTTGACTTGGTTGTTCCTTGTTGCTTGTTCCCACACGTTTGTTGTGGTTACTGAGCCTGATTTGGTTTAGGCACTACGGTTGTAGTTACATCAGATTATATCTTGTGAATATTCTTGTAGCTGTCTGAGCTATGTTGGCCAAGTTTGTAACCTTTTTGGCGTTGTAGTTTTGGAGTCAGTCACTCCCGACTATGTCCTTAGCCAGCTAGCTTACCGTTGGTGGTGTTGCTTGGCTATTACTGTTGTCCCGCAGACTTGTGTCTCGGGTTTCATTACTGCTCCTGTTTCCATTTCGTTGCACGGTTAGTGCTTCTTTTCCTGCTGCTGGTTGTTTAATTAGGTTCTACGACTGCTGAGCATGTCGCCCCATGCTGTTGTAAGTTGTAGCCTCCTCGTGGCTGGGGTGCTTATTCCACCGCTATCAAGCGCGGGTCTTGTAGTTCAACCGGGTTCCGTCTCCGGGTCTTCCATTTCTTGGAATCTAATATATGTCAGGTTTTTTCCTCTTGTAGGAATATCTCATTACTGCCAGATCGGGTTTTCCCGAGTATGAGAGGGCTTTTCCTCTCTCTGGCGTCCTTTCGAAAATCATACAAGGGGTTTGTGGAGGGCGGGTCTGTGTTGTAGGTATCCGGTACACACCGGTAGTTCCTAACTAGCATCTCTCAAATGCTAACACTCACCCTTAGCCCTAAGCTTCTAAGTCCTAACTCGGTATTCCTAACTCGGTACTTCCAGTCATCAGGCGATACTTCGCTCTGATACCACTTTTTGTAACACCCCTACCGCTAATACCGTCATTACCGTCCAATCTCCTTATACATTCGTACTCACGCAGCGGATACATTCTTACTCAACGGCGGGTGATACAATGCCGTTAGCCACCCACGTGACTAACAAGGCTACTAATACATACAGCATCGGTCTGATGGACCGGAATATCCGAGTACTACTCAAATACAATACATACTCCCATCACTTACTGAGTACTACAATACTCCATTCTACAATACTCCATTCAATACAATACTCCATACTTCAGTACAAGATAATACACTACACATACCGAGTTTACTGAGTTCCAAATACAAATACGATACCTCTTCAATTCCACGCATACTCATTAAGAGTCTATCCACTACCCGTTCCTCACAACTACATACTTGCAACTTACGTAATAGTGTACCCCTTGGTACACTTCTACAGGCAAGGCTACAAGCCTTATACCATTTACTACAATCTACCTTTCATTCCTAGTAATCTAGGCATGTCCACCGGTCTCTTCTGTGACTAGGTCTGCTTCGGGTACCTGCACACTAAAAACGTTCCCCCTAGGGGGTCAGCTTACGCTGAATATGATAACCGCATACCCCGCGTACTAGCGAGGGTACGCCGACCATTTGGTCGAATACATGCAATTCATTTTGCAACACATGCATACATACATACATACTTACATGCTTTCATTCACGATACTACAATACTACACAAGCTATACATACATACGCACAGTACAATACATGCTTGGAAGACGATACAAGTCAACCAATACTTACTTACCATCTTCCAGAATAGACATACACAATACATACTCATTACATACTCAATACGCAATACGGAGATACAATTCTCCAATACATACAAAGGTCTAGTTAGCTTCATTACACACCCGGGTTAATCGGGTGTTCAATACTTTTTGCTCCAGGTCAATGACTTACAATAGTCAAGACCAATACACATGCAATACTTACTTCTTACATACTTTACTTCCAGTTAAGTCGGTATGACCTCCGGTTAGGGATTACTACATCCCACCACCGGGCTTTAGGGTGGCCCACTAATCCAGGATGCTACCCATTCAAGGGATTTGGTCCATGGAAGAGATTATAGCCAGGATTCGGATCCAACCTCTTGTGTTTCCTTATCCTCACGCGTGGCCGAAACTATATCGACTTCTACTCATTCCAATTTACTCATTACTCAAGTTAGGAGTTGGGTTGTTAGGAATTAGTAGAAGTAGTACTTCACTTACATACATACAATACACAAGTACACAATACTTACACATACTTCTCATTTCCATTCATTCATTTCATGAATTATACAAACTAATTGTTCAAGAAGATACAACAAGAACAAAATAGTTCAAACACAGTTAAGTGCAATATAAGTCCGATTCGTGCATTTATCTTATTGGTGATCACATAAGCACACAAATCGGGGTAACCAAGTTAGGATACAGGGCATGAAGAAATCATACCGTTCACCGTCGTATACGTACTACCGGGTTCCTTCGAGGATCAACTTTTTGATTCCTATACATACATGAAGTAGTATGATCAATGATCCATTATTGATCTAACTTACTCCTTCTTTGATACTCTCAATGTAATTACTACTTTATTACTTTCTTACTTGGTTATGAAACCATTTTTCCTTATTACTTCTTAAACTTGTTTCCTTACTCACGCCTTTACTTTCTTACCATCATTACCTTCATTATTGGTGCATTATTACATATATGCTTACATGTGTATAGGCATATATATATACATACATATGATTACTATAGTCATATAATAAAACATTTTTTTTTGTAAGTTATGGGTCGTCCGACCCACCGTCCGACCCAAGCCATGGGTCGGACCATTCCAGTAGATTTTCGTCCTCTGAAATTCTTCCCGTCCGACCCAGCACTATTTTCGACCCATACTCCTCTGGGTCGGACCATTCCAGAAAGTTCAGTCCTGTTGCCCAAGTGGCGTCCGACCCACGTCCGACTCATCCTCTGGGTCGGACGGAGTCAGGAACTTCGACAACAGTTTTTTTTGCCTGTCCGACCCATGTCCGACTCACGGCCCTGGGTCGGACCATTCCAGAAAGTTTTATTCTCGTTGCTTAAGCCTTGTCCAACCCACTGTCCGATCCAGGCTCTGGGTCGGACGGTAGCAGAACACTGCTACAGGCTTTGTTTTTCAATTCCTTTCTTACCCATTCCTTCCCCAATTTTCCTACATACATCCTAACATGTTTTAGCACTAATTAGGCTTTCTAAAATACCTTAATTCATCCTCCAAGTCCATTACTAATTTCTTCAAACAACTTACACAATTTTCTTACTTCTTCTACAACACATGTAACAGTTTTTGTTACACCTATGCTACAGATATTAAAACTCAATTCTCCCATCCAATACTTCTACTACCAATACCGTTACTAGCATCCCAAATATATTTCCAAGCAATTACAACATCTATGCCCAAGTCCAACATTCATTTTACTAAACCTTGTACTCTCATTCTTGCTAATTCCTCCAATGAAATCCAATACCTCTTGCTACAGATTTTTACATGCTTCATCCTCATTCTCCAATTACCAATCCATGGTCATTGAACATCTCTACTAGCCCCAATACATACCTTGGTTCTCCCATTCACCAAGTCGTTCCTTAATGCTCAATTCCTACCAAAATTTCGCCATAGTCTACCTACAATTCTAACTTCTCCACAAACATACTCCTTCATCCAATTCATTCCTACTCTAGCCACACCCATACAAGGGTCCTACCAGCAATCAATACAACATACATTCACCCATACTTCTTCAAATACCAATACTAATACTCATACACAATCATTTGGCTCCAAGGCCTACTATCCACATACTAATTCTCAAATACTCAATCCTCCTCACAAATACCCAACTTCCAATACTACAATACCAATACAAGATTTTGGGTTCTTTAGTTAGTTGCCCATTCCCATAGTCTAATGCATTAAATTAACATTAGTAAAGAGCTCTTACCTTGAGCTTATAATTCCTTCATTCCCTTTTCAATTCTCTTCTTCCTTTCTTCCTTGCCCAAATCGGCCACATTGGGAATGGAGTTGCCAAACTCCATTCCCATCACCCAAAGAATACAAAACAAGTATAATTAATATACTAACCCTTAGATTTATACTAACTCATTGAGATGTTTTAAACAAATTTCTAGGGTTTACCTTTTGAAGCTTTTAGGAGGGGTTTTAGCCCTTGGTTCAAGAAGGTGAATCCACCACCATTGCAAGGTTGACATTGTGCTCAAAATAGAGGGAGAAAATGGGGTGTTACAATGCGGCAAAAATCGGTTGTGAAGGAGAGTGAAGAGAACATGAGTTTTTCATGTAGATTTTTACCTTGTTGGAGAGAGGAGACTCCAAGCTACACATTGATGCTATTTTCTTCACCAATGGGGTATACCCACGAAAATGAACTTCCTCATTTTTGGATTTTGAAAAGAGAGAAGTGTAGAGGAGGATGAGAGGAGTTCAAATATGCAATTTATTTTACATTTGGAGCTCAAATGGAGCTAGAGCATGAGGAGAAAGAAGAGAAGCCATGGGAGGCTTGTGGAGCTTCAAGAAATCGCAGCAGCCAGAGGGAGGAGGGTGCTCACGGTGGGAAAGGAGAATGGAGGAAAGAGAAAAGAGAAAGGTGAGGTGAGAGAGTGTGAGGGTTTGCTTTTTACTTTATTGCATTTTTTTACTTTTTGGTCTCTTATTTAATTAGCTAGTGTGTGTGTGTGAGAGGGCTTTTTGACTGATTAAAATCGGCCCCCACAGTATCATTAGCTGGAGCGTTTTTCGTCTTTTACAGAAAACGCTCGTTATTTTACCCGGTTTTGATACTATTCACCAACCAGGCCCGTTTTCCGGAATTTCTCGTTTCTTTATTTTATTGACTATTAAGCTTCCATAAATGCTTAATAATTGTTATTTAATGATTTATAATTTTTACGGGTTCGTTTGACCACTTAAAAGCACGTTTTCGGGTTTTCTCGAAAGACGTGCGCTAAAGCTCTATTAGCGTTTTAATGCATTCTTCGGATCCGTTTTCTTCAGGAGTTGTTCCCATATATTATTTAGGTCTTATTAAACCTTTAGAATCCATATAATACGCTAACCGAGGTCTCATACCTCCTATGGTTACTTAACGCTTATTTAGCGTTTTCCGCTTTCTAAGTGTATCTTTATTTCTTTTGGATTTATTTTCCTTACCAAAATTACTTAGGCACTATTAGGCCCTTAAATACTATATTAGAATAATTTAATCACCATATTTAAGTTTGGGGTATTTCAGTGTTTCTCCTTTAACGGAGCTATTTCCTTAATAGACGACACATACCCACCAATCGGGTTATCCTTAGACGCCTCTTACAATAAACTGGAATTCATATCCATAATCCACATACTCCACATCTTAACAACATATCACATCACATCGCAATAAGAATTGCAGCACAACAATAATACATAACATAACGGGAACGGTTCCCTTTATGAACCGGCCCAAACATAGTCAGTTCACTTGTAGCCTAGAGAATGTTGCCAGTCTCATGATAAGCTCGTTACATAACTCGTTACCGTCTCGTTAAATGAACGGATAACTTAACACAAGGTGCCTCGGATGTAGTGATCCAAGCACACCGAACAAACATAAACATAGTATGCCCCTGTGGCCCGACATGAGTCAGTAAAATAGCCTTGGTTAAGCTAAAGGGAAGGTTGGAAACCAAATTGGAAAACAACCATAACATACAGAGAGGATCAAATCTGATATGACAAAGACCCCCATACTCACACGCGTGGCCGGAACAGACCGGACTCCTCACTCCCCGGTTAGCACTTGTTAGGAGTCCCATTATTGGACTTAGTACATAATCCACAAATAGATGGTTAGGTCTAGTTAGACACACACAAGGGAAGAAAGAGTCATACATTCACACAAACATCACACACAAACATCACACAACATCACATGACTAACTCACGCATAGCCGTGGTTAGAACGTTCCTTAGGTCGGAAACGTTATTACCGGATACCGTTCTCTTACGTTTACCTAATAGTGGTTAACTAGCCTTTCATGCGCATTCGAGGTTACCGGTATCGGCACGTAAACACACAACAACAATAACGACTGTAAACTCGTTTCATGATTTATCTTATAACGTGGCAAACAAAGAAAAACACATTGGCATACAAGCCGGTGTAATCCGGTAGGACACAGGTTGCAAGAAAACCATACCTGTCACCGGAGTCCACTCTATCATGTCCACTTATGTTCCTCGAGCAATTCTCGAACAACTGATAATATTACATGTACTTTTATTAACATCGGGTAACATGATTGTTTAAAGTCTAATGCTCATAACTTATCCCCGTTAACTTAGTTAAATAACTTCACATTTAACTCGTTTTACTTCTACATTTTAATACAACTTTTCCCCCACTAAATTGTCATTATAACTCACTTAACATGTCCTTAACAATCTTATAACATCATTACTTGTCAATCCCCATCATTACAAATCATTTTCATACCTTAAACAACATTTTTAGAGTGGTCCGGGACTTGGTCCTTACCTTAAGTCCCGGACCAACACTTAAGCAATTCTCGGCTAGTTTTAATAGGGTGGTCCGGGACCTTGTACTGACCCCAAGTCCCGGACCAAGACAGTGTTCTTACTCTTGGCCCTTTTTTGTGTATGGTCCGGGACATCACCCAATTCCTAGGTCCCGGACCACTGTAACAGAATTCCCAAATTGACATTTTCAAGTCTTGTTTCATCTATTTTCTTGATCCATTGATTACCCAAACTTCACACATGAACTTAGGCATATTCTAATACCAAAATATCACTTTGATTCACCTTAAAACATTGTCCAACTTCTCACTCATTTTTCTAATAAATCTCTTAACACTTGTAACATTTCTCTTTTGGTTTTCTAAGTGGTATTTCACCTATAATGACCACTATACCAAGATGTTTCCTCTACACCTTAACATCATCTCCCAAGCATCTTTTCTTACTAACTAATTTCCTTGTTCACACCTTCTTAAAATTCCTTTCTCAATCCTTACCTAAACATCATTCCCTCCTTGTACATCAACATTCCTAAACCTTTAACGAACTTCTCCAAGACTTTAGTACATCCCACAAACACCCATTGGATTTCAAGAACTTCCAAGATAGTGTCTAAATCCTTGTAGCACTCTAAACACCTTAATACATGCTTTCTTCCCTAGTAAAACATTTATTCATTCCTAACACTTCCTAGTTCACTAAAACTCATTTAAGCACTTAAAACTTCTTGTACATTATCCAAATTTTGCCATGGGTTCTCCTAGCATATTGTCATACCAAAACACATTGTTTTTCACCATTAAACATTCAAGAACACCTAAAACCATCAAGAACCTTCTCACACACAAAACTTCACCAAATTTACACTACATCACAATATAGTGCATAATCAAATTGCTTGGCACTTAGGCCCTTAAATAACATGGCTCTTAGGCCCTTAAATTGCATAAACCATAAACACTGAATTTCCACATGTATATATTGCCTTTGACCTGCAAATACACCCAATATCACATATGCCCTTTAATAATCTCCTTAAGAACAATTCACTAGCTCTTTTCCCATTGGCTCCTTAGGTTTTATTAAGCAAATCAAGCTCATTTTTCCTAAGGCATTTAAACTACATTGAGATAGTTTGTTTACCTCTTTTCTTCAAGATTTTTACTTGCACACTCTTGTTCTTCCTTGTTTGGAAATCGGCAAGAGTACTTGGCTACTTGTCAATGTTCTAATCAATACACAAGTAAAACCAATGAGCATTCAAGCTTCATGCTTAAACTCATTTACAAACGCTAGGTTATATATTGTCTTTGCACATTAGGATAGTTGTTTTACCTTGGAAACAAAAGAGAGCTTGAATAAGCATCAAGAGAGGACTCCTCCTTGTCCTTTGAAGATTGAAATGGAGCTATGAAAGAACAAGAGAAGACACCATCAAAGGTGATTCTCGGTTACACACAAAAACAAGAGGAAATGTTGTTTTTCTTTGATTTTCCTTATCTTGAAGCAAAGGAGAATGACAAGGCATGAAAATATGAGCTCAAGCTCCTTTAATGGTGAATCTCCATGGCACCGAAATGGAGTTCTTGAAGGTTTAAAAAGAGATAAGTGTAGAGCTTGGCCTAACTTAGACAAATATGGTCTTAGAATTTGATTTGGTATATGGAGCTAGAAGTTACTAGTCATGGAAGTTGGAGGTGACATTGTTGCTGTAGCTAAACCGATGGAGAGAGGAGGAAGAAGGGTTGGCTACGGTGGGAACAAGAGAGGAATGAGAGAATGTGAAGAAAGCTTGCTTTTGGAGATATTTAAACTAAAAACAAATAGTAACTATGCTTTATTACTTTTCCTTGTTTATTTGATTGGTCAAGTGTGGTGAGTCACACATGAAAACCAGCCCCCTTTACATACTAGGGCATATCATGGTCTTTGTTGACCAACTAACTTACTTATATTGACTTATGTCATAAACTAGCATATTTTAGTTACTATTCACAAAAACAAGGCACATAGTTGTGAAATTTTTGATTTCCCATTGATTTAGACTTCCAAATGTGATACGAAGTAGTACACATGTTAATTAAAGAGTAATGATGGACATTTAGCCATTCAAAACTCATTTACAAGACAATTTTTCAAAAATGTGCTTTAAGACTCCTTAAAGCACATTTTGTGTTTTAACTTGTTTTCAAGCTTGGTTTTCTTTGGTAATTGGTTTTATATGTTCATTAACATATAATTAAGGTATAGGTATGACCTTTAGGTCTTATACGAACTTATCCCAAGCTTAGAGCACATATTTGCCCATATTAACTTTAAGGTATTTTATTGTGTTTTATTTTGTTTCATTGTCACCAAGGTTTCCTAAGGACTTAATTGCCTTATTAAACTAAATTTTGAATATTAATAAGTCTTGGTAGGATCTTTGGGTCCTACCCAGTTCACTCCAAGCTTAAGCATGTTTTTGCTCAAACTGTATCTTAGTGCTTGTATTGTGTTTTTACTATGGTTTAAATTGTTCACTAATGTTTCTAAGGCCTTTTTAGGCTTAATATACTATAGTTTAATGTTTAACCACATATCAAGGTCTTGGGTATTTCAATCTACCCCCCTTAAAAGAACTTCGTCCTCGAAGTTCACACTTCCCACGCATCATATTGGATTAGAACACAGGGATTACTTGTAAAAAAAAAACAACTCATAACCAAACATACTTTACATCACAACCTCGGACTTGATGGTCCGGGCAACATATTCACACCCCTACATAACATAACATACTCACATGATAACCTCAGACTCAATGTCCGGGTATCTTAACAACATTTGCACATACATAACAACCCTTAGACTCTTGGGTCTGGGTAACATAACAACATTTAGATCGACCCATAGGTCTTGATAACGTAACAGCCTTTAGACACATAGGTCTATGTAACACAACAACATTTAGACTCATAGGTCTTGATAACATACACTTTTGGAACTCTAGGTCAAAATAATATTTATTACACATACCACACAACATGTCATAGCATGTATAACAATCAAATATCTTTTGATATACACTGTGATCCCGTAGAACCCGGTCGCGATGGACACCTTCCGTCCCCGTTCCTTTGGGAGATCAAAACAATCACTTAAATTTGAAGTTTTTCCTTGTGAGGTTAAGTAAGAGAACTTTAATTATGTAAAGTATCTATCGACGTTTATAAATACCAATTCCAAATCCTTTTGAAAACACATACACTCCAAGTCCAACTTATGCTCTTTGCTTCTTTCTTCTTTCTTGGTTATTTGTGACCACTTATAGGGAGCTTCAAGAATCATCCAACCCTGATGTGATCGGCACCAGTGTTGAACTATCCTTCCACCCCAATTTGTGTTCGGCTTCCCTTGATCTCATGATAATCAAGTTTCACCTCCCACTTCAATTTCAAGCATCAAGTAAATCACTCATTTCCAATTTTCTATCTTCTTATCATTCTAATCATGATCATAACATCCCCGGTAGATAGAACTTCGTCTATCAGTTATTTCCATTCACTTTTATCCTGTTGCCTAGGGAATCTTATTCTCATTAGGTTCTATGTCGGTTTCATACCCTTTTTATGAATCACTATATTGTATACATACACATTATTTTCAAAATACGACCACAGTTTTCACATTTATACACTATCGGGGGTTTTGTTCCCTGGGAGTTTCTCTACTCCCCACACTTGTACTATCACACACAACTGTTAACAAATAAACATGCTTATCACATGGTATTCGCATCTTCTGTGCGCAATTACCACAATTAAACCATGAATGAATGCGTATGTTTACGTAACACACACACCAATCATCAAAACAAATTATTTTGTGCTATGCACAACATAGGTCACATACACTACGTACACTTGTACGGTAATACACACACAAGTGGTTTTGCGCTCTACCTACCCCCCTTAAAAGGGATTACGCCCACGTAATCAATCACTAAATCATTGGTTTTAAAACGTTCTGCCATCATGAAGTACTTTAACTTCCACGCGGTCTATTATACAATGCATTCTGATTAGAGGATCTTAACCATATTGGCGGTTTAGTTCCTAAACCAAGAATTCTCATTGGAGTTTGCTTTAACTCTTAACTGGTTTCGATTCTGGCCTGTGAGACTTCTAGGCATTAATAACTAGCCATTCACTCATGTTCACCATGCACATTCAACACTCGAATCACTGGCTCACTAGTTCTGCTGCGAAACTCTAATAACTGTAGGGCTCAGTTTGCCCCATTCATGATTCTTACTATATTGTACATCCCCCATTTATCACCTTTATCTTGGTAATAATGGTTTCTCAACCGATGCGTGGTATTTCTGACCGTGAGCAAATTCGTGAGTTTCAAAACTTTCCATCCACTTCTCTAATAATTTACTGTGTAAACTGCTACGTATTTCACAATGATTGACTTGTTTCTTTGCGACTTACTGTCGGTTGAGATTGAGCTACCACCTAATGTGTAGTCTCTCTCAGTTATTTCCACACTTGAGGTACATTCCATACCAATATTTGATATTTAGTGTTACTGTAGTCACTTGTTCTTAATCATGCCTCCACATTTGGTCATGTACAAGTACTCTTTCATTGGTACGTCTTTGCATTTCCTATGCATCAGTCACTATGGCATTATAAGTCTCTTTCTACTTCCACCACCATTAACATTTCCCAAGTCCTAGCTATCCCACTCGATCATCACTACGCAAATGCAATACCAAAACACTCAGTCATACAGAGTGCAGAGGCGTAAACTCTTGGCAGTAAATCTCTTATGCGATTGCAATAGGAATTTAGACTGTGTTTCACTGAGATTCTTATCTCATAGTACTACTAGCTACCGGCTTATTGCCCATTCTGTTTATCATCACTTCCCTTGCATCTTCCACTGAGTTTAACTCATAACTGGTCTGATCTGCCATATTATTATTCAACAACACTTATACAACGGTCGCTTGCTGCGCACCGTGCTTTTACTCACTGTATAACATTAACTTATATGGTATTCACTGCCATTTTAGCTTCCACACATATAGTTATATCACTCGTATTATGGTTCGCCACTCGTTTGGCTGTTTGTTGAATAGTCTCTAGTCTTTTGAGTCTTAATGCTCCTTGAGCGTTGATCACTCGAGTTACAAGCCGGCGTTATTCAGCCCGCAAATAATACATAGTCAATCCTTAACATATTTCTTGAACTTGGTTCACATAACTACCGCTCGTGCGGTTTCACAATATCGAGAGGTATCCCCACTCTCTTAGCAGTGGTTCGTTATCCACTTTACTTACTTATATAACATAAAGTCCTGCAATCGATCAAACTTACATAACACATTTGCTTGTGGCTTATAAGCCTTATTGCCTCGAGCTCTGCTCATTGTAGGCCGTTCACACACATTTACTTCTCTGTACAACATTACATGGTTTGGATATTATATTGGTCTCCATGACAAGGTCGTTGCATTCCGTTTCCTTTCATGGGATGCCCCGTAGGATTGTCAGTCCGTCTCCTGACAACTTATGTCTAAACTGGGTGTTAGTTTCAACCCTTGTGTTTCTGTCACGTTATCCCGTTCAACTATCTTGATGCAAGCACCCTTCAAGGATTGTTCCTGGGTGTTGCTAAGTCATGCCATTACACTCTGGTTTGCACTTATTGGTATATTCAGTTAGCCACGCCGTTTGCGTTCTTAACTGGCTTATTATCCTCTTCTGTGAAGATCAACATTTCCTGGTAGTGTAGGTACTCATTCTGGGAGTTTCATCCCGTTCATTGCACATTAATGTGTCCACATTAGGCATCTGCTTGCCATGCACAGGCTGGGTCACCATTCCAGCTATCATGTTTATCCCTGAGGATCCTTAAGACATATGCTATGTCTTTACATAACAATTAGTGCGTTTCGCACCTCCTGACTCTTAAACATTTCTTGAAAGGAATTCACTAATTCCTTTAGTCTCGTTAACTTGACTAGGTTCCTTTACTTCAACCATTCATGGTAATCCTTAGCTCTTGTTTGACTTATACTGCTGACCATAGTACGGAGTCGACTACTTCCCGTGTTCCGGACTCTACTTGTATACATATGTGGGGTACCCTACTGATACATACTACTTACTACCAACTAACCCATAAGTAGGTCTGTCAGGCCCACAAGCTCCTATTGGAGTGCGGTCGTCCCACATTACAATTGTACACTCGTAGTGCTCGTCACACGCCTAGGTGAAGTATTCTGTTGTCAACTCCCTTATATTGTCCCGTGACGATATGCATTCCGTGCTTCCCGAACTTAATCGAGGGAAAGTTTATCCACTGTTGTATCTTTATCAACTGCCCTTGGTTTTACTGGTTTGGTTTAGAAGAAGGTTGGAAAGAAGTATTGGTTTGAAAGAAAATCTGGTTTGAAAGAAAAGAGTTGAAATAAATCTAAGCTTGAAAGAAAAATTTGCATGGTTTCACAACGTCTTCTTGCTTTAACCAAGTCTAGCTTCTTGCTGACTGGTGTACTTCCAATTACAAAGGTTAGGCTATTAAGCCCTTCCACAGTTATGATGATCACAGTTAACTTTGTGGTACTTTACTAAGTACTTCGTATTTGTTAAAACTTTCCCGAACAGCCCTGTTATGGCAGCACTTTGCCATGGCAAGTGCGCCATGCTAACTGGCTATCGGTTCAACACATACCGGTTGTGGTATTGTTTTTACCCACACTGTCATCAGTGGCCTTGTTGGCCCTCACTTGATCTACACAGTCTTGACAATTAACCCTCTGGGCGAATTCTCACTGTCCCCACATAATAATCATTAACTAGGGTGTTTCCCATTCTGGAGACCCCTGTTCTTAGTATTGTATCTTCTTCGTAGCCCGTTCCACCCATTTGTCGTGGTTACTGAGACTTGTCTCTTGTTTGGGTACTACGTTGTAGTTCATTAGTCGGTTGGTATACCGTTGGCGACATTATTTAATAATCACTGTCCCGTAGACACGCGTATCGGGTTCCATTACATCACTTCTTGCCTGTTGCACGGATGGTGCGTTGCAAACTGGTTGTTCTCGACTGCTCGGCATGTCGACCCAGGTTGCCGGAGATTCTATTCTTCTATACACAAAATTCTTCATTCTTTGCTATTAAATGCGGTTAACACTGTTCAGATGGAAACCGTCTCCGGATTCCCAGTTTTCGGGATCTACCATATGACAGGTTCTCCGTACCTTTAGAGGTATTTAATAACAGCCAGATCGGGTATCCCGAGTATAAGAGAACTTCCATCTCTCTGGCGTTATTTCCCAAGTTATAAAACAGGGATTGTGGAGGGCGGGAAGGATATAGTAGGTTTTCAGTATTCACTGGTAATTCCTAACTAGCGTATCTCTCTCGCTATCACTCAACCCTTAACCCAAAGTACAAAAATCCTAACTCGGTACTTCCTAAGCTCGGTAATTCAGTCATCAGAGCGATACTTCGCTCTGATACCACTTTTTGTAACACCCCATCCAACATAACACACACTTACAACAAACTGCAGTGGAAAACGTACTTCATCACATTACTTAACTCGTTGGTGTTACACGCCGTTAACCACCCACGTGGCTAACAAGGCTATTACATATGCATTGTATCGGTCTGATGGACTAGATTCCCGAGCGACTACACATTACTGTCCCTTCCATTAACAACAAGAACATACACATACCTTCCAACTGTACCGAGTATTCACAACCTAATGCCGATAAAAATTTCGGTCTTACTACACCTACTGTACATATATGACTTAATGATTACCCATGTACAAGCGACTACCCCGTCCTACTCTCGAACGGCTTCCAGCTCCTTGTACCTGCAAATAGGAAAGAAGAGAAAAGGGTGGCCCCCCAGGGGCTCAGCACCTTTGCTGGTATGGTAATCCCGCAGCCCGCATGCTACCGGGCCACGCACAACTATTTGTCGTCTTAGCATGCGGTTGATTTTACTTAAATCATGCATGTAAACTACACAATACACAATACATTACACCGCACAACAATGGCTCATTAAAACAGCCAATACAACTACACTTAACAAATCACTCATTGTGATCTTTAACCCCTAGAGAGTGTTTCTCCTTTAACGGAGCTATTTCCTTAATAGACGACACATACCCACCGATCGGGTTATCCTGAGACGCCTCTTACAATAAACTGGAATTCATATCCATAATCCACATACTCCACATCTTAACAACATATCACATCACATCGCAATAAGAATTGCAGCACAACAATAATACATAACATAACGGGAACGGTTCCCTTTATGAACCGGCCTAAACATAGTCAGTTCACTTGTAGCCTAGAGAATGTGCCAGTCTCATGATAAGCTCGTTACATAACTCGTTACCGTCTCGTTAAATGAACGGATAACTAACACAAGGTGCCTCGGATGTAGTGATCCAAGCACACCAAACAACATAAACATAGTATGCCCCTATGGCCCGACGTGAGTCAGTAAAATAGCCTTGGTTAAGCTAAAGGGAAGGTTGGAAACCAAATTGGAAAACAACCATAACATACAGAGAGGATCAAACCTGATATGACAACGACCCCCATACTCACACGCGTGGCCGGAACAGACCGGACTCCTCACTCCCCGGTTAGCACTTGTTAGGAGTCCCATTATTGGACTTAGTACATTAATCCACAAATAGATGGTTAGGTCTAGTTAGACACACACAAGGGAAGAGAGAGTCATACATTCACACACAAACATCACACACAGACATCACATGACTAACTCATGCATAGCCGTGGTTAGAACGTTCCTTAGGTCGGAAACGTTATTACCGGATACCGTTCTCTTACGTTTACCTAATAGTGGTTAACTAGCCTTTCATGCGCATTCGAGGTTACTGGTATCGGCACGTAAACACACAACAACAATAACGACTGTAAACTCGTTTCATGATTTATCTTATAACGTGGCAAACATACAGAAAAAACACATTGGCATACAAGTCGGTGTAATCCGGTAGGACACTGATAAGCCGCAGACTTATCATATTTTATGCACTAGATTTAGTATTATATTTATCTAAATAAGGTTAAATATATGTTATTTATGCTTATTATGTGTTAAAGTATAATATTTGTACAGATTTATGTTTTTGTGAGTTTTCTGTGCAAGGAATGATTTTCTAGGCAAAAGATTAGTTGAAGCCGGACTCCATGCCGGGTAGTTTCTGCACGGCATAAGCACAGAACAGAAAAGAGGCCTTGCCGGACCTAATGCCGGGTAGAGTCCATCCGACATAAGTGAAGAGTCGCCACGGTTGACCAAGCGATAGCAGTTATTGACCGTTGTGAAAAGGATGATACCGGGTGTGATGCCGGGTATATCCTACCTGGCATATGCACTGTTTCGCGCGGAATTGACGGTTTCGACCGTTAACAGTTGGGCGCATTTAACACGTGTGCCGGCTATTTGGGACCCGGCACGACGCCCGGCATAGACACAATTAATGCCTATAAATAGGCCGAGGAAGGCTACAATTGAACACACTTCAACACCCATATACACTCCACTCACAACTCCAATTTCGCCCCACTCCATTGTTGGTGTCCAAGGAAGTTTCTACAGTTCCATCCACGCGAAGAAGAAGAAGAAGATCCTGTCGGGTTAAGGCTATGACCATTCCCTTCTCCCCTTTGTATTCTCTTCTTGTAGTTGTGTGGATGGAGATGTAGAACTCCTTGCTTATTCTTGGTTAGGGATGAATTCCTTCTTGTAAACAATATGATTTCTTTAATATAATTTTCAAGTTTATTAAGAGTAAGGTTCTTATTGAAAGAGAATAGGTTGATCTCTTTTTCTCTTCATGCAATTCTTACTTGTGGAAGACAAGTCCCAAGTAAGATAGGTTAGACTCTCTTAATGGTCTTTCTACTCTCTTCTTATGAATTAAGGGTTAGTGGTAAGAGTGAGAATTAATCCATCTTTCCCATTACTTTGTTCATTTCGTGGCATGATATATGCTCGGATTGTTAATAGGTAGTGAGTCTTCTGTTTTCTACTCGGAAACTGGAGAAAGAATATGCATTATGACTATGCCGGATGCACTGCCGGGTGGCCAATGTCCGGCATATTCAATGTCTTTGAATATGCCGTGCAAGTGGTATCCGGCAGGACACCCGGCGTGTTCAGTTGTTGGTTAATTCGAAGGCCTGTGTTTATGTTGAGAGTTCATATTGATGCTTAGATGGTTTCACACCCTGAATCAAGAATAATCTCCTTGTAAATACCACTTAGTTTAGTTAGTTTTAACTAGGGTTAGAAAACATTTCAATTTCCCCCCTTGTCTTAGAATAGGTATTACCGGATTAGGACTAATTTTCTATAAGTCCCTTGGGTACGATACTCTCGGTCGTAATATATTTACACTATACTCCGACCGGGTTTTTATTTTGCTACCGGTAGTAGAGTTGTAGGATTAGTTATTATTTTATTTTATTATTTTATATTTTTATCTTACAATTTCTCGTTTAGCAGACACAGGTTGCAAGAAAACCATACCTGTCACCGGAGTCCACTCTATCATGTCCACTTATGTTCCTCGAGCTATTCTCGAACAATTGATAATATTACATGTACTTTTATTAACATCGGGGTAACATGATTGTTTAAAGTCTAATGCTCATAACTTCCCCGTTAGTTAAATAACTTCACATTTTAACTCGTTTTACTTCTACATTTAATTATACATTTTCACTCTATCTTTTTCCCCCTAAATTGTCATTATAACTCACTTAACATGTCCTTAACAATCTTATAACATCATTACTTGTCAATCCCCATCATTACACATCATTTTCATACCTTAAACAACATTTTTAGAGTGGTCCGGGACTTGGTCCTTACCTTAAGTCCCGGACCAACACTTAAGCAATTCTCGGCTAGTTTTAATAGGGTGGTCCAGGACCTTGTACTGACCCCAAGTCCCGGACCAAGACAGTCTTCTTACTCTCGGCCCTTTTTTGTGTATGGTCCGGGACATCACCCAATTCCTAGGTCCCGGACCACTGTAACAGAATTCCCAAATTGACATTTTCAAGTCTTGTTTCATCTATTTTCTTGATCCATTGATTACCCAAACTTCACACATGAACTTAGGCATATTTTAATACCAAAATATCACTTTGATTCACCTTAAAACACTGTCCAACTTGTCACTCATTTTTCTAATAAATCTCTTAACACTTGTAACATTTCTCTTTTGGTTTTCTAAGTGGTATTTCACCTATAATGACCACTATACCAAGATGTTTCCTCTACACCTTAACATCATCTCCCAAGCATCTTTTCTTACTAACTAATTTCCTTGTTCACCCTTCTTAAAATTCCTTTCTCAATCCTTACCTAAACATAATTCCCTCCTTGTACATCAACATTCCTAAACCTTTAACGAACTTCTCCAAGACTTTAGTACATCCCACAAACACCCATTGGATTTCAAGAACTTCCAAGATAATGTCTAAATCCTTGTAGCACTCTAAACAGCTTAATACATGCTTTCTTCCCTAGTAAAACATTTATTCATTCCTAACACTTCCTAGTTCACTAAAACTCATTTAAGCACTTAAAACTTCTTGTACATTATCCAAATTTTGCCATGGGTTCTCCTAGCATATTGTCATACCAAAACACATTGTTTTTCACCATTAAACATTCAAGAACACCTAAAACCATCAAGAACCTTCTCACACACAAAACTTCACCAAATTTACACTACATCACAATATAGTGCATAATCAAATTGCTTGGCACTTAGGCCCTTAAATAACATGGCTCTTAGGCCCTTAAATTGCATAAACCATAAACACTGAATTTCCACATGTATATATTGCCTTTGACCTGCAAATACACCCAACATCACATATGCCCTTTAATAATCTCCTAAGAACAATTCACTCACTAGCTTTTTCCCATTGGCTCCTTAGGTATTTTATTAAGCAAATCAAGCTCATTTTTCCTAAGGCATTTAAACTACATTGAGATAGTTTGTTTACCTCTTTTCTTCAAGATTTTTACTTGCACACTCTTGTTCTTCCTTGTTTGGAAATCGGCAAGAGTACTTGGCTACTTGTCAATGTTCTAATCAATACACAAGTAAAACCAATGAGCATTCAAGCTTCATGCTTAAACTCATTTACAAACCCTAGGTTATATATATTGTCTTTACACATTAGGATAGTTGTTTTACCTTGGAAACAAAAGAGAGCTTGAATAAGCATCAAGAGAGGACTCCTCCTTGTCCTTTGAAGATTGAAATGGAGCTATAAAAGAACAAGAGAAGACACCATCAAAGGTGATTCTCGGTTACACACAAAAACAAGAGGAAATGTTGTTTTTCTTTGATTTTCCTTACCTTGAAGCAAAGGAGAATGACAAGGCATGAAAATATGAGCTCAAGCTCCTTCAATGGTGAATCTCCATGGCACCGAAATGGAGTTCTTGAAGGTTTGAAAAGAGAGAAGTGTAGAGCTTGGCCTAACTAAGACAAATATGGTCTTAGAATTTGATTTGGTATATGGAGCTAGAAGTTACTAGCCATGGAAGTTGGAGGTGGCATTGTTGCTGTAGCTAAACCGATGGAGAGAGGAGGAAGAAGGGTTAGCTACGGTGGGAACAAGAGAGGAATGAGAGAATGTGAAGAAAGCTTGCTTTTGGAGATATTTAAACTAAAAGCAAATAGTAACTATGTTTTATTACTTCCTTGTTTATTTGATTGGTCAAGTGTGGTGAGTCACACATTAAAACCGGCCCCCTTTACATGCTAGGGCATATCATGGTCTTTGTTGACCAACTAACTTACTTATATTGACTTATGCCATAAACTAGCATATTTTAGTTACTATTCACAAAAACAAGGCACATAGTTGTGAAATTTTTGATTTCCCATTGATTTAGACTTCCAAATGTGATACTAATTAGTACACATGTTAATTAAAGAGTAATGATGGACATTTAGCCATTCAAAACTCATTTACAAGACAATTTTTCAAAAATGTGCTTTAAGACTCCTTAAAGCACATTTTGTGTTTTAACTTGTTTTCAAGCTTGGTTTTCTTTGGTAATTGGTTTTATATGTTCATTAACATATAGTTAAGGTATAGGTATGACCTTTAGGTCTTATACGAACTTATCCCAAGCTTAGAGCACATTTTTGCCCATATTGACTTTAAGGTATTTATTTGTGTTTTATTTGGTTTAATTGTCTACCAAGGTTTCCTAAGGACTTAATTAGCCTTATTAAATCATAATTGAATATTATAAGTCTTGGTAGGCTCTTTGGGTCCTAAGCAAGTTCACTCCAAGCTTAGAGCATGTTTTTGCTCAAACTGTATCTTAGTGCTTTATTGTGTTTTACTATGGTTTAAATTGTTCACTAATGTTTCTAAGACACTTTTTAGGCTTAATATACCATAGTTTAATGTTTAACCAACATATCAAGGTCTGGGGTATTTCACTCGGACTCTTCGATTTTTCATGTTTTCACAAATTTGACTTTTCTATTTAATTAGGTAAACTCGGGTCTAAGGGTTCGGGCATTAGGTTCGTGGCCATGGACGAAAACAAAAATTGACCTAATTATGCCTCCAAAACCTTAGTTTAGGTAATTTTAATTTCCACTTTTAATTGCAGTAAAACAATGTCAAAAATACAAAAAATCAAAAACTTGCGCACTTAGGATAAAGCGATTCGTAATAAGCCATAAATGACTAAGTAGAGGAAAAATGACCTAGGAGGGGTAATGAAACTAATTTGTACCCTAAATAAGTCAAATACCAAGCCCCCGAACCCGAACTCTACCTTTCTGAATTTAATCTAGGTTAAAATTAGGTGGCGACTCATAATAGGTTCTAGTGAGCTAACTTAGGTTTTAATAATTAATGTTATATAACATAGTTATTGTAGACACCAAAAATTCTCACCCCATAATGCAAAGTCTGAAATAATAAATAAAATAAGAGGGGTCGTCACCTTTCTTTTCAAAATGTATTAACGTGCGTGCCAAAATGAAACCATCATTTCATGCCAAAATTCTTAAATCATTTTTCAAAGAATTTCATAAAAACAATTCTTCAAAAATGAATTTCCAAAAACAATCCAATTTCAAACTCATCCCTTTTCGTTTTTTTATCTATTCATTTCTTTTTATTGTTCATGGATCTTTTATTTTATCCCATTTATTGTTATATTTTCTTATCTTTTTTTTAGTGTTTGCTTTTACTTTTAAGATTATCATTTTTAGTATTATTCCCATCATTTTATGCATTTATTATTATCATTATTTTATTGTTCTACTTATATATTACTCTGTCTGCATTTTATTATTTCATATTATATATATAAATATGATTTATTTTATTGATAAACTCCTTTCATCTTACTTTGCATTCTCGTTTTTAAACATTAGAGTTTTAGGGAGTCTATTCAATGTGAGTTATAATTTTTGTATTATTTCTTGCATTTTTGTATGTGTTAGTTTGTTTTTCCTTCTTCGTCCAGTCAAACCAGATAACCAACCAATCAACTTAGTCATGACCCAATCTACTTGAGAACCAAATAAAGCCCAAACTTCAAAGCCCACCCACACCAATCTCACCCACACCCAAACTAACCCTACCCCCTTACCGCACATCAGCTCCAAAAAAAACCTAGTGATTCTATCTATACTTAACACCGGTCGCACCTTCCTTCTCTAGGAGAGCGATAGACGTTTTTTCTTCGAAACCACGATTGATGAACACAAACATACTACTCTCAACCTCCTCAATCTCTTTCACTCTTCTTCTTCTTCTCTGATAGATTTTCACAGAAGAAACCCTCAATTTTTTTTGCTTCAATCAACAACAACCACCTTTTGTTTCCCTTCTCCTGCCCAACTCTGCTCTCGATCGATCTGTCATCTTCAGCTCAGGCTCAATCAATCCCAAAAACCTTAAACCAGGATGGTTATTTTCTGATATCCAGTGACGGTCTCCTTTAGCTCTCAACCAATCTCACATGTTGAAAATGGAAAACCCTTCTTCAATTCTCATTCTACCCCATCCTCTTCATCTTCCAAACAAAAATGCCTAATCTCTGATTGTTTGAGGAGAATCGACTGAAATCCTACCCTAATGGGCATGCATTCGACGTTGAATCCCCTTCCACCACAGTCTGTAGATCAATCAACGCCGCCTACGTGAATCGACGACATGCGTCTTCCTCCTGTCGAGCTCATCATCGGTTTCAATTCTCTTCCTAGTTCCTGGCTTTCGTCAGATGGCTACTGATAGTCACGGTGGTTCTCAGAAGTTTCATCCTCGTGTATTCTATCAACTTAACAATACAGGGCGGTACCTCCCTTTTACTCTCTTCGATTGGCATTTGATCGCTGTCTTTATTTATGCGTCTGTCAACTTTTGGCTCGCTAGAGCACTTATGCGTGCACTTTTCGCTTACAAATCTTGAAATATGAATTGTGAATGAGTCGAAACCGGCAAATCCATGGTGGAGTTCACTTTTTCTAGTGGTTAATTTTCTGGTGAGCTTTACTCTCTGCCGTTTCTGGTTCACACACTGGGCTTGCTAAATTTGGTGAGTTTGGAAATTGGTTCACTTCTGTTAACTTGGCCCTTGCGTTGGGATCTGATTGCTTGAAAATGCTTACGTTGAGAGTTACTCAATTTGTTTTTCCTCTTGCGCACTATATGTTTGAGTTTGGGAATCCCACCAGATGGCTTTTATTTAATCTGTTGATTGTCGATTAATCTTACTTACGTTGGTGATTAATTTGGTGTTATAGAGGAATTCGTCAGTCCCTGTAATGACTGATTCTGTTGAGGCTATTCGACTCTGTTTGGGGCTAAGATTCATGCCAATATTGGGTTTTGCTATTGGGCCTCGATAATTTGTCAATATACTGATTTGGCTCCATCACTCTTTCTGGCCTTTTGGTGAATTGGGGCCCACGTATCTCCTTTGGCTCAAGAGTTTGGGTTTGGTTCGATCCCTTTGGCTGACGTTCTAGCGCTAATGGTTTACTTCGATTTGTTTACTCATGATCAGATTACTGAATTTGACTGAGGTATATATGGATTTCTTTGACTTGGGCCGCGCTTGCTGAATCGGTACTCTGGCTTTGGACCATGCAAAATGACTATACCATCGGCGCTTTGGGGCTTGACTTCTATGGGTTTGGAAATTCAATCTTTCACCCTTTACTATAATTTAAGCGCCTTTCATATTTAATTGTACCTTGCGCATTGATACTGGTTTGGAAATAGATTGAAACTAGCATTACTTGACCTTCACGCTTAGATAAGAGCATGAATTGAGTTATAGTTGCCCCATGCTATAATTGTTAAGACAAATCACTCATTGGTTGGATAGTAACATATTAATTTTTCATCTTAGAGGGAAATGATATAAACCCTTCTAGGTATGATCCCACATGATTCACAACCCAACTTCTTGATACTACACTTTGGTTTGAGTCATAATCTAAGATGTTGAATTAATCTGAGTGGCAGCCCCAATGTTTGATTTATCTAACAATTCATTGCATTTGTTGGCAGCTTGAAACTCTTTTCTATGTTCTCGGTTAGGGTGTGGGAGATGATTAAATTTCCCCCTTTCCTCCCATAGAGAGGGGCCGTATGATCCCATTGCACACACCCCAACCTTTTACATTTCATTACTAATTATTCTCGTACCTCTTTGTTTTTGTTCTATGGCATGTACATATTGCTTAAGGTACGAGAAACTACTAGATTAAGGAGCTGGACCTTAGCTAGGACTACCAGGGTCTCCACTTCAAACACGTGTATCGGTTGGTGCACTTCTTGTTGATCCTATCAGCTCAAGTGAGGCGGCGTCGATGCGACCCCCCAAAGCAGCTTTTTATCTAAAATTTTATTTGTGTTTGTATCAATTTGAAATTCTTATGTTGTTTTTACTTTCGGTTGCAATCTTATGATTTATTCATTATTGTGATTTCATTCCACGACCTTTGTATTATTATCTTGCTTTCAACCTTTGATCGACTATTGAAAGATAATAAATAGGATAAGACTAATAACTGATTAGCAACCTATATACTATGACTCGTTTTGTTAGTTTTGAGTTTTAGTTTTATCTTTGAATAATTCTGACTTGCTATCTAGATAGCTTTCAAAATTTCACCCCATGTACATGTCACTTGAATGGCTTCCGAAATTCCTTTTGTGTTTATGACAGTTCTCCAAATCATGTATATTATTTACGTGGCTTTTGAAACTCATGCCTACATTTTGTTAGTGACTTTGTCTATCGTGTCAATTAACTTTGCAAATGAATGGGCTGGACCTGTTTGGGCCTATGTAACTCTCGGCCTAAATCCAGTTTTGCTTCAGGCCCAGTCCATAACCAGCCGAACGGGCTGGAACAAGTGGCCTTAGAAAGCCCATTGGATTGCCCTTTTTTAGTGCACTCTTGAGGCCCACTTTAGAAAAGCTTTAGCTTTGGGTATCCTCCATGAATGACGGGTCCTAGACACGGCCCAAGTGAGGAATACCCATTTTCTCTAAAAAATTTCCAAAAAATCCTTAATTCAGAATAAAATTCACAATCAATCATCCAATTCCAAAGAATCCAATGGGTCAAATTCTACTTCAAATCAATCTCTTTCATACTCTCTCATCAAACACCATTCAAATCAATCTCTTTCACACTTTCTCATCAAACACACTTAAAATCAATCTCTTTCGCACTCTCTCATCAAACACACTTCACATCAATCTCTTTCATACTCTCTCATCAAACACACTTCAAATTAATCTCTTTCACACCCTCATCAAACACATTTCAAATCAGCCTCTTTCATACTCTCTCATCAAACACACTTCAAATCAATCTCTTTCATACTCTCTCATCAAACACCCTTCAAATCAATCTCTTTCATGCTCTCTCAATCAAACACCCTTTAAATCAATCTCTCTCATGCTCATTCACTAAACACCCTTTAGATCAATCTCTCTCATGCTCTCTCAGCAAACACACTTCAAAGTCAATTTCTCCCACACTCTAGCATCAAACATACTTCAAAATCAATCCTTCCCCTACTCACTTATCGAACACCTTTCAAATCTAGTCTTTCCCATGCTCTAACATCAAACACATTTCAAAAGCAATCCTTCTCACACTCACTCATCAAACCCTCATCATACACAATTTAAAATTCATTCTAGTGTCAATCCCAACTTCAAAAAATCCAATTGGAGGCCTAACAATAATTTCAAGTTGAGGCCCAACAATCAAATTCAAATCTGGCCCATTCTTCAAGGCCTAATTTGGTCCATTTTTCAAAGCCCAATGTCGGCCAAAATTTAACTCAGTCCAATTCAATTCAGCCAAACCTGATTCAGTTCAATTCAAGTCCAATTCAATTCAACTAAACCTGATTCAGTTCTATTCAAGTCAAGTTCAATTCAATCTTAATTCAATTCTTAATTCAATTAGTTTCGATCTGAATTTCAATCCATTTCAATTCAAAATTCTTTTCATTCCTAATTAAATTCAATTTCATTTCAATCCCAAATAATTCCAAACATCATAAATCTCAAATTCCTTGAAACTCTCAACTCCATAGAGCAAGCATCTCGAATCTCTAAATGTCTTAACAGCTCAACATACTCGACAGTCTCAGTAGCTCAACAGACTTGACAGTCTCAGCAGCTCAACAGACTCGAACGTCTCTGCAGCTCAACAGACTCGAAGGTCTTAGCATCTCAACAGACTCGACAGTCTCAACAGCTTAGCAAACTCGAACGTCTTAATATCTTAGCAGACTCGAAGGTCTCAACAGCTTTACAAACTCAAACGTCTCATCAGCAGCTCAACAGACTCGAAAGTCTCAGCATCTCAACAGACTCGAACGTCTCAGCAGCTCAACAGACTTGAAGGTCTCCACAGCTCAACAGACTCGAACATCTTAGTAGCTCAATAGACTCGAACGTCTCAACAACTCAACAGACTCGAACATCTCAGCAGCTCAACAGACTCGAACGTCTCAGCAACTCAATAGACTCGAAGGTCTCAATAGCTCAACAGATTTGAAAGTCTCAACAGCTCAATAGACTCATCAAATTCAAACACCTCAAAAACCTTCAGCCCCTCAAAAGCTGAACCCCTTGATGCTTCATAACCCTTTCTAGCCTTGATTGTTCTACAGACACGAGTGTCTCACAGACTCAGTCATCTCAAGATTTTAAATGTCTCACAGACTTTTTGCACCTCAAACTCCAAAACAAGCCCGACAATCCATCAAACCCCCACAAAATGACCACAATACCTTTTTGACCCTCCAATGACCAAAATTGACAAAACCCTCCCAAAACTCCTAAAAGCTCCAAGACCCTGAACTACATAAGGTCTAATCTCAATAGGGAGTTGAGTACGTAGGCAACTTACACAGGGTGCGACCCCACATCCATCAAAATGCCCTTTTGCACTCAACCATCTCACCTTCAAACAACCCCTTGCACTCCCAATCCTCAATCACCTCAAAAACTCAACCATCCTAAAAACATGAACTACGTATGGTCTGATCTCAATACGGAATTGAGTACGTAGGCAGCCCATCTAGGGTGCGACCCCATTCCAAATAAAAACCCCTTTCCCACCTTAAGGTATTCTTCATACTTCTCAAAACAAACTTCAAGTCATCAGACTCTAAGTCTCGTCTATTCACTCAACCCCAACTTTTCCCAAATCTTCATCCGAATTCACTAATTCCTCTTCTGGGCGCTAGCTTGGCAGAATAGCTCGCCTCACCTACTCTTTCTCTCTTTCTCCATCCTAATCCTATCCTTGGCTTTTGATTGAATATCTTTAATAAGGTTCTGAAAGAAGGCAATCCCGACAATTGGATACCGAGGTTTCCTTGGGCACCAATCCGAAGTCATGGTCGTTGCCACTTCTAAGGGTGTAACCCAGTATGAACCCAACAATGAATCTCTAATATGACCAGATAAGTCCTATCCATAGGCAATAATCTCAAAGTCAATTAACGGTTCTTAGAACCTTTCTCCCTTTCCTTCCTAGTATCTTTAGGTCAAACTAGGTGGCAACTCTAATCAATTCTGCCTAATAGAGGCATCAGTCCGCGTGGAGCCCATTAAGAGCGGGTGTAGTGCCCGTTGGCACTCCCCTTAAGCTTTTTGGGAAATACAGATGATTAAAGTAGGTAATGGATGGATGCCAAGAATAACGGGTTTTCGCCCTCCACAGAATGGCATTTTCTAGGATCTCGACTTTCCAGTCAGACCATATTTAGATAGACCCCCTCATACCGAAAAATCACCCTTCAGAATGGCGACTCTGTTGGGAAAACTTGAGTAAGTTTTTCTCTAACTCAAGGAACACTGAACTACATTCAAAATTGTCGAGATTTCCACACTTCTTTCAAACCTTTAGGAGATTCATCCAAGAGCTACTAGGACTACTCTACTTCACACTTAGAGTGTGCTCTGAAAGGATAGTTAGGATGAGAGTTCAGAGTTTGAGATTCGCCTTGAGTGCCACATGTGTGCTTTAATATTTACATGCTTCACTTTTGTTTACTGTTGTGTGTTTATTGTCTTATGTTTACTTCTCTTCATGCATGACATAATATCTTAATCGTTATTGCTTATTTATTGCATTTGTAAATGGGGCCTTTTGTGAGCCTCGATTTTAAACCCTGCCCTATGTTGATTAAGATTAATTAGGATCTAGTCGGGTTTTAGGTCCATATATAACCTAATATTAATAACTATGTCATATAACATTAATTATTAAAACCTAAGCTAGCTCACTGGAACCTATTATGAGTCGCGACCTAATTTTAACCTAGATCACATTAGGAAAGGAGAGTTTGGGTTCGGGGGCTTGGTATACGACTTATTTAGGGTTCAATTACTGTCATTACCCCTAGAAGTCGTTTTTCCTCTACTTAGTTTAATTACAGCTTATTACGAGTCGTTTTAACCTAAGTGCGCGAGCTTCTGTTTTTTGTGTTTTTTAGCATTTTTTAACAGAAAATTAAAGTAAATTAAAAAAAAATCCTAAACTAGGGTTTCGGAGGCAGAATTAGGTCAAATTTTGTTTCCATCCGTGGCTACGGACCTAATGTCTGAACCCACGGACCCTAGTTAACCTATGTGAACATAAAAGTTGAATTAAATAGAAAACACAATTTTGAAAAGTCCAGGGCCACGAATAACTATACAGAAGCCGGAAAGAGTTGGTTCGAACCCAAATTTCAATAGAAAGCCAGAAAGGTCGTGGGGAGTTATAAAACTAAGATTTCTACCTGTTTTACCTTCGGATTTGAGGTGCCTCTTCATGTCGGGATTCTTCGGAGGCTCCGATGATGCCGTTCCAGATTGAGTTCGACCCGAGCTTCTGGTTGTTGATTGTTAATGATGTTCTTCACGTTTTGGTGGTGGTTTGGTTGATGTATGATGATTGTTGAAGTGATGGGAGTTGAAAATGTGTTTAGGTGGTGATTTGGGGGGGGTTTTGATGTGATTTCGGTGGTTGGATGTGTAAAAACGTGGGGGACTTGTGACGGCTAGGTTTTTTGACTTTCTAGGGCTCTTGGTGTTCTGATTTGATCAAGGGATAAGACTCCTTATATAGGCTTCCTTAAAGATAGAAAAATCCGGTAAAAACCAAGATTTACCGACGTTTGAGCTTAAGGACTTCCAAAAGGAATTTGACTATGAAATTTTGAACATGGATAAAGGATGGTATTTCTGATTTTTATAAAGTGGAATCGAATTTTTTGGATATTGGAATATTTTTAAATTCAATTTATCATCAGATTCAATCAGAAATTGCTAGAAAATTATTGGAAAACCAAAAAATCAAAATTCTAACGCCATTATGCCCAAAATGTCATCCTCTATAATGGGTTAAAATTTCAAAGAATTTTGAATTGATTTGACCCTTCTTTGGAGGAGAGACAAAGCCTATAGGGGGCTTAGGAGCCTTGAAAAATGACGAAAATGCCCCTGGAGATGACTAAGCTGTCCCTAGTACTCTGAAATCTGCCGATCGAACTGGGAATCCTCACTACTTGACCAAAAGCCTATTAGTAGAGACTCTCTTCCGGGGGGGTTACAATTTTTTGGTAAACAGATTGCCCCCCGTCAACTAGTCCTTGTAATGGAAATGAAAAGGCTAGTTGATGCTTGAGTGATACCCCAAAATTTTAGATCTTAAAAGACCCCGCGTGCAGTTGAAAACCAACAAATTGTGTCGAGCTGTTCTAAGGCGCTGACTACCTATGACTAAAGTGGAAGGATGTGGAGCGATTCTAAGGCGTTGACCACCTAAACGTAAAAATGAAGTAATGTTGGACTATTCTAAGGTGCCAACTACCTATAATGAGATGATGTCAAACTATTCTAAGGTGTTGACTACCTATGATGAATGAGATGATGTCAAGCTATTCTAAGGCGTTGACTACCTATGATGAATGAAATGATGACAAGCTATTCTAAGGCGTTGACTACCTATGATGAATGAAACGATGTCAAGCTATTCTAAGGCGTTGACTACCTATGATGGATGAAATGATGTCAAGCTATTCCAAGGTGTTGACTACCTATAATGAATGAAATGATGTCAAGCTATTCTAAGGCGTTGACTACCTATAATGACTGAAATGATGTCAAGCTATTCTAAGGCGTTGCTACCTAAGGAAATAAAGTATGCCGAACATTCTAAGGTGTTGGGAACCTATAATGGGGCAAATGTATATGTCATGCAAAAGAAGATGATATGGTATGCTGATTGTAATACCCCAACCCGAAATCCAATAAACTGAACGGCGATCACTCCCAAATAAAATACAACTGCAGCGGAAATAAATACAACAACCGGGCGGTATTACAATGCCGTTGGCCACCCTTGTGACCAACAAGGCTAAGTCCAAATACAATCCTCAAATGTCACGGTCTGGAATACAGATACAACCCGAGATACTAGGAAGCAAACTCAAAAGTATAATACTGAAATAAAACAATTAACTAATAGTAGACTCCCAAAGCTTGGTCTACCCCACCTACACTCAGTGTGGTGATCTCCTCAACTTCAGGTACCTGAAAAATGGGGGTGCCCCCAAAGGGGCTCAGCAAACAATGCTGGTATGGAAACGTGCAGCCCATCGTCTACCGGGCCACACCAACTACTTTGTCGAATACATGCAGATCATTTTTATAAAGCTGTAAACAAGCATAGTCTGATAATAACAAGTATCCATACAAGGACAATAATGTCACATAGAACAAGACACAGAAGGTCAAGTTAGCTGAACTGAAATTCTTTACTGATAGTCGGTCCACACAATGGGACTGACAGTTATAACTGATTATCTGAAATAGTGGAGGTATAGTGACCTCGTTATAACGAAAGGTTGGGTATAAAAACCCCAGGAGATAACGTAGTTAAACCCTGAACTGAATGGCGTGGGAAATAAGAACCCACTAGAGGAATAAGTCTTCCTCGAACTGAAGGGCATTTGAATCCTGGAAGGAATAGAGTCTTCCTCCCAACTGAATGTTCCGTCGCGACGTAGTAGGAGACGACCTGAGACAGGTACAACTCCCGTAGCATGCATGGCCAGATCCAACTGGGCTCCTCAATCTCGAGTATATAATTGTTAAGTGTCATATAAAGACGTTAAACAAGAACACCATGTGTATTGTCAATTATCACGTTTAGGATAATGACGTATGTTATAAAGTGAAGTTAGTGAGAGACTTGAGTACAAGTCCTCGGTATACTGAAACGCAGGTATTTAATCCACTGGTATAGTTGTTTGTATGCGTGGGACATACACGTTGTAGTCAGCAATAATCACACACACAAAATAATACAACAGTGCACAATAGTAAATCAACATTTTACATTAATTATCTTGGTCGTTATTTCAAACAACAGATAGCACACAAGCCGGTGTAATCCGTTAGAAAACAGGTTGCAAGAATCCCATACCGTTCACCGTAGACTGTACTTGTAAATTCCCGGTCAACGTCTGGTCAAACAAAGTCCTAGAATAGGATTAACTGAGAGGGTTAATTTATGTTACCCTTATATAATAATTCTATTGGATCTTTTAACAAATTTCATATTGTTATTTCATGTGAGGTTTATTTCTTTTAATCACCTCATGATTAATGTATAACTTATTTGTTATCCCTTTTGATTTATTTATAAATCCTTTAATGCACATATATGTGTTTATTGCATTTGTTGTTTATTTTATTTGTCTAGGTGACATAACAACTTAATATCTCTTAACTATATTTATATGTCATACATAGACATAAAATTCTTATAGTTTTATTATTCTCCTTTTACCATAAATAATATTTATTGTTTATCTTTTAATTCCTTATAACCATGTAAGCCATAGTTCCAATTCCATAATTCCTTTAATCAAATTCTTTCTTCTAAATCCTCCAAATATCCATATAGGACCTATATTTATTTAAATCTAAATTCTTAAACTTGTATTTCGGTTATTTACAAAACAACCACATTAATTCATAAACTTTACTCTTAAATTCTAATCTCTTTATATTATAGAGTTTTAACTTCTTATTTAGCTAAATTGCAAAGCCATCCCTAATATTTTGGTATATAGCTTTTAAATATTATAACTCTAAAAAATTACAACTTAGCCCCTTAAATTCTCGGCTTTAATAATTTATTTCTTATAATTACAATCTAACCACAAAATCTTATAACTTTTCACAATGTCATGTAAACTATAGTTTTAATTTTAATTCTCCATAAATGCCGAATATATATTTATAAATTCCTAAATTACCAAACTAACCCCAAAGAATTCGGCTTTGGTCTTGAACTTTCCATTAATTACATTTTCACCCAAAACTTTCTATTAGTTACTTAATAACTTATAAACTATAGTCTAAATTTTAATCCCTTAAAATTTCGAAAGTGAACCTAATAATTCTCTTAATTATGAATTCGCCCACTAATAAATTATAACTTTCATAACAACTTTTATAAATTACATACAGCCCAAAACTTATAAAAAGTTATTTCAAAGCTTGTTTAAATTATCTAAAATTCTTAAACTTAATTCCTAACCTTATATTATATTATAATTACACTAAGTACCCCTTTAGCTCTCGGTTTTTATACTAAACCCACTAAACTTTGTAAAAATTATACTTAAGCCACATAACTTAATTAATTAGCCATTTAGCTCTAATAAAATATTTTTAACTCACAAACTTTATGATATAGTTTATATACCTAAGTAGGTCATTAATACCTATTTACCCTAGGTAATTCGGCCATATTTATTTAGTGACCATATAGTATATAAAAGTGGATTTATATGTCATAATAAATGTACATAAATTCATATGAGTCATATAACTCATGTATAAATTATTGTAATGTCTTATATAAATTCTAAGCTCAAAATAAAGCATTTTTGCCTAAGACTTTTCGGCCTAAAATTTATTTGTAACATAAATGATTTTGTGACACAAAAATGTGTCTTAAGGTAAATATTTTCTATATATGTTATAGTTTATATTTTTGGCATATAAAACCATATAATTTCGGTATTAATAAACCTAGGAGGTGTACATAATTTTTGTACAATTTTTAGAAGCTTAACAAAGCTTATAATATAAGATTTATATAGTAAACTTACTTCTTAACAAGGTGGTTAAGTGCTTGAACTTCTTCTTGAATCTCCAAGCTTTCTCCAAGGTAATATAGATGCTCCCTTCGGTTATATGCAAGTGGTGAAGGAGTTTTAGGAGTTAGATCTTGAATAAAGATCTTAAGTAGATTTGTAAGTATTTTTACAAGAGTTTACCTTAGACTTTTCTCCTTATGAATTCGGCACTCCTAAGGTAGATGAAGAACAAGGTTTCCTTCATGAAAATGAAGAAGGAAAGAACCTTAGAAGAAGTAGAACTTGGTTACACATAAAAATGTGCTTTAAGGATTTTCAAGCATTAAAACTACCTTAAGATAACCTTGAGATGCTCCTTGGTTTAATGTTGGTTTGACATCTCCTTGGAGAACTAAGTGAAGCCGAACACACCTTGTTATGCTAGGAAGAGTTTTGCTTCAAGACTTGCCAAGAAATGCAAGGAATTTACCTTAAAGATGAAGATAGAAGTTAAAACTCCATTAATGGACTTAAGAGCTTCAAAGGAAGAAGATGAAGCTAGAGAGAGAGAGGAGAGAGCTTACCAAACCGTGCAAGAATTGTGCAAGAGGGAAATGAAGCTCACTCACGTAAATGAAAGAAGCATTTGGAAATTGATTTTGTTTGTCAATTTTTAATGTCAATTGACAATTCTTTTTCCTTAGTTTTACCTTGATTATTGGCTCAATAAATGCCTCCTTTCCAGCATGAAAACCGGCCATGTGGTGTGACTAAGCAAGAGTGGAAGGACAATTATTTTGGCTAGAAGACAAGGTAAGAAAGGTGAGTAATTCCTTTGATTTTTCAATGCTGCTTGGCTTGTCTTCTTCTTCTTCATGTGGAGTCACGAAATGGAGGTCTGAATGGGGTTCAAAAAACCGCCATGAAGAGCCAAGGAAGAAGCTTGGAAGGTCACTTGTTATTAAGAAAGCAAAAGAAGAGAATCTAGATCTACTTTTTGCTTTTAAGCATTTTGTTTGTATCTAGCTCACATGGCCTTATTCCTAAGCATTTTTCGACAGTTCTCTGGTCCATTAAGACCTACATACTTTGACATTAAGTAATATAACACATGGGATGATGAGTCATCATGTTTTAAGCCTTTTTAAATTTTTAAAGCAAATTTTATACTAGTTTTTGCCCTTAAAATCGGCCCCTATAGAGAGCCTTATTGACTAGTCACACCAACTGATTTAGAAGGTCATTTTAACCCTTTTTAATATTACCATTCGTGGCATGTCAAAAACTACAAGGTAATTGCGTAAAACGCATTTTCGTGACACCCGAAGGTGTGTTTTTTGTGCTCTAAGGAAATTTTGGGAAACCAATTGTTCTTATGAGTTCCAAGTGTTTGTAAACACTTATTATAGTAAATAAACATATCTAAGATGTTACATTGAGTTATATGGGGTTATATCAACCCGTGACATAATTTACGGGCCATCGGGACACTCCCGGGCCAAAAAGGAGCGCTAAGAAATCCTCCTTTGGTTTTTGCTGAATTTTGAGAAACCACTTCGTGGGTTCTCTTTAGAATGATAAATAATGATGTTAGGAACTCTAGGAATTAATTTTATAGGAGTTCGTGCCACCTCGGCACTCCTCCGGACTTTTCGTGCTTTAAGGAGCGGGTGTGAGCACTCCCGAGCATTTTGCGTATTTGACTGAATATAGCTTAGGGAATATTTTGTATATTCATATAATAATTATGACCATTTAGTTTGAATATTAGAGGGTCATACAAGGTCATGTTCGACCATATGCTTCTAAGGCGTTTTTAGCGTTTATGGGAAACGACTGTTTTTACGTAACGTTTTTCATGCATGGGTTTGCATGCGTACGTGAAATGATTATTTGTTGATTATATTCCAATAAATAATGATTAAATAATATTATTTAGATTTGGGGTATTTCAATCTACCCCCCTTAAAAAAGGACTTCGCCCCGAAGTCTCATATCTAAAGTATAGGTTGTGGGGGAATCAAGTTCCACTAAGTATCCACAACTCAATCTAATTTTTAGGGATCAAGTCCAAGTCTCTATATCCCTAAGTTCATAGTGTATATCAAGTACAACAGGAATACTTGGAATGTCATAACATATACTTGCAGTGTAAGCAAGGTAGTGAACACAATCACTTTTCGTTTCAAATGGTGCAACGTAGTGCATATAATATTTCCATTGTAGTGTAATGAAGTACACACAATCGTAGAAGTACAAGGTACATTCAAACAGTGTCACAAAGACACATATAAGACAAAGTGTCACTGAATATACTGAACAGTGTTAACAAGAACACTTACAAGACAAAATGTCACTGAAATGCACAAAAGTGCAACAACTAAAATGCACAAAAGTGCAACAACTGAAATGCACAAAAGTAACAAATGCAATGCACAAAGGTGCAACAAAATGCACACTAAACTCAAAAATGAAAAAGGCTCTACCCCCCAAAAAGAAGGGGTACGCCCCCGTACCCTAGACTAAAGTGCCTAGTCGGTAAATAATGAGGGAAACTTCGCTCGCATATCAGCTTCGAGTTCCCATGTGGCCTCTTCCACATCGTGGTTCGACCAAAGAACCTTCACGAGGCTCACAGACTTGTTTCGTGTCTCTCGTGTCTTTCTATCTAAGATTCTTTGCGGTGTTTCCACATACCGCATTGTTGGTTCTAAAGAGAGTGTCTCTGGTTGTAGAACATGAGAAGGATGAGGCATGTATTTCTTAAGCTGAGACACGTGAAAAACATTGTGTACTTTGCCCAACTCGGCTGGCAAATCAAGTCGATATGCCACTAGGCCCACCCGCTCTATGATAGCGTAGGGTCCTACAAATTTCGGCTTAGCTTGCCCTTCTGACAAATCTGAATACACCCTTCATGTGAAACTCGTAGAAATACCTGGTCGCCAACTGCGAACTCAAGGTCTCGTCGCTTCTCATCAGCATATGATTTCTGTCTGTCCTGTGCTGCTTTCATATTGTTTCTGATCTGCCGAACTTCTGCCTGGACTTGCTCCAAGTACTCAGGCCCAATGATGACGGTCTCACTAGACTCGTCCCAGCACAAAGTGTGCGGCAAGGTCTGCCATATAAAGCCTGAAAAGGTGACATCTGTATAGAGGCGTGATAGCTGTTATTGTAAGCAAACTCGATGAGATGTAATCTATCTATCCAGCTGCCCTGAAAATCCAAGGCACATGCTCGTAGCATGTCCTCTAAGGTCTGAATAGTCCTCTCTGACTGACCATCTGTCTGAGGATGAAATGCTGTGCTAAGCTTCAATTCAGTGCCAAGTGCTTCGCGAGTAGCTCGCCAATATCGTGAGAGAAATCTAGTATCTCGATCTGAAACAATAGTCTTTGGAACTCCATGATGTCTGATAATCTCTTTCTCAAATAGCTCTGCTAACTTAGGCACTTTCCAAGTGTCTTTCATCGGAATAAACCTAGCAACCTTAGTCAATCGATCAACAACGACCCAAATCATATTAAGTCCTCCTCTCGTAGGTGGTAGTCCCACCACGAAGTCCATAGAGATATCATAAAACTTCCACTCTGGAACTGGCATAGACTGTACCATACCTCCTGGTCGTCTATGTTCGAATTTCACTTTCTGACAAGTGAGACATCGAATCACATACTCTGTCACGTCGCCCTTCATACCACTCCACCAGAAATACCTCTTTAGATCTTTGTACAACTTAGAAGCTCCTGGATGGACAGATGTGGAAGAAGTGTGGGACTCTCGAAGAATATGCTCCTTAATATCTGTGTTGTCTCTGGGAATACACAATCTTCCCTTCAATCTGATTAGTCCATCATCATGTAGCTGAAACTCATATTTCCACCCTTAAATGTACCGTCAGACAACTTCTGACTGATCTCCATCATTCGCTGATCACTCTGCTGTGCTCTGCGTATGTCGTCCATAAGACTCGAGCTAGCCACAATGGCGTTTAGGGAATGTGCTCGTCGACTAAGTGCGTCTGCTACAACATTAGCCTCCTTCCTTTGTACTGCAAATCAATGTCATAGTCCTTAAGGAATTCAACCCATCTTCTTTGTCTCATGTTTAACTCCTTCTGGGTGAATACATACTTCAAACTCTTGTGATCCGAATACGGTCATCTGGACACCATACAGGTAGTGGCGCCAGATCTTCAATGCAAAAACATAGCTCCGAGCTCCAAGTCATGTGTGGGATAGTTTTCCTCATGTTTCTTCTTCAACTGTCGGGAAGCGTAGGCGACTACCTTCCCATTCTGCATGAGTACACACCCTAATCCTCTGCCTGATGCATCACAATAAACTTCATAACCCTCTGTGCCTTCAGGTATAGTCAAAACTGGTGCTGATGTCAAAGCATTCTTCAAAAGTTCGAATGAGGTCTCACATTCAGTAGTCCATGTGAAAGGTGTGTCCTTCTTCATTAAGCTGGTCATAGGTTTGGCTATTTTGGAGAAGTCTCTGACACAACCTTCTGTAGTAACCTGCTAAACCAAGGAAACTCCTGATGTCAGTCACTGTCTTTGGCCTGGGCCAGGTGCGGACTGCTTCTATCTTTGCTGGATCCACTGCGATCCCAGCATCAGAGATACATGTCCTAGAAAGGAAACTCTGTCCAACCAAAACTCACATTTGGAGAACTTAGCATAAAGCTGGTTCTTCCTTAAGATTCTGAAGTGTATGTCGAAGGTGACTCTCATGCTCTTCTTTAGACTTTGAGTAGATTAGGATGTCATCGATGAATACAACCACGGTCTTATCCAACTGCTCTCTGAATAATCTGTTCATCAAATCCATGAAGACTGCAGGTGCATTTGACAAGCCAAAAGGCATGACTGTAAACTCATAGTGGCCATACCGTGTTCTGAAGGTGTCTTTTCTATGTCTTGCTCCCTGATGGGTATCTGATGGTAGCCTGATCTCAAATCGATCTTCGAAAACACTTTTGCTCCTCTCAACTGATCAAACAAATCATCAATCCGTGGTAGTGGGTATTTATTTTCACTGATACTGCATTAAGCTCTCTGTAATCAATACATAAACGAAGGCTTCCATCCTTCTTCTTCACAAATAGGACTGGTGCTGGTCTCCCAAGGAGATACGCTAGGTCGTATGTATCCCTTGTCCAATAAATCTTTCAGCTGCTCCTTCAGCTCAGCCATCTCTGCTGGTGCCATACGGTACGGTGCCTTAGCTATGGGACCGGTACCTGGTAGTAATTCGATGGAGAACTCTACCTCTCTGGATGGAGGTAAGCCTGGAAGTTCCTTTGGAAAAATATCTGGAAATTCCGACACCCACTGGCATAGCTGGATCAAAATCAGGGTCATGCTCTACATTCTGAACATAACATAGATATACCTCCTTCTGCTTCCTGACGTGCTTGTACATGGACATAGCAGATATAACTTTTATCGATGGCGCCCTAGGGCTCTGACGGTAAGATACTGTCACTCCTGATGGGCTCTTAAGCAACAGTCTGCGCTCTGCACAAAGAATGCGGCCTCTGTGCCGCCCCCAGCCAGTCCATCCCGGCTATAACATCGAATCCTAGACCTCTGAACTCAATAAGGTCAATAGGAAATTCCTCCTCCTTAATACTGATAGTGGCTCCTCTATAAAGACGAGTGCAACTGATCTTCTCCTTAGACGGGAGTGCCACCTTAAATCAGGTAACTCTACTGCGTCTAGCCCCAACTTTCCCGCAAGCGTAGGCGAAACGAAAGTATGTGAGGCTCCGGAGTCAAACAGTACTAATGCATCCACTCCATTAACCGGAAAGGTACCATTGAGGATCGCGCCGCCCTTGCTGGCCTCCTCCTCAGTAAGTATACTTAAGGCACCTTCCGTCTCCTTAGCACAACTAATAACAGAACCTGAGTAAGTACTCTGATATATGATGGAGGTCTACAACACATTCACTTTTCATAACAATAATGCTTCACTGATGATATGATCTCCTTTCGGATGTCCAATAACAATCACAACACTAATACTTTCTAAAAGTCAAACTTAATCTTCCTAGTTTCATGTGAGTGTGTTTATCACTGTCGAAGGTGCTGTGTTTAGTTTAATCCTCTTAATTCCATGGTATAGCAACCTTGACTTTCCACCCATTATTAAAACATCTCCTGAATCAATATGATTTTCTTTGCAAGGTCCACACACGCTTCTGCTCGCCATAAAGAAACTCTGCGTCGTCTCCAATTGACAAAGACAATACTGGTATCCCCTGATCGAGGGACCCTTGTGTTTCATCCTTATCCTGATGTAGTCCTAAGCGGCCTCCTTCTTCATAGAAGTTGATGATACATAGATCAGCCCTTAAGTTGGGAACTGGATCTTCTTCTAGCTGCTGAGCTGTAGTAACTGCTTGTTCAATAATTTGTAAAAATTCTTCTGGGATTTTTGGCACTTGTGCTCCATCTCCATTTCTTGTATCCTGGTAATTCTTGGTATAAGGATTCCAATCCTTTCCCAACACACATCATTTTCAGCTTCATTTTTGATCCTCCTGGAAATTCTGGAGTGTAGAACCCTCCTGGTCCTGCTCCCAATTCTTGACATCTTCTGATGATTGCAATTTGTGTCTCCGGTGTTAGGTATCCTTTGAGTAGTATCAAACCTGGTTGATAACCTTACATTGTTCGTTTTCTGGTTCTTGTATTTTGATAATGTTTTCTTCCAGGGAGGGCGGTGAGGGGATAGGAAAGCATATCTTATAGCTTCCTACGTGGTTTTCAAATTTTTCTAGTGAGTCTTACTAATTCTTTCCTTTTTAATTAGGCAATCAAGGCATGCAAGCACTCATTCACAACATCCATTGTTCAATAACGGTTCACATGGTTTAGAAATACCTGGGTTAGAAGAAGGACCAGCCTCATCTGAGCGGTCCATGACATGTAGGGCGGGTCCCGATGCTGGGCCTTTGCCCTTATACCCCTGAGCCTGGTTTTTTGGTGGAGGGCGAGTATCGCTAGCTCCATTCTTAGGGCCGGTGTTTGGCTTTGCTCCCGGGCGGTAGTTCCTGCTCTCCGGGTTTCGGATGCACTCGAAGGCACGATGCCCGAGTATCTGACAGTAGCGGCACATGACTTTCTCCCCCTGGCAGTCCACGCCGGGGTGATCCTTTCCGCATTGTTTACAGTTGAAACGACGGACATACTTCTGGCCCGTGTTTTGAGCCATGTCCAGAACCTAATACAATCAAGTTAATTATACCATCCAACGGTACTGAAGTAATCACAAAAGTTTCAAATCTAACTGTCTGATTAGAGTGCCTACCCTTAGATGGGTAGGTTTTCTGTGAGTTACTGCTCCGTAGGTTCCTGACTGGGGGTTCCCAGTAGTTTGGTTCCCCTTCCCTTGATAGGACCCTGCCCTTTCTGATAGGGTTTGTTCCTTTTGTTGGAGTTCCCCTGCTTGGCATCCATCGCCACCAGGTCCGTCCTTCCTCTTTTGGGAGCTCAAAGCATCCCTTCTCTTACAAGTGATCTCCACTACGGAGGCAGCATGATAGCATTCCTGAAATCTCAAGGTATTAATCTCCAAACCTCCCACGACGGGGTATAGTAGGTATAAAATTTGGACTGGTTTATGTTTCTCCTGTTTTACCTGCAAAGGTAGGGATGATTGGTCCCATCCCAAACTGAAGTCGAGGGCTCAGTCCCCCGTAGAATCGGTCGACCAACACCGGTCCGAGTATCCTATGCCGGGGTAATAGTCTGAGTAGCGAAGTGAACTTCGCATATACTCATCCACTGACATCTTCCCCGTCTGCTCCAAGGCGTCAAACTCCCGAGTCTTCACCATCCTGGGTGTGGGTCGGGTAGTATTTGCCCCTAAGTAATGCAGTGTAATGTCCCCAAGTAAAAGCTGGGTCATCCAGGTGGTCGGCTTTCACCATGTTCCACCAATCTCTAGCTGCATCCTTCAGATAAAAGGCAGCAAGTCTTACTTTTTCCCTAGCTGGGACTGCAAGCGTCTCGAACGCTGTCTCCATCTCCATGATGTAGGTCTCCAAGTGAGCAGGGTCAGTCTGCCCCTTGAATGCAGTTGGCCTCAGATCAGCCAAACTCTTCACCAATCTCTCTCTCTGGGGTGGTGGTGGAGGTAGCTGCTGCTGCTGTCCAACCCCCGCCTGTGCGAATGCCTGAGCGATTAAGGTGGCATGTCTGCCAGCCTGACGTTTGGCTCCTCATCAGCCTGTCCACGTCGTCCTCCTCTTCCCGACATCTGCAGGATGTTGAGGTATATTAGGCACTGTGGTCAAAATCCTGGTCTTGGATAGTGGTCTAAGTAAACTAACTTAAACTCTTTCAATACTATCTCTCAACCCTTACCTAAGTCTTAGATATCCTAATCTCGGTGTATCCTTGTATCCAGAGCGTAACTACGCTCTGATACCATTTTTTGTAATACCCCAACCCGAAATCCAATAACTGAACGGCGATCACTCCCAAATAAATACAACTGCAGCGGAAATAAATACAACAACCGGGCGGTATTACAATGCCGTTGGCCACCCTTGTGACCAACAAGGCTAAGTCCAAATACATCCTCAAATGTCACGGTCTGGAATACAGATACAACCCGAGATACTAGGAATCAACTCAAAGTATAATACTGAAATAAAACAATTAACTAATAGTAGACTCCCAAGCTTGGTCTACCCCACCTACACTCAGTGTGGTGATCTCCTCAACTTCAGGTACCTGAAAAATGGGGGTGCCCCCAAAGGGGCTCAGCAAACATGCTGGTATGGAAAACGTGCAGCCCATCGTCTACCGGGCCACACCAACTACTTGTCGAATACATGCAGATCATTTTTATAAAGCTGTAAACAAGCATAGTCTGATAATAACAAGTATCCATACAAGGACAATAATGTCACATAGAACAAGACACAGAAGGTCAAGTTAGCTGAACTGAAATTCTTTACTGATAGTCGGTCCACACAATGGGACTGACAGTTATAACTGATTATCTGAAATAGTGGAGGTATAGTGACCTCGTTATAGACGAAAGGTTGGGTATAAAAACCCCAGGAGATAACGTAGTTAAACCCTGAACTGAATGGCGTGGAAAAAGAACCCACTAGAGGAATGAAGTCTTCCTCGAACTGAAGGGCATTTGAATCCCGGAAGGAATAGAGTCTTCCTCCCAACTGAATGTTCCGTCGCGACGTAGTAGGAGACGACCTGAGACAGGTACAACTCCCGTAGCATGCATGGCCAGATCCAACTGGGCTCCTCAATCTCGAAGTATATAATTGTTAAGTGTCATATAAAGACGTTAAACAAGAACACATGTGTATTGTCAATTATCACGTTTAGGATAATGACGTTTGTTATAAAGTGAAGTTAGTGAGAGACTTGAGTACAAGTCCTCGGTATACTGAAACGCAGGTATTAATTTATCCACTGGTATAGTAGTGTTTGTATGCGTGGGACATACACGTTGTAGTCAGCAAATAATCACACACATAAAAATAATACCACAGTGTGCAAGAGTAAATCAACATTTTACATTAATTATCTTGGTCGTTATTCAAACAACAGATAGCACACAAGCCGGTGTAATCCGTTAGAAAACAGGGTTGGCAAGAATCCCATACCGTTCACCGTAGACTGTACTTGTAAATTCCCGGTCAACGTCTGGTCAAACAAAGTCCTAGAATAGGATTAACTGAGAGGGTTATTTATGTTACCCTTATATAATAATTCTATTGGATCTTTTAACAAATTTCATATTGTTATTTCATGTGAGGTTTATTTCTTTTAATCACCTCATGATTTAATGTATAACTTATTTGTTATCCCTTTTGATTTATTTATAAATCCTTTAATGCACATATATGTGTTTATTGCATTTGTTGTTTATTTTAATTTGTACTAGGTGACATAACAACTTATATCTCTTACTATATTATATGTCATACATAGACATAAAATTCTTATAGTTTTATTATTCCCTTTAAACCATAAATAATATTTATTGTTATCTTTAATTCCTTATACCATGTAAGCCATGTTTGTTCCAATTCCATAATTCCTTTAATCAAAATTCTTTCTTCTAAATCCTCCAAATATCCATATAGGACCTATATTTATTTAATCTAAATTCTTAAACTTGTATTTCGGTTATTTACAAACAACCACATTAATTCATAAACTTTACTCTTAAATTCTAATCTCTTTATATTATAGAGTTTTAACTTCTTATTTAGCTAATTGCAAAGCATCCCTAATATTTTGGTATTAGCTTTTAAATATTATAACTCTCAAAATTATAAACTTAGCCCCTTAAATTCTCGGCTTTAATAATTTATTTCTTATAATTACAATCTAACCACAAAATCTTATAACTTTTCACAATGTCATGTAAACTATAGTTTTAATTTTAATTCTCCATAATGCCGAATATATATTTATAAATTCCTAAATTACCAAACTAACCCCAAAGAATTCGGCTTTGGTCATTGAACTTTCCATTAATTACATTTTCACCCCCAAAACTTTCTATTAGTTACTTAATAACTTATAAACTATAGTCTAAATATTTAATCCCTTAAAATTTCGAAAGTGAACCTAATAATTCTCTTAATTATGAATTCGCCGCCCACTAATAAATTCTAAACTTTCATAACAACTTTTATAAATTACATAATAGCCCAAAATTTATAAAAATTATTTTCAAAGCTTGTTTAAATTATCTAAAATTCTTAAACTTAATTCCTAACCTTATATTATATTTAATTACACCAAAAGTACCCCTTTAGCTCTCGTTTTTTATACTAAACCCACTAAACTTGTAAAAATTACATTAAGCCACATAACTTAATTAATTAGCCATTTAAGCTCTAATAAAATATTTTTAACTCACAAAACTTTTGATGTATAATTTATATACCTAAGTAGTCATTAATACCTATTTAAACCCTTAGGTAATTCGGCCATATTTTATTTAGTGACCATATAGTATATAAAAGGTGGATTTATATGTCATAATAAATGTACATAAATTCATATGAGTCATATAACTCATGTATAAATTATTGTAATGTCTTATATAAATTCTAAGCTCAAAATAAAGCATTTTTGCCTAAGACTTTTCGGCCTAATTTATTTGTAACATAAATGGAATTTTGTGACACAAAAATGTGTCTTAAGGTAATATTTTCCTATATATGTTATAGTTTTATATTTTGGCATATAAAAACCATATAATTTCGGTGATTAATAAACCTAGGAGGTGTACATAATTTTTTGTACAATTTTAGAAGCTTAACAAAGCTTATAATATAAAGATTTATATAGTAAACTTACTCTTAACAAGGTGGTTAAGTGCTTGAACTTCTTCTTGAATCTCCAAGCTTTCTCCAAGTAATATAGATTGCTCCACTTCGGTTATATTGCAAGTGGTGAAGGAGTTTTAGGAGTTAGATCTTGAATAAGATCTTAAGTAGATTTGTAAGTATTTTTACAAGATTTACCTTAGCTTTTCCTCTTATGAATTCGGCACTCCTAAGGTAGATGAAGAACAAGGTTTCCTTCATGAAAATGAAGAAGGAAAGAACCTTAGAAGAAGTAGAACTTGGTTACACATAAAAATGTGCTTTAAGGATTTTCAAGCATTAAAACTACCTTAAGATACCTTGAGATGCTCCTTGGTTTAATGTTGGTTTTGGACAATCTCCTTGGAGAACTAAGTGAAGCCGAACACACTTGTTAGTCTAGGAAGAGTTTTTTGCTTCAAGACTTGCCAAGAAATGCAAGGAATTACCTTAAAGATGAAGATAGAATTTAAAACTCCATTAATGGACTTAAGAGCTTCAAAGAAGAATTAAGCTAGAAGAGAGGAGGGAGCTTACCAACCGTCAATAATTGTGCAAGGTGAGGAATGAAGCTCACTCACGTAAATGAAAGAAGCATTTTGAAATTGATTTTGTTGTTGTCAAATTTTTAATGTCAAATGACATTCTTTTTCCTTAGTTTATTACCTTGATTATTGGCTCAATAAATGCCCTGTTCCAGCATAACACCGCCATGTGGTGTGACTAAGGCAAGAGTTGGAAAGACAATTATTTTGAGCTAGAAGACAAGGTAAGAAAAGTGAGTATATTCCTTTGATTTTCAATGCTTGCTTGGCTGTCTTCTTCTTCATTTGTAGTCACGAAATGGAGGGTCTGAATGGGGTTCAAAAACGGCCATGAAAGAGCCAAGGAAGAAGCTTGGAAGGTCACTTAGTTATTAAGATCAAAAGAAAAGAATCTAGATCGCTACTTTTTGCTTTTAAGCATTTTGTTTGTATCTAGCTCACATGGCCTTATTCCTAAGCATTATTTCGACAGTTCTCTGGTCCATTAAGACCTACATACTTTGACATTAAGTAATATAACACATGGGATGATGAGTCATCATTTTTTAAGCCTTTTATAAATTTTTAAAGCAAATTTTATACTAGTTTTTGCCCTTAAAATCGGCCCCTATAGAGAGCCTTATTGACTAGTCACACCAACTGATTTAGAAGGTCATTTTAACCCTTTTTAAGATTACCAATTCGTGGCATGTCAAAAACTACAAGGTAATTGCGTAAAACGCATTTTCGTGACACCCGAAGGTGTGTTTTTGTGCTCTAAGGAAATTTTGGGAAACCAATTGTTCTTATGAGTTCCAAGTGTTTGTAAACACTTATTATAGTAAATAAACATATACTAAGATGTTACATTGAGTTATATGGTTATATCAACCCGTGACATAATTTACGGGCCATCGGGACACTCCCGGGCCAAAAAGGAGCGCTAAGAAATCCTCCTTTGGTTTTTGCTGAATTTTGAGAAACCACTTCGTGGGTTCTCTTTAGAATGATAATAATGATGTTAGGAACTCTAGGAATTAATTTTATAGGAGTTCGTGCCACCTCGGCACTCCTCTGGACTTTTCGTGCTTTAAGGAGCGGGTGTGAGCACTCCCGAGCATTTTGCGTATTTGACTGAATATAGCTTAGGGAATATATTTGTATATTCATATAATAATTGTATGACCATTTAGTTTGAATATTAGAGGGTCATACAAGGTCATGTTTGACCATATGCTTCTAAGGCGTTTTAGCGTTTATGGTGAAACGACTGTTTTTACGTAACGTTTTCATGCATGGGTTTGCATGCGTACGTGAAATGATTTATATTTGGATTATATTCCAATAAATAATGATTAAATAATATTATTTAGATTTGGGGTATTTCACTGATGATGCTCAGATGCTTCTAGGGACCGAAACCCGTTCCAATGCTCCTGGTTGGTATACTATGGGGACTTATTGCCTCTACCCACCAACTGGGGTACTGGGATAACTTCTAGATTACCAAGGGACTTATTGCCACTGGCCAATAGTTGTTTGTCCCAAGAAGTTGAGATGAAGATGGGGACTTATTGCCTCTGCCTCGCCAACTTAGATCACGCTCTGTCTCGTACTTGTCTCGCACTGAAGATGATACTAGGTCTCGTACTGGTCTCGCACTGGATGATGGCGCTCGGTCTCGCACTGATGAAGATGATGGGTCTCGCACTGAAGAAGATGCATGGTCTCACACTGAAGGAAATGATGGGTATCACACTGAAGTCTCGTACTAAACGGATGAAGAAAAAGCTGGATCTCGCACTGATTCTAGGTCTCGCACTGAAGGACAAAAATGCAGGGTCTCGCATTGATTTTTGGTCTCGAACTAAAAATGAGTTAGAAAGATAATGGACTCGTGCAAATGCATGTGGTGAAAACCAATTGTCAAAGGGCCAAACGTGGCGATGATGTGGTGTATGCAAAAGTTTGTAAAATGCAATCACATAGCATGTAAGATACTTTTTCAAAGCAAGAAACTGTTGAAAAATGTGCCAAACATGGCAATGATGAGAATTAAAAATTGCTCAAAGCAAGAAACTGCTGGAAAATGTGCCAAACGTGGCAATGCTTGAGTAAAGCTCTACTGAAAAAGGAAAGTGATGTAATCATTTCCTAACTAAGAATTTCAAATCTGCAATTTGTTTTTTAGAGGATGAGCATGCCGCTGGTGGGGGTGTGTGGTGTTGGAGTGGTGGTCAGGACTTTTGATGGACTTGTGGTGTATGATATGAAGGGAAAGGCTTATGTGGGCCTGTGGTGTTTGATGTGGAGGTAAGGGCTTATGTGTGCCTGTGGTGGGATGGTGGTGCTCAAGCTTCGGGGCTCAATTGGTGTTGTCATGGCAGTTGTTGGAACCAACAATTGACCCCAGTATTTTTCCTTTGGACAATCTGAGCTAGAGTTCATGGCAATCGATCAGAATGATTAATTGCCCCCAGTATTTTTTTTATTAAACGCGTGAACAAATTTCATCCTCACAGGGTCAAGGCTTATGCTTTGATGCGGTGCTTCCTAACCTACACTCGACGTATTTGGTGTTTGCACTCATTTCTTGCTCGTGGTCATAACTTCTAGACCATTGAATTTGACATTTGGTGGATTTACGCATTCAATCTGTTACTTTCACGTGATTGGATGCATAACTTCTAAGTCGGAAGTCTTTAAAGCTTATAACGTGGCCATGGGGTGTGATGAAAGACAATGGGATCATGGAGGGATATTTGAGGTATGTGGAGCTTAAATGGGTGACCGAAGCGCTACAACTTGTGTCTTCCCTCGGATTCATCTTCCTTGTCTTGAAGTCGTCTAGCTGCTTCATGTTGACGTTGTTTTCGAGCTTCTAGACCTGGACTTTTGAAGTTTTCCTTTACATCATATCTCTTTTTTTTGTCATTCAGATTCCCTCGAGGCATTTCGGGTTACCTCTATGTTTTATCCTTTCTTGACATTGCCTTCGGGGTTCTTATGTTTCCCGGTTTTGGGCTTCGAGAACTGTTTTGATGTGAGCTCCTTAGATCCTGTGTCACTCTGGGACCATTTGCGGATCACTCCGTCATGCTGATAGCGGCGTTGCTTCTTTGAACTGATGAGAACGTTATCTGAGAGTCTGACTGCTCGCTCCCTTTGGTCACCGGGTCGGACATTCATCATTGGCTGGGTTATTTTGTGGAGTTCATAATATCAAAAGGGACATATGAAAGGCCCAGCGGGGGTGCCTAGGGTTTAACGTCAGGGTTCACAAGCTTTTGGCTATGTGGTGTTGTACCTAGGTGCTTCGTCATTCCTGATAGTTGTGTATCCGTTCTTTGTTACTTTTCACAGGTTTGAGAGTAAATTTACCAATTATCTCGTTTGGTCAAAATTATGTTGTTTACCTCACCTTTGAATGTGGTCTCACCGGAGTCGAGTAAAAATGACATGCTCGTTCACTCAGGGTTTTTCCCCGCTCAAGTCACTCTCATGAATTTCACTTAGAGACTAGTTCACACGCTTAGACGAAAGATTAAAGATGACGATCCTGAACTCATATTGCCCCCAGTATTGACCTGGGGTTTATGACAACACTTAAAACAGATGTGGATTTTGGAAAGCTTTGTGGATATTATGGGATAGTCTATGGTGTGAGACGGACATGTTCAACCCTTTTAGAAACAAAAGACAAGTCGTTCTATTCCATAGTCAGGAAATGATTACTCTGTGATCCTTTAAAAAACAATTTTTTTGTTTTATTTTGTTGAATGAATGCACAAAAATTATGAAAATAGAACTATGCTCTAATTCACGAATGGAAAGATAACATCAAAAGTTGTAATCTTAGGAAAACTACCTAAAATGATAAAGGAATCTAGCTACCATAAAAGTTAGAAGAATGATTGAGAAAAGAAAACTACTAAATCGAGAAAACTTCTGAAATAGTGATGTTGAACAGTCTGATGCCAGCGTGTTTAACACTTGAGCTGTTGACCGTCGGGGCTCCATTGACCATGATTTTCTTCCTTCCAAACTTTGAGTAGGCCCTGTAAAATGTCTGAACTAGGAATGCCTATGGGTTATGTAGGAAGTAACTGGGCCTGAGTCTTCGCCAAACTGAGAGTGAAGTGCATAGATTAGAGTGACTCCTAGACTAGAACAGACATGTAGGCCTGAATCACCTTAATCCAGAAATTGAGCAAACAAGCTGAAGGAAATCACATGGACCGTGAATGGGCCACTGGGCCGAGGGATAAGCCTTAAAGTCTAAGATTCGTTTGATGCTCTTGTTGGGCCTTGAAGCCGGAAACTGGAATGAATGAGTTATACGTACTATCTTGGATTCAAATGTTTTATGGGCCGAAATTCTGGATTGAGAGTGAAGCTCATGGGCCAAAACTATGAATTGGTGGTCTATGGGCTCAAATGGAATGAGTTATGAGTATAGTACTTGGGCCAGAATGATTGCTCTATATGTGAACTAGAATTTGGGCCGAGTGATTTTGGTTGGGCCTAAAAGATGACACCTAAATCTAGGGTTTTGGGTTAGGGCCATGATAAGGAGTCTACCTAGACTAGAATGAGCCCTTGGGCCGGAATGTGTTTGGGCTTGAAGTAAAGCACATGAGCTGGAATGGTCCCTAAATCACAAGTGGGCCTAACTTTCTTTGGGTCAGAGAAGATGGTTTCTAAGCCAAAAAGGTTTTATTTCATGACTTGTGAGTTATTTTAAGTTCAGGTGAATTTCTTTTTATGGGCCTAGAACTAATGGGATAGTTTAAATTGGGCCGAAAGAAAAATCACCTAAGTCTAGTTTTTTGGGCCAAAGCCCGAACGACTCACATCTTAAACCAAACAAGGCCTCTGGGCTACAAACAAATAGAGCTGCCAATTCGGGTTGGGTTAGGTTGATGTAGGAGAAGTTCCTATCAATCTCTAGGCTGGGTAGTGGGCCGATCATACAAGCAAACAAGGCCCGCACAAATTCAACATGTCCTCACTAGACGTTTAAATCAAACTGGGTATGGATCGATCCGGAGAGGTGCTTGGGGCATGGGCCCAGGTCACCACAAAGGAATAGGGTTTGCACGCTGTTCTCTTTGGGCTTCCCCACTCTTTTCACATAACTTGAAGGTGTGCGTCTACGGTCGGGTCTTTGACTGACCAAACAATGGGCTAGGTAAGGGCACTGCCAGGAAAACGCTTGGGGCTAAGGCCCAGGTATTAAGGGGATGTGGTTAGACGACATCCTCCTCTTTTCCCCCGCTTATTCACATCACCTAGAAGGTGTGAGTCCCTGACAGGGGACCCTCAAATGGGTCTGTGAGCCTCGATTTTAAACCCTATCCTATGTTGATTAAAGTTGATTAGGATCTAATCGGGTTTTAGGTCCACTTATAACCTAAGATTAATAACTATGTCATATAACAATAATTATTAAAACCTAGGCTAGCTCACTGGAACCTATTATGAGTCGCCACCTAATTTTGACCTAGATTAAATTAGGAAAGGAGAGTTCGGGTTCGGGGGCTTGATATTCGACTTAATTAGGGTTCAATTACTTTCATTACCCTTCCTAGGTCGTTTTTCCTCTACTTGGTTTATTTACGGCTTATTACGAGTCGTTTTAACCTAAGTGCGCGAGCTTCTGTTTTTTTGTGTTTTATAGCATTTTTTGACAGAAAATTAAAGTGGAAATTAAAATTGCCTAAACTAGGGTTTCGGAGGCAGAGTTAGGTCAAATTTTGTTTCCGTCCGTAGCCACGGACCTAATGTCCGAAATCACGGACCCTAGTTAACCTATACAGAAAATAAAAGTTGAATTAAACAGAAAACAGAAAATTGCAAAGTCCGGGGCCACGGACAGGCTGTCCGTGGGCCCGGACATTATTAGAAAACCTAAATTTTTAAAATTTTAAAATCCCGCCGCCGTCCGTGGGCGTCCGGGCTTACGGACAGTGAGTCCGGGACCCCGGACATGACGTCCGTGGGTGCGGACAGCCCTCGGACGGCGGCGTTAGGGCTGTTCCCGAAGGTGTTTTTGGGCTCAAATTTTATGGGTGTGTAGCCTGAAAGATGTACAAGACGTTAGTGATTGAAAGTTTTCAATTTGAATTTGAATTAAACACGAAACTTAGTAAACAAGTTATTGGACAGAAGCTTAAACAAATAGCAATACAGGAGCGTACGAAGGTTAGTTTGAGCCCAAAATTTGACAGAGGGTTAATAAAGTCGTGGGGAATTAGGAAAGTAGAGTGGTAACCTATTTTACCTTCGAATTCAAGATGATTCTTCACGCCGGGATTCGTCGAGTGCCTCGTTGATGGCAGACCCGAAAGGATTTCGAACCAAGCTTCTGGTTGTTGGTTGTTCTTGTTGTTCTTCACATTTTGGTGGTGTTTTTGTGGAGTTTTGATGACTATTGGTGCTTTGGGGATTGGAAAACGTGTTTAGATGGTGATTTCGGGGGATTTTCGGTACGATTTGGGTGGCCGGGTGTTGGAAAACGTGAGAGAGAGAGAGGAGGCTGCCTTTTTTGACTCCCTAGGGTTCTTGAGCATATGAGGTTCTGATTTTATCCAAAAACCTATCCCCTTATATAGACTTTCTTAAAGATAAAGAAAATCTAGTAAAAGTAAGATTTTTTGATGTTTTAATCAAAAGACTTTCCCAAAGGAATTTTGCTGTGAAATTTTAACCACATGTCAAGGATGGATATTATGAATTTTCTGAGGTGGAAACGAATTTTGTAAATGTTGGAATATTTTTAAATTGAATTTCTTGTCAGATTCAGTCAGAAATTGCTAGAAAATTATTGGAAATTCGAAAAATCAAAATTCCAACGCCATTATGCTTAGAATGTCATCCTTTATCATGGGTTAAAATATCAAAGCATTTCAAGCTGATTTGGGCATCCTTTGGAGGAGAGAGAAAGCTTATAGGAGGTCTCGGGAGCCCTTAAAGATTACCAAAATGCCCCTGAAAATGACAAAGCTGCCCTTCATGCCATGGGATGCGCCGTTCGAGCCGGAATCCCTCACTACTTGATTAAAATGCCCCTCACAACACCAGGACCTCGTAGAGCCTAACCAGGGGGGTCAAAATTTTGGGTATAACAGATTGCCCCCCGTCAACTAGACTTTGTAATGAAAGTGAGAAGGCTAGTGATGCTTGATGATACCCCAAAATTTCAAATGTTTCCAAGACCCTGCATGTTATCGAAAACTGATAAATTGTGTCGAGCTTATTCTAAGGCGCTGACTACCTATAAGTAAAATGAAGTAATGTCAAGCAATTCTAAGGCGTTGACTACCTATAATGATGATATGATGTCAAACTATTCTAAGGTGTTGACTGCCTGTGACGAATGAGATGATGTCAAGCTATTCTATGGCGTTGACTACCTACAAGTAAAGTGAAATGAAGTAATGTCAAGCAATTCTAAGGCGTTGACTACCTAAAATGTGAAAATGAGATAATGTCAAGCGATTCTAAGGCGTCGACAACCTAAAATGTGGAAACGAGATAATGTCAAGCGATTCTAAGGCGTTGACAACCTAAAATGTGGAAATGAGATAATGTCAAGCGATTCTAAGGCGTTGACAACCTAAAATGTGATAACTGGGCGGTATGCAAATGCAAGAATGCTGAAATGTTGATGATGCTAATGATGCTGATGATGTTGATGATAATGCTGATGATGCTGATGATGCTGATGATAATGCTGATGATGCTAATGATGCTGATGATGCTGATGATAATGCTGATGATGCTGATGATGCTCGGATGCTTCTGGGGACCGAAACCCGTGCCAATGCTCCTGGCTGGACCCAATGTGGACTTATTGCCATCGCCCCCCAAGCCGGTGTGCAGGGATAACTCCTGGTAAAAACCTTGGGGACTTATTGCCTTCGCCCACCATTCGTTGATCCCTGAAATAAGTTGACATCGCAAAAGGAGGATTTATTGCCATCACCTCGCCAACTTTTCTATCGCCAGGTCTTGTGACGCGCCTGGATAATGCAACTAGGTCTTATGACAAGCCTATATGAATGTGATGAATGCAATGTGTTTGATAAGTGCGGGTAAGCTAAAGGGTAATGCTAGGTCTTACTACGAGCCTAAGGGAATGCAACTAGGTCTTACGACGAGCCTAAAGGAAGGATCTAGGTCTTATGGCGAGCCTAAAAATGGTTCTAGGTCTTATGGCGAGCCTAAAGGACGGATCTAGGTCTTATGACGAGCCTAAGGGAATGCAACTAGGTCTTACGATGAGCCTAAAGGAAGGATCTAGGTCTTATGGCGAGCCTAAAAATGGTTCTAGGTCTTATGGCGAGCCTAAAGGACGGATCTAGGTCTTATGACGAGCCTAAAAATGGTTCTAGGTCTTATGGCGAGCCTAAAGGACGGACCTGAGGAAATTTGATGTGGAGGTAGGGCTTAGGACGGGCCTGAGGAAATTTGATGTGGAGGTAGGGCTTAGGACGGGCCTGAGGAAATTTGATGTGGAGGTAGGGCTTAGGACGGGCCTGAGGAAATTTGATGTGGAGGTAGGGCTTAGGACGGGCCTGAGGAAATTGGATGTGGAGGTAGGGCTTATGCCTGTGGTGGGATGGTGGTGCTCAAGCTTTAGGTTTCAATTGGTGTTGTCATGGCAATTGTTGGAACCAACAATTGCCCCTAGTATTTTTCCTTAGGACACCTGAGCTAGAGTTCATGGCAATTGATCGGACGATCAATTGCCCCCAGTATTTTCTTTGATTAAACGTGCGAACAAGTCTCATCCTCACAGGGTCGAGGCTTATGCTTTGATGTGGTGCTTCCTAACCTACACTCGACGTGTTTGGTGTTTGCACTCGTTTCTCACTTACGATCACAACTTCTCCAACCATTGAATTTGACATTTGTTAGACTTACGTGTTCAACCTGTTACTTTCACTCGATTGGACACACAAACTACTAAGTCGGAAGTCTTTTGAGCTTATAACGTGGCCACGGGGTGTGATGAATGACAATAGGGTTATGGAGGGATGTTTAAGATATGTGGAGCTTTAAGGGTGACCAAAGCTACAACTTGCACTGTCTCTCGGACTTGTCTTCTTGGCCTTGAAGTTGTTTGGCTACTTCGTGATGACTTCGCTTATGAACTTGGGACTTGGGACTTGGAACTTTTGATTGTTCCTTGCACCTTCTCTCTTTCTCCAATCTTGGATTTCTTTGAGGCTTTTCAGGTTTGCCCTTCTTCGAATCTCTTTTCCTTCGAGGTTCTTGTGTTTCCCGTTTTTGAACTTTGAGAGCTGTTTTTGATGTTATCTCATTTGGATCCTGTGTCACTTTGGGACCATTTGCGGATCGTTTCGTCATGCTGGTAGCAATTTTGCTTCTTTGGACTTGTGAAGTTGCTGTTCAAAAGTCGGGCTCCTTGCTTCCTTTGGTCACCGGGTCGGTCGTTCATCATTGGCTGGCTTGTTTGTAGAGTTTGTAGTGTTGTAAAAGGGGAACGTATACGAAAAGCTCAGCGGGGGTGCCTAGGGTGTAATGTCAGGGTTCACAAGCTTTTGGCTGTGTGGTGCTGTACCTAGGTGCTTCGTCTTCCCTAATAGTTGTGTATCCTTTCTTTGTTACTTTTCATAGGTTTAAGCGTAAATTTACAAATTATCTCCTTCGGTTGGAGTCATGCCGTTTACCTTACCTTTGAATGTAATCTCTCTGGAGCCATGTAAAAATGACATGCTCTTTCACTCATGGTTTTACCACTCAAGGCACCCTCGCGAAATGTTCACTCAGAGACTTGTTCGCGCGCTTTAAACCAACGAAACAAACGTTATCGACCTTTAACTCAGATTGCCCCCAGTATTGTTTTGGGGTCTTTTGACAAGCCTTTTGAATACCCAGGTTATTTGTTGGAGGTGGCTATATGTGTGGTGGTACATGGCGATGAAGTCTTGTTGTTTTGGTGGAGTGATGTAGTGATGAAAGTAAAACATGGCAGTGGGATGCTTTCAGTGTACGGTGAAATTTTCTGTTGAGAGGTGATGAGTGGTGGAAGCCAACAAGGCGGTGAGATATTCCTTGCGCAAGAATGAGTTTCATGGGATGTATGTGATGAAGGTAGTGGATGTGGGTGAAATGACGTGATGCCTTATTTATTTTTTGGTGTTCTGGTTTTGTGAATAAATGCACAAAAAAAACGGAAATGGAACTATGCTCTAATTCATGAATGGAAAGACAACATCAAAAATTGTAATCTTAAGAGAACTACCTAAAATGATAAAGGAAGCTAGCTACCATAAAAGTTTGGAGAACGACCGGGAAAAGAAAACTACCAAATCGAGAAAACTTCTAAATAGTGATGTTGGGCTTTCTGATGCCAACATACTGAAGACTCGAGCTCTGGGCCGTCGGGACGCCATTGAGATGACCGTGATTGTCTTCCATCTGAACTTCGAATAGGCCTCATAAAATGTTTGAACTAGGAATGCCTATGGGTTATGTAGGAGGAACCCGGGTCTAAATCTTTTCCAAGCTGCGAGTGAAGTGCATGAGCTAGAATGATTCCTAGGATAGAACAGATTTGCGGGCCTGAATACCCTTAATCTAGAAGTGAAGCAAACGGGCTGAAGGAGGCCACACGAACCGTGAATGGGCCACTGGGCCGAGAGGGAAAGCCTTGAAGTCCGAGATTCGTTTGATGTTCTTGTCGAGCCTTGACGCTAGAAACTGGAATGAATGAGTTATGCAACCTATCTTGGATTCAAATGTTTTATGAACAAAATTCTAGTTTGAGAACGAAGCTCATGGGCCAAAACTATGAATTGGTCTATGGGCTCGAACGGAATGAGTTATGAGTGTGGTACTAGGCCAGAATGATTGCTCTATATGTAAACTGGAATTGGGGTCGAGTGATTTTGGTTGGGCCTAAAAGATGACACCTAGATCTAGGGTTTTGGGTTAGGGTCATGATAAGAAGTCCACCTAGACTAGAATGAGCCCTTGGGCCGGAATGTGTTTGGGCATAAAGTAAAGCACATGAGCTGGAATGGTCCCTAAATCACAAATGGGCCTAACTTTCTTCGGGCCAGAGAAGATGGTTGCTAAACCGAAAAAGATTTTTGTATTTTCAGGACTTGTGAGTTATTTCAAGTGGATTTCTTTTTTATGGGCCTAGAACTAATTGGATAATTCAAATTGGGCCAGAAGAGAAATCACCTAAGTCTAGGCTTTTGGGCCGAAGCCCGAACGACTCACATGTTAAACCAAACAGGGCCTCTGGGCCGCAAACAAAAAGAGCTGCCAATTCGTGCTGGGCTAGGTTGATGTAGGAGAAGTTCCTATCAATCTCTAGGCTGGGTAGTGGGCCGATCATACAAGCAAATAAGGCCCACACAAATTCAACATGTCCTCACTAGACGTTTAAATCAAACCGGGTATGGATCAATCCGGAGAGGTGCTTGGGGCGCGGGCCCAGGTCACCACAAAGGAATAGGGCTTGCACGCTATTCTCTTTGGGCTTCCCCACTCTTTTCACATCACCTGAAGGTGTGCGTCTACGGTCGGGTCTTTGACTGACCAAACAAAGGGCTAGGTAAGGGCACTACCAGGAAAACGCTTGGGGCTAAGGCCCAGGTATTAAGGGGATGTGGTTAGACGACATCCTCCTCTTTTCCCCCGCTTATTCACATCACCTAAAAGGTGTGAGTCCCTGACAGGGGACCCTCAAACGGGTCCTGGGGTGGTGGAAATTGGTTGTGTGGACCCTCGCTCTCATATGATGCGAAGGTGCAGAAAATTAAGTGCGCACGAAAGTAATCAAACAGAGTAATAAAGCCATAAATAAACATTTTCGAGTTAAGCCCTCTTTCTTAAAATTAAAACAAGTTAAAATTAAGAGTTTTGTCCCCAGCAGAGTCGCCAGTCTGTGAGCCTCAATTTTAAACCCTATCCTATGTTGATTAAAGTTGATTAGGATCTAATCGGGTTTTAGGTCCACTTATAACCTAAGATTAATAACTATGTCATATAACAATAATTATTAAAACCTAGGCTAGCTCACTGGAACCTATTATGAGTCGCCACCTAATTTTGACCTAGATTAAATTAGGAAAGGAGAGTTCGGGTTGGGCTTGATATTCGACTTAATTAGGGTTCAATTACTTTCATTACCCTTCCTAGGTCGTTTTTCCTCTACTTGGTTTATTTACGGCTTATTACGAGTCGTTTTAACCTAAGTGCGCGAGCTTCTGTTTTTTGTGCTTTTTAGCATTTTTGACAGAAAATTAAAGTGGAAATTAAAATTGCCTAAACTAGGGTTTCGGAGGCAGAGTTTGGTCAAATTTTGTTTCCGTCCGTAGCCACGGACCTAATGTCCGAAATCACGGACCCCAGTTAACCTATACAGAAAATAAAAGTCGAATTAAACAGAAAACAGAAAATTGCAAAGTCCGGGGCCACGGACAGGCTGTCCGTGGGCCCGGACATTATTAGAAAACCTAAATTTTTAAAATTTAAAAATCCCTCCGCCGTCCGTGGGCGTCCGGGCTTACGGACAGTGAGTCCGGGACCCCGGACATGACGTCCGTGGGTGCGGACAGCCCTCGGACGGCGGCGTTAGGGCTGTTCCCGAAGGTGTTTTTGGCTCAAATTTTATGGGTGTGTAGCCTGAAAGATGTACAAGACGTTAGTGATTGAAAGTTTTCAATTTGAATTTGAATTAAACACGAAACTTAGTAAACAAGTTATTGGACAGAAGCTTAAACAAATAGCAATACAGGAGCGTACGAAGGTTAGTTTGAGCCCAAAATTTGACAGAGGGTTAATAAGTCGTGGGGAATTAGAAAAGTAGAGTGGTAACCTGTTTTACTTTCGAATTCAAGATGATTCTTCACGCCGGGATTCGTCGAGTGCCTCGTTGATGGCAGACCCGAAAGGATTTCGAACCAAGCTTCTGGTTGTTGGTTGTTCTTGCTGTTCTTCACGTTTTGGTGGTGTTTTTGTGGAGTTTTGATGACTATTGGTGCTTTGGGGATTGGAAAACGTGTTTAGATGGTGATTTCGGGGGATTTTCGGTATGATTTGGGTGGCCGGGTGTTGGAAAACGTGAGAGAGAGAGAGGAGGCTGCCTTTTTTGACTCCCTAGGGTTCTTGAGCATATGAGGTTCTGATTTTATCCAAAAACCTATCCCCTTATATAGACTTTCTTAAAGATAAAGAAAATCTAGTAAAAGTAAGATTTTTTGATGTTTTAATCAAAAGACTTCCCAAAGGAATTTTGCTGTGAAATTTTAACCACATGTCAAGGATGGATATTATGAATTTTCTGAGGTGGAAACGAATTTTTTAAATGTTGGAATATTTTTAATTGAATTTCTTGTCAGATTCAGTCAGAAATTGCTAGGAAATTATTGGAAATTCGAAAAATCAAAATTCCAATGCCATTATGCTTAGAATGTCATCCTTTATCATGGGTTAAAATATCAAAGCATTTCAAGCTGATTTGGGCATCCTTTGGAGGAGAGAGAAAGCTTATAGGAGGTCTCAGGAGCCCTAAAGATTACCAAAAGCCCCTTGAAATGACGATGCCCTCATGCCATGGGACGTTCGAGCCGGAATCCCTCATACTGATTAAAATGCCCTACCGACGATGTGGCCTTGCATGCCATGGTGAATCCGTTCGCGGAATCCCTCTATTTGATTAAAACACCTCACAACACCAGGACCTCGTAGACCTAACCAGGGGGGTCAAAATTTTGGTATAACAGGGGGGTGGTGGTGGTGTTCGGACCTCGCTCTGTATGATGCAAAGGTGCAGGAATTAAAGTGCGCACAAAAGTAAACAAACAATGTAATAAAAGCCGTAATAAACAATTTCAAGTTAAGCCCTCTTTCTTAAAATTAAACAAGTTAAAATTAAGAATTTTCCCCAGTAGAATCGCCAGTCTATGAGCCTCGATTTTTAAACCCACCCTATGTTGATTAAGATTGATTAGGATCTAGTCGGGTTTAGGTCCACTTATAAACTAAGATAATAACTATGATATAACATTAATTATTAAAACCTAAGCTAGCTCACTAGATCCTATTATGAGTCGCCACCTAATTTAAACCTAGATCAAATTAGGAAAGGAGAGTTCGGTTCGGGTTGGGTGGGGCTTGGTATACGACTTATTTAGGGTTCAATTACTTTCATTACCCTTAGAGTCATTTTTCCTCTACTAGTTTAATTACGGCTTATTACGAGTCTTTAACCTAAGTGCACGAGTTTCTTTTTTTTGGGTTTTTTAGCATTTTTGACAGAAAATTAAAGTAAAATTAAAAAAATCCTAAACTAGGGTTTCAGAGGCAGAATTAGGTCAAATTTGTTTCCGTCCGTGGCGACGGACCTAATGTCCGAACGCACGGACCCTAGTTAACCTATGTGAACATAAAAGTCGAATTAAGCAGAAAACGATTTTGAAAAGTCCGGGGCCACGGACAGGATGTCCGTGGGCCCTGACATTGATTTAGAAAACCTAAATTTTGAAAATTTAAAAATCCTGCCGCCGTCCGTGGTCCCGGACCATAGGTTTGAGGTCCCGGACCACCCACGAACAGGGGTTTTCTTGTGGTTCCCGATGGTGTTTTCGGCTCAAAATTTATGGGCGTGTTGCTTGAAAGATGTACAATACGTTAGTAATCAAAAGATTTTAATTTGAAGTCAGAATAATGACGAAACTTAGCAAACAAGTTAAAGGGCAAATTTCAATAGAAAGTTAGAAAGGTCGTGGGGAGTTATAAAACTAAGATTTCTACCTGTTTTACCTTCGGATTTGAGGTGCCTCTTCACGTCGGGATTCTTCGGTGGCTCCGATGATGCCGGTTCCAGATTGAGTTCGACCCGAGCTTCTGGTTGTTGATTGTTGATGATGTTCTTCACGTTTGGTGGTGGTTTGGTTGATGTATGATGATTGTTGAAGTGATGGGAGTTGAAAATGTGTTTAGGTGGTGATTTTGGGGGGTTTTTGATGTGATTTCGGTGGTTGGATGTGTAAAAACGTGGGGGACTTGTGACGGCTAGGTTTTCTGACTTTCTAGGGCTCTTGGTGTTTGATTTGATCAAGGGATAAGGCTCCTTATATAGGCTTCCTTAAAGATAGAAAAATCCGGTAAAAACCGAGATTTACCGATGTTTTAACTTAAGGGCTTCCTAAAGGAATTTGACTATGAAATTCTAAACATGGATAAAGGATGGTATTTCTGATTTTTCTAAAGTGGAATCGAATTTTTTGGATATTGGAATATTTTTAAATTCAATTTCTCGTCAAATTCAACCAGAAAGTGCTAGAAAATTATTAGAAATCCGAAAAATCAAAATTTCAACGCCATTATGCCCAAAATGTCATCCTCTATCATGGGGTAATATTTTAAAGCATTTTGAATTGATTTTACCCTTCTTTGGAGGAGAGAGAAAGCCTATAGGGGGCTTAGGAGCCTTGAAAAATTACGAAAATGCCCCTAGAGATGACTATGCTGTCCCTAGTACTCTGAAATGTGCCGATTGAACTAGGAACCCTCACTACTTGACCAGAATAGCCTATTAGTAGAGACTCTCCTCCGCCGGGGGTGGGGGGGGGGTAAAAATTTTGGTATAACACCTTCTTAGAAGGACTCAACCCATTGCTGCATCGGGTAGCTTAGGACATGCATTCCTCTGTGTCACCCGCTTCATCCACATGTCACGGGATCCCAACCGGTCCACGGTTGATTCCTATGAGTTGGGTCCTTCCTAGAAGGAGTTAACCCACGAGGTAATACGGTCCAAGACCAACGCCTTGAAACTCATGATCCAAAATAGTCTCCCTTTTCGAGTCCAAGCCAACGTATAGTGACCTCTGAGCCTTCAGTGTCCAGCTGCCTGGTCTGGTGTCTAGGACGGGTTTTGTGGGTAGTCACCCCATTTTATGCCGCCTGTCTGACCACCCTTTACCTTACCCTAAAGATTGCATGGGCTCAGTTCTCCATGATTCCTCGGCACCACGGGTGTCTTTCAAGCCAAATGTCACGCTACAAATTCATAGAGGCACTAGTAGAAAAAGACCCTACCGCAGCGGTTGTTTGGTACCTATGGCAGCGGTTGAAACCGCTGCGATGGGTGCTGCGTTAGGTGTTTCACCTAACGCAGGGTTGTAAACCGCTGCGGTAGGTAGTCTAACGCAGCGGTTCTTTCCAAGAACTGCTGCAGTAGACCTTTTTTTTTTAAAAAAAAAGCGACCTATCGCAGCGGTTCTTAATAAGAACCGCTGTGATAGACCTATTTTTTTAAAAAAAAAACAACCTATCGCAGTGTTCTTAGTAAGAACCGCTGCAATAGGTTTTTTTTTCCATTCCACCCTACAATTCTACCACACACCCAAAATCAATCAAACCTGTTAAGATATAGCAATTAACAATGCCACCACAGTGGGGCATTAGATTAACCATTTCACCATTTAAATAGCCACCAAACCTATTTACGGGCAATAATCCACTTACATTACAAATTTGAGCAAATTAATCAAACATCTACAAAATCTTTACAAAAACGACAATTGTTTCATGAGAATTTCAAAATCATCCTACTCAATCCTACCAAACCCTAGAAGCAACCTACATTAACGCTCATGAATTCTGCCCATTCTTCGAGCACCTCGGTTATATGTCCTTCGTTGTAACCGTCTACCAACTCTTCAAAAGCCTTGGAATTAACACAAAAAGAAATATGATTAGTTGCTAATAATACTTGAGTTTAAGAATCAATGTTAAAAATTATCTACAAAACCAAAATATTTCGAGAATGCTACTTACCAGGTCTAGAGACTTCTCTGGCAAGAGTCTCGGTCCCGCTATCAAGTCACTCATAAACCGAATGACATAGTAGCCACATTCCGAACCTCCCGGCTGCTGTGGACACTGCACATGTATATACGTACATATTCAAAATAGATTTAACAACATAATTATTATATGTTCCTATTTAAAATAAACTAATGAACATATTACAAAATTTGAATAAGGACTACAAAAATACCTTGACTACATTCCACGGAATCTTCTTAAATCTCTCTCCTCGGACTTGCGTCATTACAGATACAAAGGCACTAGAATTCATACGCACAGATAAAGTAAAAGTTATCAACCGGATGATTAAGAAATAACTAAAAATTGATAATTAATCAAGTTAAGTAAATTCATCACCTCATCAACATGTTATATATAAGTGGCCTCTTGGGACGCAGAGATGCTGAGTCAACTTGCAGGACTCTTGGGCTTTTTATACATAGAACGAGCAAAGACCAGTGTCGGCTGTTCATAGATTACAATACAGGCATAACATTACTTCAATCAATTACATAATACAAATATCATAATTTTTAAACTAACTTAACATTAGATAAAATTCTTACCCTTGATGAAGAGGCAGCATTATGTAAGATTTATCTGCAACTGCACACGCATGTATCACATTCGACAAATACTGGACCAACGCTTCGGGGTCAGATCCCATATTAGCTTCGGAACAGTAGTCAGGGCATAGGAACCCGAAACTACTATTCTCATGTACTTGGACCGCCTTGTCATCAATAAACCTGTACAATATAAAGAAACAAATATTATGAATTAATTTTCAAATATACAGAGTAAAATGTGTACAACGTATGCTAATTACTCACATGCAAGCCGATTTGAGAATCGACGCACTCAACCAATCCTTCTTGAACAACTCCACAAAATCAGTAAGATAGATTTCAAAACTCTGAGCGCCTCTATAGTGAAAAAGATCCGGTCTTGGTTCCATTGTAACCGAATCTCTTCCTGGTGACGTCATCAATAGTGTGGAGTGCAACAGTTTCAGCATTGGGGTAAGGCATTCAGAACCGCCGGTTGTAGCAAATTCGATCTTATCACAACTCTAGTCGCGGATGCCATCGAAGGATTAGCTGGAGCAACAACAACTCTCTTTCCTTTTGCCTTATCAGAATTTGATTGAATGTGTTCCTAATATATTAATTTAATAAGTATATGTTTCTACTCTAGGATATGTTAAGGAATAAGTTTTTTCATGGGGTTACCTGCTGCTCCCCAAGCCTAATCAATCTACAGGGCCACTGTACTGCATTGGATTCAGCTTGACGAAGGGTGGATATGTCTGCACTGGGCACCGGTATCTGACAATCCGCGTAAGCAGGCGCGTAACCTTCAACAACCACCCGGACATGGTACTCTCGGAGCGCTGTATTCCTCACGGTGTCTCCAGCACAAGACTTGAAAAGTTTTCCCCACCCTACTTCGACTTCGTCAACGCCAATCACTTGGAACAATGTGCAGTCAATTGGTTGCTAAATTTTCAAAATTAAAGATTTTAGATGCACATAAACAAGTGTATAATTTGTTTTTTTTTGTATTTGTAGTTAACATCTTGTTCTAACCTTGAGAGATGAATATGGAAATGGGTTGACGGAGTGAACACTACTGGGAGGCACTACTGCGGGCTCTGATGCTTGTGCCTGATCTGGCGGTCTTGAAACCTCCTGACTCATCCTCTCAGAGCGCATCATCTCCATAGCTTCAGCGATTGACTGTCGAAATTCATTTCGTAGTCGCTGCTCGAGCTCCGCATTCTGGCGTAAGTGCTCCTCATATGTAATGCTCCCTGCAGGACAGTGTCTGACCCAGGATTACCGAAGGCTTGGCGTATACCGACATGACCACCAAAGCCTACTGCACGACCCGGATGTTCCTTCTTCCCGAGAGCGCGGGAAAGTGGATCATCCTGCCTAACGGGCTGCCAAGTGCCCTGGGTGATCTGGGAGCTTAACTCTTCCTGTTATGGAGTTTAATAAGTCAATAAGGATACTTCGGTTTATTTAACTGCTATTGTTACTCTATAAATATAATAAACATTTTTTAAACTAAAAATCACTTACCATTTGGTTGATGACCTCTCTCGTGGCGTCATCATACTCAGCAGTGCCGCCGGATTTGAAGGTTTCTTCCGTCGACTTAAGTCCCAAACCTTCATCCTTCGTTCGCTGACATTCGAGCCAGCTGGCAGCAACCCCTCTTTCTCCCACTGCGGCACACGCTGAGCAATACTTGTACTCCCCATGTGATGGGGGGTAACGATTTTTTTTTGCATTTTGTTGTTGTTTCTCACGTATAGCCTACATATATGTATGAAAAGACAAACTATGCAAATAATATATGAAAAAGACGAATTAACCAAATGAACTGTAAGGACACTTTGAACATTTATCATACAAAAGAACAACTAATAGTGTGAAACTCACCTTGAACTCAGGGTCAAACGCCTCGCAACAAACTCATTCCACTGCTCTTCAGTAATACCATCATATTTTTGCCACGGTGGTCTCCGATCATCCACATCTTCACCTTCTGCCTCCTCTATCTCTGCGGGCTCCTCACAGTAAATGTACTGCCTCGTGAGCAGAGATCTGAAGTCTTTGAATTGTGTGGCAATCCCCTTCATCACATCATCCTTCAGAGAAGGATCTATACAGAATCGGTCCTATATGCACAAAAAAAAATGGATTAGTGTAAAAAAGTAACTATATAAATCTTAAAACAAACTATTAAGTGTAACAAATACCTTGAGACGTTCAAATATCTGCTCCTTCAATGCCTGAGGCACTTGCTCCAATTGTGGTTTATATTGAAATATGTACTCACCAAATGCCTGGCTAGAGCAGTGAAATCATTTTTCCAGGTACCCGTGGGCTGATTAAATTCATTGAACTCCAAAGGCTTTGTCGGAGGGCCTCTATTTGCTTTCAGCCCACGGGTTGCCCCTCGTTTTTTGGGTTTCTTGAGAGGCGGAGGAGCAACTTGTAACTCTTGTCCTTCCTGTGAAGGCCCTGCTGTCTCGGTCTGCTGTGGGGGTGGTCTACTACGTCTGTTCTTTGATTTCTTTTTACCACCTCGTGTGGTGCGTTTTGCCGGTCTACTCTGCTGTGGCTGAGTTTCCCCAGTCAGGAGCAGTCGTCCTATAGGATCATCAATAGGATCATCGTCCACTGAGGAACAAAAACACACACATTAGATCAATATTCATGGAACGATGTATAATTGCAAAAATAAACATAAATAATTAATTCTGATAACATTGTAACAACAATAATACGAATTATATAATGTAATTTCAACCAATGGTGTTACCTAGACATAGTAACATATATCATGATCTGTTTTCTACCCAAACCCCCTCATTATGGTCTGATCGAGCGTAGATGGTCTGACACATCATTTTGTAAATCATCAGTTGAATCATGCAACCCTATATGCAACGATACAGTTTCATCTATCATCTCATTATCATCATCGTCGTTGTTTTCATCCTCAAACAAAACCAGTCTTCTCTCTGGAAGAACAACATGCCATCTACTAGCTTTGGGGTTCAACATAAAAACACCTGGTCACAGTCTTTACCCAACACAACTGATCTTACTATTAGTTGTAAACACGTGAAAGATCAACCAAAATAAGTCGTTTATCATTTTGGAGTCCATGTCGGTTGTCCACCCATTACAGCGGAACAATAGAATACGAATCAATGTGATAGTTTAGTTTTTGTCCTCTAAACCCAGACCATACACCAACACCGACTGCTCATTGTTAACCTGGTTACCTAGACCATATTCAGTCACCGATGCTCAATTTTTACCCATTGTTCTGATGTATTGATTAAGCTTCGTGCAGTGTAGTATGTGCATCCATTAATGTCATACCCTTCAAACGATACAACATTTGTTCCACACCAACCAACAGCTAGACATCTGATTTCTTCGCTGACATCTTCGGGGTCAATGAAGCTTGCTCTCAAACACATATTCCTTAAACCATTGGACGAATACTCGATTTTGTTCTTTTTTAAGCCAGATACGGTTTTTGGTAGGGTTTTGTCGACTCAACTCAGCAATGTGAATATCGAAGTAGGGTTCAACAACCTCAAGGTGTTGCAGTACAAACAAATGTGCCTGATTAATAAGATCATGAGAGATACGAACAACCTTTTTGCCAATAACTCCTTTACCCTCAAATCTACCATGGTGACGTGGTTTGGGAATACCAATTGACTCTGCATCGTTCAAATAACTTGTTACGAATTCTGTGACTTCCTCAGTCACTGTTGCTTCGATGATACTGCCTTCCGGTCTATATCTGTTTTTCATTCTACCCTTCAGAATCCCCATATATCGTTCGAAAGGATACATGTAACGTAAGTAAACCGGACCACAATATTTGATCTCTCGGACATATGCACTACTAAATGCACCATTATGTCGAAGAAAGATGGTGGGAAATACATCTCAAGCTGGCATATTGTCACAACAATTTCATGTTGCAGATCATCGAGGGTGTCTGAGTCAATTGCCTTGCAGCAGACAGCGTTGAAGAAGAAACATAATCGAGTTAGAGCATTTCTGACATTTTCTGGTAATTCCCTCGTATTGCAATTGGAAGAAGATGCAACATTAACACATGATAATCATGAGATTTCATGCCTAACAGTTTCAAATCCTTCATAGAAACTAGTTTCTTCCAGTTTGAAGAGTACCCAGATGGTACCTTCAATGTGTGCAAACACTTGCAAAAACTTAATTTTTCACTCTTAGAGAGGGTATAACACGCAGGAGGTAGATATGTTCGCTTCTCATCCTCTATTGGGTGTAGTTCTTTCCGTATGCGCAACTCTTGCATATCTCTCCTCACCTTCAATCCGTCTTTTCGTCTTACCGGGTATGTTGAGCAAAGTACCACACACTACCTCACCGACGTTCTTCACAATGTGCATGATATCCAAACAATGTCGAACAGGCAGATGCCGCCAATACGTAGATCCCAAAAAATGGAACATTTTTTCCAAATGTTCTTCGGCGGCTTGGATGTGTTTCCAAAGACATTTTCAATGTCTTTTACCTTTGCATACACTTCCTCTGAATTCAAAGGCAGACGAGCCACACGAGTCTCGGGCTCATTGTTGAACAACTTTCGCTTTCTCGAATGGTAAGGATGGTCTACTGGAAGAAACCGTCGATGACACGTATAACATTTTTGCCGCAGTGCTTCAGACGATCTGAACATGTGTCATCCTCACATACCGGACACGCTTTGAATCCTTTCACCGAGTATCCTGACAAGTTCCCATAGGCAGGAAAGTCGTTAACAGTACAGAACAACATCGCCTTCAGTGTGAAATTTTCTTTCGCATGAGCATCATATACCACTGTCCCTTCATTCCACAACAAGTTCAGATCGTCGATCAGTGGTGCAAGTTATGATCAATGTATGGTGACCAGGTTGCTTTGGACAGAATTAGGAGTGATAACATAATGTATTTTCGTTTCATGCACACCATGACGGTAAATTGTAGATCACTAGTAGCACCGGCCAAGTGCTGTGCTGACTGCTCAACGTGCCATACGGGTTCATCCCATCGGTACACAATCCAAGTCTCATTTATCCTCATCCTCGTTCCCCAAAATGATTGAATTTTCTATTGATATTTCTCCACTGAGGTCCGTCTGCAGATGTCTTATTTTTCATCGATTTTTCTACCATCCGCGTGCCATCGTAAGTTCTTCGCATCTTTTGGGTTGGCAAACAACCGTTTGAATCTAGGAATATCGGCAAGTACCACAATAATTTCACTGGACGATATTTTTTTCTGAAAGGAGGAATCCTCATCCTTGTCCTTGTACCGGGACAACAAACATTTAGGACACTTGTCTAGATGTTCGTATTCACCCCTATAAAGTACACAGTTATTTGGGCAAGCATGAATCTTTTTATATTCAACTCCCATGGACACATCCATTTCTTTGCCTCGTAGGTGGATGTAGGAAGACCATTTCATCAGGAAGCATATCATGTATCAGCTCTAGAAATGACGTGAAACACTTGTCACCAACTCCATATTTCCCCTTTAAGTTGAAAAAATTAAGTACACACAGTCAATTTTGTGTATTTAACGCACGAGGGTACAAGGTGTCTTTGATGCGTCCAACAATCTTTGATACTCTTCCGGCTTATCGACAAAAGTATCCGCAACATTTTCTAACATTCATCCATTTGCTCATCATGGTGAGTGGTCTCGCTGTCATCGAATCCTGAATCACTTAACGGTACCTCATTGATGGGTGTATTGAAGGTGTGGGCGGTACTTGCGTAACGTGGATCATGAGCACTTGATGATGTTGAAGCACTAGCTGCAATAGTTTCTCCATGAAAATTCCATCTTTTTAATGTGGCATGAATCCACGGGACTTAAGATGAAATCTAATTTCCTCAATGTCTTCATATTTCCTTACCACCCCACAGTCAACACAAGGACATGAAATATTGTCCGCCTTTGTTATGTCCTTGTGTTGCACTGCCGCTTTGAGAAACTCTTTCAGCTTCTCATCAAAATAGTGACCCCCTCGATCACCGTACATCCAGTCACGCTCCATTCTATATGTGAAAACAAAACAATGTTTAGATTGATTTGTCTTTCAGTTTCGTCTGCATTTATAGATGGAGCATGTTTCTACTGGATGTACGGTTGCAACCAAACTCAGCACTACTCTATGGTTACAACCTAACTAACGTAGCCTAAGTACTCTAACGTTCCAACGTAACTAATCTAGCCTTATTCTAACAATTCTAACACATTTAATTTAACAAGTATAAATTACTTACTTGTTTTAAGGTTGTACAGAGGGGGAAGCTAGGAGACTGCTTTGGTGATGGGCTGGGAAAGTACTGGTACAAATCCAATAGCAGATTCAGAAGACCTGACAAAGAAAAGTAAAGATTCTTATACACAAATAACAAATAAAATTAATTAATAAGACTAATACGATTCTAGAAAAAATTCGGCATGACCTTTGCGTAATCGTGTTAATCCCATGCTTATCATTAAGCATTCACCAACATCTTATTTACCACGACAAATAAATTCCACAATTGGCAGCAACCATTCACAATCACTCAATATTAACCACAACCACTTTTTTGCAATAATAAATTAAACAAACAAAGAGAAAACATAGATGAAAGATGTTACCTTTTCACTCTTACTTCACAGTAGAAGAAATGAAGAAGAAGAAGTAGAGACCACCCCAATTACTGCAGACAGCGGGGAAGCAAGGAAATAATATTAGGGGGGGGGGCAGAAAATCCATTATTATAAGCATTATCATATTAAGAAAATAAAAAAGATAACATCCAATAGATGATATTATTACCTTTCAGCTCATGCTGCACAACAGAAGCAATGAGGAAGAAAGAGACCTAGAGACCACCCCAATTACTGCAGACATGATGAAGCAAGGTAATAATATTAGGGGGGCAAGAAACACATTACTACAAGCATTATCATATTAAGCACGTATATACTGCAATGTAATGGGAGAACATAGATGTTATAAAGTTATAGATCTTACCACTTTATTAATGTGAAACTTGAAGTTAATTTTTTAAATAGTTTGAGAATTAAGAACAAAATGATTTGTAGTTATTCATTTTCTTTTCGTAGTAGTTTTATTTACAATTTCAATCAATATGAATTTAAATTATAAATTTCTTTTCGTAGTAGTTTTATTTACAAGTATTACTTTAATTTCAGCACCAAATTAGTCGTATTAAATTTGTCGAAAACAACATATTAAGCTAGTTTTTTGCAGGAATTATGTAAAATTATAATAGTCAACAAAACATATACATATGAATTCTCAAACTTTTTCATGTCAACAAATGACTTATATATGGTTTATGACATTGGTATCATGTAGTCATTATGTAATGAATTCAACATATAACGTTTAGATCTAATTAGTTTAGTAACAAAATTCATATACAATAAATCTATTAAAACTTGTTTTGAATTACAAACTTGTTTATTGCATCTATATAATGAAAAGTTAAAACTTATAGTGTGGAAAAAAATTATAAATTATAAAATGGTATATAATACTTGCACTAAGTTATTTTATATAGTAGATGTTTATATGCATTATTTGTATATTGATTTGCGATTTTTATTTTTTAATATCTTTCATAGTTTCATTGTCATGTTTATAATATTAGTTCTATATTTATATAATTAAATTTATCATCCGTATCATTAACCCCGTTTTATCCGTATCCGTACTTCCGTATCGCATTTATATAACTAAACTCCCATACCGTTTTTTACAACTTTGGGTTGTATGCAGAGGGCACAAACAACAACAATATCAACTCAGGCATTTTATCGAACACCTTATATGCACAACTATTTATACTTGTTCAATAATCTATCTATATTCAAATTATGCACACACAACTAAACTAACAATCAATAACTATATTACAACTAGTTATTCAATCAACAAGACAATAATTAACATATTTCGAAGTTACAAATCGAATTCGAACCTAGGGTTCCCGCTAGAACCGACGATCGACGCCTGCGACCAGTTCTCTCTGTTGCGACGGCGACGGCAACTGCGGCGGCGGACGACGGAGGCGCGGCGGAAGGAGAAGTGGCGGTGGTGGTGGCGGAGTCGCAGGCGTCGCGAGAGGAATCGCCGTCGCCTTCTTCGTTCTCGAAATATTACAGAAGAGAATGAAGAGGGAGAAGACGAAGTGGAGTCGATTTGGGGGAAATAAAACAACTCTATCGCAGCGGTTCCTACTAAGAACCGCTGAGATAGGTCTGTAAAAAAGACCTATCGCAGCGGTTCTTAGTAGGAACCGCTGCGATAGAGTTTTTTTTTTTAACGACCCTAGCGCAGCGGTTATTAAATACAACCGCTGAGATAGGTGTGCGGGTTTTTTAAAATCGGCCTATCTCAGCGGTTGTTTTTACAACCGCTGCGGTAGGGGCGCTGCGATAGACCATTTCTGTACTAGTGAGGATCCCGTATTTACGGATACCCATACATGACATAGCGTAGTCAGCGAATAATTTGGACTTTAGACACACCTTATCGTGTAGACGATGGGAGACCCGTTCCCATGTAGTACTTCCCCAAGTTTCCCAAAAGTGAGTATTTTGTGATAATCCCTGGCGTGGCTCGTGTGACTGTATCACTTCAGGTATCTTGACCTTTCGAACTTAAGCACTCCGGACTTTCTTGATGACGTGCCACACAAGGCATAATAGAGATAAATCCCGAGAGATGAACAGTGAAGGAACGACGGTTCCCCCGGTGGTATGGAAGCATTGATTGACCTGGAAGGTGATTATCCCAATCATTCACACTCAGCTCCACATAAAATTAGCCACGATTTTCACTTTGCGCTTACAACTATATGTGATCACGTTTTAAAATTAGCAAAAATAAAAAAATTAATCATGTCAAACACACTTTAATGAAATATCTTCAAGCTGTCCATCTCGAATGATTTTAAAAAGTATATAGTGATTTCAAAATTGTTATTTCCAAAGCAGTTTTCAAATCCGATTTCAATCAAAGTTTTCCAGAAAACAAACTTTGTCAAACGGTTTGCAAAGAATAGATTTCAAAAATATAATACTTACAAATGATATTAAAAAATGTGCTTTTCACAAATGTAGTTTCAAAAACTATTTTCACAAACAAATTTCAAGAAAACCTACTTTTCATAAAAAAAAATTTAAAGCAACACTTTTCATGGATATTATAACAAAATAGTTTTTAAAAAGAGTTTTCAAAATTGATTTTCACAAACATATTTCAAAATAAATAATTAATCCCCATGTTGTGACCCATTAATTTGAAGTTTAACCCACCTTCAAAAGTAGCGGTCATTACCGTGGAGCGTACTACTCATTACATGTTTGCACAAAAGTGGTAGATTTTCACAATGATTTTGTGCTCGATCATTCACCTATCCTTTCTCAAAAAAATGCCCCTCATTTTCCTTGCCGGAGCAAGTGAAGTGCATGAAGATCAACGATGATTCGAGCCAAAAATCAAAGCTGCACCAACCCGAGTCGAGTGTCATGAAGACTAACAACGTCGTTCAAATTCAAATTTGCTGAGAGTCAGAAGAACACCAGCCTGAGTCGCTTAATCATTGTATCACTTTTCTGTTTGAGCCCGAAGACAATCGAGCGGTCAATCAGGAATCCGAAGATGAGAAAGCATCCATTCAGGAACTAGAGCATGAATTGGTGGTCAGTCAAAAGCTTGAAGATGAAGTAGAAGAACTCAGAAGAAGTTTTCAACTCCAAACTTCCCCTTTTAATGACTTTTGGAATTGATGTATAGGTTTTCCCCTAACATTCTTTTCTCTCTTTTCCATTTCCAAATAGATTACATGTATAGGTTTACACATTCCCTTTGAATTTATTTAGATCAATGTGTATAGGGTTCCCCACTCCCTATTTTATTTGCGAATGACCAAGCATCAAAATTCCTATTGAGAAAATCCACCATTTCGAAAACACGTATTTTCAAAATAGTTTTTCTAAAACTTGATTGCTTGTAGCACGTATGAATTGCTTCTTCCCTTCTTCGGTCATTTCATATTTATTAATCATGTATGAATCACACCCATTTCAGAAAAATTGCATAATCACTTGCTGCAGTCCCAATACATCACACATAAGCATTCATCCTATTTTTTCAAAGCAGGCTAACATTCACATTTGTCATATTCTTTTTTCTGTTATAATGACTGTGATTGTAGATGATTAACCGCATTTGCCCACGAGTGAAAGTGTGACCCTTGAAGCGATAGCAAGAAATACCCAGGATTCAAGCATCTTCCCATTCGGCATACCATATACATATTGACCAAAAACAACAAAAAGCAAAAACCCACAAAAAATCATACATCCCTAAAAATCCCAAAAAATCATACATACAAAAAACATCATACATCCAAAAAACATCATACATCCGAAAATCCAAAAAAATATATACACCTGAAAATCCAAAAAAAATACATACACCTGAAAATCCAAAAAAAAATCATACCTTAAAAAAATCCCAAGAAATGCAATCACCGTCATATCGTGGGACCACCATGCAGGAGTGGTCACTCCCTAAAAGTCCAAGACTGCAGGAGCCAATCATCAAACGAATATCATTCCAGAACAGCTTCTCTCACATCACATCCAACAAAGTGACCATCTTCAGGGCTTACAATGACGGGATGAGCTTCAGGGACCATCAATTGGAACCGACTCAAGCGAGACTAGCGTGACCTTACCACTCATGCATTGCATAAAAAAAACACACCAAAAAAATCACATTCAATCAATACTTCATGCATCCTATATGTAGTAATTCCATATTACCACAACATAATGCATTGTAGATAGTTGCATTTGCATACTTGCATACTTCCATATCGAAGCAACATCTTTGGTAAAAATCCTAAGAGATTGATTGAACATAGCGCGTGAACCACTAAACTCTCGACCCATCGATGAAAACAAGGGTCTAATCAAAATTAGCACCACAAACAAAGTGAGTAGTGTGCAAAGTGTTATACCCAAAATTTCAACCCCCCGAAAGAGAGTCTCTACTAATAGGCTTGTAGCGAGGGTTCCCAGTTCGATCAAAACATTTTAGAGTACAAGGGACAGCTTAGTCATCTCCAGGGGCATTTTTGTAATTTTTCAAGGCTCCTACGGCCCCTATAGGCTTTCTCTCTGCTCCAAATAAGGGTCAAAATCATCAAAATGCTTTAAAATTTTAACCCATGATAGAGGATGACATTTGAAGCGTAATGGTGAGATTTGATTTTTCGAATTTTCAATAATTTTCTAGCAATTTCTGATTGAATCTGACGAGAAATTGAATTTAAAAATATTCCGATATCCAAAAAAATTTGATTCCACTTTAGAAAAATAAGAAATATCATCCTTTACCCATGTGTAAAATTTTATAATCAAATTCCTTTTGGAAGCCCTTGAGCTAAAACGTCGGTAAATCTCGGTTTTTACTGAATTTTCTATCTTTAAGAAAGCCTATATAAGGAACCTTATCCCATGATCAAATCAGAACCTGAAGAACCCTAGACTCTCAAAGAAGGCAGCCATCTCATTCTCTTCACGTTTTGAATTCCAAAGCTACAATCAAACACCGAAATCTCACCAAAATCAACACCAAAACGTGTTTTTCAACTCCCACAACATCATCCATCATCAAACCCACACCAAACAACACCAAAACGTGAAGAACATCAAGAACAACAAGGAGTTAGAAGCTCGGTTCGAAGTTCTTCCGGATCCGCCATCAACGAGGCCTCCGAAGAATCCCGACGTGAAGAAACACCACGAATCTAAAGGTAAAACAGGTTATAATTCTACTTTTCTATCTCCCCACAGCCTTATTAACTCTCTATTAAATTTTGGGCTCGAACCAACCCTTTTCGGCTTCTGTGTTGCTAATTACTTTTGCTTTTGCCTTGTTACTTGTTTGTCAAGTTTTGTGCATAATTCGACTTCAAACTGAGATCTTTCCATTACTAACATATTGTATACCTTTCAGGCTACACGTACACAATTTTTTAGCCGAAAACACCGTCGGGAGCCACCAGAAAACCCTTGTCCGTGGGTGGTCCGGGACCACGGACGGGTTGTCCGTGGCCACGGACCCCTACATACGGCGGCAGGATTTTAAAATTTTAAAAATTTAGGTTTTTCTAAACAATGTCCGTGCCCATGGACATCCTGTTTGTGGCCCTGGACCTTTCAAATCTTTGTTTTCTGTTTAATTCGACTTTTATTTCCACATAGATTAACTAGGGTCCGTCGGTACGGACATTAGGTCCGTAGTCACGGACGGAAACAAAATTTGACCTAATTCTGCCTCCGAAACCCTAGTTTAGGCAATTTCATTTTTCACTTTTATTTTCTGTCAACAATGCTAAAAACACAAAAAAACAGAAGCTCGCGTACTTAGGTTAAAACGACTCGTAATAAGCCGTAATTAAACTAAGTAGAGGAAAAACGACTACTAGGGGTAATGAAAGTAATTGAACCCTAAATAAGTTGTATACCAAGCCCCCGAACCCAAAATCTCCTTTCCTAATTTGATCTAGGTAAAAATTAGGTGGCGACTCATAATAGGTTCCAGTGAGCTAGCTTAGGTTTTTAATAATTAATGTTATATGACATAGTTATTAAACTTAGGTTATAAGTGGACCTAAAACCCGGTTAGATCCTAATCAGCTTTAATCAACATAGGATAGGGTTTAAAATCAAGGCTCACAGACTGGCAACTCTGCTGGGGACAACTTCTTAATATTAACTTGTTAATTTTAAGAAAGAGGGCTTAACTCGAAAAATTGTTTATTTATGGCTTTATTACTTTATTTGTTTACTTTTGTGCGCACTTTAATTTCTGCACCTTTGCATCATGTGAGAGCGAGGGTCCACGCAAACCGATTTCACCCTGGGACCTGTTTGAGGGTCCCCTGTCAAGGACTCACACTTTTAGGTGATGTGAATAAGCGGGGAAAAAGAGGAGGATGTTGTTTAACCACATCCCTTAATACCTGGGCCCTAGCCCCAAGCGTTTTCCTGGCAGTGCCCTTACCTAGCCCGTTGTTTGGTCAGTCAAAGACCCGACCGTAGACGCACACCTTCTGGTGATGTGAAAAAAGTGGGGAAGCCCAAAGAGAATCGTGTGCAAGCCCTGTTCCTTTGTGGTGACCTGGGCCCATGCCCCAAGCACCTCTCCGGATCGATCCATACCTGGTTTGATTTTAACATCTAGTGAGGACATGTTAAATCTATGTGGGCCTTTTTGCTTGTATGATTGGCCCACTACCCAGCCTAGGAACTGCTAGGAATTTCTCCTACATCAACCTAGCCCGGCCCGAATTTACGACTTTATTGTTTACGGCCCAAAGGCCCTGTTTGGTTTGAATGAATGAATTGTTTGTTTGGGCTGAGGCCCAAAAGTTTAGACTTAGGTTATTTCTCTCTTCCGGCCCAATTTGAATTATCAGTTTAGTTCCAGGCCCATGAAAAACAAATCCACCTAAAGTAATCTGTGGGGCATGAAAATCCATCAGGCCTTTCCATTTTAAGGTTTATTCTAGTCTTGGAAGATCTTTTCACTCGGGCTTTGGCCCAAATCCTAGATCTAGGTATCATCTTTCAGGCCCAATCAGAATCACTCGTTCAGACTTCGGCCCTAATTCAAAATTGTCAATTGCATTTAGGATGGTCCAGAAATCATTTCAGCCCATGAACCTTACTTCAAGCCCAAACACATTCTGGCCCAAGTGCCAAATTTCAAAATTGAACGTTTGGCCCAAGTGCCACATTCTTAAAACGATCTGGTCCAGGCACCGTGTTTTCACAACACTCCGGCCCAAGTGCCACACCTTCACACACTTTAGCCCAGGTTCCACATTCTCATAACATTTCGGCCCAAGTGCCACATTCCTATAACACTGGCCCATGTGCCACTTCACAACATTCCGGCCCAGGTGCCAAATTCTCAAAAGATTCCAGCCCAAGTGCCATTCTCTAAGCATTTTGGCTTAAGCATCAGTTCACAGTTCATGAGTCATTCCGGCCCGTGTGCCTCTCCTCCAACTCATTCGGGCCTTAATACCTACCCACAATCTTCAAGACATTCCAGCTCATGTGTTTTTCGCGCAGCCCAAAAAGTTCTAACCTAAAACTTCTTTGTGACCCAGAATTTGCAGCCCCAGTCCCTCTGACAGGCGGAACTTTGAAAACAGGTAGGCCCAAATCCCAAGTATGGCAGAAGGAGGAAGTCTGGTCAACATGGATGCCCAGTTAGCCGTAGAATTCAATGGGATGCTGAAAAAGATTGAGCGCATGGAGAGGGCCAACAAGCCAATCGGTTTTGACTACTTTTTGTTGGAGAAATATGTGACTACTTCTACAACTTAGGCAGTGTACCTATCGTTTTGCGGAATAGTGGATTTATGGGTTTTCGTACTCTTGGGGACCTCGCTGTGGATAACTGATAGTGTAGTAAATCGACTAAGATTTCTAGTAAACAGATTTTATCATTTTTTGAAAGAAAGAAGAGGTTGAAAACTTAATTTGAACAGTAATACAAACAATTAATCAAAACAGAATAGAAATAGAAATTGTAAATCTTTTTGTTTTTAAAGAAGCATCCTAGGTTGTTCTTCTCACCTATTTTATCCAATTATATCAATATAAACTTTCCCACTTTAACAATAAACTCAGGAATCTTAATTAGTTCATTGACCGGTCCTTGTACAATAAACCCTGACTAATTTAAACAACAAGCCGCAATCCTTGCCCAAGTCATTATAAATTAATCGCTTTATTACCAATTCCTATTGAAGACAGATTAACCTATAGGCGAGACACGCTTCTAGTCGTTAACCCGTTTTGACTTCCTTTGTCTAGAACTTTGTCTTAGCACCGCATTTCAACAAGAGACTACAAATATCACTTTAATAATTGTACAAGAAGATTAAAGCGCATTAAGGACAAGAATCAAAATATTGCATAGATAAATTATAGTGGAAAGTTTACATACCACAATTATATAAAATAGGCTCGCTTCCAAACCCGGGAGGCTAAGTTTATTAATCACACATAATTATAAAAACAAACATAACAAATAAGATAGACATTAAAACAATAATAAACAGGTAGAACAAAGAATAACGAACAAACAGGCAAAAGTTGGTACGCGGACACAAATCAAGACACAGACTGGTTTTGTGCAGATCGTCTTCTTCGTTGGTTTTCTAGAAAATAACAGCGTAAGGCTAATTTGGTGATGGAAAAGGATTAAGAATGGAGTATGGATGGTGGGAGAGTGAGTGTTGATGAACGTTGATGAGCTTTGATGAACTTTGGATTTATGAAGGGATGATATTTTTTCTGATGAAGAAGCAGTGTGTTTTTATAGAAGAAAGGAGGAGGAAGAAGACAAGGCTGGAGTACGCATGAGGAATTTAAGGAGTGCGGCGGCGCCTGATATTGCTGATGGGGTTAGATATGTTTGTAGGCGCCGCAAATGAAGAATGGGGAAGACGGTGCCGAAAGAAATCAGTCACGTCAATTTCTGGATCTAGGTTGCATTTACATGCGTCCTTGCATAAATGGGCGGACACATTTATATGTCCTTGGTTGTGTCCTTGGATAAATGGGCGGACAGCTTTTATGAATGTAAATGCTGCGTGTCTTGTTAATATGTCCAGCCTATGTCCTTGTTTGTGTCCTTGGATATTTGGCCGGACGTCTCACAAGCCTTTTCTTTATCTCTTGTCCTTGCTTATTTCCCCGGACGTCTCATAAGCCTTTTCTTTATCTCTTGTCCTTGCTTATTTCCCCGAACGTCTCTAGTGAGTCTTGTCCTTCCTTTTTTCCCCAGACGTGTTGTCTCCTGTCCGGCCATTATTGAGCGGACATGTCACAGACATCTCTTGTTTTCTGTCCTTGTTTGTGTCCTGCCTTTTTTCCCCGAACGCAAACAAGGACGTGTATATTTCCTTTGCAAAATTCGATAGGCTCCGGATTCGTCGTTTTAGCTCCGTTTCACTCGCCGTTTGTTGCGTTGGAAAGCTTGTGAAGTAAACTATGTGATTCCAAGACTTTTTACTGCATTTGATACATAAAATTTATCAGTTCATATCAAAACATAAATCTAAGAAAAATTATGATAAGGGAGAAATACGACATGATTTGTTATGAAAATGGGAAGAATTATAGCCCTAAAAATAGATGTATTTCTCACTTATCACTTTTCCACTGGATTATATCCCAAGGTTGATCTCCCTCTAAAGTTGAAATTGCCAACACTTCCTCTATAAAGGTTCCTCCGACCCACAACTTCATTTGGCAATGTTCGATAGGGAAATGTCCATCCTTTCGCTAAATGATATGCAGAAGGCCAAGGTATTTGCTCACTATCTTGATGAGACTCCTCAGCATTGGTACATAACTCAAAGGATAAATACCAAGACCTACGAGGAGGTATGTGAAGCTTTTCTGCATCATTTTGAGTACACTAGAAGTTTTGGAGTCATCAGGGCTGATCTTGCAAGCACACAACAAACAGAAGGTGAATCAATGTCTGATTTTGTCAAGCGTAAGAGGATGAAGGCAGCCGCAATGCTCACACAGATGGACGAACAAGAGCAAATCCTAATGGTAATTAAAAATATGCAGAAGCAATACAATGATGAGCTGAAATTCACATATTTTCTGAGCTTCAACATGCTGATGGGACAAGTCGATGTCCTAGAAGAAATGATTCACAAAGCAGAGTTAAAACTTCAGAACTCAAAAAACACCGGGAATGGTTCAAGGATAGTAGCTTGTATCCAAAGTGGTACCCGAAAGAGAACTAGACAGCATGAGGTAAACACGTTGGACGGATAAAGGGCCAGGACAAATCATCGGAGCAATAGAATCATCACGGTAGAACTCCCGTCAGAGAAAGTTTTCAAACATCGGTCTACCATTAAGCCAGGCTTTTTAAAAGACTCCAGGAATGGAACATGCTACAACCCCTCACCTCTCGACAAAAGACCCTCGAAAAGAAGGTATCTGAACCAGTACTACCAGTATCACCAGCTTCCTAGTCATGACACCGACGACTGCAAAATTCTAAAGCAGCGCATCCAAGATCTTATCAATCAAGGCTTTCAACTCCCTGAGTAGGAATCCCATGTCAAGCACCATCAGAGACTACTATTTTCTAGTGTTTTCTTTCTCGATTTCTTCTCTTTACTAGTCATTTTTCCATTTTCCAACGTTTGTAGTAGTTAGATTCTTTTATCATTTTAGAAGTTACTGAGCTTGTAATTGTCAATGATGTCTTTACATTCATTTAAATAAAGTCATAGTTTCATTTTCACAATTCCTGTACAAACCATTTTTCATTCATCGAAAAAAACGAAAAACAAAAATGCTTTCCAGGGAAAGGGGTCATGGAGTAATCATTTCCTGACCATGGAACAGAACGATTTATCTCTTGTTTCTAAAAGTTGAACATGCCACGCTAGGCATCACAACTCACCCCAAAACATCCAAAACAACCCACGAAGCGGTTCCAAATCAACATCTTTTAAATTGTTGTCATAAACCCCAAATCAATACTGGGGGTAATCTGAGTTGAAGTTCGTCATCTTTCATCTTTCATTTAAATTTGCGAATGGTTTCCAAGTGAAAATCTCATGAGAGTGTCTTGAGCGGAAAGACCATGAGTGAACGAGCGTGTCATTTTTACATGACTCCGGTGAGACCACATTCAAAGGTGAGGTAAACGGCATAACTCCGACCGAAGGAGATAATTTGTAAATTTACTCTTAGACTTGCGAAAAGTAACAAAGAGCGGATATACAACTATCAGGAATGACGAAGCACCTAGGTACAACACCACATAGCCAAAAGCTTATGAACCCTGACATTAACCCTAGCCCGGCACCCCCACTGAGCCTTTCATATATCCCTTTTTGATATTATGAACTCCACAAAATAACCCAACCAATAATGAATGTCCGACTTGGTGACCAAAGGAAGCGAGGAGTCAGACCCTCAGATAACATTCTCATCAATCCAAAGAAGCAACGCCGCTATCAGCATGACAAAGCAATCCGTTAACGGTCCAAGAGTGACACAGGATCCAAAGAGCTCACATCAAAACAGCTCTCGAAGCCCAAAACTGGGAAACACAAGAACCCCGAAGGCAAAGTCAAGAAAGGATAAAACAAAGAGGCAAACCCGAAGTGCCTCAAGGAAATCCGAATGACAGAAAGAGGAATGGTGTAAAGGACGACTTCAAAAGTCCAAGTCCAGAAGCTCGAAAGCAACGTCAACACGAAGCGGCTAGACGACTTCAAGACAAGGAAGATGGTTCCAAGAAAAGAAGTAAGGTGCAGCTTTGGTCACCCCTTTTAACTCCACATACCTCAAATATCTCTCCATGGTCCCGTTGTCGTTCATCACACCCCATGGCCACATTAAAGCCTAAAGACTTAAAGACTTCCGACTTGGTAGTTGTGTATCCAATCACGTGAAAGTAACAGGTTAAATGCGTAAATCCATCAAATGTCGAATTCAATGGTCTAAAAGTTATGACCATGAGCGAGAAATGAGTGCAAACACCAAACACGTCGTGTGTAGGTTAGGAAGCACCACATCAAGCATAAGCCTTGACCCTGTGAGGATGAGACTTGTTCGCGTGTTTAATCAAAGAAATACTTGGGGCAATCGATCATTCCAATCGATTGCCATGAACTCTAGCTCAGATTGTCTTAAGGAAAATACTGGGGGCAATTGTTGGTTCCAACAATTGCCAATAACAACACCAATTGAAACCCAAAGCTTGAGCACCACCATCACCCCCACACAGGTCCACATAAGCTCACCTCCACATAAATTCCATGGCCCGTCATAAGCCCTACCACCACTGAAAAAACCCCGCAAACAAAAAAAAACCTATACTCCCTCCAGCGGCACGTTCATCTTCTAAGAAAAACAAAAATGCAAGTCCTGAAATCTTTAGTAGGAAATGATAATTTTCACTTTCCTTTTCAGTAGAAGGAATTTCCTTTAACATTACCACGTCTGGCACCTTTTTTCAGCAATTTCTTGTCCTGCATAATTTCCTTCGAACACTTTGGGTTTCATAAATCTATCATATATCGCCATGTTTGCAGTTTTAATTCTAGCAATTCTTGCTTTAACAAATCTGCCATCATCCGCCATGTTTTGCAATATATTTCTAGCAATTTCTTGCTTTGAACAAATCTACATCATCGCCATGTTTGGCATATTTCCAGCAATTTCTTGCTTTGGACAAATCTTTTTCATAGCCATGTTTGGTATGTTTTCCAGCAATTTCTTGCTTTGGACAAATCTGCATCATCACCATGTTTGGCATATTCCTAACAATTTCTTACTTTGGACAGATCTTTTTCATAGCCATGTTTGGTATATTTTCCAGTTATTTCTTGCTTCAGACAATTTTTACACCTCATAATTGCCACGTTTGGCGCTTTCATAATTAGCTCTTATCATTGGATCATCTCATATGTGAGAATCCAATCCAACCTCAGTACGAGACCAAGTATCAACATCGGTGCAAGACAAGTACAAAATAGCATGTGATCCAAGTTGGCAGGGCAATGGCAATAAGAAGCATTGGAATGGGTTTCGGTCCCTAGAAGCATCCGAGCACCATTAGCATATCATCCCCATATCATCATCACATTTTACACTCCAGGTTCCCGACACCTTATAATGCTTGGTGTATTCTATTCAATTTCAGGTTCCCGACACCTTATAATGCTCGGCGTATTCCATTCAATCTCTGGTTCCCGATACCTTATAATGCTCGGTGTATTCCATTCAATTTCAGGTTCCCGACACCTTATAATGCTCGGCATATTCCATTCAATCTCAGGTTCCCGACACCTTATAATGCTCGGTGTATTCCATTCATTCTCAGGTTCTCGACACCTTATAATGCTCGGCGTGTCCCCATTCAATCTCAGGTTCCCGACACCTTATAATGCTCGGTGTATCAATCTTAGGTTCCCGACACCTTAGAATGCTCGGCGTACTTCATATTCCTTTAAAGGTAGTCAACGCCTTTGAATAGCTTGACATCGTTTAATTCATTGTAGGTAGTCAACGCCTTAGAATAGCTTGACGTCATAGGTAGTCAACACCTTAGAATCGCTTGACATCCCTTCCACTTTACTTATAGGTAGTCAGCGCCTTAGAACAGCTCGACACAACTTGTCGGATTTCAATTGCATCTGGGGTCTTTTATGATCCAAAATTTTGGGGTATCACTCAAGCGTCAACTAGCCTTCTCATTTCCCTTACAAAGTCTAGTTGACGAGGGGCAATATGTTATACCCAAAATTTCAACCCCCCAGAAGAGAGTCTCTACTAATAGGTAGAGCGAGGGTTCCTAGTTCAATCGACACATTTCAGAGTACTAGGGAGAGCTTAGTCATCTCCAGGGGCATTTTTGTAATTTTTCAAGGCTCCTAAGCCCCTATAGGCTTTCTCTCTCCTCCAAATAAGGGTCAAACCAATTCAAAATGCTTTGAAATTTTAACCCATGATAGAGGATGACATTTGAAGCGTAATGGCGTTGGAATTTTGATTTTTCGAATTTCCATTAATTTTCTAGCAATTTCTGATTGAATCTGACGTGAAATTGAATTTAAAAATATTCCAATATCAAAAAAAAATTCGAATCCACTTTAGAAAAATCAGAAATAGCATCCTTTACCCATGTGTAAAATTCATAATCAAATTCCTTTTGGAAGCCCTTGAGCTAAAACGTCGGTAAATCTCGGTTTTTACTGAATTTTTCTATCTTTAAGAAAGCCTATATAAGGAACCTTATCCCATGATCAAATCAGAACCGGAAGAACCCTATAGACTCTCAAAGAAGGCAGCCGTCTCATTCTCTTCACGTTTTGAACTCCAAAGCTACAATTAAACACCGAAATCTCACCAAAATCAACACAAAAACATATTTTTCAACTCCCACAACATCATCCATCATCAAACCCTCACCAAAACAGCACCAAAACGTGAAGAACATCAAGAACAACAAGGAGTCAGAAGCTCGGTTTGAAGTTCTTCTGGATCCACCATCAACGAGGCCTCTGAAGAATCCCGACGTGAAGAAACAACACGAATCTGAAGGTAAAATAGGTTATAATTCTACTTTTCTAACTCCCCACAACCTAATTAACTCTTTGTTAAATTTTGGGCTCGAACCAACCCTTTTCGGCTTCTGTGTTGCTAATTACTTTTGCTTTGCCTTGTTACTTGTTTGTCAAGTTTCGTGCATAATTCGACTTCAAACTGAGATCTTTCCATTACTAACATATTGTATACCTTTCAGGCTACACGTACATAATTTTTTAGCCGAAACACCTAGTTTAGGCAATTTCATTTTTCACTTTTATTTTCTGTAAAAAATGCTAAAAACACAAAAAAACAGAAGCTCGCACACTTAGGTTAAAACGACTCGTAATAAGCCGTAATTAAACTAAGTAGAGGAAAAATGACTTCTAGGGGTAATGAAAGTAATTGAACCCTAAATAAGTTGTATACCAAGCCCCCGAACCCGAAATCTCCTTTCCTAATTTGATTTAGGTAAAAATTAGGTGGCGACTCATAATAGGTTCTAGTGAGCTAGCTTAGGTTTTTAATAATTAATGTTATATGACATAGTTATTAAACTTAGGTTATAAGTGGACCTAATCCCGGTTAGATCCTAATCAGCTTTAATCAACATAGGATAGGGTTTAAAATCGAGGCTCACACAAAGAGGGGTATTTTCCCTTGAATTCCGAATGAAGGTATTGGACAATCCACTAAGAGATGAGGGAAGGTAGAGAGTTCCAATTGAGGTAAAACCACGAGCGACATGTGCATTCCTTCAGCACATGGAGAGGCACAAATCATAGTGAGAGCATTGTCGATAAACATGATACGAACTGAGATTCATGCAAAGATTTGAGAAGAGTAAGAAAACAATCATTGAATAATGAGAATGACGAGGCACTTAGGGTCAACATCTCCACAAGGCCCAAAAACTTTGATTTTCCCAAACATAACCCCTTAGTAAGCCCCGCTGAGCCTTTCAAGAAAAACTCTTTTTTTTTCAAAAAAAAAACTCCACAATATGCCATCCCACATATACTTGCATGCCCTTACAATAAAGGATCTCGAAAGAGCCGGAGCCATGGCCCCTCCCCACCATCTTTCACAAACACAATAAATGAAATGTTTGAAGAAATCAGTGAGTCAATGCAACTCCAATGCCAAACACCAAAAAAGAACACCAAAATGTTCAAGAAGATCAATGAGTCAATGCAACCCTAAAGCTGAAAGCCAAAATACAAAGCAGAGAATGCTTGAGGAAGTTGATGAGCCAAATGCAATTTCAAAAACCAAAATGAGAAGAAAGTTCAAATCAAACACTAGAAGAGGTGAGAAGGAGAAATCCAAATCAGAAGGACCAATGATGTCCCGTAGAAACCAATAAAAGGTTATCAAAACCCATCCAATCATTTCACCCATGGCGAAGGTGAGTGAACACGTCATCTATTGCACAAAGGCTCCACAATTACCAAGTAAATCCCACAGTCCCGTGTGACATACATCATACCCCTCTGCCCCGTTATAACCCAATAAAGACCTCTGACTCATAAGTCGATGAGCGTTAAGCGAAAGTATCAGATCTGAAACCTAAATCATAAGCTTCGTACTTGTTATCAACATGTCCCGTTATACCAAAGGGACCATGAGTGAATGAGTGTGACCTTACACCACAAGGTCTTACGAGTGCGAGTGAATCTTCATTCTAAACACCAAGACATAAACAGCCTACCCCATTACAGGTGAGAGATTTGTAAGTATCAGAAAGTCCAGGACCTCAAAAGGAATTCTAAGGAAAATACTGCTCCGACCATCGAGAGTATCATCACAGCATTAGCACACACGACCATACTCACGAGAGATTGACCCACATCCCTCCATGAGAGGAAAGCGATTCACGCATTTCAGTTCAACAGTCACTCAAGATTGAACCGAAGATGTCTTATATTCGTAAACCTCATAGTAATAGAGATAAAGCCATACCTTCTCTCAAAAAAAAACTATATATGCATCTTGCATATCATGTACACTTAGTATCTGCATGCATCTTCACCCATTTCACCTTAAACCTCCAACTAGTAAGAACTCACCTAGTCAATTGGAGCCATCTCAGGACGCCTTCAAGCTACATCGAACCATCTCAGAGCCATCATAGCTATCCTCGAGCTAATCGAGCCAAACTGGAGCCATCTGAAGCTGTACGAAGACAATCCCGGAGCCATCCAGTGTCATACTCGAGCCTCATTGGAACCACTCCCAAAGTCAAGTTGGAGCCATGCGGGAGCCATGATCGAAATATTGAGACCATCCCTAGGGCTACACAGGGCCTTCCTCACAAAGGCCTAGCCCACAGAGTTTCGAACGACGTATGGTCTGATCTCAATATGAAATTGAGTACGTAGGCAGCCCGCCCAGGGTGCGACCACCTCAAAAGAAAATTCCCCTTCTGTTCCCCACTATCATCAAATGGAGCCATCTCGTAGCCTCCCGGAGCCATCCCGAGTATCCCAAGCGATCTCGAGGAATCTAAAAGCCGTGACTTACCATTTACCAAAGCAATTCATCCACAACAAAAGAAAAACAATCAACATACTATCAACCATAGTAAATCACATCGACCCACAATTCGACTCAAAATCCAAAACAAATTGAAACCCACCAACCATCCTAAAAATCTCAATCCAAATCGAGACCCACCAACCATCCCAAAAATCTCAATCCAAATTGAAACCCACCACCATCCTAGAGCTGTTGCTCATAATGGGATCATGAATCATACCGGGTCCATCCGACCACACCGGAGCCATCCGATCACGTCGGAGCCATCTGATCATATCGAAGCCACCAGATCGCATCAAAATCATCGAGTTCCCGAAGTCACCCATTCACAAAAACCATCTGTTCAACAGGCCGACCACAAAAACCGAAACAAAGACTTAGGAGCCATACCGGAGCCACCTCGAAAACTCTGGAGCCAAAAGTCCTACCAAATCCTGAAACCAATGTGCACATCGGGTGAGACTATAAAAAACAAATCGAAACATGAGTCCCACATTGCAAAGTCAAGGGCCACATAGAGAGAAAACATTCGAATCACATCCCTCACGGAAGCAACTGAAAAGCCATTACTTCACAAAAGCCTCGAGGGCATTCCTGTACTTCACACAGAAATCCATTTCAATCGCAGTGCTACACCGAAGCCATCTTCGAATCACCCTGGAGCCATCATAGGACAATATTGAACTTTCCCCTAGAATCACCATCAGAGCCACCTTCGAATCATCACCGGAGCCGTCGCCCGGAGCCTCCACAAGACTCTAAAAATGCCAATTCAGACCTTTACCACTACAGACCCCAAAAAGTACACATCAAATCATCCAACCCCAACATATCCAACATATAATTGCAAACACCACTACATCCTGCAAAACCACAAATCTATCACTCACACCAATCCCATAAAACCCTACACTTACGTAGTCCAGGGCATTGACACCAAAGGAAAATTCCAACCCTCAAATCCCTCATGAAGGATCAAATGGCCCACCAGAGAGGCCCGACACTAAATCAACCAACAACCAGAATCATCCTCAAATCTACCACTCAAAGCAGCGAGTTTCTTCCAACTCCTTAAAGTATCATAGGCTCGTCATAAGTCCTATGGCTAGATATCAAGAGGTCTAGTTGAGGCTCGTCATAAGTCCTCGTGCTTTCAATTGCATTATAGGCTCGTCATAAGTCCTATAACTAGATGTCTAGAGGTCTAGTTGAGGCTTGTCATAAGTCCTAGTGCAGCCCAATCAATCAAATTGTTAGTATCATAGGCTCATCATAAGTCCTATGGCTAGATATCAAGAGGTTAGTTGAGGCTCGTCATAAGTCCTCATACTTCAATTGCATTATAGGCTCGTCATAAGTCCTATAGCTAGATGTCAAGAGGTCTAGTTGAGGCTCGTCATAAGTCCTCATGCGGCCCAATCAATCAAATTGTTAGTATCATATGCTCGTCATAAGTCCTATGGTTAGATATCAAGAGGTCTAGTTGAGGCTCGTCATAAGTCCCACAGCTAGATGTCAAGAGGTCTAGTTGAGGCTCGTCATAAGTCCTCGTGCAGCCCAATCAATCAAATTGTTATTATCATAGGCTCGTCATAAGTCCTATGGCTAGACGTCAAGAGGTCTAGTTGAGGCTCGTCATAAGTCCTCATACTTTCATTGCATTAGAGGCTCGTCATAAGTCCTCGTGCAGCCCAATCAATCAAATTGTTATTATCATAGGCTCGTCATAAGTCCTATGGCTAGATGTCAAGAGGTCTAGTTGAGGCTCGTCATAAGTCCTCATACAGCCAATCAATCAAATGTTAGTATCATAGGCTCGTCATAAGTCCGATGGCTAGATATCAAGAGGTCTAGTTGAGGCTCATCATAAGTCCTCGTACTTTCAATTGTATTATAGGCTCGTCATAAGTCCTATAGCTAGATGTCAAGAGGTCTAGTTGAGGCTCGTCATAAGTCCTCATGCAGCCCAATCAATCAAATTGTTAGTATCATAGGCTCGTCATAAGTCCTATGGCTAGATGTCAAGAGGTCTAGTTGAGGCTTGTCATAAGTCCTTGTACTTTAAATTGCATTATAGGCTCGTCATAAGTCCTATAGCTAGATGTCAAGAGGACTAGTTGAGGCTCGTCATAAGTCCGTGTGCGGCCCAATCAATCAAATTGTTAGTATCATAGCCTCGTCATAAGTCCTATGGCTAGATATCAAGAGGTCTAGTTGAGGGCTCGTCATAAGTCCTCGTAATTTCAATTGCATTATAGGCTCGTCATAAGTCCTATAGCTAGATGTCAAGAGGTCTAGTTGAGTCTCGTCATAAGTCCTCGTGCACCCCAAGCCAACCCTATTGTCAGTATCCTAGGCTTGTCATAAGTCCTAGGGTTTGATATCAAGAGGTCTAACTGAGGCTCGTCATAACTCCTCGTACTTTCAGTCATCTTCATACAATCACGGCCGCATCCCAATGCACCACAAAAGCGTAGTGAGAATTTTTGGCGCCCTCTCAACCTTGATCCAATTCTGCAAGGGCATGCAGAATTGAATCAAGGGGAGCCATCTGTAGACACCAAAAGTTCTCACCCCATAATGAAAAGTCAGAAATAATAAATAATATAAGAGGGGTGTCACCTTTCTTTTCAAAATGTATTAACGTGCGTGCCAAAATGAAACCATCATTTCATGCCAAAATTCTTAAATCATTTTTCAAAGCATTTCATAAAAACAATTCTTCAAAAATGAATTTCCAAAACAATCCGATTTCAAACTCATCCCTTTTCATTTTTTATCTATTCATTTCCTTTTATTGTTCATGGATCTTTTATTTTATCCCATTTATTGTTATATTTTCTTATCTTTTTTTAGTGTTGCTTTTGCTTTTACTTTTATCATTTCTTTTTAGTATTATTCCCATCATTTTATGCATTTATTATTATCATTACTTTTATTGTTCTACTTATATATTACTCTGTCTGCATTTTTTAATTCATATTATATATAAAAAAATAATTTTTTATGATAAAATCCTTTCATCGTACTTTGCACTCTCGTTTTTAAACATTAGCATTTTAGGGAGTCTATTCAATGTGAGTTATAATTTTGTATTATTTCTTGCTTTATGTATGTGTTAGTTTGTTTTTTCTTCTTCGTCCAGTCAAAACAGATAACCAACCAGTCAACTTAGTCATGACCCAATCTATGAGAACCAAATAAAGCCCAAACTTCAAAGGCACCCACACCAATCTCATCCACACCCAAACTAAACCCTAACCGCACTTCAGCTCTAAAAAAACCTAGTGATTCTATCTATACTTAACACCGGTCGCACCTTCCTTCTCTGGGGGAGCGACAGACGGTTTTTCTTCGAAACCTCGATTGATGAACACGAACATACTACTCTCAACCTCCCAAATCTCTTTCACTCTTCTTCTTTTCTTCTTCTTATCTGATTGGTTTCCACGGCAGAAACCCTCAATTTTTTTGCTTCAATCAACAACAACCGCCTTTTGTTTCCCTTCTCCTTCCTAACTCTGCTCTCGATCGATCGTCTGTCATCTTCAGCTCAGGCTCGATCAATCCCAAAAACCTTAAACCAGGATGGTTATTTTCGATATCCAGTGAAGGTCTCCTCTAGCTCTCAACCAATCTCACATGTTGAAAATGGAAAACCCTTCTTCAATTTTCGTTCCACCCCATCATTTTCATCTTCCAAACAAAAAATGCCTAATCTTTGATTTCTTGAGGAGAATCGACTGAAATCCTACCCTAATGGGTATGCGTTCGACGTTGAATCCCCTTCCACCACAGTCTGTAGAACAATCAACGCGCTACGTGAATCGACGACATCCGTCTTTCTCTGTCAAGCTCATCACGGTTTCGATTCTCTTCCTGGTTCCTGGCTTTCGTCACATGGCTACTGATAGTCACGTGGTTCTCAGAAGTTTCGTCCTCGGTATTCTATCAACTTAACAATCCAGGGCGGTACCTCCCTTTTACTCTCTTCGATTGGGATTTGGTCGCTGTCTTTATTTATGCGTTTGTCAACTTTCGGCTCGCTAGAGCACTTATGCGTGCACTTTGCGCTTACAAATCTGAATTGTGAATGAGTTGAAACTGGCAAATCCTCGGTGGAGTTCACTTTTTCTGGTGAACTTTACTGCCGTTTCTGGTTTACGCACTACGCTTGCTAAATTTGGTGAGATTGGAAATTGGTTCACCTCTGTTACTTGGCCCTTGTGTTGGGATCTGATTGCTTGACAATGCTTACGTTGAGAGTTACTCAATTGTTTTGCCTCTTGCGCACTATATGTTGAGTTTGGGAATTCCACCTGATGGCTTTTATTTAATCTGTTGATTGTCGATTAATCTTAGTTACGTTGGTGATTAATTTGGTGTTATAGAGGAATTCGTCAGTCCCCATAATGACTGATTCTTGTTGAGGCTATTCGACTCTGTTTGAGGCTGAGATTCATGCGATATTGGGTTTACTGTTGGGCCTCGATAATTTGTCAATATACTGATTTGGCCCCGTCACTCTTTCCGGCCTTTGGTGATTTGCGGCCCACGTATCTCTTTGGATGAAGAGTTTGGGTTTGGTTCGATCCCTTTGGCTGGCACGTTCTAGTGCTGATGGTTTACTTCGATTTGTTTACTCATGATCAGATTTCTGAATTTGACCGAGGTATATATGGATTTCTTTGACTTGGGCGTGCTTGCTGAATCGGTACTCTGGCTTTGGACCATGCAAAATGACTATACCATCGGCGCTTTGGGGCTTAACATCTATGGGTTTGGAAATTCAATCTTTCACCCTTTACTATAATTTAAGCGCCTTTCATATTTAATTGTCCCTTGCGCATTGATACTGCTTTGGAAATTAGATTGAAACTATTATTACTTGACCCTCGCGCTTAGATAAGAGCATGAATTGAGTTATAGTTGCCCCATGCTATAATTGTTAAGACAAATCACTCATTGGTTGGATGGTAACGTATTAATTTTTCATCTTAGAGAGAAATGATATAAAACCCTTCTAGGTATGATCCCACATGATTCACGACCCATCTTCTTGATACTACACTTTGGTTTGAGTCATAATCTAAGATGTTGAATTAATCTGAGTGGCAGCCCAATGTTTGATTTATCTGACAATTCATCCCATTTGTTGGCAGCTTGAAACTCTTTTCCATGTTCTCGGTTAGGGTGTGGGAGATGATTAAATTGCCCCCTTCCTCCCATTGAGAGGGGCCGTATGATCCATTGCACACACCCCAACCCTTTACATTTCATTACGAATTATTCTCGTACCTCTTGTTTGTTTTTTTGTTTTTGTCTATGGATGTACATATTGCTTGAGGAATGAGGAACTGCTGGATTAAGGAGCAGGACCTTAGCTAGGACTACCGGGGTCTCCACTTCAAAACGTGTATCGGTGGTGCACTTCTTGTTGATCCTATCAGCTCAAGTGAGGCGGCGTCGATGCGACCCCCCAAAGCAGCTTTTTATCTAAAATTTTATTTGTATTGTATCAATTTGAAATTCTTATGTTGTTTTTACTTTCGGTTGCAATCTTATGATTTATTCATTATTGTGATTTCATTCCACGACTTTGTATTATTATCTTGCTTTCAACCTTTGATCGACTATTGAAAGATAATAAATAGGATAAGACTAATAACTGATTAGCAACCTATATACTATGACTCGTTTTGTTAGTTTTGAGAGTTTATCTTTGAATAATTCTGACTTGCTATCTAGATAGCTTTCAAAATTTCACCCCATGTACATGTCACTTGAATGGCTTCCGAATTCCTTTTGTGTTTATGACAGTTCTCCAAATCATGGTATTATTTACGTGGCTTTTGAAACTCATGCCTACATTTTGTTAGTGACTTTGTCTATAGTGTCAATAACTTTGCAAATGAATGGGCTGGACCTGTTTGGGCCTATGTAACTCTCGGCTAAATCCAGTTTTGCTTCAGGCCCAGTCCATAACCAGCCGAACGGGCTGGAACAACAAGTGGCCTTAGAAAGCCCATTGGATTGCCCTTTTTTAGTGCACTCTTGAGGCCCACTTTAGAAAAGCTTTAGCTTTGGGTATCCTCCATGAATGACGGGTCCTAGACACGGCCCAAGTGAGGAATACCCCATTTCTCTAAAAAATTTCCAAAAAAATCCTTAATCAGAAAAAATTCACAATCAATCATCCAATTCCAAAAGAATCCAATGGGTCAAATTCTACTTCAAATCAATCTTTTTTCTACTCTTCATCAAACACCCTTCAAATCAATCTTTCACACTTTCATCAAACACACTTAAAATCAATCTCTTTCGCACTCTCTCATCAAACACACTTCACATCAATCTTTTCATCTCTCATCAAACACACTTCAAATTAATCTCTTTCACACCTCTCATCAAACACATTTCAAATCGCTTTCATTACTCTCTCATCAAACACACTTCAAATCAATCCTTTCATACTCTCTCATCAAACCCCCTTCCTTCAAATCATTTCATGCTCTCTCAATCAAACACCTTTAAATCAATCTCTCTCATGCTCATTCACTAACACCCTTTAGATCAATCTCTCTCATGCTCTCTCAGCAAAACACTTCAAAGTCATTCTCCCCCACTCTAGCATCAAACATACTTCAAAATCAATCCTTCCCCTACTCACTCATCGAACACCTTTCAAATCTAGTCTTTCCATGCTCTAACATCAAACACATTTCAAAAGCAATCCTCTCACACTCATCATCAAACCCTCATCATACACAATTAAAATTCATTCTAGTGTCAATCCAACTTCAAAAAAATCCAATGGAGGCCTAACAATAATTTCAAGTTGAGGCCCAACAATCAAATTCAAATGTGGCCCATTCTTCAAGGCCTAATTTGGTCCATTTTTCAAAGCCCAATGTCGGCCCAATTTAACTCAGTCCAATTCAATTCAGCAAACCTGATTCAGTTCAATTCAAGTCCAATTCAATTCAACTAAACCTGATTCAGTTCTATTCAAGTCCGTTCAATTCAATCTTAATTCAATTCTGAATTCAATTAGTTTCGATCTGAATTTCAATCCATTTCAATTCAAAATTCTTTTTGTAACACCCCTACTACGCACATGTCACTAAATGAAATCGCAGCGGAAATAAAGAGCTAAACAGTAACTAACGCTTCGGGCTACAAACGCCGTCAACCACCACGTGGTTGACAAGGCAGATAAATACAAGTGTACCGGTCTGATGATCAGACTCCCGAGCATAAAACTAAACCATAAATACATCATATACAATACCGAGTATTACATACATCCTTCACTGTTAAAAATCACTGTAAAACTGCAACAACCAAATATATAACGCCACGGGAGCACAGACGCATCCCGGGCCATCATCCCAAAAGTACTCAAAAGTAAATCACATCCTAGGATCTAGAGCCACTCCGCTTCTTCGCCTCATCCTGCAGTATAAGAAATATGGATCCCGCGGGGGTCAGAGGGGGTCAGCAACCCTTGGGCTGGTATGGTTAACGCGCAGCCCATCGGCTACCGGGATACGCGCAACTAATTGTCATGATAACATGGCATTCATTCATATACATAACATTACATAACATGGGGCATAGCATCAATAGTGCACAGCTCAACATCATATACACGGTGGATCTTCGTTCCACAATAACAAACCACAAGGGTCAAATATCACAAGAGCCTAGAGAGTGATTCACTCTCATGTTAAGCTCGTTAAACACACTCATTACCGTTCTGTTAGACGAACGAGTAACCTAAGTCACAGATGGTTCGGATTTAGTGACCCGAACACACCACACAAACACATGTTCCCACTAAACCGATCATAAGTCAGAATAGGTAAGCTTTGGAAGAAGCTAGCGGGAGATCGAACGCCAAATTAAGGAGAAAAATCTTAACAACATAAGAGTCGAATCTGATTCAGATATCTACTCTTAACTTACATGCATGACCGGACAACCGGATTCCTCACTTCCCAGTTAACACTTGTTAGAAGTTCATAGTGGAACTTAACAACCAAAACACAATAGGTGGTAAGTCATGTTAGACACACACAAGGGAAATGAGTCACAACATAACATCACAATAATATGAACAACTGTAAACTCATTACATGTTTAGATTTTATAATGTCATAAACACACAGAAAAACATACAACACACAAGCCGGTGTAAACCGGTAGGCAACAGACTGCAAGAAAACCATACCTTGGTCCTTGCCTCGTTTGGTTTCCTCCGCAGGTCACTCCTATACATGATTCAAGAACGTCGGTTAATTAACTTACTTAACCTCCAAATTTACTAAGTGTTTAACATAATTATTTGACATGTTTAATGTCTAACTTACCCTAGGTTACCTTCATTATATACCCTAGGGTTAACTACATAGGTCACATTCTTTTCTGTTTTTTTTTTTTTTCAAGTTTAGGTCCGACCGACCTTGCCGACCGAACTTGTCCAAGTTCGGTCGATTCCAGAACACATTTCCGTCAAATTTTCTACTCTGACCGAACTTACCAAGTCCGGTCCTATGTTCGGTCTTTTCCCGAGAGTTTCTCCCCTTTGTAAATTTAGCCCGACCGAACTTACCAAGTCCGGTCCCATGTTCGGTCGGTTCCAGTAACTCAATCCGTACACAAAATACAAGCCCGACCGACCTTGCAAGTCCGGTCCCCAAGGTCGGTCCATTCCAGAAGCCAATTCTCGCAGGGTAAACTGGGCTCGACCGACCTTGCAAGTTCGGTCGCAAGTTCGGTCTGGCCCAGACCCTTGTTTTCCTTTTTACATTCAACTCCAAACTTCACCCCATATACCCTAGTACACCCTAACCTCATTTAGGCACTTCAAATACACCTTAAGGCATCCTTAAACACTCATAAAACTCATTTTCTAATTCCTTAAGCCTTTACCCATTTCCTCACAAAATTCCTAACACTTACAATGTTTTCTCCAAGTTTTTCAAGTGGTGTTTTCATACCTATGATAACTATCATCCCCAAATGCTTTCTCCTTATTTTAACATCATCTCCCAAGCATCATCACTCACAACTAACTCCTTATATCCATCTTGAAAATTCTTTTCCAAGTTTACACTTCCTCCTTATTACCAAAGTTTGCCTAAGTATTTACCTAAGTCCAAAATGACTTTGGTACCTACTAAAACCTCAAGCTCATGCCTAAGTCCTTGTGACATCCCAAATCACCTTAATGCATGTTTCTTACCCAAGAACAACACTTAACCAATCTAAACACTTCTTAACTTATCAAACTCATTTTACACTCTTAGAACTTCTCATTTATTTCCTAAATTTCGACATAAGTTCTCCTAGAACATTTCTAAACCAAAACACATTGTTTTCACCAACAAACAACCAAGAACACTAAAAATCCATCAAGCACTTATTATACACAAACTCCACTCATAAAGCACTACATCACAATATAGTGCATAATTTAAATTGCATGGCACTTAGGCCCTTAAATGACATGGCTCTTAGGCCCTTAAGATGCATAAATCATAAACACTGAATTTCCACAATATATTTGCCTTTAACCTGCAAATACACTCAACAACACATATGCCTTTTACTAAGCTTTTGAGAACACTTTACTAAGTCATTCACCATTTGCTCTTTAGGTAGTTTTAACAAGCATTATAAGCTCATTTCTCCTAAGGCATTAAACAACATTAGGTTAGTAGATTTACCTCTTTTCCAAATAACTTCTTTCTTGTTTTCTTTAAAAACCGGTAATGGTATTTGATTCTTTGGCAAGTTCTAAACAATATACAAACATTATAATGAGTATTCAAGCTATAAGCTTCATCTCATTGTAAACCCTAATTTTACATTGTTTCAAAAACATTAATGTAGTTGTTTTACCTTGCTCTTTGAAGAGAGTTTGAATGTCTAACAAGAGAGGACTCCACCTAGTCCATGAAGAGTTGGAATGAAGCTAGAACAAAGTCACACAAAGAGCTCCTTCAATATGTATTTTCGGTCACAACAAAAACATGAAGGAAATGAAGTTTTTGTTTGAGATTCCTTACCTAGAAGCAAAGGAGAGTAACAATATGTAAAAATACAAGCTCAAGCTCCTTCAATGGTGGAACTCCATGGCACCGAAATGGTGGTCTTGGAATTTTAAGAAGATAGAAATGAAGAGCTTGATGAGAGGAAGAGATTGGTGGTGTTTGTTTTTGATTTGGACAAGTGAGCTAGATTTTACAAGAGATCAAAGAAGAGGTTTAATGGAGGTGGTGTGGTATTACCGTGGAAGAGAAGGAAGAAGAGGGTGTGGAGCCGTGTGAATACAAGGAAAGAAATGAGAGAATGAGATAGAATTTGCTTTTTGAAGATATTTATACTTATAAAGTAAAAGTAGTTATATTAGTCATCTTTATTTGTTTAACAAAATAACAAGTGGGTGGTGAGTCACCACCCTTAAGAAACCGGCCCCCTTTATTAATATGAGGGTACTTTAGTCTTTGCTTGTCAATTTAATTACTTAATACAACATATGTTATAAACTAGCTTATAAAAAGCACTATTCACCAAAACAAGGCACTTAGAAGTGAAATTTTTGATTTCCCATTAATATAGCCACCCAAATGTGATACTATATAGTACACATATATATTTAAGAGTAATGATGGACATCTAGCCACTCAAAACTCATTTACAAGACAATTTTCAAAAATGTGCTTTAAGACTCCTTAAAGCACATTTTGTGTTTAAACTTGTTTTCAAAACTTGGTTTTCTTTGGTAATTGGTTTAATATGTTCATTAGTGTATAAAATGAGGTCTTGGTAAGTTTCATTAGGTCTTAACCAAGTTGTATCCCAAGCTTAGAGCACATTTTGGCTCTTATTGACTTTAAAGCACATTTTGTGTTTTCTTTTGTTTAAATTTGTTTACTAATGTTACTAAGACTCTTTTCAGTCTCAATATACCATATTTAAGTGTTTAAACAATATATTAAGGTTTGGGGTATTTCACTTTTCATTCCTAATTAAATTCAATTTCATTTCAATCCCAAATAATTCCAAACATCATAAATCTCAAATTCCTTGAAACTCTCAACTCCATAGAGCTCAAGCATCTCGAATCTCTAAATGTCTTAACAGCTCAACATACTCGACAGTCTCAGTAGCTCAACAGACTTGACAGTCTCAGCAGCTCAACAGACTCGAACGTCTCTGCAGCTCAACAGACTCGAAGGTCTTAGCATCTCAACAGACTCGACAGTCTCAACAGCTTAGCAAACTCGAACGTCTTAGTAGCTTAGCAGACTCGAAGGTCTCAACAGCTTTACAACTCAAACGTCTCAGCAGCTCAACAACTCGAAAGTCTCAGCATCTCAACAGACTCGAACGTCTCAGCAGCTCAACAGACTTGAAGGTCTCCACAGCTCAACAGACTCGAACATCTTAGTAGCTCAATAGACTCGAACGTCTCAACAACTCAACAGACTCGAACATCTCAGCAGCTCAACAGACTCGAACGTCTCAGCAACTCAATAGACTCGAAGGTCTCAATAGCTTAACAGATTTGAAAGTCTCAATAGCTCAATAGACTCATCAAATTCAAACACCTCAAAAACCTTCAGCCCCTCAAAAGCTGAACCCCTTGATGCTTCATAACCCTTTCTAGCCTCGATTGTTCTACAGACACGAGTGTCTCACAGACTCAGTCATCTCAAGATTTTAAATGTCTCACAGACTTTTTGCACCTCAAACTCCAAAACAAGCCCGACAATCCATCAAACCCCCACAAAATGACCACAATACCTTTTTGACCCTCCAATGACCAAAATTGACAAAACCCCCCAAAACTCCTAAAAGCTCAAAGACCCTGAACTACATAAGGTCTAATCTCAATAGGGAGTTGAGTACGTAGGCAACTTGCATAGGGTGCGACCCCACATCCATCAAAATGCCCTTTTGCACTCAACCATCTCACCTTCAAACAACCCCTTGCACTCCCAATCCTCAATCACCTCAAAAACTCAACCATCCTAAAACATGAACTACGTATGGTCTGATCTCAATACGGAATTGAGTACGTAGGCAGCCCATCTAGGGTGCGACCCCATTCCAAATAAAAAACCCCTTTCCCACCTTAAGGTATTCTTCATACTTCTCAAAACAAACTTCAAGTCATCAGACTCTAAGTCTCGTCTATTCACTCAACCCCAACTTTTCCCAAATCTTCATCCGAATTCACTAATTCCTCTTCTGGGCGCTAGCTTGGCAGAATAGCTCGCCTCACCTACTCTTCTCTCTTTCCGTCCTAATCCTATCCTTGGCTTTTGATTGAATATCTTTAATAAGGTTTCTGAAAGAAGGCAATCCCGACAATTGGATACCGAGGTTTCCTTGGGCACCAATCCGAAGTCATGGTCGTTGCCATTTCTAAGGGGTGTAACCCAGTACGAACCCAACAATGAATCTCTAATATGACCAGATAAGTCCTATCCATAGGCAATAATCTCAAAGTCAATTAACGGTTCATAGAACCTTTCTCTCCTTTCCTTCCTAGTATCTTTAGGTCAAACTAGGTGGCAACTCTAATCAATTCTGCCTAATAGAGGCATCAGTCCGCGTGGAGCCCATTAAGAGCGGGTGTAGTGCCCGTTGGCACTCCCCTTAAGCTTTTTGGGAAATACAGATGATTAAAGTAGGTAATGGATGGATGCCAAGAATAACGGGTTTTCACCCTCCACAGAATGGCATTTTCTAGGATCTCGACTTTCCAGTCAGACCATATTTAGATAGACCCCCTCATACCGAAAAATCACCCTTCACAGAATGGCGACTCTGTTGGGAAAACTTGAGTAAGTTTTTCTCTAACTCAAGGAACACTGAACTACATTCAAAATTGTCGAGATTTCCACACTTCTTTCAAAACCTTTAGGAGATTCATCCAAGAGCTACTAGGACTACTCTACTTCACACTTAGAGTGTGCTCTGAAAGGATAGTTAGGATGAGAATTCAGAGTTTGAGATTGGCCTTGAGTGCCACATGTGTGCTTTAATATTTACATGCTTCACTTTTGTTTACTGTTGTGTGTTTATTGTCTTATGTTTACTTCTCTTCATGCATGACATAATATCTTAATCGTTATTGCTTATTTATTGCATTTGTAAATGGGGCCTTTTGTGAGCCTCGATTTTTAAACCCTGCCCTATGTTGATTAAGATTAATTAGGATCTAGTCGGGTTTTAGGTCCATATAACCTAATATTAATAACTATGTCATATAACATTAATTATTAAAACCTAAGCTAGCTCACTGGAACCTATTATGAGTCACGACCTAATTTTAACCTAGATCACATTAGGAAAGGAGAGTTTGGGTTCGGGGGCTTGGTATACGACTTATTTAGGGTTCAATTACTGTCATTACCCCTAGAAGTCGTTTTTCCTCTACTTAGTTTAATTACAGCTTATTACGAGTCGTTTTAACCTAAGTGCGCGAGCTTCTGTTTTTGTGTGTTTTTAGCATTTTTTAACAGAAAATTAAAGTAAAATTAAAAAATCCTAAACTAGGGTTTCGGAGGCAGAATTAGGTCAAATTTTGTTTCCATCCGTGGCTACGGACCTAATGTCTGAACCCACGGACCCTAGTTAACCTATGTGAACATAAAAGTTGAATTAAATAGAAAACACAATTTTGAAAAGTCCAGGGCCACGAATAACTATACAGAAGCCGGAAAGAGTTGGTTCGAACCCAAATTTCAATAGAAAGCCAGAAAGGTCGTGGGGAGTTATAAAACTAAGATTTCTACCTGTTTTACCTTCGGATTTGAGGTGCCTCTTCATGTCGGGATTCTTCGGAGGCTCCGATGATGCCGGTTCCAGATTGAGTTCGACCCGAGCTTCTGGTTGTTGATTGTTAATGATGTTCTTCACGTTTTGGTGGTGGTTTGGTTGATGTATGATGATTGTTGAAGTGATGGGAGTTGAAAATGTGTTTAGGTGGTGATTTTGGGGGGTTTTGATGTGATTTCGGGTGGTGGATGTGTAAAACGTGGGGGACTTGTGACGGCTAGGTTTTTTGACTTTCTAGGGCTCTTGGTGTTCTGATTTGATCAAGGGATAAGACTCCTTATATAGGCTTCCTTAAAGATAGAAAAATCCGGTAAAAACCGAGATTTACCGACGTTTGAGCTTAAGGACTTCCAAAAGGAATTTGACTATGAAATTTTGAACATGGATAAAGGATGGTATTTCTGATTTTTATAAAGTGGAATCGAATTTTTTGGATATTGGAATATTTTTAAATTCAATTTATCATCAGATTCAATCAGAAATTGCTAGAAAATTATTGGAAAACTGAAAAATCAAAATTCTAACGCCATTATGCCCAAAATGTCATCCTCTATAATGGGTTAAAATTTCAAAGAATTTTGAATTGATTTGACCCTTCTTTGGAGGAGAGACAAAGCCTATAGGGGGCTTAGGAGCCTTGAAAAATGATGAAAATGCCCCTGGAGATGACTAAGCTGTCCCTAGTACTCTGAAATCTGCCGATCGAACTGGGAACCCTCACTACTTGACCAAAATAGCCTATTAGTAGAGACTCTCTTCCGGGGGGGTTACAATTTTTGGTATAACAGATTGCCCCCCGTCAACTAGTCCTTGTAATGGAAATGAAAAGGCTAGTTGATGCTTGAGTGATACCCCAAAATTTTAGATCTTAAAAGACCCCGCGTGCAGTTGAAAACCAACAAATTGTGTCGAGCTGTTCTAAGGCGCTGACTACCTATGACTAAAGTGGAAGGATGTGGAGCGATTCTAAGGCGTTGACCACCTAAACGTAAAAATGAAGTAATGTTGGACTATTCTAAGGTGCCAACTACCTATAATGAGATGATGTCAAACTATTCTAAGGTGTTGACTACCTATGATGAATGAGATGATGTCAAGCTATTCTAAGGCGTTGACTACCTATGATGAATGAAATGATGACAAGCTATTCTAAGGCGTTGACTACCTATGATGAATGAAACGATGTCAAGCTATTCTAAGGCGTTGACTACCTATGATGGATGAAATGATGTCAAGCTATTCCAAGGTGTTGACTACCTATAATGAATGAAATGATGTCAAGCTATTCTAAGGCGTTGACTACCTATAATGACTGAAATGATGTCAAGCTATTCTAAGGCGTTGACTACCTAAAGTGAAATAAAGTATGCCGAACATTCTAAGGTGTTGGGAACCTATAATGCAAATGTATATGTCATGCAAAAGAAGATGATATGGTATGCTGATTGTAATACCCCAACCCGAAATCCAATAAACTGAACGGCGATCACTCCCAAATAAAATACAACTGCAGCGGAAATAAATACAACAACCGGGCGGTATTACAATGCCGTTGGCCACCCTTGTGACCAACAAGGCTAAGTCCAAATACAATCCTCAAATGTCACGGTCTGGAATACAGATACAACCCGAGATACTAGGAATCAAACTCAAAGTAAAATACTGAAATAAAACAATTAACTAATAGTAGACTCCCAAAGCTTGGTCTACCCCACCTACACTCAGTGTGGTGATCTCCTCAACTTCAGGTACCTGAAAAATGGGGGTGCCCCCAAAGGGGCTCAGCAAACAATGCTGGTATGGAAAACGTGCAGCCCATCGTCTACCGGGCCACACCAACTACTTTGTCGAATACATGCAGTTCATTTTTATAAAGCTGTAAACAAGCATAGTCTGATAAAACAAGTATCCATACAAGGACAATAATGTCACATAGAACAAGACACAGAAGGTCGAGTTAGCTGAACTGAAATTCTTTACTGATAGTCGGTCCACACAATGGGACTGACGTTATAACTGAATATCTGAAATAGTGGAGGTATAGTGACCTCGTTAAAGAAAGGTTGGGTATAAAAACCCCAGGAGATAACGTAGTTAAACCCTGAACTGAATGGCGTGGGAAATAAGAACCCACTAGAGGAATAAAGTCTTCCTCGAACTGAAGGGCATTTGAATCCCGGAAGGAATAAAGTCTTCCTCCCAACTGAATGTTCCGTCGCGACGTAGTAGGAGACGACCTGAGACAGGTACAAACTCCCGTAGCATGCATGGCCAGATCCAACTGGGCTCCTCAATCTCGAAGTATATAATTGTTAAGTGTCATATAAAGACGTTAAACAAGAACACAATGTGTATTGTCAATTATCACGTTTAGGATAATGACGTTGTTATAAAGTGAAGTTAGTGAGAGACTTGAGTACAAGTCCTCGGTATACTGAAACGCAGGTATTTAATCCACTGGTATAGTAGTGTTTGTATGCGTGGGACATACACGTTGTAGTCAGCAAAATCACGCACATAAAATAATACACAGTGCAAGAGTAAAACAACAGTTTACATTAATTATCTTGGTCGTTATTTCAAACAACAGATAGCACACAAGCCGGTGTAATCCGTTAGAAAACAGGTTGCAAGAATCCCATACCGTTCACCGTAGACTGTACTTGTAAATTCCCGGTCAACGTCTGGTCAAACAAAGTCCTAGAATAGGATTAACTGAGAGGGTTAATTTATGTTACCCTTATATAATAATTCTATTGGATCTTTTAACAAATTCATATTGTTATTTCATGTGAGGTTTATTTCTTTTAATCACCTCATGATTTAATGTATAACTTATTTGTTATCCTTTTGATTTATTTATAAATCCTTTAATGCACATATATGTGTTTATTGCATTTGTTGTTTATTTTATTTGTCTAGGTGACATAACAACTTATAATTCTTAACTATATTTATATGTCATACATAGACATAAAATTCTTATAGTTTTATTATTCTCCTTTTAACCATAAATAATATTTATTGTTTATCTTTTAATTCCTTATAACCATGTAAGCCATAGTTCCAATTCCATAATTCCTTTAATCAAAATTCTTTCTTCTAAATCCTCCAAATATCCATATAGGACCTATATTTATTTAAATCTAAATTCTTACTTGTATTTCGGTTATTTACAAAACAACCACATTAATTCATAAACTTTATTTAAATTCTAATCTCTTTATATTATAGAGTTTTAACTTCTTATTTAGCTAAATTGCAAAGCCATCCCTAATATTTTGGTATATAGCTTTTAAATATTATAACTCTAAAAATTACAACTTAGCCCCTTAAATTCTCGGCTTTAATAATTTATTCTTATAATTACAATCTAACCACAAAATCTTATAACTTTTCACAATGTCATGTAAACTATAGTTTTAATTTTAATTCTCCATAAATGCCGAATATAATTTATAAATTCCTAAATTACCAAACTAACCCCAAAGAATTCGGCTTTGGTCTTGAACTTTCCATTAATTACATTTTCACCCCAAAACTTTCTATTAGTTACTTAATAACTTATAAACTATAGTCTAAATATTTAATCCTTAAAATTTCGAAAGTGAACCTAATAATTCTCTTAATTATGAATTCGCCCACTAATAATTATAAACTTTCATAACAACTTTTATAAATTACATAATAGCCCAAAACTTTATAAAAAGTTATTTCAAAGCTTGTTTAAATTATCTAAAATTCTTAAACTTAATTCCTAACCTTATATTATATTATAATTACACCAAACCCTTTAGCTCTCGGTTTTTAATAAAACACTAAACTTTGTAAAAATTACATTTAACCACATAACTTAATTAATTAGTCATTTAGACACTAATAAATATTTTAACTCACCAAACTTTATGATATAAATTTATATACCTAAGTAGTCATTAAACTATTTAATAGTAATTCGGCCATTTATTTAGTGACCATATAGTATATAAAAGTGGATTTATATGTCTAATAATTATAATAAATTCATAGGAGTCATATAACTCATGTATAAATTATTGTAATGTCTTATATAAATTCTAAGCTCAAAATAAAGCATTTTTGCCTAAGACTTTCGGCCTAAATTATTTGTAACATAAATGAATTTTGTGACACAAAAATGTGTCTTAAGGTAAATATTTTCTATATAGTTATAGTTATATTTTTGGCATATAAAACCATATTTCGGTATTAATAACCTAGGAGGTGTACATAATTTTTGTACAATTTTTAGAAGCTTAACAAAGCTTATAATATAAAGATTTATTAGTAAACTTACTTCTTAACAAGGTGGTTAAGTGCTTGAACTTCTTCTTGAATCTCCAAGCTTTCTCCAAGGTAATTGATGCTCCACTTCGGTTATATGCAAGTGGTGAGGAGTTTTAGGAGTTAGATCTTGAATAAAGATCTTAAGTAGATTTGTAGTTTTACAAGAGTTTACCTTAGACTTTTCTCCTTATGAATTCGGCACTCCTAAGGTAGATGAAGAACAAGTTTCCTTCATGAAAATGAAGAAGAAAGAACTTAGAAGAAGTAGAACTTGGTTACACATAAAAATGTGCTTTAAGGATTTTCAAGCTTTAAAACTACCTTAAGATAACCTTGAGATGCTCCTTGGTTTAATGTTGGTTTGGACAATCTCCTTGGAGAACTAAGTGAAGCCGAACACACCTTGTTATGCTAGGAAGAGTTTTGCTTCAAGACTTGCCAAGAAATGCTAGGAATTTACCTTAAAGATGAAGATAGAAGTTAAAACTCCATTAATGGACTTAAGAGCTTCAAAGGAAGAAGATGAAGCTAGAAGAGAGAGGGAGAGCTTACCAAACCGTGCAAGAATGTGCAAGGAGGGAAATGAAGCTCACTCACGTAAATGAAAGAAGCATTTGGAAATTGATTTTGTTTTGTCAAATTTTTAATGTCAATTGACAATTCTTTTTCCTTAGTTTATTACCTTGATTATTGGCTCAATAAATGCCTCCTTTCCAGCATGAAAACCGGCCATGTGGTGTGACTAAGCAAGAGTTGGAAGGACAATTATTTTGGCTAGAAGACAAGGTAAGAAAAGGTGAGTATATTCCTTTGATTTTTCAATGCTACTTGGCTTGTCTTCTTCTTCATGTGGAGTCACGAAATGGAGGTCTGAATGGGGTTCAAAAACCGGCCATGAAGAGCCAAGGAAGAAGCTTGGAAGGTCACTTAGTTATTAAGAAAGCAAAAGAAGAATCTAGATCTACTTTTTGCTTTTAAGCATTTTGTTTGTATCTAGCTCACATGGCCTTATTCCTAAGCATTTTCGACAGCTCTCTGGTCATTAAGACCTACATACTTTGACATTAAGTAATATAACACATGGGATGATGAGTCATCATGTTTTAAGCCTTTTATAAATTTTTAAAGCAAATTTTATACTAGTTTTTGCCCTTAAAATCGGCCCCTATAGAGAGCCTTGTTGACTAGTCACACCAACTGATTTAGAAGGTCATTTTAACCCTTTTTAAGATTACCAATTCGTGGCATGTCAAAAACTACAAGGTAATTGCGTAAAACGCATTTTCGTGACACCCGAAGGTGTGTTTTTGTGCTCTAAGGAAATTTTGGGAAACCAATTGTTCTTATGAGTTCCAAGTGTTTGTAAACACTTATTATAGTAAATAAACATATACTAAGATGTTACATTGAGTTATATGGGGTTATATCAACCCGTGACATAATTTACGGGCCATCGGGACACTCCCGGGCCAAAAAGGAGCGCTAAGAAATCCTCCTTTGGTTTTTGCTGAATTTTGAGAAACCACTTCGTGGGTTCTCTTTAGAATGATAAATAATGATGTTAGGAACTCTAGGAATTAATTTTATAGGAGTTCGTGCCACCTCGGCACTCCTCCGGACTTTTCGTGCTTTAAGGAGCGGGTGTGAGCACTCCCGAGCATTTTGCGTATTTGACTGAATATAGCTTAGGGAATATATTTGTATATTCATATAATAATTGTATGACCATTTAGTTTGAATATTAGAGGGTCATACAAGGTCATGTTTGACCATATGCTTCTAAGGCGTTTTAGCGTTTATGGTGAAACGACTGTTTTTACGTAACGTTTTCATGCATGGGTTTGCATGCGTACGTGAAATGATTTATATTTGGATTATATTCCAATAAATAATGATTAAATAATATTATTTAGATTTGGGGTATTTCAATCTACCCCCCTTAAAAAGGACTTCGCCCCGAAGTCTCATATCTAAAGTATAAGGTTGTGGGGGAATCAAGTTCCACTAAGTATCCACAACTCAATCTAATTTTTAGGGATCAAGTCCCAAGTCTCTATATCCCTAAGTTCATAGTGTATATCAAGTACAACAGAATACTTGGAATGTCATAACATATACTTGCAGTGTAAAGCAAGGTAGTGAACACAATCACTTTTCATTTCAAATGGTGCAACGTAGTGCATATAATATTTCCATTGTAGTGTAATGAAGTACACACAATCAAGTAGAAGTACAAGGTACATTCAAACACAGTGTCACAAGAACACATACAAGACAAGTGTCACTGAAATACTGAACATGACACAAAACACTTACAACAAAATGCACTGAAATGCACAAAAGTGCAACAACTGAAATGCACAAAAGTGCAACAACTGAAATGCACAAAAGCAACAAATGCAATGCACAAAGGTGCAACAAATGCACACTAAACTCAAAAATGAAAAAGGCTCTACCCCCCAAAAAGAAGGGGTACGCCCCCGTACCCTAGACTAAAGTGCCTAGTCGGTAAATAATGAGGGAAACTTCGCTCGCATATCAGCTTCGAGTTCCCATGTGGCCTCTTCCACATCGTGGTTCGACCAAAGAACCTTCACGAGGCTCACAGACTTGTTTCGAGTCTCTCGTGTCTTTCTATCTAAGATTCTTTGCGGTGTTTCCACATACCGCATTGTTGGTTCTAAAGAGAGTGTCTCTGGTTGTAGAACATGAGAAGGATGAGGCATGTATTTCTTAAGCTGAGACACGTGAAAAACATTGTGTACTTTGCCCAACTCGGCTGGCAAATCAAGTCGATATGCCACTAGGCCCACCCGCTCTATGATAGCGTAGGGTCCTACAAATTTCGGGCTTAGCTTGCCCTTCTGACCAAATCTGAATACACCCTTCATGGGTGAAACTCGTAGAAATACCTGGTCGCCAACTGCGAACTCAAGGTCTCGTCGCCTCTCATCAGCATATGATTTCTGTCTGTCCTGTGCTGCTTTCATATTGTTTCTGATCTGCTGAACTTCTGCCTGGACTTGCTCCAAGTACTCAGGCCCAATGATGACGGTCTCACTAGACTCGTCCCAGCACAAAGGTGTGCGGCATGGTCTGCCATATAAAGCCTGAAAAGGTGACATCTGTATAGAGGCGTGATAGCTGTTATTGTAAGCAAACTCGATGAGATGTAATCTATCTATCCAGCTGCCCTGAAAATCCAAGGCACATGCTCGTAGCATGTCCTCTAAGGTCTGAATAGTCCTCTCTGACTGACCATCTGTCTGAGGATGAAATGCTGTGCTAAGCTTCAACTCAGTGCCAAGTGCTCGCGAGTAGCTCGCCAATATCGTGAGAGAAATCTAGTATCTCGATCTGAAACAATAGTCTTAGGTACTCCATGATGTCTGATAATCTCTTTCTCAAATAGCTCTGCTAATTTAGGCACTTTCCAAGTGTCTTTCATCGGAATAAACCTAGCAACCTTAGTCAGTCGATCAACAACAACCCATATCATATTAAGTCCTCCTCTCGTAGGTGGTAGTCCCACCACGAAGTCCATAGATATCATAAAACTTCCACTCTGGAACTGGCATAGACTGTACCATACCTCCTGGTCGTCTATGTTCGAATTTCACTTTCTGACAAGTGAGACATCGAATCACATACTCTGTCACGTCGCCCTTCATACCACTCCACCAGAAATACCTCTTTAGATCTTTGTACATCTTAGAAGCTCCTGGATGGACAGATGTGGTAAGTGTGGGACTCTCGAAGAATATGCTCCTTAATCTGTGCTGTCTCTGGGAATACACAATCTTCCCTTCAATCTGATGAGTCCATCATCATGTAACTGGAACTCATACTTTCCACCCTCAAATGTACCGTCAGACAACTTCTGACTGATCTCCATCATTCGCTGATCACTCTGCTGTGCTCTGCGTATGTCGTCCATAAGACTCGAGCTAGCCACAATGGCATTAGGAATGTGCTCGTCGACTCAGTGCGTCTGCTACAACATTAGCTTTCCCTTCCTTGTACTGCAAATCAATGTCATAGTCCTTAAGAAATTCAACCCATCTTCTTTGTCTCATGTTTAACTCCTTCTGGGTGAATACATACTTCAAACTCTTGATCCGAATATACGGTCATCTGGACACCATACAGGTAGTGGCGCCAGATCTTCAAGCAAAAACAATAGCTCCAAGCTCCAAGTCATGTGTGGGATAGTTTTCCTCATGTTTCTTCAACTGTCGGGAAGCGTAGGCGACTACCTTCCCATTCTGCATGAGTACACACCCTAATCCCCTACCTGATGCATCACAGTAAACTTCATAACCCTCTGTGCCTTCAGGTATAGTCAAAACTGGTGCTGATGTCAAGCATTCTTCAAAGCTCGAATGAGGTCTCACATTCAGTAGTCCATGTGAAAGGTGCGTCCTTCTTCATTAAGCTGGTCATAGGTTTGGCTATTTTGGAGAAGTCTCTGACAAACCTTCTGTAGTAACCTGCTAAACCAAGGAAACTCCTGATGTCCGTAACTGTCTTTGGCCTAGGCCAAGTGCGAACTGCTTCTATCTTTGCTGGATCCACTGCGATCCCAGCATCAGAGATAACATGTCCTAAAAGGAAACTCTGTCCAACCAAAACTCACATTTGGAGAACTTAGCATAAAGCTGGTTCTCCCTTAAGATCTGAAGTGTATGTCGAGGTGACTCTCATGCTCTTCTTAGACTTTGAGTAGATTAGGATGTCATCGATGAATACAACCACGGTCTTATCCAACTGCTCTCTGAATAATCTGTTCATCAAATCCATGAAGACTGCAGGTGCATTTGACAAGCCAAAAGGCATACTGTAAACTCATAGTGGCCATACCGTGTTCTGAAGGCTGTCTTTTCTATGTCTTGCTCCCTGATGGGTATCTGATGGTAGCCTGATCTCAAATCGATCTTCGAAAACACTTTTGCTCCTCTCAACTGATCAAACAAATCATCAATCCGTGGTAGTGGATATTTATTTTCACCGATACTGCATTAAGCTCTCTGTAATCAATACATAAACGAAGGCTTCCATCCTTCTTCTTCACAAAAAGGACTGGTGCTCCCCAAGGAGATACGCTAGGTCGTATGTATCCCTTGTCCAATAAATCTTTCAGCTGCTCCTTCAGCTCAGCCATCTCTGCTGGTGCCATACGGTACGGTGCCTTAGCTATGGGACCGGTACCTGGTAGTAATTCGATGGAGAACTCTACCTCTCTGGATGGCGGTAAGCCTGGAAGTTCCTTTGGAAAAATATCTGGAAATTCCGACACCACTGGCATAGCTGGATCAAAATCAGGGTCATGCTCTACATTCTGAACATAACATAGATATACCTCCTTCTGCTTCCTGACGTGCTTGTACATGGACATAGCAGATATAACTTTTATCGATGGCGCCCTAGGGCTCTGACGGTAAGATACTGTCACTCCTGATGGGCTCTTAAGCAACAGTCTGCGCTCTGCACAAAGAATGCGGCCTCTGTGCCGCCCCAGCCAGTCCATCCCGGCTATAACATCGAATCCTAGACCTCTGAACTCAATAAGGTCAATAGGAAATTCCTCCTCCTTAATACTGATAGTGGCTCCTCTATAAAGACGAGTGCAACTGATCTTCTCCTTAGACGGGAGTGCCACCTTAAAATCAGGTAACTCTACTGCGTCTAGCCCCAACTTCCCCGCAAGCGTAGGCGAAACGAAAGTATGTGAGGCTCCGGAGTCGAACAGTACTAATGCATCCACTCCATTAACCGGAAAGGTACCAGTGAGAATCGAGCCGCCCTTGCTGGCCTCCTCCTCAGTAAGTATACTTAAGGCACCTTCCGTCTCCTTAGCACAACCTAATAACAGAATCTGAGTAAGTACTTTGATATATGATGGGGTCTAAAGACATTCACTTTCACAACAATAATGCTTCATGATGAGATGATCTCCTTTCTGAAGTCCAAAACAATTACAACACTAATACTTTCTAAAGTCAAACTTAATCTTCCTGGTCTCATGTGAGTGGTGTTTATCACTGTCGAAGGTGCTGTGTTTAGCTTAATCCTCTTAATTCCATGGTATAGCAACCTTGACTTTCCACCCATTATTAAAACATCTCCTGAACTCAATATATTTTCTTTGCAAGGTCCACACGCTTCTGCTCGCCATAAAGGAACTCTGCGTCATCTCCAATTGACAAAGATAATACTGGTATCCCCTGTTCAAGGGACCCTTTTGTTTCATCATTGTCCTGGTGTAGTCCTAAACGGCCTCCTTCTTCATAGAAGTTGATGATACATAGATCAGCCCTTAAGTTGGGAACTGGATCTTCTTCTAGCTGAGCTGTAGTAACTGCTTGTTCCACAATTGTAAAAATTCTTCTGGGATTTTTGGCACTTGTGCTCCATCTCCATTTCTTGTATCTTGGTAATTCTTGGTATAAGGATTCCAATCCTTTCCCAAGCACATCATTTTCAGCTTCATTTTTGATCCTCCTGGAAATTCTGGAGTGTAGAACCCTCCTGGTCCTGCTCCCAATTCTTGACATTTCTGATGATTGCAATTTGTGTCTCCGGTGTTAGGTATCCTTTGAGTAGTATCAAACCTGGTTGGATAACCTTACATTGTTCGTTCCCTGGTTCTTGTATTTGATAATGTTTTCTTCCAGGGAGGGCGGTGAGGGGATAGGAAAGCATATCTTATAGCTTCCTACGTGGTTTAAATTTTTAGTGAGTCTTACTAATTCTTTCCTTCAATTAGGCAATCAAGGCATGCAAGCACTCATTCACATCATCCATTGCTCAATAAGGTTCACATGGTTTAGAAATACCTGGGTTAGAGAAGGACCAGCCTCATCTGAGCGGTCCATGACATGTAGGGCGGGTCCCGATGCTGGGCCTTTGCCCTTATACCCCTGAGCCTGGTTTGTTGGTGGAGGGCGAGTATCGCTAGCTCCATTCTTAGGGCCGGTGTTTGGCTTTGCTCCCGGGCGGTAGTTCCTGCTCTCCGGGTTTCGGATACACTCGAAGGCACGATGCCCGAGTATCTGACAGTAGCGGCACATGACTTTCTCCCCTGGCAGTCCACGCCGGGGTGATCCTTTCCGCACTGTTTACAGTTGAAACGGCGGACATACTTCTGGCCCGTGTTTGAGCCATGTCCAGAACCTAATACAATCAAGGTCAATTATACATCCAAGGTACTGAAGTAATCACAAAAGTTCAAATTAACTGTGATTAGAGTGCCTACCCTTAGATGGGTAGGTTTTCTGTGAGTTCTGCTCCGTAGGTTCCTGACTGGGGGTTCCCAGTAGTTTGGTTCCCCTTCCCTTGATAGGACCCCTGTCCTTTCTGATAGGGTTTGTTCCTTTTGTTGGAGTTCCCCTGCTTGGCATCTTCGCCACCAGGTCCGTCCTTCCTCTTTTGGGAGCTCAAAGCATCCCTTCTCTTACAAGTGATCTCCACTACGGAGGCAGCATGGTAGCATTCCTGAAATCTCAAGGTATTAATCTCCAAATCTCCCATGATGGGGTATAGTATGTAATAAATTTCCAACTGATTTATGTTTCTCCTGTTTTACCTGCAAACTGGTGGGATGATTGGTCCCATCCCAAACTGAAGTCGAGGGCTCAGTCCCCCGTAGAATCGGTCGACCAACACCTGGTCCGAGTATCCTATGCCGGGTAATAGTCTGAGTAGCGAAGTGAACTTCGCATAGTACTCATCCACTGACATCTTCCCCGTCTGCTCCAAGGCGTCAAACTCCCGAGTCTTCACCATCCTGGTGTGGGCCGGGTAGTATTTGCCCCTAAGTAATGCAGTGTAATGTCCCCAAGTAAAAGCTGGGTCATCCAGGTGGTCGGCTTTCACCATGTTCCACCAATCTCTAGCTGCATCCTTCAGATAAAAGGCAGCAAGTCTTACTTTTTCCCTAGCTGGGACTGCAAGCGTCTCGAACGCTGTCTCCATCTCCATGATGTAGGTCTCCAAGTGAGCAGGGTCAGTCTGCCCCTTGAATGCAGTTGGCCTCAGATCAGCCAAACTCTTCACCCAATCTCTCTCTCTGGGTGGTGGTGGTGGAGGTAGCTGCTGCTGCTGTCCAACCCCCGCCTGTGCGAATGCCTGAGCAATTAAGGTGGCAATGTCTGCCAGCCTGACGTTTGGCTCCTCATCAGCCTGTCCACGTCGTCCTCCTCTTCCTGACATCTGCAGGATGTTGAGGTATATTAGGCACTGTGGTCAAAATCTGGTCTTGGATAGTGTCTAAGTAAAACTAACTTAAACTCTTTCAATACTATCTCTCAACCCTTAACCTAAGTCTTAGATATCCTAATCTCGGTGTATCCTTGTATCCAGAGCGTAACTACGCTCTGATACCATTTTTGTAATACCCCAACCCGAAATCCAATAAACTGAACGGCGATCACTCCCAAATAAAATACAACTGCAGCGGAAATAAATACAACAACCGGGCGGTATTACAATGCCGTTGGCCACCCTTGTGACCAACAAGGCTAAGTCCAAATACAATCCTCAAATGTCACGGTCTGGAATACAGATACAACCCGAGATACTAGGAATCAAACTCAAAGTAAATACTGAAATAAAACAATTAACTAATAGTAGACTCCCAAAGCTTGGTCTACCCCACCTACACTCAGTGTGTGATCTCTCAACTTCAGGTACCTGAAAAATGGGGGTGCCCCCAAAGGGGCTCAGCAAACAATGCTGGTATGGAAAACGTGCAGCCCATCGTCTACCGGGCCACACCAACTACTTTGTCGAATACATGCAGTTCATTTTTATAAAGCTGTAAACAAGCATAGTCTGATAATAACAAGTATCCATACAAGGACAATAATGTCACATAGAACAAGACACAGAAGGTCGAGTTAGCTGAACTGAAATTCTTTACTGATAGTCGGTCCACACAATGGGACTGACAGTTATAACTGAATATCTGAAATAGTGGAGGTATAGTGACCTCGTTATAAGAAAGGTTGGGTATAAAAACCCCAGGAGATAACGTAGTTAAACCCTGAACTGAATGGCGTGGGAAATAAGAACCCACTAGAGGAATAAAGTCTTCCTCGAACTGAAGGGCATTTGAATCCCGGAAGGAATAAGTCTTCCTCCCAACTGAATGTTCCGTCGCGACGTAGTAGGAGACGACCTGAGACAGGTACAACTCCCGTAGCATGCATGGCCAGATCCAACTGGGCTCCTCAATCTCGAAGTATATAATTGTTAAGTGTCATATAAAGACGTTAAACAAGAACACAATGTGTATTGTCAATTATCACGTTTAGGATAATGACGTTGTTATAAAGTGAAGTTAGTGAGAGACTTGAGTACAAGTCCTCGGTATACTGAAACGCAGGTATTTAATCCACTGGTATAGTAGTGTTTGTATGCGTGGGACATACACGTTGTAGTCAGCAACATCACGCACATAAAATAATACAGTGTGCAAGAGTAAAACAACATTTACATTAATTATCTTGGTCGTTATTTCAAACAACAGATAGCACACAAGCCGGTAATCCGTTAGAAAACAGGTTGCAAGAATCCCATACCGTTCACCGTAGACTGTACTTGTAAATTCCCGGTCAACGTCTGGTCAAACAAAGTCCTAGAATAGGATTAACTGAGAGGGTTAATTTATGTTACCCTTATATAATAATTCTATTGGATCTTTTAACAAATTCATATTGTTATTTCATGTGAGGTTTATTTCTTTTAATCACCTCATGATTTAATGTATAACTTATTTGTTATCCTTTTGATTTATTTATAAATCCTTTAATGCACATATATGTGTTTATTGCATTTGTTGTTTATTTTATTTGTCTAGGTGACATAACAACTTATAATTCTTAACTATATTTAATGTCATACATAGACATAAAATTCTTATAGTTTTATTATTCTCCTTTTAACCATAAATAATATTATTGTTTATCTTTTAATTCCTTATAACCATGTAAGCCATAGTTCCAATTCCATAATTCCTTTAATCAAAATTCTTTCTTCTAAATCCTCCAAATATCCATATAGGACCTATATTTATTTAAATCTAAATTCTTAAACTTGTATTTCGGTTATTTACAAAACAACCACATTAATTCATAAACTTTATCTTAAATTCTAATCTCTTTATATTATAGAGTTTTAATTCTTATTTAGCTAAATTGCAAAGCCATCCCTAATATTTTGGTATATAGCTTTTAAATATTATAACTCTCAAAATTACAACTTAGCCCCTTAAATTCGGCTTTATAATTTATTTCTTATAATTACAATCTAACCACAAAATCTTATAACTTTTCACAATGTCATGTAAACTATAGTTTTAATTTTAATTCTCCATAAATGCCGAATATATATTTATAAATTCTAAATTACCAAACTAACCCCAAAGAATTCGGCTTTGGTCTTGAACTTTCCATTAATTACATTTTCACCCCAAAACTTTATAGTTCTTAATAACTTATAAACTATAGTCTAAATATTTAATCCTTAAAATTTCGAAAGTGAACCTAATAATTCTCTTAATTATGAATTCGCCCACTAATAAATTATAAACTTTCATAACAACTTTTATAAATTACATAATAGCCCAAAACTTTATAAAAAGTTATTTCAAAGCTTGTTTAAATTATCTAAAATTCTTAAACTTAATTCCTAACCTTATATTATATTATAATTACAACAAGCCCTTTAGCTCTCGGTTTTTATATAAACACTAAACTTTGTAAAAATTACATTTAAGCCACATAACTTAATTAATTAGCATTTAACACTAATAAATATTTTTAACTCACCAAACTTTATGATATAAGTTTATATACCTAAGTAGCTCATTAAACCTATTTAAGTAATTCGGCCATATTTTTAGTGACCATATAGTATATAAAAGTGGATTTATATGTCTAATAATTATAAATTCATAGGAGTCATATAACTCATGTATAAATTATTGTAATGTCTTATATAAATTCTAAGCTCAAAATAAAGCATTTTTGCCTAAGACTTTCGGCCTAATTTATTTGTAACATAAATAATTTTGTGACACAAAAATGTGTCTTAAGGTAAATATTTTCTATATATGTTATAGTTATATTTTTGGCATATAAAACCATATAGTTTCGGTATTAATAACCTAGAGGTGTACATAATTTTTGTACAATTTTTAGAAGCTTAACAAAGCTTATAATATAAGATTTACTTAGTAAACTTACTTCTTAACAAAGGTGGTTAAGTGCTTGAACTTCTTCTTGAATCTCCAAGCTTTCTCCAGGTAAATTGATGCTCCTCTTCGGTTTATGCAAGAGGTGAAGGTTTTAGGAGTTAGATCTTGAATAAAGATCTTAAGTAGATTTGTAAGTATTTTTACAAGACTTTACCTTAGACTTTTCTCCTTATAATTCGGCACTCCTAAGGTAGATGAAGAACAAGTTTTCCTTCATCAAAATGAAGAAGAAAGAACTTAGAAGAGTAGAACTTGGTTACACATAAAAATGTGCTTTAAGGATTTTCAAGCTTTAAAACTACCTTAAGATAACCTTGAGATGCTCCTTGGTTTAATGTTGGTTTGGACAATCTCCTTGGAGAACTAAGTGAAGCCGAACACACCTTGTTATGCTAGGAAGAGTTTTGCTTCAAGACTTGCCAAGAAATGCAGGAATTTACCTTAAAGATGAAGATAGAAGTTAAAACTCCATTAATGGACTTAAGAGCTTCAAAGGAAGAAGATGAAGCTAGAAGAGAGGAGAGAGCTTACCAAACCGTGCAAGAATTGTGCAAGGAGGGAAATGAAGCTCACTCACGTAAATGAAAGAAGCATTTGGAAATTGATTTTGTTTTGTCAAATTTTTAATGTCAATTGACAATTCTTTTTCCTTAGTTTATTACCTTGATTATTGGCTCAATAAATGCCTCCTTTCCAGCATGAAAACCGGCCATGTGGTGTGACTAAGCAAGAGTTGGAAGGACAATTATTTTGGCTAGAAGACAAGGTAAGAAAAGGTGAGTATATTCCTTTGATTTTTCAATGCTGCTTGGCTTGTCTTCTTCTTCATGTGGAGTCACGAAATGGAGGTCTGAATGGGGTTCAAAAAACGGCCATGAAGAGCCAAGGAAGAAGCTTGGAAGGTCACTTAGTTATTAAGAAAGCAAAAGAAGAGAATCTAGATCTACTTTTTGCTTTTAAGCATTTTGTTTGTATCTAGCTCACATGGCCTTATTCCTAAGCATTATTTCGACAGTTCTCTGGTCCATTAAGACCTACATACTTTGACATTAAGTAATATAACACATGGGATGATGAGTCATCATTTTTTAAGCCTTTTATAAATTTTTAAAGCAAATTTTATACTAGTTTTTGCCCTTAAAATCGGCCCCTATAGAGAGCCTTATTGACTAGTCACACCAACTGATTTAGAAGGTCATTTTAACCCTTTTTAAGATTACCAATTCGTGGCATGTCAAAAACTACAAGGTAATTGCGTAAAACGCATTTTCGTGACACCCGAAGGTGTGTTTTTGTGCTCTAAGGAAATTTTGGGAAACCAATTGTTCTTATGAGTTCCAAGTGTTTGTAAACACTTATTATAGTAAATAAACATATACTAAGATGTTACATTGAGTTATATGGGGTTATATCAACCCGTGACATAATTTACGGGCCATCGGGACACTCCCGGGCCAAAAAGGAGCGCTAAGAAATCCTCCTTTGGTTTTTGCTGAATTTTGAGAAACCACTTCGTGGGTTCTCTTTAGAATGATAAATAATGATGTTAGGAACTCTAGGAATTAATTTTATAGGAGTTCGTGCCACCTCGGCACTCCTCTGGACTTTTCGTGCTTTAAGGAGCGGGTGTGAGCACTCCCGAGCATTTTGCGTATTTGACTGAATATAGCTTAGGGAATATATTTGTATATTCATATAATAATTGTATGACCATTTAGTTTGAATATTAGAGGGTCATACAAGGTCATGTTTGACCATATGCTTCTAAGGCGTTTTAGCGTTTATGGTGAAACGACTGTTTTTACGTAACGTTTTCATGCATGGGTTTGCATGCGTACGTGAAATGATTTATATTTGGATTATATTCCAATAAATAATGATTAAATAATATTATTTAGATTTGGGGTATTTCACTGATGATGCTCAGATGCTTCTAGGGACCGAAACCCGTTCCAATGCTCCTGGTTGGTATACTATGGGGACTTATTGCCTCTACCCACCAACTGGGGTACTGGGATAACTTCTAGATTACCAAGGGGACTTATTGCCACTGGCCAATAGTTGTTTGTCCCAAGAAGTTGAGATGAAGATGGGGACTTATTGCCTCTGCCTCGCCAACTTAGATCACGCTCTGTCTCGTACTTGTCTCGCACTGAAGATGATACTAGGTCTCGTACTGGTCTCGCACTGGATGATGGCGCTCGGTCTCGCACTGATGAAGATGATGGGTCTCGCACTGAAGAAGATGCATGGTCTCACACTGAAGGAAATGATGGGTATCACACTGAAGTCTCGTACTAAACGGATGAAGAAAAAGCTGGATCTCGCACTGATTCTAGGTCTCGCACTGAAGGACAAAAATGCAGGGTCTCGCATTGATTTTTGGTCTCGAACTAAAAATGAGTTAGAAAGATAATGGACTCGTGCAAATGCATGTGGTGAAAACCAATTGTCAAAGGGCCAAACGTGGCGATGATGTGGTGTATGCAAAAGTTTGTAAAATGCAATCACATAGCATGTAAGATACTTTTTCAAAGCAAGAAACTGTTGAAAAATGTGCCAAACATGGCAATGATGAGAATTAAAAATTGCTCAAAGCAAGAAACTGCTGGAAAATGTGCCAAACGTGGCAATGCTTGAGTAAAGCTCTACTGAAAAAGGAAAGTGATGTAATCATTTCCTAACTAAGAATTTCAAATCTGCAATTTGTTTTTTAGAGGATGAGCATGCCGCTGGTGGGGGTGTGTGGTGTTGGAGTGGTGGTCAGGACTTTTGATGGACTTGTGGTGTATGATATGAAGGGAAAGGCTTATGTGGGCCTGTGGTGTTTGATGTGGAGGTAAGGGCTTATGTGTGCCTGTGGTGGGATGGTGGTGCTCAAGCTTCGGGGCTCAATTGGTGTTGTCATGGCAGTTGTTGGAACCAACAATTGACCCCAGTATTTTTCCTTTGGACAATCTGAGCTAGAGTTCATGGCAATCGATCAGAATGATTAATTGCCCCCAGTATTTTTTTATTAAACGCGTGAACAAATTTCATCCTCACAGGGTCAAGGCTTATGCTTTGATGCGGTGCTTCCTAACCTACACTCGACGTATTTGGTGTTTGCACTCATTTCTTGCTCGTGGTCATAACTTCTAGACCATTGAATTTGACATTTGGTGGATTTACGCATTCAATCTGTTACTTTCACGTGATTGGATGCATAACTTCTAAGTCGGAAGTCTTTAAAGCTTATAACGTGGCCATGGGGTGTGATGAAAGACAATGGGATCATGGAGGGATATTTGAGGTATGTGGAGCTTAAATGGGTGACCGAAGCGCTACAACTTGTGTCTTCCCTCGGATTCATCTTCCTTGTCTTGAAGTCGTCTAGCTGCTTCATGTTGACGTTGTTTTCGAGCTTCTAGACCTGGACTTTTGAAGTTTTCCTTTACATCATATCTCTTTTTTTTGTCATTCAGATTCCCTCGAGGCATTTCGGGTTACCTCTATGTTTTATCCTTTCTTGACATTGCCTTCGGGGTTCTTATGTTTCCCGGTTTTGGGCTTCGAGAACTGTTTTGATGTGAGCTCCTTAGATCCTGTGTCACTCTGGGACCATTTGCGGATCACTCCGTCATGCTGATAGCGGCGTTGCTTCTTTGAACTGATGAGAACGTTATCTGAGAGTCTGACTGCTCGCTCCCTTTGGTCACCGGGTCGGACATTCATCATTGGCTGGGTTATTTTGTGGAGTTCATAATATCAAAAGGGACATATGAAAGGCCCAGCGGGGGTGCCTAGGGTTTAACGTCAGGGTTCACAAGCTTTTGGCTATGTGGTGTTGTACCTAGGTGCTTCGTCATTCCTGATAGTTGTGTATCCGTTCTTTGTTACTTTTCACAGGTTTGAGAGTAAATTTACCAATTATCTCGTTTGGTCAAAATTATGTTGTTTACCTCACCTTTGAATGTGGTCTCACCGGAGTCGAGTAAAAATGACATGCTCGTTCACTCAGGGTTTTTCCGCTCAAGTCACTCTCATGAATTTCACTTAGAGACTAGTTCACACGCTTAGACGAAAGATTAAAGATGACGATCCTGAACTCATATTGCCCCCAGTATTGACCTGGGGTTTATGACAACACTTAAAACAGATGTGGATTTTGGAAAGCTTTGTGGATATTATGGGATAGTCTATGGTGTGAGGACGGACATGTTCAACCCTTTTAGAAACAAAAGACAAGTCGTTCTATTCCATAGTCAGGAAATGATTACTCTGTGATCCTTTAAAAAACAATTTTTTTGTTTTTATTTTGTTGAATGAATGCACAAAAATTATGAAAATAGAACTATGCTCTAATTCACGAATGGAAAGATAACATCAAAAGTTGTAATCTTAGGAAAACTACCTAAAATGATAAAGGAATCTAGCTACCATAAAAGTTAGAAGAATGATTGAGAAAAGAAAACTACTAAATCGAGAAAACTTCTGAAATAGTGATGTTGAACAGTCTGATGCCAGCGTGTTTAACACTTGAGCTGTTGACCGTCGGGGCTCCATTGACCATGATTTTCTTCCTTCCAAACTTTGAGTAGGCCCTGTAAAATGTCTGAACTAGGAATGCCTATGGGTTATGTAGGAAGTAACTGGGCCTGAGTCTTCGCCAAACTGAGAGTGAAGTGCATAGATTAGAGTGACTCCTAGACTAGAACAGACATGTAGGCCTGAATCACCTTAATCCAGAAATTGAGCAAACAAGCTGAAGGAAATCACATGGACCGTGAATGGGCCACTGGGCCGAGGGATAAGCCTTAAAGTCTAAGATTCGTTTGATGCTCTTGTTGGGCCTTGAAGCCGGAAACTGTAAATGAATGAGTTATACGTACTTCTGGATTCAAATGTTTTATGGGCCGAAATTCTGGATTGAGAGTGAAGCTCATGGGCCAAAACTATGAATTGGTGGTCTATGGGCTCAAATGGAATGAGTTATGAGTATAGTACTTGGGCCAGAATGATTGCTCTATATGTGAACTAGAATTTGGGCCGAGTGATTTTGGTTGGGCCTAAAAGATGACACCTAAATCTAGGGTTTTGGGTTAGGGCCATGATAAGGAGTCTACCTAGACTAGAATGAGCCCTTGGGCCGGAATGTGTTTGGGCTTGAAGTAAAGCACATGAGCTGGAATGGTCCCTAAATCACAAGTGGGCCTAACTTTCTTTGGGTCAGAGAAGATGGTTTCTAAGCCAAAAAGGTTTTATTTTCATGACTTGTGAGTTATTTTAAGTTCAGGTGAATTTCTTTTTATGGGCCTAGAACTAATGGGATAGTTTAAATTGGGCCGAAAGAAAAATCACCTAAGTCTAGTTTTTTGGGCCAAAGCCCGAACGACTCACATCTTAAACCAAACAAGGCCTCTGGGCTACAAACAAATAGAGCTGCCAATTCGGGTTGGGTTAGGTTGATGTAGGAGAAGTTCCTATCAATCTCTAGGCTGGGTAGTGGGCCGATCATACAAGCAAACAAGGCCCGCACAAATTCAACATGTCCTCACTAGACGTTTAAATCAAACTGGGTATGGATCGATCCGGAGAGGTGCTTGGGGCATGGGCCCAGGTCACCACAAAGGAATAGGGTTTGCACGCTGTTCTCTTTGGGCTTCCCCACTCTTTTCACATAACTTGAAGGTGTGCGTCTACGGTCGGGTCTTTGACTGACCAAACAATGGGCTAGGTAAGGGCACTGCCAGGAAAACGCTTGGGGCTAAGGCCCAGGTATTAAGGGGATGTGGTTAGACGACATCCTCCTCTTTTCCCCCGCTTATTCACATCACCTAGAAGGTGTGAGTCCCTGACAGGGGACCCTCAAATGGGTCTGTGAGCCTCGATTTTAAACCCTATCCTATGTTGATTAAAGTTGATTAGGATCTAATCGGGTTTTAGGTCCACTTATAACCTAAGATTAATAACTATGTCATATAACAATAATTATTAAAACCTAGGCTAGCTCACTGGAACCTATTATGAGTCGCCACCTAATTTTGACCTAGATTAAATTAGGAAAGGAGAGTTCGGGTTCGGGGGCTTGATATTCGACTTAATTAGGGTTCAATTACTTTCATTACCCTTCCTAGGTCGTTTTTCCTCTACTTGGTTTATTTACGGCTTATTACGAGTCGTTTTAACCTAAGTGCGCGAGCTTCTGTTTTTTTGTGTTTTATAGCATTTTTTGACAGAAAATTAAAGTGGAAATTAAAATTGCCTAAACTAGGGTTTCGGAGGCAGAGTTAGGTCAAATTTTGTTTCCGTCCGTAGCCACGGACCTAATGTCCGAAATCACGGACCCTAGTTAACCTATACAGAAAATAAAAGTTGAATTAAACAGAAAACAGAAAATTGCAAAGTCCGGGGCCACGGACAGGCTGTCCGTGGGCCCGGACATTATTAGAAAACCTAAATTTTTAAAATTTTAAAATCCCGCCGCCGTCCGTGGGCGTCCGGGCTTACGGACAGTAGTCCGGGACCCCGGACATGACGTCCGTGGGTGCGGACAGCCCTCGGACGGCGGCGTTAGGGCTGTTCCCGAAGGTGTTTTTGGCTCAAATTTTATGGGTGTGTAGCCTGAAAGATGTACAAGACGTTAGTGATTGAAAGTTTTCAATTTGAATTTGAATTAAACACGAAACTTAGTAAACAAGTTATTGGACAGAAGCTTAAACAAATAGCAATACAGGAGCGTACGAAGGTTAGTTTGAGCCCAAAATTTGACAGAGGGTTAATAAAGTCGTGGGGAATTAGGAAAGTAGAGTGGTAACCTGTTTTACCTTCGAATTCAAGATGATTCTTCACGCCGGGATTCGTCGAGTGCCTCGTTGATGGCAGACCCGAAAGGATTTCGAACCAAGCTTCTGGTTGTTGGTTGTTCTTGTTGTTCTTCACATTTTGGTGGTGTTTTTGTGGAGTTTTGATGACTATTGGTGCTTTGGGGATTGGAAAACGTGTTTAGATGGTGATTTCGGGGGATTTTCGGTACGATTTGGGTGGCCGGGTGTTGGAAAACGTGAGAGAGAGAGAGGAGGCTGCCTTTTTTGACTCCCTAGGGTTCTTGAGCATATGAGGTTCTGATTTTATCCAAAAACCTATCCCCTTATATAGACTTTCTTAAAGATAAAGAAAATCTAGTAAAAGTAAGATTTTTTGATGTTTTAATCAAAAGACTTCCCAAAGGAATTTTGCTGTGAAATTTTAACCACATGTCAAGGATGGATATTATGAATTTTCTGAGGTGGAAACGAATTTTGTAAATGTTGGAATATTTTTAAATTGAATTTCTTGTCAGATTCAGTCAGAAATTGCTAGAAAATTATTGGAAATTCGAAAAATCAAAATTCCAACGCCATTATGCTTAGAATGTCATCCTTTATCATGGGTTAAAATATCAAAGCATTTCAAGCTGATTTGGGCATCCTTTGGAGGAGAGAGAAAGCTTATAGGAGGTCTCGGGAGCCCTTAAAGATTACCAAAATGCCCCTGAAAATGACAAAGCTGCCCTTCATGCCATGGGATGCGCCGTTCGAGCCGGAATCCCTCACTACTTGATTAAAATGCCCCTCACAACACCAGGACCTCGTAGAGCCTAACCAGGGGGGTCAAAATTTTGGGTATAACAGATTGCCCCCCGTCAACTAGACTTTGTAATGAAAGTGAGAAGGCTAGTTGATGCTTGAGTGATACCCCAAAATTTCAAATGTTTCCAAGACCCTGCATGTTATCGAAAACTGATAAATTGTGTCGAGCTTATTCTAAGGCGCTGACTACCTATAAGTAAAATGAAGTAATGTCAAGCAATTCTAAGGCGTTGACTACCTATAATGATGATATGATGTCAAACTATTCTAAGGTGTTGACTGCCTGTGACGAATGAGATGATGTCAAGCTATTCTATGGCGTTGACTACCTACAAGTAAAGTGAAATGAAGTAATGTCAAGCAATTCTAAGGCGTTGACTACCTAAAATGTGAAAATGAGATAATGTCAAGCGATTCTAAGGCGTCGACAACCTAAAATGTGGAAACGAGATAATGTCAAGCGATTCTAAGGCGTTGACAACCTAAAATGTGGAAATGAGATAATGTCAAGCGATTCTAAGGCGTTGACAACCTAAAATGTGATAACTGGGCGGTATGCAAATGCAAGAATGCTGAAATGTTGATGATGCTAATGATGCTGATGATGTTGATAATGCTGATGATGCTGATGATGCTGATGATAATGCTGATGATGCTGATGATGCTGATGATAATGCTGATGATGCTGATGATGCTCGGATGCTTCTGGGGACCGAAACCCGTGCCAATGCTCCTGGCTGGACCCAATGTGGACTTATTGCCATCGCCCCCCAAGCCGGTGTGCAGGGATAACTCCTGGTAAAAACCTTGGGGACTTATTGCCTTCGCCCACCATTCGTTGATCCCGAAATAAGTTGACATCGCAAAAGGAGGATTTATTGCCATCACCTCGCCAACTTTTCTGTCGCCAGGTCTTGTGACGCGCCTGGATAATGCAACTAGGTCTTATGACAAGCCTATATGAATGTGATGAATGCAATGTGTTTGATAAGTGCGGGTAAGCTAAAGGGTAATGCTAGGTCTTACTACGAGCCTAAGGGAATGCAACTAGGTCTTACGACGAGCCTAAAGGAAGGATCTAGGTCTTATGGCGAGCCTAAAAATGGTTCTAGGTCTTATGGCGAGCCTAAAGGACGGATCTAGGTCTTATGACGAGCCTAAGGGAATGCAACTAGGTCTTACGACGAGCCTAAAGGAAGGATCTAGGTCTTATGGCGAGCCTAAAAATGGTTCTAGGTCTTATGGCGAGCCTAAAGGACGGATCTAGGTCTTATGACGAGCCTAAAAATGGTTCTAGGTCTTATGGCGAGCCTAAAGGACGGACCTGAGGAAATTTGATGTGGAGGTAGGGCTTAGGACGGGCCTGAGGAAATTTGATGTGGAGGTAGGGCTTAGGACGGGCCTGAGGAAATTTGATGTGGAGGTAGGGCTTAGGACGGGCCTGAGGAAATTTGATGTGGAGGTAGGGCTTAGGACGGGCCTGAGGAAATTTGATGTGGAGGTAGGGCTTAGGACGGGCCTGAGGAAATTGGATGTGGAGGTAGGGCTTATGCCTGTGGTGGGATGGTGGTGCTCAAGCTTTAGGTTTCAATTGGTGTTGTCATGGCAATTGTTGGAACCAACAATTGCCCCTAGTATTTTTCCTTAGGACAACCTGAGCTAGAGTTCATGGCAATTGATCGGGACGATCAATTGCCCCCAGTATTTTCTTTGATTAAACGTGCGAACAAGTCTCATCCTCACAGGGTCGAGGCTTATGCTTTGATGTGGTGCTTCCTAACCTACACTCGACGTGTTTGGTGTTTGCACTCGTTTCTCACTTACGATCACAACTTCTCAACCATTGAATTTGACATTTGTTAGACTTACGTGTTCAACCTGTTACTTTCACTCGATTGGACACACAACTACTCAGTCGGAAGTCTTTTGAGCTTATAACGTGGCCACGGGGTGTGATGAATGACAATAGGGTTATGGAGGGATGTTTAAGATATGTGGAGCTTTAAGGGTGACCAAAGCTACAACTTGCACTGTCTCTCGGACTTGTCTTCTTGGCCTTGAAGTTGTTTGGCTACTTCGTGATGACTTCGCTTATGAACTTGGGACTTGGGACTTGGAACTTTTGATTGTTCCTTGCACCTTCTCTCTTTCTCCAATCTTGGATTTCTTTGAGGCTTTTCAGGTTTGCCCTTCTTCGAATCTCTTTTCCTTCGGGTTCTTGTGTTTCCCGTTTTGAACTTTGAGAGCTGTTTTTGATGTTATCTCATTTGGATCCTGTGTCACTTTGGGACCATTTGCGGATCGTTTCGTCATGCTGGTAGCAATTTTGCTTCTTTGGACTTGTGAAGTTGCTGTTCAAAAGTCGGGCTCCTTGCTTCCTTTGGTCACCGGGTCGGTCGTTCATCATTGGCTGGCTTGTTTGTAGAGTTTGTAGTGTTGTAAAAGGGGAACGTATACGAAAAGCTCAGCGGGGGTGCCTAGGGTGTAATGTCAGGGTTCACAAGCTTTTGGCTGTGTGGTGCTGTACCTAGGTGCTTCGTCTTCCCTAATAGTTGTATCCTTTCTTTGTTACTTTTCATAGGTTTAAGCGTAAATTTACAAATTATCTCCTTCGGTTGGAGTCATGCCGTTTACCTTACCTTTGAATGTAATCTCTCTGGAGCCATGTAAAAATGACATGCTCTTTCACTCATGGTTTTACCACTCAAGGCACCCTCGCGAAATGTTCACTCAGAGACTTGTTCGCGCGCTTTAAACCAACGAAACAAACGTTATCGACCTTTAACTCAGATTGCCCCCAGTATTGTTTTGGGGTCTTTTGACAAGCCTTTTGAATACCCAGGTTATTTGTTGGAGGTGGCTATATGTGTGGTGGTACATGGCGATGAAGTCTTGTTGTTTTGGTGGAGTGATGTAGTGATGAAAGTAAAACATGGCAGTGGGATGCTTTCAGTGTACGGTGAAATTTTCTGTTGAGAGGTGATGAGTGGTGGAAGCCAACAAGGCGGTGAGATATTCCTTGCGCAAGAATGAGTTTCATGGGATGTATGTGATGAAGGTAGTGGATGTGGGTGAAATGACGTGATGCCTTATTTATTTTTTGGTGTTCTGGTTTTGTGAATAAATGCACAAAAAAAACGGAAATGGAACTATGCTCTAATTCATGAATGGAAAGACAACATCAAAAATTGTAATCTTAAGAGAACTACCTAAAATGATAAAGGAAGCTAGCTACCATAAAAGTTTGGAGAACGACCGGGAAAAGAAAACTACCAAATCGAGAAAACTTCTAAAATAGTGATGTTGGGCTTTCTGATGCCAACATACTGAAGACTCGAGCTCTGGGCCGTCGGGACGCCATTGAGATGACCGTGATTGTCTTCCATCTGAACTTCGAATAGGCCTCATAAAATGTTTGAACTAGGAATGCCTATGGGTTATGTAGGAGGAACCCGGGTCTAAATCTTTTCCAAGCTGCGAGTAGTGAAGTGCATGAGCTAGAATGATTCCTAGGATAGAACAGATTTGCGGGCCTGAATACCCTTAATCTAGAAGTGAAGCAAACGGGCTGAAGGAGGCCACACGAACCGTGAATGGGCCACTGGGCCGAGAGGGAAAGCCTTGAAGTCCGAGATTCGTTTGATGTTCTTGTCGAGCCTTGACGCTAGAAACTGGAATGAATGAGTTATGCAACCTATCTTGGATTCAAATGTTTTATGGAACAAAATTCTAGTTTGAGAACGAAGCTCATGGGCCAAAACTATGAATTGGTCTATGGGCTCGAACGGAATGAGTTATGAGTGTGGTACTAGGCCAGAATGATTGCTCTATATGTAAACTGGAATTTGGGTCGAGTGATTTTGGTTGGGCCTAAAAGATGACACCTAGATCTAGGGTTTTGGGTTAGGGTCATGATAAGAAGTCCACCTAGACTAGAATGAGCCCTTGGGCCGGAATGTGTTTGGGCATAAAGTAAAGCACATGAGCTGGAATGGTCCCTAAATCACAAATGGGCCTAACTTTCTTCGGGCCAGAGAAGATGGTTGCTAAACCGAAAAAGATTTTATTTTCAGGACTTGTGAGTTATTTCAAGTGGATTTCTTTTTTATGGGCCTAGAACTAATTGGATAATTCAAATTGGGCCAGAAGAGAAATCACCTAAGTCTAGGCTTTTGGGCCGAAGCCCGAACGACTCACATGTTAAACCAAACAGGGCCTCTGGGCCGCAAACAAAAAGAGCTGCCAATTCGTGCTGGGCTAGGTTGATGTAGGAGAAGTTCCTATCAATCTCTAGGCTGGGTAGTGGGCCAATCATACAAGCAAATAAGGCCCACACAAATTCAACATGTCCTAACTAGACGTTTAAATCAAACCGGGTATGGATCAATCCGGAGAGGTGCTTGGGGCGCGGGCCCAGGTCACCACAAAGGAATAGGGCTTGCACGCTATTCTCTTTGGGCTTCCCCACTCTTTTCACATCACCTGAAGGTGTGCGTCTACGGTCAGGTCTTTGACTGACCAAACAAAGGGCTAGGTAAGGGCACTACCAGGAAAACGCTTGGGGCTAAGGCCCAGGTATTAAGGGGATGTGGTTAGACGACATCCTCCTCTTTTCCCCCGCTTATTCACATCACCTAAAAGGTGTGAGTCCCTGACAGGGGACCCTTAAACGGGTCCTGGGGTGAAATTGGTTTGTGTGGACCCTCGCTCTCATATGATGCGAAGGTGCAGAAAATTAAGTGCGCACGAAAGTAATCAAACAGAGTAATAAAGCCATAAATAAACATTTTCGAGTTAAGCCCTCTTTCTTAAAATTAAAACAAGTTAAAATTAAGAGTTTTGTCCCCAGCAGAGTCGCCAGTCTGTGAGCCTCAATTTTAAACCCTATCCTATGTTGATTAAAGTTGATTAGGATCTAATCGGGTTTTAGGTCCACTTATAACCTAAGATTAATAACTATGTCATATAACAATAATTATTAAAACCTAGGCTAGCTCACTGGAACCTATTATGAGTCGCCACCTAATTTTGACCTAGATTAAATTAGGAAAGGAGAGTTCGGGTTCAGGGGCTTGATATTCGACTTAATTAGGGTTCAATTACTTTCATTACCCTTCCTAGGTCGTTTTTCCTCTACTTGGTTTATTTACGGCTTATTACGAGTCGTTTTAACCTAAGTGCGCGAGCTTCTGTTTTTTTGTGCTTTTTAGCATTTTTTGACAGAAAATTAAAGTGGAAATTAAAATTGCCTAAACTAGGGTTTCGGAGGCAGAGTTTGGTCAAATTTTGTTTCCGTCCGTAGCCACGGACCTAATGTCCGAAATCACGGACCCCAGTTAACCTATACAGAAAATAAAAGTCGAATTAAACAGAAAACAGAAAATTGCAAAGTCCGGGGCCACGGACAGGCTGTCCGTGGGCCCGGACATTATTAGAAAACCTAAATTTTTAAAATTTTAAAATCCCTCCGCCGTCCGTGGGCGTCCGGGCTTACGGACAGTGAGTCCGGGACCCCGGACATGACGTCCGTGGGTGCGGACAGCCCTCGGACGGCGGCGTTAGGGCTGTTCCCGAAGGTGTTTTTGGCTCAAATTTTATGGGTGTGTAGCCTGAAAGATGTACAAGACGTTAGTGATTGAAAGTTTTCAATTTGAATTTGAATTAAACACGAAACTTAGTAAACAAGTTATTGGACAGAAGCTTAAACAAATAGCAATACAGGAGCGTACGAAGGTTAGTTTGAGCCCAAAATTTGACAGAGGGTTAATAAAGTCGTGGGGAATTAGAAAAGTAGAGTGGTAACCTGTTTTACTTTCGAATTCAAGATGATTCTTCACGCCGGGATTCGTCGAGTGCCTCGTTGATGGCAGACCCGAAAGGATTTCGAACCAAGCTTCTGGTTGTTGGTTGTTCTTGCTGTTCTTCACGTTTTGGTGGTGTTTTTGTGGAGTTTTGATGACTATTGGTGCTTTGGGGATTGGAAAACGTGTTTAGATGGTGATTTCGGGGGATTTTCGGTATGATTTGGGTGGCCGGGTGTTGGAAAACGTGAGAGAGAGAGAGGAGGCTGCCTTTTTTGATTCCCTAGGGTTCTTGAGCATATGAGGTTCTGATTTTATCCAAAAACCTATCCCCTTATATAGACTTTCTTAAAGATAAAGAAAATCTAGTAAAAGTAAGATTTTTTGATGTTTTAATCAAAAGACTTCCCAAAGGAATTTTGCTGTGAAATTTTAACCACATGTCAAGGATGGATATTATGAATTTTCTGAGGTGGAAACGAATTTTTTAAATGTTGGAATATTTTTAAATTGAATTTCTTGTCAGATTCAGTCAGAAATTGCTAGGAAATTATTGGAAATTCGAAAAATCAAAATTCCAATGCCATTATGCTTAGAATGTCATCCTTTATCATGGGTTAAAATATCAAAGCATTTCAAGCTGATTTGGGCATCCTTTGGAGGAGAGAGAAAGCTTATAGGAGGTCTCAGAGCCCTTAAAGATTACCAAAACGCCCCTGAAAATGACGAAGCTGCCCTTCATGCCATGGGATGCGCCGTTCGAGCCGGAATCCCTCACTACTTGATTAAAATGCCCCTCACAACACCAGGACCTCGTAGACCCTAACCAGGGGGGTCAAAATTTTGGGTATAACAGGGTCCCGGGGTGGAATCGGTTTGTGTGGACCCTCGCTCTCGTATGATGCAAAGGTGCAGGAATTAAAGTGCGCACAAAAGTAAACAAACAATGTAATAAAAGCCGTAATAAACAATTTCAAGTTAAGCCCTCTTTCTTAAAATTAAACAAGTTAAAATTAAGAATTTGTCCCCAGTAGAATCGCCAGTCTATGAGCCTCGATTTTTAAACCCACCCTATGTTGATTAAGATTGATTAGGATCTAGTCGGGTTTTAGGTCCACTTATAAACTAAGATTAATAACTATGTCATATAACATTAATTATTAAAACCTAAGCTAGCTCACTAGATCCTATTATGAGTCGCCACCTAATTTAAACCTAGATCAAATTAGGAAAGGAGAGTTCGGGTTCGGGGGCTTGGTATACGACTTATTTAGGGTTCAATTACTTTCATTACCCTTAGAGTCATTTTTCCTCTACTTAGTTTAATTACGGCTTATTACGAGTCGTTTTAACCTAAGTGCACGAGTTTCTTTTTTTTTGGGTTTTTTAGCATTTTTGACAGAAAATTAAAGTAAAATTAAAAAAATCCTAAACTAGGGTTTCAGAGGCAGAATTAGGTCAAATTTTGTTTCCGTCCGTGGCGACGGACCTAATGTCCGAACGCACAGACCCTAGTTAACCTATGTGAACATAAAAGTCGAATTAAGCAGAAAACGATTTTGAAAAGTCCGGGGCCACGGACAGGATGTCCGTGGGCCCTGACATTGATTTAGAAAACCTAAATTTTGAAAATTTAAAAATCCTGCCGCCGTCCGTGGTCCCGGACCATAGGTTTGAGGTCCCGGACCACCCACGAACAGGGGTTTTCTTGTGGTTCCCGATGGTGTTTTCGGCTCAAAATTTATGGGCGTGTTGCTTGAAAGATGTACAATACGTTAGTAATCAAAAGATTTTAATTTGAAGTCAGAATAATGACGAAACTTAGCAAACAAGTTAAACGGCAAATTTCAATAGAAAGTTAGAAAGGTCGTGGGGAGTTATAAAACTAAGATTTCTACCTGTTTTACCTTCGGATTTGAGGTGCCTCTTCACGTCGGGATTCTTCGGTGGCTCCGATGATGTCGGTTCCAGATTGAGTTCGACCCGAGCTTCTGGTTGTTGATTGTTGATGATGTTCTTCACGTTTTGGTGGTGGTTTGGTTGATGTATGATGATTGTTGAAGTGATGGGAGTTGAAAATGTGTTTAGGTGGTGATTTTGGGGGGTTTTTGATGTGATTTCGGTGGTTGGATGTGTAAAAACGTGGGGGACTTGTGACGGCTAGGTTTTCTGACTTTCTAGGGCTCTTGGTGTTTTGATTTGATCAAGGGATAAGGCTCCTTATATAGGCTTCCTTAAAGATAGAAAAATCCGGTAAAAACCGAGATTTACCGATGTTTTAACTTAAGGGCTTCCTAAAGGAATTTGACTATGAAATTCTAAACATGGATAAAGGATGGTATTTCTGATTTTTCTAAAGTGGAATCGAATTTTTTGGATATTGGAATATTTTTAAATTCAATTTCTCGTCAAATTCAACCAGAAAGTGCTAGAAAATTATTAGAAATCCGAAAAATCAAAATTTCAACGCCATTATGCCCAAAATGTCATCCTCTATCATGGGGTAATATTTTAAAGCATTTTGAATTGATTTTACCCTTCTTTGGAGGAGAGAGAAAGCCTATAGGGGGCTTAGGATCCTTGAAAAATTACGAAAATGCCCCTAGAGATGACTATGCTGTCCCTAGTACTCTGAAATGTGCCGATTGAACTAGGAACCCTCACTACTTGACCAGAATAGCCTATTAGTAGAGACTCTCCTCCGCGGGGGGGGGGGGGGGGGGGGGGGGGGGGTAGAATTTTGGTATAACACCTTCTTAGAAGGACTCAACCCATTGCTGCATCGGGTAGCTTAGGACATGCATTCCTCTGTGTCACCCGCTTCATCCACATGTCACGGGATCCCAACCGGTCCACGGTTGATTCCCTATGAGTTGGGTCCTTCCTAGAAGGAGTTAACCCACGAGGTAATACGGTCCAAGACCAACGCCTTGAAACTCATGATCCAAAATAGTCTCCCTTTTCGAGTCCAAGCCAACGTATAGTGACCTCTGAGCCTTCAGTGTCCAGCTGCCTGGTCTGGTGTCTAGGACGGGTTTTGTGGGTAGTCACCCCATTTTATGCCGCCTGTCTGACCACCCTTTACCTTACCCTAAAGATTGCATGGGCTCAGTTCTCCATGATTCCTCGGCACCACGGGTGTCTTTCAAGCCAAATGTCACGCTACAAATTCATAGAGGCACTAGTAGAAAAAGACCCTACCGCAGCGGTTGTTTGGTACCTATGGCAGCGGTTGAAAACCGCTGCGATGGGTGCCGCTGCGTTAGGTGTTTCACCTAACGCAGTGGTTGTAAAACCGCTGCGGTAGGTAGTCTAACGCAGCGGTTCTTTCCAAGAACTGCTGCAGTAGACCTTTTTTTTTAAAAAAAAAAGCGACCTATCGCAGCGCGTTCTTAATAAGAACCGCTGCGATAGACCTATTTTTTTTAAAAAAAAAAACCTATCGCAGCGGTTCTTAGTAAGAACCGCTGCAATAGGTTTTTTTTTTTCCATTCCACCCTACAATTCTACCACACACACCCAAAATCAATCAAACCTGTTAAGATATAGCAATTAACAATGCCACCACAGTGGGGCATTAGATCAACCATTTCACCATTTAAATAGCCACCAAACCTATTACGGGCAATAATCCACTTACATTTACAAATTTGAGCAAATTAATCAAACATCTACAAAATCTTTACAAAACGACAATTGTTTCATGAGAATTTCAAAATCATCCTACTCAATCCTACCAAACCCTAGAAGCAACCTACATTAACGCTCATGAATTCTGCCCATTCTTCGAGCACCTCGGTTATATGTCCTTCGTTGTAACCGTCTACCAACTCTTCAAAAGCCTTGGAATTAACACAAAAAGAAATATGATTAGTTGCTAATAATACTTTGAGTTTAAGAATCAATGTTAAAAATTATCTACAAAACCAAAATATTTCGAGAATGCTACTTACCAGGTCTAGAGACTTCTCTGGCAAGAGTCTCGGTCCCGCTATCAAGTCACTCATAAACCGAATGACATAGTAGCCACATTCCGAACCTCCCGGCTGCTGTGGACACTGCACATGTATATACGTACATATTCAAAATAGATTTAACACATAAATTATAATACTGTTCCTATTTAAAAACTAATGAACATATTACAAAATTTGAATAAGGACTACAAAAATACCTTGACTACATTCCACGGAATCTTCTTAAATCTCTCTCCTCGGACTTGCGTCATTACAGATACAAAGGCACTAGAATTCATACGCACAGATAAAGTAAAAGTTATCAACCGGATGATTAAGAAATAACTAAAAATTGATAATTAATCAAGTTAAGTAAATTCATCACCTCATCAACATGTTATAATAAGTGGCCTCTTGGGACGCAGAGATGCTGAGTCAAGCTGCAGGACTCTTGGGCTTTTTATACATAGAACGAGCAAAGACCAGTGTCGGCTGTTCATAGATTACAATACAGGCATAACTTAATTCAATCAATTACATAATACAAATATCATAATTTTTAAACTAACTTAACATTAGATAAAATTCTTACCCTTGATGAAGAGGCAGCATTATGTAAGATTTATCTGCAACTGCACACGCATGTATCACATTCGACAAATACTGGACCAACGCTTCGGGGTCAGATCCCATATTAGCTTCGGAACAGTAGTCAGGGCATAGGAACCCGAAACTACTATTCTCATGTACTTGGACCGCCTTGTCATCAATAAACCTGTACAATATAAAGAAACAAATATTATGAATTTAATTTTCAAATATACAGAGTAAAATGTGTACAACGTATGCTAATTACTCACATGCAAGCCGATTTGAGAATCGACGCACTCAACCAATCCTTCTGAACAACTCCACAAAATCAGTAAGATAGATTTCAAAACTCTGAGCGCCTCTATAGTGAAAAAGATCCGGTCTTGGTTCCATTGTAACCGAATCTCTTCCTGGACGTCATCAATAGTGTGGAGTGCAACAGTTTCAGCATGGGGGTAAGGCATTCAGAACCGCCGGTTGTAGCAAATTCGATCTTATCACAACTCTAGTCGCGGATGCCATCGAAGGATTAGCTGGAGCAACAACAACTCTCTTTCCTTTTGCCTTATCAGAATTTGATTGAATGTGTTCCTAATATATTAATTTAATAAGTATATGTTTCTACTCTAGGATATGTTAAAGAATAAGTTTTTTCATGGGGTTACCTGCTGCTCCCCAAGCCTAATCAATCTACAGGGCCACTGTACTGCATTGGATTCAGCTTGACGAAGGGTGGATATGTCTGCACTGGGCACCGGTATCTGACAATCCGCGTAAGCAGGCGCGTAACCTTCAACAACCCCCGGACATGGTACTCTCGGAGCGCTGTATTCCTCACGGTGTCTCCAGCACAAGACTTGAAAAGTTTTCCCCACCCTACTTCGACTTCGTCAACGCCAATCACTTGGAACAATGTGCAGTCAATTGGTTGCTAAATTTTCAAAATTAAAGATTTTAGATGCACATAAACAAGTGTATAATTTGTTTTTTTTTGTATTTGTAGTTAACATCTTGTTCTAACCTTGAGAGATGAATATGGAAATGGGTTGACGGAGTGAACACTACTGGGAGGCACTACTGCGGGCTCTGATGCTTGTGCCTGATCTGGCGGTCTAGAAACCTCCTGACTCATCCTCTCAGAGCGCATCATCTCCATAGCTTCAGCGATTGACTGTCGAAATTCATTTCGTAGTCGCTGCTCGAGCTCCGCATTCTGGCGTAAGTGCTCCTCATATGTAATGCTCCCTGCAGGACAGTGTCTCGACCCAGGATTACCGAAGGCTTGGCGTATACCGACATGACCACCAAAGCCTACTGCACGACCCGGATGATCCTTCTTCCCGAGAGCGCGGGAAAGTGGATCATCCTGCCTAACGGGCTGCCAAGTGCCCTGGGTGATCTGGGAGCTTAACTCTTCCTGTTATGGAGTTTAATAAGTCAATAAGGATACTTCGGTTTATTTAACTGCTATTGTTACTCTATAAATATAATAAACATTTTTTAAACTAAAAATCACTTACCATTTGGTTGATGACCTCTCTCGTGGCGTCATCATACTCAGCAGGTGCCGCCGGATTTGAAGGTTTCTTCCGTCGACTTAAGTCCCAAACCTTCATCCTTCGTTCGCTGACATTCGAGCCAGCTGGCAGCAACCCCTCTTTCTCCCACTGCGGCACACGCTGAGCAATACTTGTACTCCCCATGTGATGGGGGTAACGATTTTTTTTTTGCATTTTGTTGTTGTTTCTCACGTATAGCCTACATATATGTATGAAAAGACAAATTATGCAAATAATATATGAAAAAGACGAATTAACCAAATGAACTGTAAGGACACTTTGAACATTTATCATACAAAAGAACAACTAATAGTGTGAAACTCACCTTGAACTCAGGGGTCAAACGCCTCGCAACAAACTCATTCCACTGCTCTTCAGTAATACCATCATATTTTTGCCACGGTGGTCTCCGATCATCCACATCTTCACCTTCTGCCTCCTCTATCTCTGCGGGCTCCTCACAGTAAATGTACTGCCTCGTGAGCAGAGATCTGAAGTCTTTGAATTGTGTGGCAATCCCCTTCATCACATCATCCTTCAGAGAAGGATCTATACAGAATCGGTCCTATATGCACAAAAAAAATGGATTAGTGTAAAAAAGTAACTATATAAATCTTAAAACAAACTATTAAGTGTAACAAATACCTTGAGACGTTCAAATATCTGCTCCTTCAACGCCTGAGGCACTTGCTTCCAATTGTGGTTTATATTGAAATATGTACTCACCAAATGCCTGGCTAGAGCAGTGAAATCATTTTTCCAGGTACCCGTGGGCTGATTAAATTCATTGAACTCCAAAGGCTTTGTCGGGGGGCCTCTATTTGCTTTCAGCCCACGGGTTGCCCCTCGTTTTTTGGGTTTCTTGAGAGGCGGAGGAGCAACTTGTAACTCTTGTCCTTCCTGTGAAGGCCCTGCTGTCTCGGTCTGCTGTGGGGTGGTCTCTACGTCTGCTTTCTTTGATTTCTTTTTACCACCTCGTGTGGTGCGTTTTGCCGGTCTACTCTGCTGTGGCTGAGTTTCCCCAGTCAGGAGCAGTCGTCCTATAGGATCATCAATAGGATCATCATCCACTGAGGAACAAAAAACACACATTAGATCAATATTCATGGAACGATGTATAATTGCAAAAATAAACATAAATAATTAATTCTGATAACATTGTAACAACAATAATACGAATTATATAATGTAATTTCAACCAATGGTGTTACCTAGACATAGTAACATATATCATGATCTGTTTTCTACCCAAACCCCCTCATTATGGTCTGATCGAGCGTAGATGGTCTGAACATCATCATTTTGTAAATCATCAGTTGAATCATGCAACCCTATATGCAACGATACAGTTTCATCTATCATCTCATTATCATCATCGTCGTTGTTTTCATCCTCAAACAAAACCGGTCTTCTCCCTGGAAGAACAACATGCCATCTACTAGCTTTTGGGTCTTCAACATAAAACACCTGGTCACAGTCTTTACCCAACACAAACTGATCTTCCTTATTAGTTGTAACACGTGAAAGATCAACCAAAATAAGTCCTTTATCATTTTGGAGTCCATGTCGGTTGTCCACCCAATTACAGCGGAACAATAGAAACGAATCAATGTGATAGTTTAGTTCCCATATGTCCTCTATCACACCATAATACCAACTACTACTGCTCATTGGTTGAACCTGGTTACCTAGACCATATTCAGTCACCGATGCTTCAATTTTTACCCCATTGTTCTGATGTATTGATTTAGCATCTTGGCGTGCAGTGTAGTATGTGCATCCATTAATGTCATACCCTTCAAACGATACAACATTTGTTCCACAACCAACAGCTAGACATCTTATTTCTTCACTAACATCTTCGGGGTTCAATGAAGCTTGCTCAAACACATATTCCTTAAACCATTGGATGAATACTCGATTTTGTTCTTTTTTAAGCCAGATACGGTTTTTGGTAGGGTTTTGTCGACTCAACTCAGCAATGTGAATATCGAAGTAGGGTTCAACAACCTCAAGGTGTTGCAGTACAAACAAATGTGCCTGATTAATAAGATCATGAGAGATACGAACAACCTTTTTGCCAATAACTCCTTTACCCTCAAATCTACCATGGTGACGTGGTTTGGGAATACCAATTGACTCTGCATCGTTCAAATAACTTGTTACGAATTCTGTGACTTCCTCAGTCACTGTTGCTTCGATGATACTGCCTTCCGGTCTATATCTGTTTTTCATTCTACCCTTCAGAATCCCCATATATCGTTCGAAAGGATACATGTAACGTAAGTAAACCGGACCACAATATTTGATCTCTCGGACAATATGCACTACTAAATGCACCATTATGTCGAAGAAAGATGGTGGGAAATACATCTCAAGCTGGCATATTGTCACAACAATTTCATGTTGCAGATCATCGAGGGTGTCTGAGTCAATTGCCTTGCAGCAGACAGCGTTGAAGAAGAAACATAATCGAGTTAGAGCATTTCTGACATTTTCTGGTAATATCCCTCGTATTGCAATTGGAAGAAGATGCAACATTAACACATGATAATCATGAGATTTCATGCCTAACAGTTTCAAATCCTTCATAGAAACTAGGTTCTTCCAGTTTGAAGAGTACCCAGATGGTACCTTCAATGTGTGCAAACACTTGCAAAAACTTAATTTTTCACTCTTAGAGAGGGTATAACACGCAGGAGGTAGATATGTTCGCTTCTCATCCTCTATTGGGTGTAGTTCTTTCCGTATGCGCAACTCTTGCATATCTCTCCTCACCTTCAATCCGTCTTTCGTCTTGCCGGGTATGTTGAGCAAAGTACCACACACTGCCTCACCGACGTTCTTCACAATGTGCATGATATCCAAACAATGTCGAACAGGCAGATGCCGCCAATACGGTAGATCCCAAAAAATGGAACGTTTTTTCCAAATGTTCTTCGGCGGCTTGGATGTGTTTCCAAAGACATTTTCAATGTCTTTTACCTTTGCATACACTTCCTCTGAATTCAAAGGCAGACGAGCCACACGAGTCTCGGGCTCATTGTTGAACAACTTTCGCTTTCTCGAACGGTAAGGATGGTCTACTGGAAGAAACCGTCGATGACACGTATAAACATTTTTGCCGCAGTGCTTCAGACGATCTGAACATGTGTCATCCTCACATACCGGACACGCTTTGAATCCTTTCACCGAGTATCCTGACAAGTTCCCATAGGCAGGAAAGTCGTTAACAGTACAGAACAACATCGCCTTCAGTGTGAAATTTTCTTTCGCATGAGCATCATATACCACTGTCCCTTCATTCCACAACAAGTTCAGATCGTCGATCAGTGGTGCAAGATATACGTCAATGTTATGACCAGGTTGCTTTGGACCAGAAATTAGGAGTGATAACATAATGTATTTTCGTTTCATGCACAACCATGACGGTAAATTGTAGATCACTAGTAGCACCGGCCAAGTGCTGTGCTGACTGCTCAACGTGCCATACGGGTTCATCCCATCGGTACACAATCCAAGTCTCAGATTTCTATCCTCATCCCCAAAATGATGTTTGAATTTTCTGTTGATATTTCTCCACTGAGGTCCGTCTGCAGGATGTCTTAATTTTTCATCGATTTTTCTACCATCCGCGTGCCATCGTAAGTTCTTCGCATCTTTTGGGTTGGCAAACAACCGTTTGAATCTAGGAATTATCGGCAAGTACCACAATAATTTCACTGGACGATTTTTTTTCTGAAAGGAGGAATCCTCATCCTTGTCCTTGTACCGGGACAACAAACATTTAGGACACTTGTCTAGATGTTCGTATTCACCCCTATAAAGCACACAGTTATTTGGGCAAGCATGAATCTTTTTATATTCAACTCCCATTGGACACATCCATTTCTTTGCCTCGTAGGTGGATGTAGGAAGACCATTCTCATCAGGAAGCATATCATGTATCAGCTCTAGAAATGACGTGAAACACTTGTCACCAACTCCATATTTCCCCTTTAAGTTGAACAAATTAAGTACAGCAGTCAATTTTGTGTATTTAACGCACGAAGGGTACAAAGGTGTCTTTGATGCGTCCAACAATCTTTGATACTCTTCCGGCTTATCGACAAAAGTATCCGCAACATTTTCTAACATTTCATCCATTTGCTCATCATGGTGAGTGGTCTCGCTGTCATCGAATCCTGAATCACTTAACGGTACCGACTCATTGATGGTATTGAAGGTGTGGGCGGTACTTGCGTAACGTGGATCATGAGCACTTGATGATGTTGAAGCACTAGCTGCAACAGTTTCTCCATGAAAATTCCATCTTTTGTAATGTGGCATGAATCCACGGGACTTAAGATGAAATCTAATTTCCTCAATGTCTTCATATTTCCTTACCACCCCACAGTCAACACAAGGACATGAAATATTGTCCGCCATTGTTATGTCCTTGTGTTGCACTGCCGCTTTGAGAAACTCTTTCAGCTTCTCATCAAAATAGTGACCCCCTCGATCACCGTACATCCAGTCACGCTCCATTCTATATGTGAAAACAAAACAATGTTTAGATTGATTTGTCTTTCAGTTTCGTCTGCATTTATAGATGGAGCATGTTTCTACTGGATGTACGGTTGCAACCAAACTCAGCACTACTCTATTGTTACAACCTAACTAACGTAGCCTAAGTACTCTAACGTTCCAACGTAACTAATCTAGCCTTATTCTAACAATTCTAACACATTTAATTTAACAAGTATAAATTACTTACTTGTTTTAAGGTTGTACAGAGGGGGGAGCTAGGAGACTGCTTTGGTGATGGGCTGGGAAAGTACTGGTACAAATCCAATAGCAGATTCAGAAGACCTGACAAAGAAAAGTAAAGATTCTTATACACAAATAACAAATAAAATTAATTAATAAGACTAATACGATTCTAGAAAAAATTCGGCATGACCTTTGCGTAATCGTGTTAATCCCATGCTTATCATTAAGCATTCACCAACATCTTATTTACCACGACAAATAAATTCCACAATTGGCAGCAACCATTCACAATCACTCAATATTAACCACAACCACTTTTTTGCAATAATTAATTAAACAAACAAAGAGAAAACATAGATGAAGATGTTACCTTTTCACTCTTACTTCACAGTAGAAGAAATGAGGAAGAAGAAGTAGAGACCACCCCAATTACTGCAGACAGCGGGGAAGCAAGGAAATAATATTAGGGGGGGGGGCAGAAAATCCATTATTATAAGCATTATCATATTAAGAAAATAAAAAAGATAACATCCAATAGATGATATTATTACCTTTCAGCTCATGCTGCACAACAGAATCAATGAGGAAGAAAGAGACCTAGAGACCACCCCAATTACTGCAGACAACGGTGAAGCAAGGTAATAATATTAGGGGGGCAAGAAACACATTACTACAAGCATTATCATATTAAGCACGTATATACTGCAATGTAATGGGAGAACATAGATGTTATAAAGTTATAGATCTTACCACTTTATTAATGTGAAACTTGAAGTTAATTTTTTAAATAGTTTGAGAATTAAGAACAAAATGATTTGTAGTTATTCATTTTCTTTTCGTAGTAGTTTTATTTACAATTTCAATCAATATGAATTTAAATTATAAATTTCTTTTCGTAGTAGTTTTATTTACAAGTATTACTTTAATTTCAGCACCAAATTAGTCGTATTAAATTTGTCGAAAACAACATATTAAGCTAGTTTTTTGCAGGAATTATGTAAAATTATAATAGTCAACAACATATATACATATGAATTCTCAAACTTTTTCATGTCAACAAATGACTTATATATGGTTTATGACATTGGTATCATGTAGTCATTATGTAATGAATTCAACATATAACGTTTAGATCTAATTAGTTTAGTAACAAAATTCATATACAATAAATCTATTAAAACTTGTTTTGAATTACAAACTTGTTTATTGCATCTATATAATGAAAAGTTAAAACTTATAGTGTGGAAAAAAATTATAAATTATAAAATGGTATATAATACTTGCACTAAGTTATTTTATATAGTAGATGTTTATATGCATTATGTATATTGATTTGCGATTTTTATTTTTTAATATCTTTCATAGTTTCATTGTCATGTTTATATTATTAGTTCTATATTTATATAATTAAATTTATCATCCGTATCATTAACCCCATTTTATCCGTATCCGTACTTTCGTATCGCATATTTATATAACTAAACTCCCATACCGTTTTTTACAACTTTGGATTGTATGCAGAGGGCACAAACAACAACAATATCAACTCAGGCATTTTATCGAACACCTTATATGCACAACTATTTATACTTGTTCAATAATCTATCTATATTCAAATTATGCACACACAACTAAACTAACAATCAATAACTATATTACAACTAGTTATTCAATCAACAAGACAATAATTAACATATTTCGAAGTTACAAATCGAATTCGAACCTAGGGTTCCCGCTAGAACCGACGATCGACGCCTGGGACCAGTTCTCTCTGTTGCGACGGCGACGGCACTGCGGCGGCGGACGACGAGGCGCGCGGAAGGAGAAGGTGGCGGTGGTGGTGGCGGAGTCGCAGGCGTCGCGAGAGGAATCGCCGTCGCCTTCTTCGTTCTCGAAATATTACAGAAGAGAATGAAGAGGGAGAAGACGAAGTGGAGTCGATTTGGGGGAAATAAAACAACTCTATCGCAGCGGTTCCTACTAAGAACCGCTGAGATAGGTCTGTAAAAAAGACCTATCGCAGCGGTTCTTAGTAGGAACCGCTGCGATAGAGTTGTTTTTTTTTAACGACCCTAGCGCAGCGGTTATTAAATACAACCGCTGAGATAGGTGTGCGGGTTTTTTAAAATCGGCCTATCTCAGCGGTTGTTTTTACAACCGCTGCGGTAGGGGCGCTGCGATAGACCATTTCTGTACTAGTGAGGATCCCGTATTTACGGATACCCATACATGACATAGCGTAGTCAGCGAATAATTTGGACTTTAGACACACCTTATCGTGTAGACGATGGGAGACCCGTTCCCATGTAGTACTTCCCCAAGTTTCCCAAAAGTGAGTATTTTGTGATAATCCCCGGCGTGGCTCGTGTGACTGTATCACTTCAGGTATCTTGACCTTTCGAACTTAAGCACTCCGGACTTTCTTGATGACGTGCCACACAAGGCATAATAGAGATAAATCCCGAGAGATGAACAGTGAAGGAACGACGGTTCCCCCGGTGGTATGGAAGCATTGATTGACCTGGAAGGTGATTATCCCAATCATTCGCACTCAGCTCCACATAAAATTAGCCACGATTTTCACTTTGCGCTTACAACTATGTGTGATCACGTTTTAAAATTAGCAAAAATAAAAAAATTAATCATGTCAAACACACTTTAATGAAATATCTTCAAGCTGTCCATCTCGAATGATTTTAAAAAGTATATAGTGATTTCAAAATTGTTATTTCCAAAGCAGTTTTCAAATCCGATTTCAATCAAAGTTTTCCAGAAAACAAACTTTGTCAAACGGTTTGCAAAGAATAGATTTCAAAAATATAATACTTACAAATGATATTAAAAAATGTGCTTTTCACAAATGTAGTTTCAAAAACTATTTTCACAAACAAATTTCAAGAAAACCTACTTTTCATAAAAAAAAATTTAAAGCAACACTTTTCATGGATATTATAACAAAATAGTTTTTAAAAAGAGTTTTCAAAATTGATTTTCACAAACATATTTCAAAATAAATAATTAATCCCCATGTTGTGACCCATTAATTTGAAGTTTAACCCACCTTCAAAAGTAGCGGTCATTACCGTGGAGCGTACTACTCATTTCATGTTTGCACAAAAGTGGTAGATTTTCACAATGATTTGTGCTCGATCATTCACCTATCCTTTCTCAAAAAAATGCCCCTCATTTTCCTTGCCGGAGCAAGTGAAGTGCATGAAGATCAACGATGATTCGAGCCAAAAATCAAAGCTGCACCAACCCGAGTCGAGTGTCATGAAGACTAACAACGTCGTTCAAATTCAAATTTGCTGAGAGTCAGAAGAACACCAGCCTGAGTCGCTTAATCATTGTATCACTTTTCTGTTTGAGCCCGAAGACAATCGAGCGGTCAATCAGGAATCCGAAGATGAGAAAGCATCCATTCAGGAACTAGAGCATGAATTAGTGGTCAGTCAAAAGCTTGAAGATGAAGTAGAAGAACTCAGAAGAAGTTTTCAACTCCAAACTTCCCCTTTTAATGACTTTTGGAATTGATGTATAGGTTTTCCCCTAACATTCTTTTCTCTCTTTTCCATTTCCAAATAGATTACATGTATAGGTTTACACATTCCCTTTGAATTTATTTAGATCAATGTGTATAGGGTTCCCCACTCCCTATTTTTATTTGCGAATGACCAAGCATCAAAATTCCTATTGAGAAAATCCACCATTTCGAAAACACGTATTTTCAAAATAGTTTTTCTAAAACTTGATTGCTTGTAGCACGTATGAATTGCTTCTTCCCTTCTTCGGTCATTTCATATTTATTAATCATGTATGAATCACACCCATTTCAGAAAAATTGCATAATCACTTGCTGCAGTCCCAATACATCACACATAAGCATTCATCCTATTTTTTCAAAGCAGGCTAACATTCACATTTGTCATATTCTTTTTTCTGTTATAATGACTGTGATTGTAGATGATTAACCGCATTTGCCCACGAGTGAAAGTGTGACCCTTGAAGCGATAGCAAGAAATACCCAGGATTCAAGCATCTTCCCATTCGGCATACCATATACATATTGACCAAAAACAACAAAAAGCAAAAACCCACAAAAAATCATACATCCCTAAAAATCCCAAAAAATCATACATACAAAAAACATCATACATCCAAAAAACATCATACATCCGAAAATCCAAAAAAATATATACACCTGAAAATCCAAAAAAAATACATACACCTGAAAATCCAAAAAAAAATCATACCTTAAAAAAATCCCAAGAAATGCAATCACCGTCATATCGTGGGACACCATGCAGGAGTGGTCACTCCCTAAAAGTCCAAGACTGCAGGAGCCAATCATCAAACGAATATCATTCCAGAACAACTTCTCTCACATCACATCCAACAAAGTGACCATCTTCAGGGCTTACAATGACGGGATGAGCTTCAGGGACCATCAATTGGAACCGACTCAAGCGAGACTAGGGTGACCTTACCACTCATGCATTGCATAAAAAAAACACACCAAAAAAATCACATTCAATCAATACTTCATGCATCCTATATGTAGTAATTCCATATTACCACAACATAATGCATTGTAGATAGTTGCATTTGCATACTTGCATACTTCCATATCGAAGCAACATCTTTGGTAAAAATCCTAAGAGATTGATTGAACATAGCGCGTGAACCACTAAACTCTCGACCCATCGATGAAAACAAGGGTCTAATCAAAATTAGCACCACAAACAAAGTGAGTAGTGTGCAAAGTGTTATACCCAAAATTTCAACCCCCCGAAAGAGAGTCTCTACTAATAGGCTTGTAGCGAGGGTTCCCAGTTCGATCAAAACATTTTAGAGTACAAGGGACAGCTTAGTCATCTCCAGGGGCATTTTTGTAATTTTTCAAGGCTCCTACGGCCCCTATAGGCTTTCTCTCTGCTCCAAATAAGGGTCAAACCAATTCAAAATGCTTTAAAATTTTAACACATGATAGAGGATGACATTTGAAGCGTAATGGTGTTAGAATTTTGATTTTTCGAATTTTCAATAATTTTCTAGCAATTTCTGATTGAATCTGACGAGAAATTGAATTTAAAAATATTCCGATATCCAAAAAAATTTGATTCCACTTTAGAAAAATAAGAAATATCATCCTTTACCCATGTGTAAAATTTTATAATCAAATTCCTTTTGGAAGCCCTTGAGCTAAAACGTCGGTAAATCTCGGTTTTTACTGAATTTTTCTATCTTTAAGAAAGCCTATATAAGGAACCTTATCCCATGATCAAATCAGAACCTGAAGAACCCTAGACTCTCAAAGAAGGCAGCCATCTCATTCTCTTCACGTTTTGAATTCCAAAGCTACAATCAAACACCGAAATCTCACCAAAATCAACACCAAAACGTGTTTTTCAACTCCCACAACATCATCCATCATCAAACCCACACCAAACAACACCAAAACGTGAAGAACATCAAGAACAACAAGGAGTTAGAAGCTCGGTTCGAAGTTCTTCCGGATCCGCCATCAACGAGGCCTCCGAAGAATCCCGACGTGAAGAAACACCACGAATCTAAAGGTAAAACAGGTTATAATTCTACTTTTCTATCTCCCCACAGCCTTATTAACTCTCTATTAAATTTTGGGCTCGAACCAACCCTTTTCGGCTTCTGTGTTGCTAATTACTTTTGCTTTTGCCTTGTTACTTGTTTGTCAAGTTTTGTGCATAATTCGACTTCAAACTGAGATCTTTCCATTACTAACATATTGTATACCTTTCAGGCTACACGTACACAATTTTTTAGCCGAAAACACCGTCGGGAGCCACCAGAAAACCCTTGTCCGTGGGTGGTCCGGGACCACGGACGGGTTGTCCGTGGCCACGGACCCCTACATACGGCGGCAGGATTTTAAAATTTTAAAAATTTAGGTTTTTTCTAAACAATGTCCGTGCCCATGGACATCCTGTTTGTGGCCCTGGACCTTTCAAATCTTTGTTTTCTGTTTAATTCGACTTTTATTTCCACATAGATTAACTAGGGTCCGTCGGTACGGACATTAGGTCCGTAGTCACGGACGAAACAAAATTTGACCTAATTCTGCCTCCGAAACCCTAGTTTAGGCAATTTCATTTTTTACTTTTATTTTCTGTCAAAATGCTAAAAACACAAAAAAACAGAAGCTCGCGTACTTAGGTTAAAACGACTCGTAATAAGCCGTAATTAAACTAAGTAGAGGAAAAACGACTACTAGGGGTAATGAAAGTAATTGAACCCTAAATAAGTTGTATACCAAGCCCCCGAACCCAAAATCTCCTTTCCTAATTTGATCTAGGTAAAAATTAGGTGGCGACTCATAATAGGTTCCAGTGAGCTAGCTTAGGTTTTTAATAATTAATGTTATATGACATAGTTATTAAACTTAGGTTATAAGTGGACCTAAAACCCGGTTAGATCCTAATCAGCTTTAATCAACATAGGATAGGGTTTAAAATCAAGGCTCACAGACTGGCAACTCTGCTGGGGACAACTTCTTAATATTAACTTGTTTAATTTTAAGAAAGAGGGCTTAACTCGAAAAATTGTTTATTTATGGCTTTATTACTTTATTTGTTTACTTTTGTGCGCACTTTAATTTCTGCACCTTTGCATCATGTGAGAGCGAGGGTCCACGCAAACCGATTTCACCCTGGGGCCTGTTTGAGGGTCCCCTGTCAAGGACTCACACCTTTTAGGTGATGTGAATAAGCGGGGAAAAAGAGGAGGATGTTGTTTAACCACATCCCCTAAATACCTGGGCCCTAGCCCCAAGCGTTTTCCTGGCAGTGCCCTTACCTAGCCCGTTGTTTGGTCAGTCAAAGACCCGACCGTAGACGCACACCTTCTGGTGATGTGAAAAAAGTGGGGAAGCCCAAAGAGAATCGCGTGCAAGCCCTGTTCCTTTGTGGTGACCTGGGCCCATGCCCCAAGCACCTCTCCGGATCGATCCATACCTGGTTTGATTTTAACATCTAGTGAGGACATGTTAAATCTATGTGGGCCTTGTTTGCTTGTATGATTGGCCCACTACCCAGCCTAGGAACTGCTAGGAATTTCTCCTACATCAACCTAGCCCGGCCCGAATTTACGACTTTATTGTTTACGGCCCAAAGGCCCTGTTTGGTTTGAATGAATGAATTGTTTGTTTGGGCTGAGGCCCAAAAGTTTAGACTTAGGTTATTTCTCTCTTCCGGCCCAATTTGAATTATCAGTTTAGTTCCAGGCCCATGAAAAACAAATCCACCTAAAGTAATCTGTGGGGCATGAAAATCCATCAGGCCTTTCCATTTTAAGGTTTATTCTAGTCTTGGAAGATCTTTTCACTCGGGCTTTGGCCCAAATCCTAGATCTAGGTATCATCTTTCAGGCCCAATCAGAATCACTCGTTCAGACTTCGGCCCTAATTTCAAAATTGCATTTAGGACATGGTCCAGAAATCATTTCAGCCCATGAACCTTACTTCAAGCCCAAACACATTCTGGCCCAAGTGCCAAATTTTCAAAACGTTTTGGCCCAAGTGCCACATTCTTAAAACGATCTGGTCCAGGCACCGTGTTTTCACAACACTCCGGCCCAAGTGCCTCACCTTCACAACACTTTAGCCCAGGTTCCACATTCTCATAACATTTCGGCCCAACTGCCACATTCCTATAACACTGGCCCATGTGCCACATCTTCACAACATTCCGGCCCAGGTGCCAAATTCTCAAAAGATTCCAGCCCAAGTGCCATATTCTCTAAGCATTTTGGCTTAAGCATCAGTTCACAGTTCATGAGTCATTCCGGCCCGTGTGCCTCTCCTCCAACTCATTCGGGCCTTAATACCTACCCACAATCTTCAAGACATTCCAGCTCATGTGTTTTTCGCGCAGCCCAAAAAGTTCTAACCTAAAACTTCTTTGTGACCCAGAATTTCAGCCCAGTCCTCTCTGACAGGTGGAACTTTGAAAACAGGTAGGCCCAAATCCCAAGTATGGCAGAAGGAGGAAGTCTGGTCAACATGGATGCCCAGTTAGCCGTAGAATTCAATGGGATGCTGAAAAAGATTGAGCGCATGGAGAGGGCCAACAAGCCAATCGGTTTTGACTACTTTTTGTTGGAGAAATATGTGACTACTTCTACAACTTAGGCAGTGTACCTATCGTTTTGCGGAATAGTGGATTTATGGGGTTTCGTACTCTTGGGGACCTCGCTGTGGATAACTGATAGTGTAGTAAATCGACTAAGATTTCTAGTAAACAGATTTTATCATTTTTTGAAAGAAAGAAGAGGTTGAAAACTTAATTTGAACAGTAATACAAACAATTAATCAAAACAGAATAGAAATAGAAATTGTAAATCTTTTTGTTTTTAAAGAAGCATCCTAGGTTGTTCTTCTCACCTATTTTATCCAATTATATCAATATAAACTTTCCCACTTTAACAATAAACTCAGGAATCTTAATTAGTTCATTGACCGGTCCTTGTACAATAAACCCTGACTAATTTAAACAACAAGCCGCAATCCTTGCCCAAGTCATTATAAATTAATCGCTTTATTACCAATTCCTATTGAAGACAGATTAACCTATAGGCGAGACACGCTTCTAGTCGTTAACCCGTTTTGACTTCCTTTGTCTAGAACTTTGTCTTAGCACCGCATTTCAACAAGAGACTACAAATATCACTTTAATAATTGTACAAGAAGATTAAAGCGCATTAAGGACAAGAATCAAAATATTGCATAGATAAATTATAGTGGAAAGTTTACATACCACAATTATATAAAATAGGCTCGCTTCCAAACCCGGGAGGCTAAGTTTATTAATCACACATAATTATAAAAACAAACATAACAAATAAGATAGATATTAAAACAATAATAAACAGGTAGAACAAAGAATAACGAACAAACAGGCAAAAGTTGGTACGCGGACACAAATCAAGACACAGACTGGTTTTGTGCAGATCGTCTTCTTCGTTGGTTTTCTAGAAAATAACAGCGTAAGGCTAATTTGGTGATGGAAAAGGATTAAGAATGGAGTATGGATGGTGGGAGAGTGAGTGTTGATGAACGTTGATGAGCTTTGATGAACTTTGGATTTATGAAGGGATGATATTTTTTCTGATGAAGAAGCAGTGTGTTTTTATAGAAGAAAGGAGGAGGAAGAAGACAAGGCTGGAGTACGCATGAGGAATTTAAGGAGTGCGGCGGCGCCTGATATTGCTGATGGGGTAGATAGATATGTTTGTAGGCGCCGCAAATGAAGAATGGGGAAGACGGTGCCGAAAGAAATCAGTCACGTCAATTTCTGGATCTAGGTTGCATTTACATGCGTCCTTGTTTGTGTCCTTGCATAAATGGGCGGACACATTTATATGTCCTTGGTTGTGTCCTTGGATAAATGGGCGGGCAGCTTTTATGAATGTAAATGCCGCGTGTCTTGTTAATATGTCCAGCCTATGTCCTTGTTTGTGTCCTTGGATATTTGGCCGGACGTCTCACAAGCCTTTTCTTTATCTCTTGTCCTTGCTTATTTCCCCGGACGTCTCATAAGCCTTTTCTTTATCTCTTGTCCTTGCTTATTTCCCCGAACGTCTCTAGTGAGTCTTGTCCTTCCTTTTTTCCCCAGACGTGTTGTCTCCTGTCCGGCCATTATTGAGCGGACATGTCACGACATCTCTTGTTTTCTGTCCTTGTTTGTGTCCTGCCTTTTTTCCCCGAACGCAAACAAGGACGTGTATATTTCCTTTGCAAAATTCGATAGGCTCCGGATTCGTCGTTTTAGCTCCGTTTCACTCGCCGTTTGTTGCGTTGGAAAGCTTGTGAAGTAAACTATGTGATTCCAAGACTTTTTACTGCATTTGATACATAAAATTTATCAGTTCATATCAAAACATAAATCTAAGAAAAACTTATGATAAGGGAGAAATACGACATGATTTGTTATGAAAATGGGAAGAATTATAGCCCTAAAAATAGATGTATTTCTCACTTATCACTTTTCCACTGGATTATATCCCAAGGTTGATCTCCCTCTAAAGTTGAAATTGCCAACACTTCCTCTATATAAAGGTTCCTCCGACCCACAACTTCATTTGGCAATGTTCGATAGGGAAATGTCCATCCTTTCGCTAAATGATATGCAGAAGGCCAAGGTATTTGCTCACTATCTTGATGAGACTCCTCAGCATTGGTACATAACTCAAAGGATAAATACCAAGACCTACGAGGAGGTATGTGAAGCTTTTCTGCATCATTTTGAGTACACTAGAAGTTTTGGAGTCATCAGGGCTGATCTTGCAAGCACACAACAAACAGAAGGTGAATCAATGTCTGATTTTGTCAAGCGTAAGAGGATGAAGGCAGCCGCAATGCTCACACAGATGGACGAACAAGAGCAAATCCTAATGGTAATTAAAAATATGCAGAAGCAATACAATGATGAGCTGAAATTCACATATTTTCTGAGCTTCAACATGCTGATGGGACAAGTCGATGTCCTAGAAGAAATGATTCACAAAGCAGAGTTAAAACTTCAGAACTCAAAAAACACCGGGAATGGTTCAAGGATAGTAGCTTGTATCCAAAGTGGTACCCGAAAGAGAACTAGACAGCATGAGGTAAACACTGTTGGACGGATAAAAGGGCCAGGACAAATCATCGGAGCAATAGAATCATCACGGTAGAACTCCCGTCAGAGAAAGTTTTCAAACATCGGTCTACCATTAAGCCAGGCTTTTTAAAAGACTCCAGGAATGGAACATGCTACAACCCCTCACCTCTCGACAAAAGACCCTCGAAAAGGAAGGTATCTGAACCAGTACTACTAGTATCACCAGCTTCCTGGTCATGACACCGACGACTGCAAAATTCTAAAGCAGCGCATCCAAGATCTTATCAATCAAGGCTTTCAACTCCCTGAGTAGGAATCCCATGTCAAGCACCATCAGAGACTACTATTTTCTAGTGTTTTCTCCGATTTCTTCTCTTTACTAGTCATTTTTCCATTTTCCAACGTTTGTAGTAGTTAGATTCTTTTATCATTTTAGAAGTTACTGAGCTTGTAATTGTCAATGATGTCTTTACATTCATTTAAATAAAGTCATAGTTTCATTTTCACAATTCCTGTACAAACCATTTTTCATTCATCGAAAAAAAACGAAAAAACAAAAATGCTTTCCAGGGAAAGGGGTCATGGAGTAATCATTTCCTGACCATGGAACAGAACGATTTATCTCTTGTTTCTAAAAGTTGAACATGCCACGCTAGGCATCACAACTCACCCCAAAACATCCAAAACAACCCACGAAGCGGTTCCAAATCAACATCTTTTAAATTGTTGTCATAAACCCCAAATCAATACTGGGGGTAATCTGAGTTGACGTTCGTCATCTTTCATCTTTCATTTAAATTTGCGAATGGTTTCCAAGTGAAAATCTCATGAGAGTGTCTTGAGCGGAAAGACCATGAGTGAACGAGCGTGTCATTTTTACATGACTCCGGTGAGACCACATTCAAAGGTGAGGTAAACGGCATAACTCCGACCGAAGGAGATAATTTGTAAATTTACTCTTAGACTGCGAAAAGTAACAAAGAGCGGATATACAACTATCAGGAATGACGAAGCACCTAGGTACAACACCACATAGCCAAAATCTTATGAACCCTGACATTAAACCCTAGGCACCCCCACTGAGCCTTTCATATATCCCTTTTTGATATTATGAACTCCACAAAATAACCCAACCAATAATGAATGTCCGACTTGGTGACCAAAGGAAGCGAGGAGTCAGACCCTCAGATAACATTCTCATCAATCCAAAGAAGCAACGCCGCTATCAGCATGACAAAGCAATCCGTTAACGGTCCAAGAGTGACACAGGATCCAAAGGGCTCACATCAAAACAGCTCTCGAAGCCCAAAACTGGGAAACACAAGAACCCCGAAGGCAAAGTCAAGAAAGGATAAAACAAAGAGGCAAACCCGAAGTGCCTCAAGGAAATCCGAATGACAGAAAGAGGAATGGTGTAAAGGACGACTTCAAAAGTCCAAGTCCAGAAGCTCGAAAGCAACGTCAACACGAAGCGGCTAGACGACTTCAAGACAAGGAAGATGGTTCCAAGAAAAGAAGTAAGGTGCAGCTTTGGTCACCCCTTTTAACTCCACATACCTCAAATATCTCTCCATGGTCCCGTTGTCGTTCATCACACCCCATGGCCACGTTATAAGCCTTAAAGACTTCCGACTTGGTAGTTGTGTATCCAATCACGTGAAAGTAACAGGTTAAATGCGTAAATCCATCAAATGTCGAATTCAATGGTCTAAAAGTTATGACCATGAGCGAGAAATGAGTGCAAACACCAAACACGTCGTGTGTAGGTTAGGAAGCACCACATCAAAGCATAAGCCTTGACCCTGTGAGGATGAGACTTGTTCGCGTGTTTAATCAAAGAAAATACTTGGGGCAATCGATCATTCCAATCGATTGCCATGAACTCTAGCTCAGATTGTCTTAAGGAAAAATACTGGGGGCAATTGTTGGTTCCAACAATTGCCAATAACAACACCAATTGAAACCCAAAGCTTGAGCACCACCATCACCCCCACACAGGTCCACATAAGCCTTCACCTCCACATAAATTCCATGGCCCGTCATAAGCCCTACCACCACTGAAAAAACCCCGCAAACAAAAAAAACCTATACTCCCTCCAGCGGCACGTTCATCTTCTAAGAAACAAAATGCAAGTCTGAAATCTTTAGTCAGGAAATGATAATTTCACTTTCCTTTTCAGTAGAAGGAATTTCCTTTAAACATTACCACGTCTGGCACGTTTTTCAGCAATTTCTTGTCCTGCATAATTTTCCTTCGAACACTTTGGTTTCATAAATCTACATCATCGCCATGTTTGACATATTTCTAGCAATTTCTTGCTTTGAACAAATCTGCATCATCGCCATGTTTTGCATATTTCTAGCAATTTCTTGCTTTGAACAAATCTACATCATCGCCATGTTTGGCATATTTCCAGCAATTTCTTGCTTTGGACAAATCTTTTTCATAGCCATGTTTGGTATGTTTTCCAGCAATTTCTTGCTTTGGACAAATCTGCATCATCACCATGTTTGGCATATTCCTAACAATTTCTTGCTTTGGACAGATCTTTTTCATAGCCATGTTTGGTATATTTTCCAGTTATTTCTTGCTTCAGACAATTTTTACACCTCATAATTGCCACGTTTGGCGCTTTCATAATTAGCTCTTATCATTGGATCATCTCATATGTGAGAATCCAATCCAACCTCAGTACGAGACCAAGTATCAACATCGGTGCAAGACAAGTACAAAATAGCATGTGATCCAAGTTGGCAGGGCAATGGCAATAAGAAGCATTGGAATGGGTTTCGGTCCCTAGAAGCATCCGAGCACCATTAGCATATCATCCCCATATCATCATCACCTTTTACACTCCAGGTTCCCGACACCTTATAATGCTTGGTGTATTCTATTCAATTTCAGGTTCCCGACACCTTATAATGCTCGGCGTATTCCATTCAATCTCTGGTTCCCGATACCTTATAATGCTCGGTGTATTCCATTCAATTTCAGGTTCCCGACACCTTATAATGCTCGGCATATTCCATTCAATCTCAGGTTCCCGACACCTTATAATGCTCGGTGTATTCCATTCATTCTCAGGTTCTCGACACCTTATAATGCTCGGCGTGTCCCCATTCAATCTCAGGTTCCCGACACCTTATAATGCTCGGTGTATCAATCTTAGGTTCCCGACACCTTAGAATGCTCGGCGTACTTCATATTCCTTTAAAGGTAGTCAACGCCTTTGAATAGCTTGACATCGTTTAATTCATTGTAGGTAGTCAACGCCTTAGAATAGCTTGACGTCATAGGTAGTCAACACCTTAGAATCGCTTGACATCCCTTCCACTTTACTTATAGGTAGTCAGCGCCTTAGAACAGCTCGACACAACTTGTCGGATTTCAATTGCATCTGGGGTCTTTTATGATCCAAAATTTTGGGGTATCACTCAAGCGTCAACTAGCCTTCTCATTTCCCTTACAAAGTCTAGTTGACGAGGGGCAATATGTTATACCCAAAATTTCAACCCCCCAGAAGAGAGTCTCTACTAATAGGCTAGTAGCGAGGGTTCCTAGTTCAATCGACACATTTCAGAGTACTAGGGAGAGCTTAGTCATCTCCAGGGGCATTTTTGTAATTTTTCAAGGCTCCTAAGCCCCCTATAGGCTTTCTCTCTCCTCCAAATAAGGGTCAAACCAATTCAAAATGCTTTGAAATTTTAACCCATGATAGAGGATGACATTTGAAGCGTAATGGCGTTGGAATTTTGATTTTTCGAATTTCCATTAATTTTCTAGCAATTTCTGATTGAATCTGACGTGAAATTGAATTTAAAAATATTCCAATATCGAAAAAAATTCGATTCCACTTTAGAAAAATCAGAAATAGCATCCTTTACCCATGTGTAAAATTTCATAATCAAATTCCTTTTGGAAGCCCTTGAGCTAAAACGTCGGTAAATCTCGGTTTTTACTGAATTTTTCTATCTTTAAGAAAGCCTATATAAGGAACCTTATCCCATGATCAAATCAGAACCGGAAGAACCCTATAGACTCTCAAAGAAGGCAGCCGTCTCATTCTCTTCACGTTTTGAACTCCAAAGCTACAATTAAACACCGAAATCTCACCAAAATCAACACAAAAACGTATTTTTCAACTCCCACAACATCATCCATCATCAAACCCTCACCAAAACAGCACCAAAACGTGAAGAACATCAAGAACAACAAGGAGTCAGAAGCTCGGTTTGAAGTTCTTCTGGATCCACCATCAACGAGGCCTCTGAAGAATCCCGACGTGAAGAAACACACGAATCTGAAGGTAAAACAGGTTATAATTCTACTTTTCTAACTCCCCACAACCTAATTAACTCTTTGTTAAATTTTGGGCTCGAACCAACCCTTTTCGACTTCTGTGTTGCTAATTACTTTTGCTTCTACCTTGTTACTTGTTTGTCAAGTTTCATGCATAATTCGACTTCAAACTGAGATCTTTCCATTACTAACATATTGTATACCTTTCAGGCTACACGTACATAATTTTTTAGCCGAAACCCTAGTTTAGGCAATTTCATTTTTCACTTTTATTTTCTGTAAAAAATGCTAAAAACACAAAAAAACAGAAGCTCGCACACTTAGGTTAAAACGACTCGTAATAAGCCGTAATTAAACTAAGTAGAGGAAAAATGACTTCTAGGGGTAATGAAAGTAATTGAACCCTAAATAAGTTGTATACCAAGCCCCCGAACCCGAAATCTCCTTTCCTAATTTGATTTAGGTAAAAATTAGGTGGCGACTCATAATAGGTTCTAGTGAGCTAGCTTAGGTTTTTAATAATTAATGTTATATGACATAGTTATTAAACTTAGGTTATAAGTGGACCTAAATCCCGGTTAGATCCTAATCAGCTTTAATCAACATAGGATAGGGTTTAAAATCGAGGCTCACACAAAGAGGGGTATTTTCCCTTGAATTCCGAATGAAGGTATTGGACAATCCACTAAGAGATGAGGGAAGGTAGAGAGTTCCAATTGAGGTAAAACCACGAGCGACATGTGCATTCCTTCAGCACATGGAGAGGCACAAATCATAGTGAGAGCATTGTCGATAAACATGATACGAACTGAGATTCATGCAAAGATTTGAGAAGAGTAAGAAAACAATCATTGAATAATGAGAATGACGAGGCACTTAGGGTCAACATCTCCACAAGGCCCAAAAACTTTGATTTTCCCAAACATAACCCCTTAGTAAGCCCCGCTGAGCCTTTCAAGAAAAACTCTTTTTTTTTTCAAAAAAAAAACTCCACAATATGCCATCCCACATATACTTGCATGCCCTTACAATAAAGGATCTCGAAAGAGCCGGAGCCATGGCCCCTCCCCACCATCTTTCACAAACACAATAAATGAAATGTTTGAAGAAATCAGTGAGTCAATGCAACTCCAATGCCAAACACCAAAAAAGAACACCAAAAATGTTCAAGAAGATCAATGAGTCAATGCAACCCTAAAGCTGAAAGCCAAAATACAAAGCAGAGAATGCTTGAGGAAGTTGATGAGCCAAATGCAATTTCAAAAACCAAAATGAGAAGAAAGTTCAAATCAAACACTAGAAGAGGTGAGAAGGAGAAATCCAAATCAGAAGGACCAATGATGTCCCGTAGAAACCAATAAAAGGTTATCAAAACCCATCCAATCATTTCACCCATGGCGAAGGTGAAACACGTCATCTATTGCACAAAGGCTCCACAATTACCAAGTAAATCCCACAGTCCCGTGTGACATACATCATACCCTCTGCCCCGTTATAACCCAATAAAGACCTCTGACTCATAAGTCGATGAGCGTTAAGCGAAAGTATCAGATCTGAAACCTAAATCATAAGCTTCGTACTTGTTATCAACATGTCCCGTTATACCAAAGGGACCATGAGTGAATGAGTGTGACCTTACACCACAAGGTCTTACGAGTGCGAGTGAATCTTCATTCTAAACACCAAGACATAAACAGCCTACCCCATTACAGGTGAGAGATTTGTAAGTATCAGAAAGTCCAGGACCTCAAAAGGAATTCTAAGGAAAATACTGCTCCGACCATCGAGAGTATCATCACAGCATTAGCACACACGACCATACTCACGAGAGATTGACCCACATCCCTCCATGAGAGGAAAGCGATTCACGCATTTCAGTTCAACAGTCACTCAAGATTGAACCGAAGATGTCTTATATTCGTAAACCTCATAGTAATAGAGATAAAGCCATACCTTCTCTCCAAACAAAAACTATATATGCATCTTGCATCTCATGTAGCACTTAGTATCTGCATGCATCATAACCATTTCACCTTCAACATCCAACTCGTAAGAACTCTACCTAGTCTACCTGAAAATCGACTTCAGTTGCAGTTGTTGAAGTATAACTTTAGATCAAAAGATGTCAACTGGAGCCATCTCAGGACGCCTTCAAGCTACATCGAACCATCTCAGAGCCATCATAGCTATCCTCGAGCTACATCGAGCCAAACTGGAGCCATCTGAAGCTGTACGAAGACAATCCCGGAGCCATCCAGTGTCATACTCGAGCCTCATTGGAACCACTCCCAAAGTCAAGTTGGAGCCATGCGGGAGCCATGATCGAAATATTGAGACCATCCCTAGGGCTACACAGGAGCCATTTCCTCACAAAGGCCTAGCCCACAGAGTTTCGAACTACGTATGGTCTGATCTCAATATGAAATTGAGTACGTAGGCAGCCTGCCCAGGGTGCGACCACCTCAAAAGAAAATTCCCCTTCTGTTCCCCACTATCATCAAATGGAGCCATCTCGTAGCCTCCCGGAGCCATCCCGAGCTATCCCAAAGCCATCTCGAGGAATCTAAAGCCGTGACTTACCATACCAAAGCCATTCATCCACAATCAAAAGAAAAACTATCAACAACTATCAACCATAGTAAATCACATCGACCCACAATTCGACTCAAAATCCAAAACAAATTGAAACCCACCAACCATCCTAAAAATCTCAATCCAAATCGAGACCCACCAACCATCCCAAAAATCTCAATCCAAATTGAAACCCACCAACCATCCTAGAGCTGTTGCTCATAATGGGATCATGAATCATACCGGGTCCATCCGACCACACCGAGCCATCCGATCACGTCGGAGCCATCTGATCATATCAAAGCCACCAGATCGCATCAAAATCATCGAGTTCCCGAAGTCACCCATTCACAAAAACCATCTGTTCAACAGGCCGACCACAAAAACCGAAACAAAGACTTAGGAGCCATACCGGAGCCACCTCGAAAACTCTGGAGCCAAAAGTCCTACCAAATCCTGAAACCAATGTGCACATCGGGTGAGACTATCAAAAACAAATCGAAACATGAGACCACATTGCAAAGTCAAGGGCCACATAGAGAGAAAACATTCGAATCACATCCCTCACGGAAGCAACTGAAAAGCCATTACTTCACAAAAGCCTCGAGGGCATTCCTGTTACTTCACACAGAAATCCATTTCAATCGCAGTGCTACACCGAAGCCATCTTCGAATCACCCTGGAGCCATCATAGGACAATATTGAACTTTCCCCTAGAATCACCATCAGAGCCACCTTCGAATCATCACCGGAGCCGTCGCCCGGAGCCTCCACAAGACTCTAAAAATGCCAATTCAGACCTTTACCACTACAGACCCCAAAAAGTACACATCAAATCATCCAACCCCAACATATCCAACATATAATTGCCAAACACCACTACATCCTGCAAAACCACAAATCTATCACTCACACCAATCCCATAAAACCCTACACTTACGTAGTCCAGGGCATTGACACCAAAGGAAAATTCCCAACCCTCAAATCCCTCATGAAGGATCAAATGGCCCACCAGAGAGGCCCGACACTAAATCAACCAACAACCAGAATCATCCTCAAATCAACCACTCAAAGCAGCGAGTTTCTTCCAACTCCTTAAAGTATCATAGGCTCGTCATAAGTCCTATGGCTAGATATCAAGAGGTCTAGTTGAGGCTCGTCATAAGTCCTCGTGCTTTCAATTGCATTATAGGCTCGTCATAAGTCCTATAGCTAGATGTCTAGAGGTCTAGTTGAGGCTTGTCATAAGTCCTAGTGCAGCCCAATCAATCAAATTGTTAGTATCATAGGCTCATCATAAGTCCTATGGCTAGATATCAAGAGGTCTAGTTGAGGCTCGTCATAAGTCCTCGTACTTTCAATTGCATTATAGGCTCGTCATAAGTCCTATAGCTAGATGTCAAGAGGTCTAGTTGAGGCTCGTCATAAGTCCTCATGCGGCCCAATCAATCAAATTGTTAGTATCATATGCTCGTCATAAGTCCTATGGTTAGATATCAAGAGGTCTAGTTGAGGCTCGTCATAAGTCCCACAGCTAGATGTCAAGAGGTCTAGTTGAGGCTCGTCATAAGTCCTCGTGCAGCCCAATCAATCAAATTGTTATTATCATAGGCTCGTCATAAGTCCTATGGCTAGACGTCAAGAGGTCTAGTTGAGGCTCGTCATAAGTCCTCATACTTTCAATTGCATTAGAGGCTCGTCATAAGTCCTCGTGCAGCCCAATCAATCAAATTGTTATTATCATAGGCTCGTCATAAGTCCTATGGCTAGATGTCAAGAGGTCTAGTTGAGGCTCGTCATAAGTCCTCATACAGCCCAATCAATCAAATTGTTAGTATCATAGGCTCGTCATAAGTCCGATGGCTAGATATCAAGAGGTCTAGTTGAGGCTCATCATAAGTCCTCGTACTTTCAATTGTATTATAGGCTCGTCATAAGTCCTATAGCTAGATGTCAAGAGGTCTAGTTGAGGCTCGTCATAAGTCCTCATGCAGCCCAATCAATCAAATTGTTAGTATCATAGGCTCGTCATAAGTCCTATGGCTAGATGTCAAGAGGTCTAGTTGAGGCTTGTCATAAGTCCTTGTACTTTAAATTGCATTATAGGCTCGTCATAAGTCCTATATCTAGATGTCAAGAGGACTAGTTGAGGCTCGTCATAAGTCCTCGTGCGGCCCAATCAATCAAATTGTTAGTATCATAGCCTCGTCATAAGTCCTATGGCTAGATATCAAGAGGTCTAGTTGAGGGCTCGTCATAAGTCCTCGTAATTTCAATTGCATTATAGGCTCGTCATAAGTCCTATAGCTAGATGTCAAGAGGTCTAGTTGAGTCTCGTCATAAGTCCTCGTGCACCCCAAGCCAACCCTATTGTCAGTATCCTAGGCTTGTCATAAGTCCTAGGGTTTGATATCAAGAGGTCTAACTGAGGCTCGTCATAACTCCTCGTACTTTCAGTCATCTTCATACAATCACGGCCGCATCCCAATGCACCACAAAAGCGTAGTGAGAATTTTTGGCGCCCTCTCAACCTTGATCCAATTCTGCAAGGGCATGCAGAATTGAATCAAGGGGAGCCATCTGTAGACACCAAAAGTTCTCACCCCATAATGAAAAGTCAGAAATAATAAATAATATAAGAGGGGTTGTCACCTTTCTTTTCAAAATGTATTAACGTGCGTGCCAAAATGAAACCATCATTTCATGCCAAAATTCTTAAATCATTTTTCAAAGCATTTCATAAAAACAATTCTTCAAAAATGAATTTCCAAAAACAATCCGATTTCAAACTCATCCCTTTTCATTTTTTTATCTATTCATTTCCTTTTATTGTTCATGGATCTTTTATTTTATCCCATTTATTGTTATATTTTCTTATCTTTTTTTTAGTGTTTGCTTTTACTTTTATCATTTTCATTTTTAGTATTATTCCCATCATTTTATGCATTTATTATTATCATTACTTTTATTGTTCTACTTATATATTACTCTGTCTGCATTTTATTAATTCATATTATATATATAAAAAAATAATTTATATTATTGATAAAATCCTTTCATCGTACTTTGCACTCTCGTTTTTAAACATTAGCATTTTAGGGAGTCTATTCAATGTGAGTTATAATTTTTGTATTATTTCTTGCTTTATGTATGTGTTAGTTTGTTTTTTCTTCTTCGTCCAGTCAAACCAGATAACCAACCAGTCAACTTAGTCATGACCCAATCTACTTGAGAACCAAATAAAGCCCAAACTTCAAAGGCCACCCACACCAATCTCATCCACACCCAAACTAAACCCTAACCGCACTTCAGCTCTAAAAAAAACCTAGTGATTCTATCTATACTTAACACCGGTCGCACCTTCCTTCTCTGGGGGAGCGACAGACGGTTTTTCTTCGAAACCTCGATTGATGAACACGAACATACTACTCTCAACCTCCCAAATCTCTTTCACTCTTCTTCTTCTTCTTCTTCTTCTGATTGGTTTCCACGGCAGAAACCCTCAATTTTTTTGCTTCAATCAACAACAACCGCCTTTTGTTTCCCTTCTCCTTCCTAACTCTGCTCTCGATCGATCTGTCATCTTCAGCTCAGGCTCGATCAATCCCAAAAACCTTAAACTAGGATGGTTATTTTTCGATATCCAGTGAAGGTCTCCTCTAGCTCTCAACCAATCTCACATGTTGAAAATGGAAAACCCTTCTTCAATTTTCGTTCCACCCCATCATTTTCATCTTCCAAACAAAAAATGCCTAATCTTTGATTGCTTGAGGAGAATCGACTGAAATCCTACCCTAATGGGTATGCGTTCGACGTTGAATCCCCTTCCACCACAGTCTGTAGAACAATCAACGCCGCCTACGTGAATCGACGACATCCGTCTTCCTCCTGTCAAGCTCATCACCGGTTTCGATTCTCTTCCTGGTTCCTGGCTTTCGTCACATGGCTACTGATAGTCACGTGGTTCTCAGAAGTTTCGTCCTTCGGTATTCTATCAACTTAACAATCCAGGGCGGTACCTCCCTTTTACTCTCTTCGATTGGGATTTGGTCGCTGTCTTTATTTATGCGTTTGTCAACTTTCGGCTCGCTAGAGCACTTATGCGTGCACTTTGCGCTTACAAATCTGAATTGTGAATGAGTTGAAACTGGCAAATCCTCGGTGGAGTTCACTTTTTCTGGTGAACTTTACTGCCGTTTCTGGTTTACGCACTACGCTTGCTAAATTTGGTGAGATTGGAAATTGGTTCACCTCTGTTAACTTGGCCCTTGTGTTGGGATCTGATTGCTTGACAATGCTTACGTTGAGAGTTACTCAATTTGTTTTGCCTCTTGCGCACTATATGTTTGAGTTTGGGAATTCCACCTGATGGCTTTTATTTAATCTGTTGATTGTCGATTAATCTTAGTTACGTTGGTGATTAATTTGGTGTTATAGAGGAATTCGTCAGTCCCCATAATGAATGATTCTTGTTGAGGCTATTCGACTCTGTTTGAGGCTGAGATTCATGCCGATATTGGGTTTTACTGTTGGGCCTCGATAATTTGTCAATATACTGATTTGGCCCCGTCACTCTTTCCGGCCTTTTGGTGATTTGCGGCCCACGTATCTCCTTTGGATGAAGAGTTTGGGTTTGGTTCGATCCCTTTGGCTGACGTTCTAGCGCTGATGGTTTACTTCGATTTGTTTACTCATGATCAGATTTCTGAATTTGACCGAGGTATATATGGATTTCTTTGACTTGGGCCGTGCTTGCTGAATCGGTACTCTGGCTTTGGACCATGCAAAATGACTATACCATCGGCGCTTTGGGGCTTAACATCTATGGGTTTGGAAATTCAATCTTTCACCCTTTACTATAATTTAAGCGCCTTTCATATTTAATTGTCCCTTGCGCATTGATACTGCTTTGGAAATTAGATTGAAACTATTATTACTTGACCCTCGCGCTTAGATAAGAGCATGAATTGAGTTATAGTTGCCCCATGCTATAATTGTTAAGACAAATCACTCATTGGTTGGATGGTAACGTATTAATTTTTCATCTTAGAGAGAAATGATATAAACCCTTCTAGGTATGATCCCACATGATTCACGACCCATCTTCTTGATACTACACTTTGGTTTGAGTCATAATCTAAGATGTTGAATTAATCTGAGTGGCAGCCCCAATGTTTGATTTATCTGACAATTCATACCATTTGTTGGCAGCTTGAAACTCTTTTCCATGTTCTCGGTTAGGGTGTGGGAGATGATTAAATTGCCCCCTTTCCTCCCATTGAGAGGGGCCGTATGATCCCATTGCACACACCCCAACCCTTTTACATTTCATTACGAATTATTCTCGTACCTCTTTGTTTTTGTTCTATGGCATGTACATATTGCTTGAGGAATGAGGAACTGCTGGATTAAGGAGCAGGACCTTAGCTAGGACTACCGGGGTCTTCACTTCAACACGTGTATCGGTTGGTGCACTTCTTGTTGATCCTATCAGCCCAAGTGAGGCGGCGTCGATGCGACCCCCAATAGTAGCTTTTTATCTAAAATTTTTATTTGTATTTTATCAATTTGTAATTTTTTTGTTGTTTTTACTTTCGGTTGCAATCTTATGATTTATTAATTATTGTGATTTCATCCCATGACCTTTGTATTATTCTCTTACTTTCAACCTTTGATCGACTATTGAAAGATAATAAATAGGATAAGACTAATAATTGATTAGCAACCTATACACTATGACTCGTTTTGTTAGTTTTGAGAGTTTTATCTTTGAATAATTCTGACTTGCTATCTAGATAGCTTTCAAAATTTCACCCCATGTACATGTCACTTGAATGGCTTCCAAAATTCCTTTTGTGTTTATGACAGTTCTCCAAATCCTGTATACATGTATGTGATTTATTTAAATCGTTTTGATGTCTATGCCTATTTGTATATTATTTACGTGGATTTTGAAACTCATGCCTACATTTTGTTAGTGACTTTGTCTATCGTGTCAATTAACTTTGCAAATGAATGGGCTGGACCTGTTTGGGCCTATGTAACTCTCGGACTAAATCCAGTTTTGCTTCAGGCCCAGTCCATAACCAGCCAAACGGGCTGGAACAGGTGTCCTTAGAAAGCCCATTGGATTGCCCTTTTTTAGGGGACTCTTGAGGCCCACTTTAGAAAAGCTTTAGCTTTGGGTATCCTCCATGAATGACGGGTCCTAGACACGACCCACGTGAGGAATACCCGTTTTCTCTAAAACATTTCTAAACAATCCTTAATTCAAAATAAAATTCACAATCAATCATCCAATTCCAAAGAATCCAATGAGTCAAATTCTACTTCAAATCAATAGTTTTCATACTCTCTCATCAAACACCCTTCAAATCAATCTCTTGATCACACTCTCTCATAAAACACACTTCAAATCAATCTCTTTCACACTCTCTCATCAAACACACTTCAAATCAATCTCTTTCATACTCTCTCATCAAACACACTTCAAATCAATCTCTTTCACACCCTTTCATGAAACATATTTCAAATCAACCTCTGTCATACTCTCTCATCAAACACACTTCAAATCAGTCTCTTTCATACTCTCTCACCAAACACCCTTCAAATCAATCTCTTTCATGTTCTCTCAATCAAACACCCTTTAAATCAATCTCTCTCATGCTCACTCATCAAACACCCTTTAGATCAATCTTTCTCATGCTCTCTCAGCCAACACACTTCAAAGTCAATTTCTCCCACACTCTAGCACCAAACATACTTCAAAATCAATCCTTCCCCTACTCACTCATCGAACACCTTTCAAATCCATTCTTTCCGATGCTCCAACATCAAACACATTTCAAAAGCAATCATTCTCACACTCACTCATCAAACCCTCATCATACACAATTTAAAATTCATTCCAGTGTCAATCCCAACTTAAAAAACATCCAATTGGAGGCCTAACAAATAATTCAAGTTCAGGATCAACAATCAAATTCAAATCTGGCCCATTCTTCAAGGCCCAATTTGGTCCATTTTTTAAAGCCCAATCTCGGCCCAAATTCAACTCAGTCCAATTCAATTCAACCAAACCTGATTCAGTTCAATTCAAGTCCAATTCAATTCAACCAAACCTGATTTAGTTCAATTCAAGTCCAATTCTATTCAATCATAATTCAATTAGTTTCGATCTCAATTTCAATCCATTTCAATTCAAAATTCTTTTCAATCCTAATTCTATTCAATTTCATTTCAATCCCAAGTAATTCCAAACATCATAAATCTCAAATTCCTTGAAACTCTCAACTCCTTAGAGCTCAAGCATCTCAAATCTCTAAATGTCTCAGTAGCTCAACAGACTCGACAGTCTCAGCAGCTCAACAGACTCGATAGTAGCAGTTCAACAGACTCGAATATCTCAGTAGCTCAATAGAATCGAAGGTCTCAGCAGCTCAACAGACTCGACAGTCTCAGCAGCTCAGCAGACTCGAACGTCTCAGCAGCTCAATAGACTCGAAGGTCTCAATAACTCAACAGACTCGAATGTCTCAGCAGCTCAACAAACTCGATAGTCTCAGCAGCTCAACAGACTCGAACGTCTCAGCAGCTCAACAGACTCGAAGGTCTCAACAGCTCAACAGACTCGAACATCTCAGTAGCTCAATAGACTTGAACGACTCAACAGCTCAACAGACTCGAACGTCTCAGCAGCTCAATAGACTCGTACGTCTCATTAGCTCAATAGACTCAAAGGTCTCAACAGCTCAACAGATTTGAAAGTCTCAACAGCTCAATAGACTCATCAAATTCAAACACCTCAAAAACCCTCAGCCCCTCAAAAGGTGAACCCCTTGAAGCTTCATAACCCTTTCAAGCCTCGATTGTCCTACAGACCCAAGCGTCTCATAGACTCCGTCATCTCAAGATTTTAAATGTCTCACAGACCCGAGTGTCTCACAGAATTTTTGCACCTCAAACTCCAAAACAAGCCCGACAATCCATCGAACCCCCACAAAATGACCACAATACCTTTTTGACCCTCTAAAGACCCAAATTGACAAAACCCTCCCAAAAGCCCAAAGACCCTGAAGTACGTAAGGTCTGATCTCAATAGTGAGTTGAGTACGTAGGCAACCTACACAGGGTGTGACTCCACATCCATCAAAATGCCCTTTTGCACTCAGCCATCTCACCTTCAAACAACCCCTTGCACTTCCTACCCTTAATCACCTCAAAAACTCAACCAGCCCAAAATCTTGAACTACATAAGGTCTGATCTCAATACGGAATTGAGTACATAGGGAGCCCATCTAGGGTGCGACCCCATTCCACATAAAAAAACCCCTTTCCCACCTTAAGGTATTCTTCATACTTCTCAAAACACTCAAACCTTCTTCGACTCTCATAAACTTCAAGTCATCAGACTCAAAGTCTCGTCTATTCACTCAACCCCCAACTTTTCCCAAATCTTCATCCAAATTCGCTAATTCCTCTTCTAGGCACTAGCTTGGCAGAAAAGCTCGCCTCATCTACTCTTTCTCCCTTTCTATCCTAATCCTATCCTTGGCTTTGATTGAATATCTTTAATAAGGTTTTGAAAGAAGGCAATCCTGACAATTGAAGACTGAGGTTTCCTCGGGCACTACTCCGATGTTGTGGTCGTTGCCACTTCTAAAGGGGTGTAACCCAATACGAACCCAACAAAGAATCTCTGATATGACCAGATAAGTCCTATCCATAGGCAGTAATCTTATAGTCAATTAACGGTTCTTAGAACCTTTCTCCATTTCCTTCCTAGTATCTTTAGGTCAAACTAGGTGGTGACTCTAGTCAATTATGCCTAATAGAGGCATTAGTCCACGTGGAGCCCACTGAGAGCGGGTGTAGTGCTCGTTGGCACTCCCCTTAAGTTTTCTAGGAAAGACGGACGATTAAAGTAGGTATTTGAGGGATGCCAAGAATAACGGGTTTTCACCCTCCACATAATGGCATTTTCTAGGATCTCGACTTTCCAGTCATACCATATTTAGATAGACCCCCCTCATACCGAAAAATCACCCTCCACAGTTATTAATCTTAGGTTATAAGTGGACCTAGAACCCGACCTGATCCTAATCAATCTTAATCAACATAGGATATGTTAAGTTAAGACCCTTTAGTTTGGATGATAGCAAACATGTGTTGTTTATCTAATATGTTTGTTAAGTTATAATTCAAATAAACAGGTAGAGGAGTGGCTTAGCATGCAAGGTTGCAAGCGCACTCCGTTCATGACATGTGCCCATCCACTCGAGCACCTATCTGGGAGAGCTCCGATAGAACTTCTAGTACACACAAGAAGTCAAATACTACACAACCATATCTCTCATGCATCAGACATAGCAGAAGGACAAAAGACATCAAGTGTGCATACAAACTCATGCACACTCATGCATCCACACAAGCAACTAGCTCACGACAAAAGTCTTGCTCATTAATGAGCAAGATAACGAGACAAGACCAGAGCTATTAAGAGGCACTCATTACACAACATTAATGAACCCTTAGAGAGCATTTATGAAGGCGTCAAAGCTTTGAGTTGATAACGCAAGTGGAGGGTGCAAGTGGTAACCGACCACCTGAGCACACACATCCAACGTGCCAAACCATAGGGCAACACGTGTCCTGACGGTTCTACAGCAAGTTGAAGATCAGCCTATACTCGAGTGTGGCTATTTTGCTAGGGATAAAGACGCAAACAACTCCTAGAGCCTAGGAGATCATAGGCGGTTTGTTACACATCTAAATTGTACTTGTATAAATACGATGTATAACATCTTATGTAAATTAACTTGGTCATACATGAAGAAGAGAGATAACTAGAGCAAGTGTAAATCAAACTGAGTGTGTATAAGTACTTGGAAGTTGGTGAGCTAGATAGAATTGGGTCTGTGAGTTAATACTTTGTGTATTTGAAAGACTATCAGTCGGGAAACGGTTGGAGAACCGTAGGCCTACTGTTCGGAGAGGGTAGAGGACTCAAGATTAAAATCCTAAACTGTCCCAGAGTCTGTAGGTAGGGCGGAGGGAGATTGAGTGAATTTCTGTGTGTAAATTCTCAAACAAAAAGGAGTTTCCAATTTGAGTTTATCAAGTACTCCCCTGAAATGTTAAGCAGTTCACATAGGATAAAGAGATGTCCACGACCGGTCGAGGACGTATTAGGAGCACTAGCCAGTTTCAATTGGTATTAGAGCATGTCTCTTCTAGAAAGCTAACTACTTTGGAAGAGGATCAAAATGTCTAATTCAAACCTACTGGCGTCAGAAGAAGGTTCTACTCCAAATCGACCACCACTTTTCAATGGAGATAACTACACTCATTGGAAGAATAAGATGGAGTTCCATATCAAGTCTGATGATCCAAGGATGTGGAGGGAGGTACCATGTGAAGTATACGTCTTCCAAGACGCTCAAGGGACAAGACATATCAGTCGACAACATGACTGATGATCAAATCAAGAAGATGATATTCAATGCACAAGAGTAGTAAGAATCATACATTGTGCATTACTACCTGAGCAGTACTCTAAGGTAGCCTCAGCTAAAACAGCTAAGGAAATCTTGGAAACTCTTAATGTAACATCCCTACCGCTAATCCATCATTAACTCCTAGCCCGTCTTAATTACCAACATCAAAGCAGCGGAAATTCATACTCAAACGGTGGGTATTACAATGCCGTTAGTCACCCACGTGACTAACAAGGCCAAATCCAATACAACAAATCAAATACAATATCGGTCTGATGGGTTATTACACCGAGTACTCTATACAAACAATACAAATACCTTTTCATTCCTTAACCAATTCAATACATTACAAGTACAAACCTCAATCAATTCTATACCGAGTTCTATAATGTACAAGCTTGCCGGTATCGTTCCGGTCTTACAGTGCAACCTTTACAACATACAATTATTCCTAATCAACTACCATGTTCAACTACCGACCCCGTCCTACTCTCGAACGGTATTCGGCTCCAATGCTCTTGTAAAATAAAAACGGTGCCCCTAGGGGCTTAGCAAATTGCTGCATATGAAATTCGCATACCCCGCGTGCTAAACGGGGGTATACCAACTATTTTGGTCGAGAGCATGCGATTCATTTTAATTCAATCATCATGCATACAACGTACCTTATATGTGTACATTCATTGGGAATTGTTCCCGTACATTAGTTAGGCGTTATTAAACCTTGGGAATCAATCTAATACCCTTTTCGAGGTTGTATTCCTCATATGGTCATATAACGCTCAATTTAGCGTTTTCACTTTTTAGGCGTTTTCTCTTTTCTTTTGGTTTTATTCTCTTTACCAAAATTATTTAGGCACTAATAGGCCCTCAAATATCATATTAGAGTAATTTAATCACCCTAATTAAGTTCGGGGTATTTCAACCTACCCCCCTTAAAGAACTTTGCCCTTAAAGTTTGTGAATCTAAGATTGTTAGTCACTTAAGTACTCAATACAAAGGTTATAAACTCTATATAACCTGACATACTCCAATGTCTGAATTAATACATACCACACATTCAAACAACATGTCACTGCATGCATAACAATAAAAAATATCCTTTTCCAATCTTTCAATGGGGGTCCATCCATAGACAATTAGGCACTAAGTGCTCTTCCATATCGAGTGATCCCTCAGGTACTGGTCACGTTTCAACGCTTACGCTTTCTGGTTCACGACCGTCATGACTTCGGGCACTTACGCTCTTTGGCCCTACGGTCCATTGGTTCTGATCAAATTCATTTACACATCTAGAGATCCTCAGGCTCCAAAGTGGGTACTCTTCCCTGACCGGACTACTCATATCCGGCGGCCCTTGGAAAAATACAAAACACACACTACAAACATCCTACTGGTCACTTAGTACCGTTGCTCGTCCGTTGTAATGGTTTCAAACTAATCATCACTTCCACCGGCTCACAACTAGCCTTACTTCCTAGGTTCGACCAGATACCGGTGCCTAGCCTTGAGAAGGTCAAACTAGCACCCGTGGAAGCGGTTTCAAAACCGATCCTCATTCTCAAGTTTATAGATAACCATTTGTGCCAAAAATCAGTTTGGAAATTCATTTTGAAAACTTCATACAACTCCAAATTCTAATTTATGTTAGTTACACCTATTACTAGTGTTATTTCTTGTGACACTTATAGGGAGCTTCAAGAGTTCAACCCCAATGTGATCAGCATTGGTGTTGAACTATCCATCCACCCCAATTTGTTTTCGGTTTCCCTTGATCGCTAGCAAATCAAGTTCCACCTCCCACCTCAATTCATACAATCAAATAGTCAAGCATTATTCCATTTTCTATTTTTTTTATCTTTCTAGTCATAATCACCCATCATTACATTTACCAATTTCTAGAATCCATTTACTCACTTACTAGTCATCTCATCAATTATTACCCAATTTCTTTAACTACTATACCTAAGAAATTCCAAGGTTAATTTCCAATTAGTTTTTCTATCATCAAATAGTTCACAAATCAATCATCAATTTCTATCCTCAATTATTCATAATACAATCAAATCAAGTTACTTAGGGGACTCACTTCCCACTAGGTTCAGCATCGGTTTCATACCGATTTATACTCATCAAATTCCTCAAACATACTCATTTCTCATACTATTACTGTTCGGGGTCTCATTCCCCTGGAGTTTCTCTACTCCTTTCCACTTTAAATCTCACAAATCACCATGAATGGATACATATGTTTAAGTAACATAAGTACCAATCATCAAAACAAATTCTTTTGCGCGATGCGCATTGTAGTTTACGCACTTATCACGTAAAACATACACTTTGCGTTTTTCACCCTACCCCCCATAAAAAAGGGATTACGCCCACGTAATTACCATGTGTCAACGTTGGACATAGGTCGAAGGCATTCAGCCGTCAAGGAGTGTTTTACTTCCATGCGGTCTATTATACAATGTTCCTTGATCAAGGGTCTTAACCGTATTACCGGTTAGTCCCTGCATCAAGAATTTTCATCGGAGTTGTTTAACTCTTAACCGGGTTCTGTTCTAGCCTTAGAGGCTTCAAGGCATTGATAATTAGCCATTCATTCACTAGGTGTATTAAACCTTAGAATTTAGGCCCACTAGCTTCTGATGCGCGACCCTGATAACCTTGGGTTTATTTGCCCTTCTCGTTACTCTTAATATGTTATACATTACCCTTTATCCTTTTTTATTTTGGGAATAAGGTTTATCAATCCAGCGTGGTATTCCTTTACCGTACATGAACTCAATGAGTTATAGGTTTTCTATCCAGCTCTTTGGAAATCTATATACATATTGTTGTGTATTATAGTGATCATTCACTTGGTTCCTCCGACTCATTGTCGGTTGAGGTTGAGCCACTGCATAATTGTAGTGCTTCCTCTATTACTACTTGCTTCTGAACTATACCCCTTTCCTGGTTCTGTACAAGTGTTCTTTACTTGTATGACCTTGCATTTTCTATGTATCGGTCCTTATGACTTCGTAAGTTTCCTTCTACTTTTACCACAATCGACATCTTTCTCAAATTCCTAGCTATCCCACTAGATCATTACTGCACAAGTGCAATACCAAAACACTCAGTCCTACAGAGTGTAGAGGTGTGAACCCTTGGCAGTAAATCTCTGATGCGATTGCAATAGGAATGAACATTGTTTCCTTGTTTGTTACTTTATTACTTGGTGCAGACTCCTGGCTTGTTGCCCCGTCTATCTACCATCTTTATTCATCAACTCCATATCATTGTGTGATTTATTCACATGTATTGGTCGCTTGTTGCGCACCATGTTTGTATTTATTTACAACATTGGTTTCCATGGCATCCGCTATTACCTTAGCTTCTGCTCATGTATTCCCACCATTGATATAATCGTTCGCCATTCATTTGGCCGTTTGCAGAATATGTTCCCGAGCTCCTTGAGCTTTATTTGCTTTACACTTCGCGCTATACATGTACAATGTCTCTTCTTAACTGGTTACTCTTCGGTTTTAAACAATTGCTATAACAGCTTATTTCCACTTTGCTTGGCAATAATTGTATGCTCAAACTTAACTACATTAGTAGTCTTGAAAGAGATATATTATCAGGTATTCGCTAATGGTATCCCCTCGTTTGGAATCCATGAGGTCACCGCTCTCGCGGTCTCACATTAATGAGACGTATTATTAAACCCTTTACTGGTGCCATTCTTAACAACTCCCATATGGTTCACAAGCGGTTTTGTAACCGTTGGATCTATGTATTGTAGTGGATTCATGGCATACAAGCCACGCCGCCTAAAGCTCTCCTCATCTCAGGCTGTTTACGAGCATTGCTTCTCTGTATACCGTAAATTGGTTTGGAGGTAACACTGGGCTTCATGATAAGGATCATTGCTTCACGCTTCCGTCTGCTGGATGCCCTTTAAGTATCTTGGTATTGATCGGTACCCTTTATCAATTTAGGGTATCCCCTGGTAAGTGGGATCCCTTCGGTGTTCTAAACCGAATGTCCATTGTAATTCTTGTGTCCTTATCATGATTATTCTGCACCCTTCAAGGATTGCTCCTGGGTGTTGCTAAGTTATGCCATTCCCTTTGGCTAACAAAAGAGTATGTTCGGTTTACTTCGCATTGCGGTTCCGGATTACAAATTGTCCCGTTTAGGGTTTAGCGTCTCCCATTCCTAGGGTAGACCATGGGTACTCCTCTTATGTTCTTTACCGGTTTGGTATACTCTTCGGTGATGAACGGTATTCTCTGGTACCTTATGTGATCACTTTGGGTGTCTTACTTGTCCAATGGACATTGGCGTGTTCATGTTAGGCTTTGCCTTATTTTGTTTAGACCGGTTATTCATTCCCGTTATTTCATGCATTTATTTCAAGATTTTTGAGACATATCCAATGTCTTTTCACAATTGTAAGTGCTTCCCGCACTTTTACCCTTAATCATCCTTCTGGAGTGAGTCTTGATTGCCTTTAGCTTTGTAAGCTTATTTGGGTTCTTCGATCTTTTGAGGTATCCAACTGTTTCGGTTTGAATTTCCTTATAGTCCGTAGAGCGGAGTCAACTACTTCCCGTGTTTCGTACACTACTTATATACATACGTGGGGTACCTTATTGGTACGTTACCACTTACCTGACTAACTCGTAAAAGGGTCTGTCAGGCCCGCAAGGTCCCTCGGAGTGCGATCGACCCACATCCCGTATTTGGGTACACTCGTAGTGCTCGTCACACGCCTAGGTCAAGTTTTTTATTGTCAACTCCTCTTGTATCACTCTATGATACTCACCGTGATTCTTATGGTCGGGTTTTTTTTTATATGAGGTTTTAAAGAAAAGTTTGGGGTTTTGAAAGAAACTTTTTGGGTTTTGAAATAAAAATCTTGAGTTTGAAAGAAATCTTCATGGCGTTGCCACGCTTGAGGTCTTGACCAAGTCTAGCTTCTTGTTGACTGGTATGTTCATTAATATAATGGTCGGGCCGTTAGGCCTTTCCATGGTTTGGTTCTTCAAGTTCTTAGGATTGGCGATCCTATGATTGCTTTAGTAAGTACTTGTCGGTCGTCAAAAGTCTCCTAATTGTCTTGTTATTGCTGCACTTGCCATAACAAGTGCACGGGTAGGTCGGTTTCAGGTTAACTTGTACTGGTTACGGTATTGTTTCCATCCGTATTGGTGGTCTTAGTAGCTCTTTCACCGACATTTTGACCTTAGTGATCAATCTCCTGAGTAGCTTCTCAGCGTTCTTGACAAGGTTGTTGTTAATTCGGGTGCTTTCCCGAACCTTGTGGTACTCCATGTACCTTGCTTCCTTGCCCGTTCCCACGCCTTTACAGTGGTTACCGAGGTTTGACTAATCCTTAGGAGCTACGTCGTAGTCCTGTTGGTGCAAATTCATAAATACTCCCGTAGTTGCCTGAACTATGTTGTCTGGGTATTACTTCCCTTTTGGTATTGTAGGTTTGGGGTTATCCAACCTTGACTAATTCCCTAGTCGGTTTGTATACCGTTGATGATATTATTGTGCGTTTGCAAACTGTAGACTCTCTGGTCTCGGCTTTGCTACTGGGCCTGTTGCTCCATTGCACGGTGTTGTGCTCTCTCTCTCTTGTCGGCTCTGCATGGTTCTCGCGACTGCGAAGCACGTTGCCCCATGGTGCCGTAAATTTCATTATCCTGCTGTTAGGATTACTCAATATTTTGCTGTTAAGTACGGTGATTGTCGTTCAAATGGGAACCGTCTCCGGGATTCCTATTCTTGGAATCTACCGTATGACTGGTTCTTCCTTTTATAGATTATTTTACAATTGTCAGATCGGGTTTTCCCCAAGTATGAGAGGTCTTTCCATCTCTCTGGCGTTCTTTCCCTAACTTTACAACGGGGGTGGCGGAGGGCGGGATCGGTTATGTAGGTATCCAGATCATACTGGAAGTTCCTATCTAGTGTACCTCTCACACTAAGACTCAACCCTTAGTCCTAAGTCTCTACTTCCTAACTGGGTATTTTCCTAAACTCGGTATTTAGACTATCAGAGTGATACTTCACTATGATACCATTTTGTAACACCCTACCGCTAATCCAATCATTAACTCCTAGACCGTCTCAATTACCAACATCAAAGCAGTAGAAATTCATACTCCAACGGTGGGTATTACATTTCCGTTAGTCACCCACGTGACTAACAAGGCCAAATCCAATACAACAAATCAAATACAATATCGGTCTGATGGGTTATTACACCGAGTACTCTATACAAACGATAAAAATACATTTCAATTCCTTAACCAATTCAAATACATTACAAATACAAACCTCAATTAATTCTATACCTTGTTTCTACAATTTACAAGCTTGCTGGTATCATTCCGTTCTTATAGTGCAACCTTTACAACATACAATTATTCTTAATCAACTACCCATGTTCAATTGGCAACCCTGTCCTACACTCGAACGGTATTCGACTCCAATTGAAATACCCCAAACCTTAGTATGTTGTTTAAACATTAAAATATGGTATATTAAGACTAAAAAGAGTCTTAGAAACATTAGAGAACAATTTAAACCATAGAAAACACAAATAAATACCTTAAGGTCAATAAAGGCTAGAATGTGCTCTAAGCTTGGGATAAGCTTGGTTAAGACCTAATGAGCTTACCAAGACCTCATTTATATATTAATGAACATATTAAACCAATTACCAAAGAAAACCAAGCTTGGAAACAAGTTAAAACACAAAATGTGCTTTAAGGAGTCTTAAAGCACGTTTTTGAAAAATTGTCTTGTAAATGAGTTTTGAATGGCTAAATGTCCATCATTACTCTTAATTAATATGTGTACTTCTTAGTATCACATTAGGAAGTCTAAGTCAATGGGAAATCAAAAATTTCACAACAATGTGCCTTGTTTTGTGAATAGTAACCAAATTAACCAAGTTTATAACATATGTCAATATAAGTGTGACAATTGGTCAACAAAGACTAAAATACCCCTTAGTATATTATGGGGGCCGGTTTTCTTGGTGATTCACCACACTTAAACAAAAAAAATAAGCTAAGTAAAGAGCTAAAGTAAAAACACTATTTGCTTTACTACATAAATATCTTCAAAAGCAAACTTATCTTCATTTCTTCTTTCCCTCTTCATTTCCCACGCCTCCAACCTCTCTTCTACCTTGCTCCTTCTCTCATTCACGGTTTTTCAATAGTACCAACACCAACACCAACTTCCATTGTCATTATCTCCTAGCTCAATTTGCCAAATCAAAAACAAAGACCACCATTCTCTTTGTCTTGCCAAGCTCTTCATTCCTATCTTCTCAAAATTCCAAGAGCTCCATTTCGGTGCCAAGAGGAATCTCCATGGGAGGAGCTTGAGCTCATCTTTTCACATATTATTGTTCTCCTTTGCTTCTAGGTAAGGAAACTCAAATAAAAACTCTATTTCCTTCATGTTTGTATGTTGACTGAGAATCACCATTGATGGTGTCCTTATATTGCTTTGTTCTAGCTTCATTTGAACCTTCCAAGGGCTTGGTGGAGTCCTCTCTTGCTACATATCCAAACTCTCTTTTATATCCAAGGTAAAACAATCATCTAAATGTTATAAGACAATCTATGTATCTAGGGTTTACAATGAGATGAGACATAAAGCTTGTATACTCATTTCATTATTTGTATATTGTTTAGAAGTTGACAAGAAATCCAACACCCTTACCGATTTTTAAACAAGGAAACAAGAAAGAAGTTTGTGAGGAAAAGAGGTAAATATGCTAACCTAATGTAGCTTACAATGTCTTAGGAGAAATGAGCTTATATTGCTTATTAAAACTACTTAAGGAGCCAATGGTAAATGACTTAGAAAAATGCTCTCAAGGGCTTAGTAAAAGGCATATGTATTGTTGGGTGTATTTACAGGTCAAAGGCAAATATATTGTGGAAATTCAGTGTTTAAGGTTTATGCATCTTAAGGGCCTAAGAGCCATGCTATTTAAGGGCCTAAGTGCCAAGTAATTAAATTATGCACTATATTGTGATGTAGTGTTAAATGAGTGAAGTTTTGTGTACAAGAATGTTCTTGATGGAATTTAGTGTTCTTGATTGTTTAATGGTGAAAACAATGTGTTTTGGCTTAGTAATGTTCCAGGAGAGTTCATGTCAAAATTTAGGTAATGTACAAGAAGTTCTAAGTGTTTAAAAAAGAATTGATGAACTAGGAAGTGTTAGAAATGTTTAGGTGTTTTACTAGAGGAGAAGTAATGTCTTAGGTGTTCTAGGAAACAAAATGGACTTAGACATCAACTAGAAGTTTTGGTTAGGAAGAAAAGATGTTTGGGAGATGATGTTGTAGTGGTGAGAAAACATTTGGGAATAGTGGAAGTTATAGGTATGAAACACCACATAGAAAACTTAGTGAAAAACATTACAAGTGTAAACCTTTTTATAAGAATTGTGTGTAATGCTTGAGGAGGATTTTGATGAATGATTTAAGGAGTTTAATGGAGGTCTTAAGGTGTGTTTGAAGTGCCCAAATAAGGTTAGAACGTACTAGGATATATGAGGTGAAGTTTGGAGTTAAATGGGCAATTAGAAACAAGGGTCTGGAGCAGACCGACCTTGGGGACTGGTCCTGCAAGGTCGGTCGAGCCCAGTTTACCCTGCGAGAAATGGTCTCTGGAATGGACCGACCTTGGGGACCGGACTTGCAAGGTCGGTCGGACATGGATTTTTAGTACGGATTGAGTCTCTGGAATAGACCGACCTTGGGACCGGACTTACAAGGTCGGTCATGCCTAAATTTTTGTACGTAAGTGAGTCTCGGGAATCGACCGATCTTGCGACCGGACTTGCCAAGATCGGTCGGGCCTGAATTTTCAAAGGGAAGAAACTTTCGGGAATAGACCGAACTTGTGACCGAACTTGCAAGGTCGGTCGGAGTAGAATTTTTACGATAATATGTTCTGGAATGGACCGACCTTGCGTAAGGTCGGTCGGTAAGGTCGGTCGGACCAAAACTTGTAAAAATAAAACAAACAAAGAGTGGCTTAAGTAGTTAACCCTAGGGGGTATGATGATGGTAATCAAGGATAAGTTTGGACGTTAAAACATGTCATATAACCATGTAAAATACTTAGTAAAATTTGAAGTTAAGTAAATTAGTTAACCAACGTTATTAATCGTGTATAGGAGTGGCCTACGGAGGAAAACAATCGAAGCAAGGACCAAGGTATGGTTTTCTTGCAGTCTGTTGCCTACCGGTTTACACCGGCTTGTGTGTTGCTTGTTTTTCTGTGTGTTTATGACCTTGTAAGACTTAAATCTTGTAACGAGTTTACAGTGTTCAATATTATTGTATTGTTAAGTATGACTCTCTCTTCCCTTGTGTGTGTCTAACAAGACTTAACCATTTGTTTTGAATTGTTTATTGAGTTCAATGTTGAACTACTAACAAGTGCTAACGGGGGAAGTGAGGAGTCCGGTCTGTTCCGGCCACGTGTGTGAGTATGGGAGTCAATGTCATAACCGGTTCGATTCTCTCTGTATGTTATGGTTGTTTTTCCAATTTGGTTTCCAACCTTCCCTTTAGCTTAACCAAGGCTATTTTACTGACTCACGTCGGGCCACAGGGGCATACTATGTTTTGTTCGGTGTGCTTGGATCACTATATCCGAGACACCTTGTGTTAAGTTATCCGTTCAATCTAACAGGACGGTAACAAGTTATGTAACGAGCTTAGCATGAGTTTGGCAACATTCTCTAGGCTCTCCATGGGAACTAATTGTGTTGGTTCATTTCCTAAAAGGAATTGTTCTTGTGCGTTATGTGTGATGTTGTATGCATTACTCTTGCTATGATATATATATGTTGTATGTTTAAAATGAATGCCATGTCATCATGACACTTAGTTGCACATATCCCGGTAGCCGATGGGCTGCGCGTTAACCATACCAGCCAAGGGTTGCTGACCCCCTCGGGGGCTCCATATTTTTACTGCAGGATGAGGATCGAGGAAGCGGAACGGCTATAGATTCTAGGCTGCAGGAATACTTTTGGTTAGTTTTGGATGATGAGCCCGGGATGCGCCTGTGCTCCCGTGGCGATATATTTTGGTACCGTTTATATACAGTGACGGTCGTGGAAGTTCACAGTGACAGATTGTGGTGTACAGTTTACAGTTATGGATGTAGTTACAAACTCGATATTATGTATATGTATTAAAGGTTATTAGTTCTATGCTCGGGAGTCTGATCATCAGACCGATACGCTTGTATTTATTCTGCCTTGTTAACCACGTGGGTGGTGAACGGCGTTGTAGCACCGAACCGTTTAGTTATTGTTTAGTTGTTATTTCCGCTGCGATTACGATTATTGTTAAGTGCGTAGTAGGGGTGTTACAAAAAGTGGTATCAGAGCGAAGTATCACTCTGATGGCTAGAATACCGAGCTTAGTGGAAATACCTTATTGTTGGGAAGATGTTACAACCGTTGGACCGATAAGTGTGCAAGCACAGTGCTAATGAATGTACATGTGAATTCAGCTGTCAGGTAGACCACGAGGTCGAGGCCGCGGACGTGGTACTGGTGATACCGGGAACCAGGGAGAGAACCCTACGGCACAGGTCATGGCCGACGCTGTAGCGGCCGCCGTAGCCCAGATGGTCCCACAGTTGGTAGCTGCGATGCAGCAGCAGCAAGGCGGTGTGGGTCAACAAGGGCCACAACCGCAACCACAACCGCGCGAGACCAACTAGGTCAAGGCGTTGGCGGATTTGAGACCCCCATCATTCAGTGGGGAGATCGACCCTAGTAAGTTGGAGTCGTACATCTCCGAGATGGAGACCGCCTACGAGACCTTGAATGTGCCCGAGGATGTCAAGGTTCGTCTAGCCGCTTACTACTTGAAGGGATCGGCTCAGAGTTGGTGGAAGCTGGTAAGGGAGGGCAGAGTTGGTGATCCTACCTTCCAGTGGAGGGAGTACACGGCCCTGCTGCGAGCCAAGTACTACCCGATCCATGTGCAAGAGGCCAAGCGCCTAGAGCTCGACAACTTGAGTCAAGGGGATAAGATGACGGTTGATGAGTACTACACCGCTTTCATCGGACTTATCCATCTGCTGCCGGATCTGGGTTACTCAGACCGGATTTTAGTGAACCGTTTCTATAACGGATTGAGCTACCGCCTACGCTACGGTATGGGGCCAAGCGGGCATACTACCTTGCAGGTAATGAACTACAGTATGAAGTGAATAAGTGTGTGCAGTGTGTTAATGTAAATGTGAGTTTGTTTAGCGGGGCATAACTAACACCCTAAGTATAGGAGTGCTATCATGCCGCTGCAATTGTGAGATCACCGTCCGTCTGAGGGACGAGGAGAGTGCGCTCAAGCGCAAGGCCATGAGCGAGGGTCAAGGCACGCAAGGGCACGGGGGAGGAAAGAAGAAGAAGCCATACCCCCAGTCCCAGAAAGGACAGCAACAGGGTGGCAAGGGCCAGGCCCAGACCACCACTGCTGAGGAGCCTCTACAGCTCACCTACGCATATGCGGCCAAGCCCTTACGCTCTTACCCACCCAAGGGTAATTAATGAAATTCGAATGCCGAATTCTAATGTGTGTTGCTATTTTGTGAAGTATGTACTGAGTGTGTGATGTGTTAGCAGCTAGCACGGGCTCTGGACCGGAGCACCACTACTACTGTAAGTGGTGTAACGGAGACCACCCCAGCAAGGACTGCAAGGGTAATGATGTGCAGTGCCGATACTGCAAGAAGATGGGGCACCGCGACTACGAGTGCTGGCAGAACCCGAATAGCAGAAAACTACAGGCCTAAGGGGCAATGGAAGGGTAAGGCCACCGTGACCACCGATGGCCCGGAGACGGCGAATCAGCCACCCCCAGATCAGAGGTACACAGATTCCCAGAAGGGGAAGGGGTCGGGATCCGGCAAGGCCGCCCTGAATGTGGTGGACCGGTCTGAGGCGCCAGGGCCCTCTTCTAGACCAGGTACCGCCTAAACTGTTGAATGAAATAAGTGATTGCATACCGCATTTCATGCATGTGTGTTAGTGAGTTTAAGTAAATAACCATGAAAGTAAACAGTTAAAGTATAATGTGAGAACACCTAATTAGGTAATTTGAAAACTTAGGAACCTTCAATATTTGCTATCCAACCCCACCCACACCAAACCCTGAAGAAACCACCATCAGCATCACCGACTTTCCAATGGAGCAATGTCAGGTCATCCAACCAGGTATGATACTCTTAAATGGATACCTGACACCGGAAGCACAAATCCACATTATCCGACGATGCGACGAACTGGGAGCTGCACCTGGAGGTTTCTACACACCCGAATACCCGAGCGGATCAAGAATGAAATTGAAGATGATGTGCATGGGTAAGGACTGGAATCCTTACACAATGACATATCAGGACAAGCGAGCTGAAGATGGAGCAACTGTACCGATGATACCTGAGGAGTTCCTCACGGTCGTTAACCACGCCGTGGGATTGCTCGACAAGTTGAAATGGATTCGATTCCAAGCGTTAGAGCAGATTTATGTATTGTAAACTTCTACCAGAAAGGTGGACGGTTAGGGTTACACCAAGATAAGGACGAGTCACCCGAGTCTCTAAGTAAGGGAGTACCCGTGGTGTCTTGGTCCATTGGTGATACCGCAGTGTTTGTGTATGGCGAGCAGAAGCATGCTGATCTCGCGAAGAAGTTAGTACTGAAATCAGGAGATGTGTTAATCATGGATGGGCAGTCAAGGATGCTATATCATGGCATCAGGAAGATCAAACTGAATACCGCACCATCGACAGTGATCAATGCCACACACATGAAACCCGGACGTTTGAATTTGACCTTCAGACAGTTTTAAAGCCTTGTATAATAATGTAATGTGTTAAACCAGTGTATGTTAAGGATGTTGTATGCGTTAGTTATATTAGAGATGTAAACCACCTTGGGGTGTAAAGAGAACGTTAATGAATAAAGTGGAGTTGTTTGAAGTATGTCAACCATGTTATTACCAAATACTTATTAGTTGCCAATGAATTAGGCTGTGCACTCGAAACGGGAGGTATACTGAGTTTCTGCAATGAGGCAGAAGCCGGCAGGAGTGGCACAATCCTCACCGGTACCTTTCCAGTCAATGGCGTGGACGCTTCGATCTTGTTCGACTCCGGAGCCTCACATACATTTATTTCGCTATCTTTTGCGAAGAGGCTGGGGTTAGACGGTGGTGAGATGCCAGACTTCCTAGTCACTCTCCCGTCAAAAGAGCGGATCAGGTGTACCTGCTACCACCGAGATGTTGTTGTACGAATCAGAGATGAAGAGTTTCCGATCGACTTGATAGAGTTCGAGGGACTTGGTTTTGATGTGATCATCGGGATGAACTGGTTGGAGCGGTAACAAGGGCAGAATCCTGTGTGTCAAGCATCGTCTGCTTCTTCGGAGTCCGTCTGGGGTTACCATATCTAACCGCCAGAGGCCCAGGGAGCCTTCGACTCAGATCATCACCGCCATGGCTATGTATCGTGAACTACGACGAAGGAATGATGTATACCTCTGCTATGTCCAGGACATAGAGAGAGACCCAGAGTTTAGTCCTGATGTGCCGGTAGTGTCGGAGTTTCCTGATGTATTTCCTAAGCAACTGTCGGGCATGCCGCCAGCACGGGAAGTTGAGTTTGAGATTGATTTGGTTCCGGGCACCGGACCAATTGCGAAGGCGCCCTATCGTATGGCTCCAGCAGAGATGACTGAGCTCAAGGAGCAGCTGAGAGACCTACTCGACAAGGGGTTTATCCGCCCTAGCGTTTCACCATGGGGAGCGCCGGTCCTCTTTGTGAAGAAGAAGGACGGTAGCCTCCGCCTGTGTATTGACTATCGAGAGCTGAATGCAGTTACGGTAAAGAACCGTTACCCTTTACCACGCATCGACGACTTATTTGATCAGTTGAAAGGGGCATCAGTATTCTCCAAGATAGATTAACGATCCGGATACCATCAAATTGCCATCCGTGACAATGACATTGAGAAGACCGCATTCAAAACCAGATATGGACATTATGAGTTTACGGTTATGCCGTTTGGTTTATCCAATGCACCAGCTAAGTTCATGGACTTAATGAACCGCTTGTTCCAAGATCAGTTGGACAAGTCAGTGGTAGTCTTCATCGACGATATTCTTGTGTACTCGAAATCGAGAGGTGAGCATGAAAGCCACCTAAGAAGTGTGTTACAAACATTGAGAAAGAATCAGTTGTATGCTAAATTTTCAAAGTGTGAATTTTGGTTGAACCAAGTATCCTTTCTTGGTCATGTGATTTCTGAAGCCGGGATCGCTGTTGATCCGGCAAAGATTGATGCAATGCGCACCTGGCCTAGGCCGAAGACAGTTACCGACATTTGGAGCTTCCTCGGTCTGGCAGGTATTATAGGAGGTTTGTGAAGGACTTCTCCAGTGTCTCGAAGCCGATGACTTCCTTGATGAAGAAGGATGCTCCATTCGAGTGGACAGATGACTGCGAGAGTTCTTTCTAGAGTCTCAAGGATGCTCTGACATCTGCTCCAGTCCTGACTTTACCAGACGGTCTAGATGGTTTTGAGGTCTATTGCGACACATCAGGCAGAGGTATGGGTTGTGTGTTGATGCAACACGGGAAGGTCGTAGCATACACCTCCCGACAGCTGAAGAAGCATGAAGAGAACTACCCTACCCACGACTTAGAATTGGATGCCATTGTCTTCGCATTGAAGATATGGCGACATCATTTGTATGGGGTAAGCGTGACAATTTATTCTGACCACAAGAGTTTAAAGTACTTGTTCACTCAGAAGGAGTTGAACATGAGACAAAGAAGGTGGGTCGAGTTTCTAAACGACTACGTCATCAATATGCAGTATAAAGAGGGTAAGGCAAATGTGGTAGCTGACGCACTGAGTCGCCGAGCACACTCTCTCCATTCGCTAGTCTCTCATACTAGCTTGGTTGAAGAGGTGCAGAGTGCTCAGATGACGGATCAGTACATGTTGGAGATCAGGCAGAAGCTTATTGATGGCACATTCGAGGGTCAGAAGTACGACTTCAAACTCCACGATGATGACCTGATTAGGCTTAATGGCCGATTGTGTATTCCGAGGAGTAGCGCTGAGCTGAAGGAGCGCATACTGAGTGAATCCCATTGTTCTACGACTTCGATTCACCCCGGAGCTTCAAAAATGCATAAGGGTATGAAACGTTATTTTTGGTGGACTGGAATGAAAAAGGATGTGAATGATTATGTGTTGAGGTGTCTCACTTGTCAGAAGGTCAAGTTTGAGCACCGACGGCCTGGTGGTATGGTGCAGCTAATGCCAGTGCCTGAGTGGAAGTTCCATGACATTTCTATGGACTTCGTAGTAGGGCTTCCGCCTACAAGGGGAGGTCTGAATATGATTTGGGTTGTTGTTGACCGACTGACCAAGGTGGCCCCATTCATTCCGATGAAGGACACTTGGAAAGTGGCAAGACTTGCAGAGCTCTTTGATAGAGAGATTGTTCGGCACCATGGGGTACCGAAGACTATCGTGTCTGATAGGGATACCAGATTCCTCTCCAGGTACTGGAAATCCACACGGGAAGCGCTTGGTACCGAGCTAAAGCTAAGTACAGCGTTCCACCCACAGACAGATGGTCAAAGTGAGCGCACCATCCAGACACTTGAGGATATGTTACGTCCATGTGCACTTGACTTTCAGACCAACTGGATTGATAAGTTACATCTGATCGAGTTTAGCTACAACAACAGTTACCACGCTTCGATCAAGATGTCTCCCTTCCAGGCTTTGTACGGTAGACCATGCCGCACGCCATTATGCTGGGATGAGTCAAGTGAGACGGTCATTATAGGACCAGAGTATCTGGAACAAGTTCAAGCAGAGGTACGACAGATCCGGGCTAACATGAAGTCAGCCCAGGATAGGCAGAAATCATACGCCGATGTGCGCAGACGTGACCTGGAGTTCGCCGTGGGCGATCAGGTATTTCTGAGAGTATCCCCCATGAAGGGAGTGTTTCGTTTTGGCCAGAAAGGCAAGTTGAGCCCGAAATATGTGGGGCAATATGTTGTGACGGAGCGGATCGGCCCGGTAGCTTACAGACTTGATCTACCCACCAAGCTGGGCAAGGTACATGATGTATTTCATGTGTCCCAGTTGAAGAAATATATGTCTCATCCGTTTCATGTACTTCAGCCTGAAAGGCTAACCTTAGAGCCGACCATGCGATCAGTGGAGACTCCGGTACGGATTCTGGATACTAAGACTCGAGACACTCGCCATAAGTCTGTGAGACTAGTGAAGGTTCTCTAGTCTAACCAGGACGCTGAGGAGGCCACTTGGGAGCTTGAAGATAAGATGAAGGCGAAGTACCCGTCGTTGTTTACTTCTTAGTATTTGTATGTATAGGGTAGGGGGCGTACCCCTATTTTAAGGGGGGGGGTAGAGCGAGCCGTTTCGGTTATGTGTGTGCGACATGTATTCGGATACATTGTATGTGTTATGTTGTTATGTTACTACCTTGTTATGTTACAGACCGTTGTGTCAGAATGATGTTATGTTGTTTGGACCTTGTGTCCGATGCTATGTAAGTATATTGTTAATGTTGTGATGGAAGTATTGTTTATATGTGTTCCCGTGTTCTAATATTTAAGATATGTGGGAAGTATGAACTTTGGGGACAAAGTTCTTTTAAGGGGGGTAGATTGAAATACCCCAAACCTTAGTATGTTGTTTAAACATTAAAATATGGTATATTAAGACTAAAAAGAGTCTTAGAAACATTAGAGAACAATTTAAACCATAGAAAACACAAATAAATACCTTAAGGTCAATAAAGGCTAGAATGTGCTCTAAGCTTGGGATAAGCTTGGTTAAGACCTAATGAGCTTACTAAGACCTCATTTATATATTAATGAACATATTAAACCAATTACCAAAGAAAACCAAGCTTGAAAACAAGTTAAAACATAAAATGTGCTTTAAAGAGTCTTAAAGCACGTTTTTGAAAAATTGTCTTGTAAATGAGTTTTGAATGGCTAAATGGCCATCATTACTCTTTAATTAATATGTGTACTACTTAGTATCACATTAGGAAGTCTAAGTCAATGGGAAATCAAAAATTTCACAATAATGTGCCTTGTTTTGTGAATAGTAACCAAATTAACCAAGTTTATAACATATGTCAATATAAGTGTGACAATTGGTCAACAAAGACTAAAATACCCTTAGTATATTATGGGGGCCGGTTTTCTTGGTGATTCACCACACTTAAACAAAAAATAAGCTAAGTAAAGAGCTAAAGTAAAAACACTATTTGCTTTACTACTTTAATATCTTCAAAAGCAAACTTATCATTTCTTCTTTCCCTCTTCATTTCCCACGCCTCCAACTCTCTTCTACCTTGATTCTTTCTCTCATTCACGGTTTTGCAATAGTACCAACACCAACACCAACTTCCATTGTCATTATCTCCTAGCTCAATTTGCCAAATCAAAAACAAAGACCACCATTCTCTTTGTCTTGCCAAGCTCTTCATTCCTATCTTCTAAAAATTCCAAGAGCTCCATTTCGGTGCCAAGAGGAATCTCCATGGGAGGAGCTTGAGCTCATCTTTTCACATATTATTGTTCTCCTTTGCTTCTAGGTAAGGAAACTTAAATAAAAACTCCATTTCCTTCATGTTTGTATGTTGACCTAGAATCACCATTGATGGTGTTATACCCAAAATTTCAACCCTCCCGAAGGAGAGTCTCTACTAATAGGATAGTAGCGAGGGTTCCCGGTTCGATCGGCACATTTCAGAGTACTAGGGACAGCTTAGTCATCTCCGAGGGCACTTTCGTAAATTTTCAAGGCTCCTAAGCCCCCTATAGGCTTTCTCTCTCCTCCAAATAAGGGTCAAATCAATTCAAAATGCTTTGAAATTTTAACCCATGATAGAGGATGACATCTGAAGCATAATGGCGTTGGAATTTTGATTTTTCGAATTTCCAATAATTTTCTAGCAATTTCTGATTGAATCTGACGAGAAATTGAATTTAAAAATATTCCAATGTCCAAAAAATTCGATTCCACTTTAGAAAATTCAGAAATATCATCCTTTACCCATGTGTAAAATTTCATAATCAAATTCCTTTTGGAAGCCCTTGAGCTAAAACATCGGTAAATCTCGGTTTTTACCGGATTTTTCTATCTTTAAGGAAGCCTATATAAGGAACCTTATCCCATGATCAAAGGAGGACCTCAAGAACCCTAGACTCTTAAAGAAGGTAGCCGTCTCTCTCTCTCACGTTTTTACACATCCAAGCACCAAAATCACATCGAAAGTCCCCCGAAATCACCATCTGAACACATTTTTCAACTCCCAACACATCAACAATCATCAAACATCAACCAAACCACCTCCAAAACGTGAAGAACAGCAAGAACAACCAACAACCAGAAGCTTGGTTCGAAAACCTTTCGGGTCTGCCATCAACGGAGCACTCGACGAATCCCGGTGTGAAGAATCGTTGTAAATCCGAAGGTTAAAACAGGTAGAAACTCCCCTTCCCTAATTCTTTACGGTGTTATCTGTCTGCCTCAAATTTTGGGTTCAAACTAACCTTCGTACGCTTCTGTATTGCTGTTTGTTTAAGCTTCTGTCCAATAACTTGTTTACCAAGTTTCGTGCTTAATTCGAATTCAAATTGAAAACTTTCAATCACTAACGTCTTGTGCATCTTTCAGGCTACACACCCATAAAATTTGAGCCAAAAACACCTTCGGGAACAGCCTCAACGCCGCCGTCCGAGGACGGTCCGCACCCACGGACGTCATGTCCGGGGTCCCGGACTCCCTGTCCGTAAGCCCGGACACCCACGGACGGTGGCGGGATTTTAAAATTTTAAAAATTTAGGTTTTGTCAAACTATGTCCGGGCCTACGGACATCCTGTCCGTGCCCCCGGACTTTTCAAATTTTTGTTTTCTGTTTAATTTGACTTTTATTTTCACATAGATTAACTAGGGTCCGTGGTTACGGACATTAGGTCCGTGGCTACGGACGGAAACAAAATTTGACCTAATTCTGCCTCCGAAACCCTAGTTTAGGTAATTTCAACTTTCACTTTTATTTTCAGTAAAAAAGTGCTAAAAAAACAAAAAAACAGAAGCTCGCGCACTTAGGTTAAAACGACTCGTAATAAGCCGTAATTAAACTAAGTAGAGGAAAAACGACTTCTAGGGGTAATGAAAGTAATTGAACCCTAATTAAGTCGAATATCAAGCCCCCGAACCCGAACTTTACCTTTCCTAATTTACTCTAGGTAAAAATTAGGTGGCGACTCACAATAGGTTCTAGTGAGCTAGCATAGGATTTAATAAATATTGTTATATGACATAGTTATTAACCTTAGGTTATAAGTGGACCTAAAACCCGACTAGATCCCAATCAACTTCATCAACATAGGATAGGGTTTAAAATCGAGGCTCACAGACTGGCGACTCTGCTGGGGACAAACTCTTAATTTTAACTTGTTTAATTTTAAGAAAGAGGGCTTAACTCGAAAATGTTTATTTATGGCTTTATTACTTTGTTTGTTTACTTTTGTGCGCACTTTAATTTCTGCACCTTTGCATCATATGAGAGCGAGGGTCCACATAAACCAGCTTCACCCGGGGACCCGTTTGAGGGTCCCCTGTCAGGGACTCACACCCTTTAGGTGATGTGAATAAGTGGGGGAAAAGAGGAGGGTGTCGTCTAACCACACCCCCTTAATACCTGGGCTTTAGCCCCAAGCATTTTCCTGGCAGTACCCTTACCTAGCCCATTGTTTGGTCAGTCAAAGACCCGACCGTAGACACACACCTTCAGGTGATGTGAAAAAAGTGGGGAAGCCCAAAGAGAATAGCGTGCAAGCCCTATTCCTTTGTGGTGACCTGGGCTAGCGCCCCAAGCACCTCTCCGGATCGATCCATACCCGTTTGGGTTTAAACGTCTAGTGAGGACATGTTGAATTTGTGTGGGCCTTGTCTGCTTGTATGATGGCCCATTACCCAGCCTACAGATTGATAGGAACTTCCCCCACATTAACCTAGCCCAGCCCGAATTGGCGGCTCTATTTGTTTGCGGCCTAGAGGTCCTGTTTGGCTTAATATGTGAGTCATTCGGGCTTCGGCCCAAAAGCTTAGACTTAGGTGATTTCTCTTCTGGCCCAATTTGAATTATCCATTTAGTTCTAGGCCCATGAAAAACAAATCCACCTCAAGCAGTTCGTAAAAATCCATCAGGCCTTTCCGTTTCAAGGTTTATTCTAGTCTAGGAAGACTTTCCACCTGGGTTTTGGCCCAAAGTCCTAGATATAGGTATCATCTTCTAGGCCCAATCAGAATTACTTGGCCCAAATTCCAATTCACATCTATGGACATGGTTTTAAAATCATTTCGGCCCATGCGCCCTATTTCTAGCCCGAAACACATTCTGGCCCAGGTGCCAAATTCTTAAAACATTCTGAGTACCGCACTCATAACTCACTTCATCTGGGCCCACAGACCAATTCATAGTTTTGGCCCACGAACTTTGCTCTCAATCCAAAATTTCGGCCCATAACATAAAACATTCGAATTCCAGATAGTTTGCGCAACCCATTCATTCTAGTTTCTGGCCTCAAGACCCAACAGGGTCATCAAACGAATCTTAGGCTTCAAGGTTTCTCTCTCGGCCTAGAGGCCCATTCACAATCCATGCGGCTTCCTTCGGCCCGTGTGCTCCACTTCCACGGTAAGGGTATTCAGGCCCACACATCCGTTCTAACCAGGGGATCACTCTAGCCCATGCACTTCCCTCTCAGTTTGGAAGAGATTCAGGCCCTAGTTCCTCCTACATAACCCATAGGCATTCCTAGTTCAGACATTTTGCGGAGCCTACTCGGAGTTCAGAAAGAAGACAATCACGGTCATCTCAAGGGCGTCCCAACAGTCGAGAGCTCGAGTCTTCAGTACGTTGGCGTCAGACAATCCAACATTAGAATTTTTCTCAATTTAAGTAGTTTTCTTTTCTCAGTCGCTCTTTCAACTCTTATGGTAGCTAGCTTCCTTTATCATTTTAGGTAGTTTTACTAAGATTACAATTTTTGATGTTATCTTTCCATTTGTGAATTATAGCATAGTTCCATTTGTGAATTTTTTGTGCATTCATTTAACAAAATAAAAAGTTGTTTTTCAAGAAAAGGGATCATGAAATAATTATTTTCTGGCAACAGAATAGAACGACTTATCTGTTGTTTCTAAAAAGGGTGAACATGTCCGTCCATACACCACAGTCTATCTCAAAACATCCACAAAGCATTCCAAATCCACATCTATTTAAGTGTTGCCATAAAACCCAAATCGATACTGGGGGCAATCTGAACTCAGGATCGTCGTCTTTAATCTTTCGTTTAAGCGTGTGAACTAGTCTCTGAGTGAAATTCACGAGAGTGTCTTGAGTGGAAAGACCATGAGTGAACGAGAGTGTCATTTTTACACGACTCCGGTGAGACCACATTCAAATGTGAGGTAAACGGCATAACTCCAACCAAAGGAGATAATTTGTAAATTTACTCTTAGACTTGTGAAAAGTAACAAAGAGCGGATACACAACTTTCAGGAATGACGAAGCACCTAGGTACAGCACCACATAGCCCAAAGCTTGTAAACCCTATCACTAAACCCTAGGCACCTCCGTTGAGCCTTTCGTATATCCCATTTCGATATTATGAACTCCACAAAAATAACCCAGCCAATGATGAATAACCAACCCGGTGACCAAAGGAAGCAAGGAGCCTGACTCTCAGATAACGTTTTCATCAGTCCAGAGAAGCAAAGCCGCTATCAGCATGACGAAGTGATCCGCAAATGGTCCCAAAGTGACACAGGATCAAAAGAGCTCACATCAAAATAGCTCTCAAAACTCAAAACCAGGAGGAAACACAGAACCCCGAAGGCAAAGTCAAGAAAGGATCAAACAAAGAGGCAAAACCAAAGTGCCTCGAAGAAATCCAAAAGACGAAAAGAGAAATGGTGTAAAGGACAACTTCAAAAGTCCAAGTCCAGAAGCCCGAAAACAACGTCAACATGAAGCAGCCAGACGACTTCAAGACAAGGAAGATGAATCCGAGAGAAGACGCAAGTTGTAGCTTGGTTACCCATTTAGGCTCCACATACCTCAAATATCCCTCCATGATCCCGTCGTCTTTCATCACACCCTATGGCCACGTTATAAGCTCTGAAGACTTCCGACTTGATAGTTGTGTGTCCAATCACGTGAAAGTAAAGATCAAATGCGTAAATCCATCAAATATCGAATTCAATGGTCTAGAGGTTATGACCATGAGCGAGAAATGAGTGCAAACACCAACCACGTTGAGTGTAGGATAGGAAGCACCACATCAAAGCATAAGCCTCGACCCTGTGTGAGGATGAGACTTGTTCGCACGTTTAATCAAAGAAAATACTGGGGGCAATTGATCGTTCCGATCAATTGCCATGAACTCTAGCTCAGATTGTCCTAAGGAAAAATACTGGGGGCAATTGTTGGTTCCAACAATTGCCATGACAACACCAATTGAAACCTAAAGCTTGAGCACCACCATCCCACCACAGGCCTAAGCCCTTACCACCACATCAAACACCACAGGCCCACATAAGCCCTTACCTCCACAACTCCACTACACAAGCACACATAAGCCTCTACCACCACACACACACACTCTCAAGCCCGTCATTAGCCTTACCTCCACAAAAATATCAAACCCGTCATAACCCTGACCACCATCCAAAATCACAAACACAGTCCCAGGTCTATTACAAGCACCACAACAAACACCACACACTTCACCAACGGCATGTTCATTTTCTAAGAAACAAATTGCAGATTTGAAATTTTTAGTCAGGAAATGATTATTTCACTTTCCTTTTTCAGCAGAGTTTTTCTCAAGCATTGCCATGTTTAGCACATTTTTCAATAGTTCCTTGTTTTGGGCTAGCTTCCAACAAACACTTTAGTTGCATTTTACAACTTTTGCATAACACCTCAACATTGCCACCTTTTCCAACAGTTTCCTGTTTTGAACGAGTATCTTTCATATATTTTGATTGCATACATTATCATCATTGCCATGTTTGTCACTCCAATAATCAGTTTTCATCATTTGCGCGAGACCATTATCTTCCTAACTCATTTTTAGTTCAAGACCCAAAATCGGGGCGAGGCCCTGCATTTCTAGAATCAGTGCGAGATCCAGCTTTTCCTTCATCCGTTTAGTACGAGACTTCAGTGCGAGACCCACCATCTTCAACAGTGCGAGACCCATCATTTTCTTCATTGCGAGACCATGCATCTTCTTCAGTGCGAGACTCCTCATCATAGACCAGAGATACAGATTCTCACCCGATCAGAGATACAGATTCTCAGCCGAAGATACAGATTCTTCAGAGATACAGATTCTCACCCGACCAGAGATACAGATTCTCAGCCGAAGATACAGATTCTTCAGAGATACAGATTCTCACCCGATCAGAGATACAGATTCTCAGCCGAAGATACAGATTCTTCAGAGTTACAGATTCTCACCTGATCAGAGATACAGATTCTCAGCCGAAGATACAGATTCTTCAGAGATACAGATTCTCACCCGATCAGAGATACAGATTCTCAGCCGAAGATACAGATTCTTCAGTGATACAGATTCTCACCCGATCAGAGATACAGATTCTCAGCCAAAGAAACAGACTCTTCAGAGATACAGATTCTCAGCCAAAGATTCAGATTCACCAGAGCGGCAGAACTCACTAGAGCAGCAGAACTCACCCGAATAGAAGAACTCGACCAACACCAATTTTCAATCACTAATAGGTAGTCAACGCCTCAGAATAGCTTGACATCATCTCATTCATTATAGGTAGTCAACGCCTTAGAATAGCTTGACATCATATCATCCTTATAGGTAGTCGGCGCCTTAGAATAGTCTGACATTACTTCATTATTACCTTTAGGTGGTCGACGCCTTAGAACCGCTCGACACCCTTCCACTTTACTCATAGGTAGTCAGCGCCTTAGAATAGCTCGACGCAACTTGCCGGATTGCACGTGCGGTCTTTTAAGATCCAAAATTTGGAGGTATCACTCAAGCATCAACTAGCCTTCTCATTTCCAATACAAAGTCTAGTTGACGGGGGGCAATCTGTTATACCCAAAATTTCAACCCCCCGAAGGAGAGTCTCTACTAATAGGATAGTAGCGAGGGTTGTTCGATCGGCACATTTGCAGAGTACTAGGGACAGCTTAGTCATCTCCGAGGGCACTTTCGTAAATTTTCAAGGCTCCTAAGCCCCCTATAGGCTTTCTCTCTCCTCCAAATAAGGGTCAAATCAATTCAAAATGCTTTGAAATTTTAACCCATGATAGAGGATGACATCTGAAGCATAATGGCGTTGGAATTTTGATTTTTCGAATTTCCAATAATTTTCTAGCAATTTCTGATTGAATCTGACGAGAAATTGAATTTAAAAATATACCAATGTCCAAAAATTCGATTCCACTTTAGAAAATTCAGAAATATCATCCTTTACCCATGTGTAAAATTTCATAATCAAATTCCTTTTGGAAGCCCTTGAGCTAAAACGTCGGTAAATCTCGGTTTTTACCGGATTTTTCTATCTTTAAGGAAGCCTATATAAGGAACCTTATCCCATGATCAGAGGAGGACCTCAAGAACCCTAGACTCTCAAAGAAGGCAGCCGTCTCTCTCTCTCCACGTTTTTACACATCTAAGCACCAAAATCACATCGAAAGTCCCCTGAAATCACACATCTGAACACATTTTTCAACTCCCAACACATCAACAATCATCAAACATCAACCAAACCACCTCCAAAACGTGAAGAACAGCAAGAACAACCAACAACCAGAAGCTTGGTTCGAAAACCTTTCGGGTCTGCCATCAACGGAGCACTCGACGAATCCCGGTGTGAAGAATCGTTGTAAATCTGAAGGTAAAAAAGGTAGAAACTCCCCTTCCCTAATTCTTTACGGTGTTATCTGTCTTGCCTCAAATTTTGGGTTCAAACTAACCTTCGTACGCTTCTGTATTGCTGTTTGTTTAAGCTTCTGTCCAATAACTTGTTTACCAAGTTTCGTGCTTAATTCGAATTCAAATTGAAAACTTTCAATCACTAACGTCTTGTGCATCTTTCAGGCTACACACCCATAAAATTTGAGCCAAAACACCTTCGGGAACAGCCTCAACGCCGCCGTCCGAGGGCGGTCCGCACCCACGGACGTCATGTCCGGGGTCCCGGACTCCCTGTCCGTAAGCCCGGACGCCCACGGACGGCGGCGGGATTTTAAAATTTTAAAAATTTAGGTTTTGTCAAACTATGTCCGGGCCTACGGACATCCTGTCCGTGGCCCCGGACTTTTCAAATTTTTGTTTTCTGTTTAATTTGACTTTTATTTTCACATAGATTAACTAGGGTCCGTGTGTAGACACAAAAAATTCTCACCCCATAAAGCAAATTCCGAAATAGTAAGAGGGGTCGTTGCCTTTCTTTTTCAAAAACATATTAGCGTGCGTGCTAAGACGAAACTATCATTTTATAATCTTTTTCAAAGCATTTCAGAAAATACAATTCTTCAAAAATGAATTTCCATCGACAGTCCAGTTTCAAGGTCGTCCCTTTTTATTTATTCACTTATTTTACTATCTTATTTTGTTTTGTTTATATTCTATTTATTTATTTTTTATTTTATTCATCTATACACCTTTTCTTATATTTTATTTTATTCTACTATTAACATTGGTATTTTTATTATCATTTCAGTTCACTTCTATTTAGACACTTTTATTTTCATCTTACAAACTCAATCCACATTTAGTTGAACTCTGGTCTAGCCCAATCCCATAGCCCATTCCAGCTCCAAGCATTGGACCTACAAGCCCAAATAATAACTCAAGCCCACTCAAAAACCCTAAACCCCACCCTCTCATTATAAGACAACCTCAAATCCTACAGTAAAAAGGACCTCATTCTCTTCGTGGTGACGGTAGCCGACACCATTCTCTTCTTCCTTCTTTCAAAAAAAAACCTCTATTCTGTCATCTTCTTCAAAAAAAAATAATAAAAACTGGCGAAGAAGAACATCGCCTCCATTCTCTTCGAAACCAGGCACCCCATCTTCTTCTCTGCTAAAACCCAGTCGATGATACCCTAAGGACCAGAACCTTCCACATTCTCTTGTCACTCACGTTTGGAAATCCCGATTTAAAAAACCGGCAAGCAGAAGCAGCAGACACAACCTCAAAGACTTGTTTGAATTCGTGACGCCCCTAACGACATTTAGCCAGGAATTTTGTCCCGATCTCCTTCCTGTTCTATCTCATCTTTCTCGATTCAGCAACAGGGAAGCTCTTTGTTAAATTCCCCTCGATTTCTATGTTGTTTGATTTTTCTGTAAATCGGAGTTTAACCCGATGGAGGCGTCGTCATCTGTTCGTCTTCTATGCAGAGGATTCATGGTGCAAGAAATCGATGCTAGCTAACCTGGCCTTGTGTTTTATCCTCGCGCATTTCTCATCTTCTGCCTCTTCTGTTTCTTCGATTGTACTCATGGCCTGATATGTGAAATCGCGTAGCTTCGTGTTTGTCGGTGCTGTCTGGTGACCCTGATTACTTCAAAAAAAATGGTTGCTCTCTATACGTGTGCTTTCCTCCTCTTATTATAAACACTCACAGTCCGATTTTTCCTTCTAGCTCGACAAGTTGAGGAACGATCTGTTGCCATGCTTCCCTAGACTTTGGCTTAATTTGTCATTAATCAAGCTTGTTTGATTTACTCTGAACTGAGACTTTGGTTTTGCTAATTGCTTTGTGGATGTTCATTTGATCTGAATATATTTAACCCTCCGTTCTCGTTTCCTTTTCGGCCGAGGCACATGTTTAATCGCTGGATCAGAGATGAGAATCACACATGTTGCTGTTTGGATTTGACTTTGGGATAAACTGGTGGATTTTGGCTTCACTGCCGGTTCACTTTGGAATCTCATCGAAGTATCTATGGCGGTTTTCTTCCGGCCTTTCCCGCTGCAAAAAACTTATCCCCGTCTCTGTTCATGTTGGATTCCACCATCGGTGAGTCTTTGACACCAGTTCGATCCACCGGTTTACTTGGCCTTGGTAATGGGTTTTATCTACAGCTTCTATCGTTGTTGATTGGTTTGGTCTGCGTTCATTTCGATGGTATGATATTGGTCTTGACGTATATTCGCCTCTCTGGAGCATTTTGGGTTTGGGATTCGAATTGCTAAACACTTTGGTTATGGCTTTGCTGATCGATTAACTCCAGCGAGATTACACACTGTCCATTGTGCATTTTATTATGCTCTGACAACTATTTTGATCCCAGTGAACATATCATTTCGTGTACTAACTGCTATTGCTTTGCAACTTGCCTGAGGTGCACACATGGTTCATTGGATTTGGCTCGAGACTCACACATGCGGGTTTGTTTGACTTGGAACTGATCCTGGGTCTTGCGCGTACGTTCGGCTTGTGGAACTTTGGGCTTTTCTCGGCAGCCTTCTATGGGTTTGGAAAATCATACTTTTTCTTCACAGATTACTCCTTGCACTTTGAATTGATTTAGAGATTGTTTTATCTTAGCATCATCTATCTTCTTGCACACTGATGTCTCAGCTAGATTTTTCTGATTGCGTAATTCATTGTTTTGTAACTCCTTAACCATTTTGGCTACTTGTTCATCCTAATTGCTTACTCTCTTGATTTACTACTTTACTTTACATTTTGTTGCTTTAGCCCTATTGTTTAACCTTCACTAAGCCATAGTTATAAGTCCTTTAGGGCCAAGCCTTTAGGATAGTGGGTGTCCCTTGGCACTTAGTGGGTCATGTGTCCTTCTTGGTCAAGGTGACACCCTATACCCTAAAATACACATCTAAAAATATGTATATATGTAGGTAATGAACTTTTTCCTTTCAAACCAAAAAATTCCTCCAAACACCCATCCCCTCTCTCCACATCCTATCCAGAATTGTCTCACAAATTTTTCATGTTTTCATCACTGTGTATAAAAACAAACCTTTAACTCTCACTTGTTTTCTTTTAAAATTTGATTCAAAAAACCAAAAAATAAAAATTACATTACCCAATCTTGGCCCAAACCACATTCGGCCCACAATCCAAGCCCAACGCCCTCGGCCCACAATCCAAGCCCAATGCCCTCGGTCCACAAATCAAACCCAATCTCGGCCCATCAGCCCAAGTCGGCCCATTAACCCAATCCGGCCCAAGTCCATAAATCCGGCCCAAATCCATAAACCCGGCCCATTACCCAAGTCCATAAACCAAAGTTGGCCCAAGTCCACCCAAGTCAAACCAAGCCCACACAAGTCAAAACAAGCCCAATCCCAAAGTTGGCCCAAGTTCACAAATGTCAAACCTTGAAAAAATGTTGACCTTGACCAAAAACGTTGACCTTGACCAAAATGTTGACCTTGACCAAAAACATTGACCTTGACCAAAAACGTTAACCTTGACCAAAACGTTGACCTTGACCAAAACGTTGACCTTGACCAAAAACGTTGACCTTGACCCAACTTTGACCCAACTCAAAATTCAATCTAGTTCAAGCCTGAACCTCAATCAAAACCGAACCTATTTCATCGAGCTCAATTCAACTCAAACCCAAATACATTTCATCCAATCCACACTCACTTGTAAATTCCTTTCAAAATCCAAAAACCAAAAAAAAGAATCTTAAACCACTATTTCATCAAGTTTTCAAAAGAACCATTTTGTGGAATTTTAAAGGAAAAACTTTTCTCACATCATAGAAAACTCTTCTCCATTGCAGAAAGTTCTTCTCACATATACAGAAAGTTTTCTCCTAATAACGTTTCTCAAAATCAGTGTTTCTTTGTCGAGAATTCCGAACAACCTTCAAAGTCTTTTTAACTTTGTTTTCGAATCCAAATAAATTGTTTTCGGGGAGCAAGAAATGTCTAACCCCTTCAAACATTTCCTCCATGGTTAGAACATCACTTGTCTTCCTTCCCAAAATAAAAATCCGAGGCGGGGCACTGGGGTTATAACCTTCCCTTGTCGCAGTCTGGATCTCTTTAGGCAGGGCATTAGGGTGACAAACCTCCCCTAATTGCAGCCTAGATTTTTTACAAGGCGGGGTGCTAGGGAAGTAACGACCTTCCTAGTTGCAGCCGGGATTTTAGAATCATCTAACTCCCTTCCGCTTGATTTCAATGTTTTGGTTTTTAAAGTTTTAAAACTCGGGAGTTAGAGACGTTATTAGGGTTCGATCGAGAACATCTCATTCATGGTGTTTCTCTCTGAATCCTATTTTTTGACATAAATTCATTGCCCCATCTTTCGAGCCTTGGCACTTACCATCAATTAAGTGTCATGTTCGAGGGGGTACATAGGGTAATCCCTCGGGATTATCCGCCCTTTTCACAAAAAAAAAAAGATTTTCCAGTTTTTTTAAAACTTTAAGAGAGACAATTCTGAATACCCCAATCCAACATTTCCATTAGAACTCTAGGACCCATAAACACCTCTCAATCCTCCTTTGAACCAACTCTAAGTCACATAGGACTTCCAATTCTTGAAGACTCCCTTAAGCCTGAAACCTTCTCAAAACCCGAACACCTATAAATCAAACATCCTCTTTTATACTTCATCAACACTTTCGACTCCCTAAATCATCTCAAAATTTTGACCATTCAAAAAATCCAAACTTTACAAACACGAAAAACTCCTCAATTCCACCAAAGAATCCGAACACCTCTCAACTCCACAAGAACGACCAAAATGCCCTTAACTCCACAAAAATCAAGACAAGCTCAAACCCCTCGAAAATAAACAAAACCCCTCATCACTTCGACCAATCCCACAAACCGATACTCCAAGACCAGCCCTTTTCTCCAAACTCTTCAAAATCATCTATTCCTCAGTCCACACTCAATCCTATCCTTTGGCTTTAAATTGAATCTCTCCATAAGGTTTTGAAAGAAAGCAATCCCGACAATCGGAGACCGAGGTTTCCTCGGGCACCAATCCGAAGTCGTGGTCGTTGCCACTTCTAAGGGGTGTAACCCAGTGCGAACCCACACAGAATCTTTGACACGACCGGATAAGTCCTATCCATAGGTAATAATCTCAGAGTCAATTAACGGTTCTTAGAACCCGATCTCCCTTCCCAGTTATCATAGGTCAAACTAGGTGGCGACTCTAGTCAACTCCGCGTTATAGAGGCATAAGTCCGCGTGGAGCCCATTGAGAGCGGGTGTAGTGCTCACTAGCATTCCCCATAAGCTTTTTGGGAAAGACGGACGATGTAGTAGGTATTTGAGGGATGCCAGATTAACGGGTTTTCACCCTCCACAGAATGGCAAATTTCTAGGATCTAGACTTCTTAGTTAGACCATGATTTAATAGACCCCCTCATACCGAAAATCACCCACCCCCACACCGTGGTTACGGACGGAAACAAAATTTGACCTAATTCTGCCTCCGAAACCCTAGTTTAGGTAATTTCAACTTTCACTTTTATTTTCAGTAAAAAAATGCTAAAAAACAAAAAAACAGAAGCTCGCGCACTTAGGTTAAAACGACTCGTAATAAGCCGTAATTAAACTAAGTAGAGGAAAAACGACTTCTAGGGTAATGAAAGTAATTGAACCCTAATTAAGTCGAATATCAAGCCCCCGAACCCGAACTCTACCTTTCCTAATTTACTCTAGGTAAAAATTAGGTGGCGACTCACAATAGGTTCCAGTGAGCTAGCATAGGATTTAATAATTATTGTTATATGACATAGTTATTAACCTTAGGTTATAAGTGGACCTAAAACCCGACTAGATCCCAATCAACTTCATCAACATAGGACAGGGTTTAAAATCGAGGCTCACAGATGGTATCCTTATATTGCTTTGTTCTAGCTTCATTTGAACCTTCCAAGGGCTTGGTGGAGTCCTCTCTTGCTACATATCCAAACTCTCTTTTATATCCAAGGTAAAACAATCATCTAAATGTTCTAAGACAATCTATGTATCTAGGGTTTACAATGAGTTGAAGCATAAAGCTTGTATACTCATTTCATTATTTGTATATTGTTTAGAAGTTGACAAGAAATCAAACACCCTTACCGATTTTTAAACAAGGAAACAAGAAAGAAGTTTGTGAGGAAAAGAGGTAAATATGCTAACCTAATGTAGCTTACAATCTCTTAGGAGAAATGAGCTTATATTTCTTATTAAAACTACTTAAGGAGCCAATGGTAAATGACTTAGAAAAATGCTCTCAAGGGCTTAGTAAAAGGCATATGTATTGTTGGGTGTATTTGCAGGTCAAAGGCAAATATATTGTGGAAATTCAGTGTTTAAGGTTTATGCATCTTAAGGGCCTAAGAGCCATGCTATTTAAGGGCCTAAGTGCCAAGCAATTTAAATTATGAACTATATTGTGATGTAGTGTTAAATGAGTGAAGTTTTGTGTACAAGAATGTTCTTGATGGATTTTAGTGTTCTTGATTGTTTAATGGTGAAAACAATGTGTTTTGGCTTAGTAATGTTCCAGGAGAGTTCATGTCAAAATTTAGGTAATGTACAAGAAGTTCTAAGTGTTTAAAACAAGAATTGATGAACTAGGAAGTGTTAGAAATGTTTAGCTGTTTTACTAGAGGAGAAGTAATGTCTTAGGTGTTCTAAGAAACAAAAAGGACTTAGACATCAACTAGAAGTTTTGGTTAGGAAGAAAAGATGTTTGGGAGATGATGTTGTAGTGGTGAGAAAACATTTGGGAATAGTGGAAGTTATAGGTATGAAACACCACATAGAAAACTTAGTGAAAAACATTACAAGTGTAAACCTTTTTATAAGAATTTGTGTAATGCTTGAGGAGGATTTTGATGAATGATTTAAGGAGTTTAATGGAGGTCTTAAGGTGTGTTTGAAGTGCCCAAATAAGGTTAGAACATACTAGGATATATGAGGTGAAGTTTGGAGTTAAATGGGCAATTAGAAACAAGGGTCTGGAGCAGACCGACCTTGGGGACCGGACCTGCAAGGTCGGTCGAGCCCAATTTACCCTGCGAGAAATGGTCTCTGGAATGGACCGACCTTGGGGACCAGACTTGCAAGGTCGGTCGGGCATGGATTTTTAGTACGGATTGAGTCTCTGGAATAGACCGACCTTGGGACCGGACTTACAAGGTCGGTCATGCCTAAATTTTTGTACGTAAGTGAGTCTCGAGAATCGACCGATCTTGCGACCGGACTTGCCAAGATCGGTCGGGCCCTGAATTTTCAAAGGGAAGAAACTTTCGGGAATAGACCGAACTTGTGACCGAACTTGCAAGGTCGGTCGGAGTAGAATTTTTTACGGTAATATGTTCTAGAATGGACCGACCTTGCGTAAGGTCGGTTGGTAAGGTCGGTCGGACCAAAACTTGTAAAAAAAAAAAACAAAGAGTGGCTTAAGTAGTTAACCCTAGGGGGTATGATGAGGTAATCAGGATAAGTAACGTTAATTAAAAGTGTATATAAAACATGTCATAAACCATGTAAAATACTTAGTAAAATTTGAAGTTAAGTAAATTAGTTAACCAACGTTATTAATCGTGTATATGAGTGGCCTACGGAGGAAAACAATCGAAGCAAGGACCAAGGTATGGTTTTCTTGCAGTCTGTTGCCTACCGGTTTACACCGGCTTGTGTGTTGTTTGTTTTTCTGTGTGTTTATGACCTTGTAAGACTTAAATCATGTAACAAGTTTACAGTTGTTAAATATTATTGTATTGTTAAGTATGACTCTCTCTTCCCTTGTGTGTGTCTAACAAGACTTAACCAATTGTTTGTGAATTGTTTATTGAGTTCAATGTTGAACTACTAACAAGTGCTAACGGGGGAAGTGAGGAGTCCGGTCTGTTCCGGCCACGCGTGTGAGTATGGGAGTCGATGTCATAACCGGTTCGATTCTCTCTGTAGGTTATGGTTGTTTTTCCAATTTGGTTTCCAACCTTCCCTTTAGCTTAACCAAGGCTATTTTACTGACTCACGTCGGGCCACAGGGGGATACTATGTTTTGTTCGGTGTGCTTGGATCACTATATCCGAGGCACCTTGTGTTAAGTTATCTGTTCAATCTAACAGGACGGTAACAAGTTATGTAACGAGCTTAGCATGAGTTTGACAACATTCTCTAGGCTCTCCATGGGAACTAATTGTGTTGGTTCATTTCCTAAAAGGAATTGTTCTTGTGTTTTATGTGTGATGTTGTATGCAATACTCTTGCTATGATATATATATATGTTATGTTTAAAATGAATGCCATGTCATCATGACAATTAGTTGCGCGTATCCCGGTAGCCGATGGGCTGCGCGTTAACCATACCAGCCTAGGGTTGCTGACCCCCTCGGGGCTCCATATTTTTACTGCAGGATGAGGATCGAGGAAGCGGAATGGCTATAGATTCTAGGCTGCAGGAATACTTTTGGTTAGTTTTGGATGCTGAGCCCGGGATGCGCCTGTGCTCCCGTGGCGATATATTTTGGTACCGTTTATATACAGTGACGGCCGTTGGAAGTTCACAGTGACAGATTGTGGTGTACAGTTTACAGTTATGGATGTAGTTACAAACTCGGTATTATGTATATGTATTAAAGGTGATTAGTTCTATGCCCGGGAGTCTGATCATCAGACCGATACGCTTGTATTTATTCTGCCTTGTTAACCACGTGGGTGGTTAACGGCGTTGTAGCACCGAACCGTTTAGTTGTTATTTCCGCTGCGATTACGATTATTGTTAAGTGCGTAGTAGGGGTGTTACACACCAATGCTCCTTTAAAATCAAAACGGAGCCCCTAAGGGCTCAGTAAATTGTTGCATATGAAATTCGCATACCCCGTGTGCTAACGAGGGTACACCGACTATTTTGGTCGAGAGCATGCGATTCATTTTAATTCAATCATCACGCATACAACATACGTTATATGTGTACATTCACACAAGTACTCCACATTCAACCAAGGATTACAATCACACTAACACAACAAGTTTGCTAGTTAGTATTACCTACTCTTAGGCCTTGAGGGTTTCTACCTCACTATGCCTTACTCAATTACTTTTCTTTACCCACTCTCTTGAGTACTCTTACTCAAATTCTCTTACTCTCAACCTCAAGCAAGTTCTACAATACTCAACTCAATTCTCCACTCAAACTCAATTTCTCAAGTCTCTCGAGTTTCAACTCAATACTCCATACTCATTTCTCAAATCAATTCTCAAACCAATACTCAAGGCATCTTTTAAGTCTTTGCCCACGACATTGGGACATTGTTTATATTAGTCAGATCCTCTAATTGGGGTTTGACTATCTTTCTAAGGGGTTTAGGGATCCCTTACCATTCTTTACTACTCTCAAGGTACATGTTTTGAACAATCAACAATCCTCCAAATAGAGGTTCCTTTTTTACTTCCTCTATTATTTGTTTTGTGGATTAAATCAATTCGGTTCTCTAACCGTTATCGGGAGTTTACTAATTCCCGTACAATTCTCTCGCGTTCTAGCGAGTTCAAGGTTTGTGTTGTCGTTTCTTGGTTCGATAGGTTTAGTTTGTTCCCATGTTGTCATTAATTCGCAACAAGACTCTTTCTCTACGAGTCTCTACTCAAACAAGACTCAACTATGAGTCGATCTACTGTGCACAATCAACATCAAGCACTCATCCACAAAACAGGTTTCATGAATTATACAAACTTCAATTTACTAAACAATTCCACTAGGCAATACAAACAAGCACAAGACAGTGCAAACAATCCGATTCATGCATTTATCTTGTTAAGGTGATCACACAATCAAACAAGCACACAAATCAGAGAACTCAGTTAGCATACGGGGCATGAGAAAATCATACCTTTCACCTTGGGTTAACTTTACCGGTTCACCTCATGTTCCTTGGTTCACACTTGTTCCTCTGATAATGATTCCAACATTGATATTAATATCAAGCTTATATGGTATGTAACTTACTACTCCCGTAGTTGCCCCGTTGTCTAGTTATCCTTAGTTATGCTTAAGTGTTCATTTATGTTCTTACTTCTCACTCATTTCCAACACTTGTTTATACTTATTAGGACCTTTAAAGGTCACCAAACAAAACCTAAACGCCATCTAAAACCAATACCAATCAATCCCCCATGTTTTAGACACTTAAAAACACTCTCGGTTGAATTTTGGGGGTGGTTCGAGACTTGGTCCGTACCCTAAGTCCCGGACCAATTCATTAGCAAACTCTCGGCAGGATTTATGTGGTGGTCCGGGACCTTGTCCGTATCTTAAGTCCAGGACCAAAGTGGGATGTGTACTCTCGGCCTAAATTCAAGGGTGGTCCGGAACCTTGTCCAAGGACCAAGTCCCGGACCCTGCTAAAACCTGTTACATATGCAATTTTTCAGCCCCAATTCAATTCTTAATCCACACTCAATCTTTCTCCAATATTTCCACAAGTTTCCTACATATTTAAACACCTTAAAACATGCTATAAATGAAACACCCCAAATAATTAACACTTTAAATTAGTGAAGTCTAAATTAAAATATGAGCAACAATTACCATAAACAGTATGGTATTTTAAATATGGTTCTGAACGGATATCAGATTAAACTCCAAAATGGTAATATCGCATGTACATATCGGTACGTATAATAAATACCACTGGTATACACTAATAAATCGTATGAACATACTATATACCCTAGACAAATTATAAACGTAAACGTAAACTCATATATATACACATCTCTAAATCGAAGATGTTATAAAATAATAATGCGACGAAAACATGAGCCCATATATATGAATGCACACTTCTATACCGAAAACGCGAATATAGTCGCACATGTATATATACAAATATACACGTATATATACGACCAACGTTACATATAAGTAACAACGTGACATATTAATACCATCACGTACACGTATATATACGTATATGTGTATACATATACATAACGTTACAATATCACAACGTTATATACATAAGTAACAACGGGGCACAATGAAATAGTCGATATATATATATAAAACTAGCAATGTGACAAAATAAAAAAAGTCGCGTATATAACAAACAAACAACGCAACGTAATATATAGTCGCATATATATACTGGTGCAAAAATAGACATATATCTACTTATACAAAAATAGAGCAAATTAGCTCTTGCCAAGATTCGAACCAAGTACCTCCAGTACCTATATGGAATGCCTTAACCGAGTGTGCTGTGCTCATATTTGGTAACAAATTACACCTTATAATACATCCTTAGATCAAATAGACTACTAGTTTAACTATAACAAGAATGTATGCCACCTTACCAAAAACGGTACACAATACCCCAGTAGCAGATGGAGCAATCTGCTCTTTAATTGCACTTGGACTCTATGTTTCTGTTGCAAAATTTCGCCAGCACATTCCCTTCCACTGCCCAAGTTTCTCAAACAGCAACACAAACATTAACCAGCTTTTCTCTTCTTTCTATGCTAGACACCAACCCCTCTGTTCTTTTCCCCATCAAACTGAACACATCAAGGAGTGCCCCATTATTCAACGCCTGATCCCACTTACTTGCTGGAGTAATGCTTTTTTTTCCCTCCTGTATTCTCACGTCAATAAGTAGCAACAGGTAGTTTATTAGCATCTTGTTTTCGGTAGCAATTACTCTCGAACAATAGAGGAGTCATATCAAGATTAATAACAGATGAAGGATCACTCTGTACAAATGAAAAGATAGGAACACTCTTGAACTGAAGAAGGATCAAAATGCGTGTACCTCATGTTAGTCAACCTTGGTTTTCTATGATTATTACTCTGTAGCCAACTGTCGATATGCGGTCAGTATTAAAGAAACATGTATTATTGAAGTATTGAACGAAGAGAAACTAATATAGCATAATAAGGGACGACATACTCCCAAATCTGTTGACAGTCACGTAATCGCATGAAGACCTGTTTGAGAAAGAGATCAAGAAATACAAACCCATTTGTGAAGATATTTCTCGGAACATTGATGCTCAGGAACAACTCCTAATACAAATTCAGCATCAAAATGATCAACTCTCGTCAGTTTTCAACCTCGATGATTTCAAAACAGATCAGCTCCCTCAACTTTCTGTAGTCTTCGAACAACAACAATACGAGCACCAGCTTCATAGCAACCTTCACACCTTTTTATTTTGGCACAAAATTCCTCATTTGCAACTCCCATACATGAATGAAACCAACGACCCTCTCCTTCTCTACATCAGCTCGAACTGCAACAGACCACGATACCGACAACATATTAGTTTTCTCTTCTTTTAACAGTGGCACAAACACTTTCGTTTCCATTCCCCATGAACCACTGAGACACTCACATTATACCAGCATCATTACCTTTCCATTTCCTTCGACAGAGAACAACAGGAGCGATAGCAACAAACACCTGGTTGTCCTCTGCATGAAATCTTGAAAACCCACAAGTCCCTGCTCTCCCCTCTGGGCTGCGGCTAACAACGGTTCCTTTCCCCTGTTTACATTTGACAGAGAACAGCAGATAGAAACTAGGGTAGCTCCATCTTCTTATTTCTGTTCTCTCCATTGTTCTAGGCAGTGAACCAAAGCAACACGCTTCACATCTCCTTGCTCTGTTTGAACTACACACTTGCAGCAACCCCGCCAGATTGTCTACTCTATGCCCACACTACTCAACAATCAGACAAGCCAAGCTAGGAAGTGTAGAACACCATCTCATCTGTGTTGCAACAAGCAAGTAGACGCAAAGGCAAAAAAAATAATACCCAGCTTTCCTTTCACTCTGCATGAAACCGTAGAGAGGTTTCCTCTCCCAGTTTGAGCTCACCTTGGGCGCAAGATCAACAGAGCAGTATCACACATAAACCGGTAATGACAGCTTCTTTTCCCTCTCCTGTTGCTTCACGGTTGTACTTCCAAGTTCACCCCACATCCTTTCCCTCTGTTGCAACAAGCAAAAGCCAAGAGTAGCCATCTTGAGTTCTCATTCCTTTACAAGCTCGCAAGCAGTAGAGCAAGTCGCTACACTGGAATACACCCAACACAGTACAGCAGCTTCACGGTGAGAAAAGTCACCCGAGACCATGTCCCTTCTTCAGTTCGTTTTCTGTCCGACAACATGTTGTTTTGACCTTCTTTTCTACATCTTGCTACTCATACTCGAAGCTCCATCTCAGCCTTTTCTAGAGCTGAAACCATACGCTTGAAACACCCCCTGAAAGGAGCTTAAAGACAAGCTATGTAGGGTACCTCAAACTCCAGCCAAAAGCACCGAGGTAATGAGTACTCCCTTAGTTTCTAAATACATGCGTGAAGCCTCTCCAAGTAAGTTGGTTAAGGGTGAGAAACTAAGCTTAAAACTATGCCTTAATACTGCGTAAACTACATGGCGTAGGCTCCAAGGTCTTGGGTGAAATTGCGACACGATAACCATATTAACATCTCTCTGTAATGTCTCAAGGAAGTACTAGTCCGAGTATGGTTTAGAACCGAAAATAACGGAATACACATACATACGTATGCATGAACAAACTTATAATGCATAGCAAATGGGATGGGTGTATGTATATATATGGGTATTGTTGGATTATAATGCATAACGAGAGGCATGTATATATGTATATATAGGTGCATGACGTGAGTATTAACATGTAAAAGAAGCTAGGTGTATAAACACATGCACATAATGCGTAATGTTAATAGGTGTATATACGTGTGATATATTTGGGTTTATAAAACGTAACGAGTAATGAAAATATATATATATATGTCAATGTGGATATATAGATGCGTTATTTCGAATGGATAATACGTAGCTAATGGTGGTTATAAGTGAAAAAAAAGAATGATAATTAAATTAAGGTATATGATTATTAATACTAAGAATATGTGAGGGAAGGGTCTAAAAGAGTAAAAGAAAGAAATTTTGTATATGCCGGGATGTTGGTATAGTTTTAGTGATATTTGAGTATTATTTTCAGGTAATTACTATGCTATTTTTAAGCCCGTATATTTAAACCATGTCAAGAATAATTATTTTGTGATTTAAATGCTCACTATTAAATTTAGGAGGTTATATGAATTTTTGGAGGAAAAACTATCATGCAAGCAAGTATAACTACCTAGGAGCATCTTAGAGAAATCTAGACATATTTAGAAGCTTGCCTTATGGGTTAAACGAATTTTTAAGACCATACAAATATATATATACATCCTTTTTATTAATAAATAGATCAAAAATGAGGTCAAAGTGTGATGAAAGTTAAATATAGAGTGCAAATGGTAAATGAGACTGAAGGAATGATCATAGGAAATTCTGTAAGTATTAAGTATGAATTTTATAAAATAAAAGGAGTAAATTATTAAACTAGGAAACTATGGGGGTATCCTAGTAAATACTATCAAAGTTGGTCAAAGAATAGTTTAAGTGGTCAACCTTGACCGCCTATGAGGGTTGACCATCATAAAATGATAAGGATAACTATTCTAAGTATCTAAAGGGACATTAAGTCAAAAAGAAAAACAAAAATTATTATTATGGGGATACATGTCATTATCAGAAATTTTGGGGCATGAATGGAAATTTAAGTATTTGAGGGGATTAGTATATAACCCTAGAAAGGTTTTAGAAATTTAAGTAATAACATAAATTAATTAAGAGGTATAATATGGGGTTTAAATAATTAAGTGCTGGTTATAAGAAAAGGGGGCTATGGTGTAATTATGAGGAAAATATGGGTATGATCAATTTGGATAAACTTGTTACATGTTGATGCTTAAGAATACCATAAAACATTAGCTAGAGGGAAGGGCTTAGTTAACGTGCAAAATGTCGATGTAAATGCCCTAGGGCTAAGCTAAAGTATAAGGTTAATACTTGTAGAATTCTAAGGGCTAATATCATCTGAACATACAACAAAGAATTCACCTAGGGGACGATCCCGATAAAATGAAATAAACTTGAAATACCCCAAACCTTAGCATATTGTTTAAACACCTAAATATGGTATATTAAGACTAAAAAGAGTCTTAGAAACATTAGTAAACAAATTTAAACAAAAGAAAACACAAAATGTGCTATAAGGTCAATAAAGGCCAAAAATGTGCTCTAAGCTTGGGATGAGCTTGGTTAAGACCTAATGAACTTACCAAGATCTTATTTATATACTAATGAACATATTAAACCAATTACCAAAGAAAACCAAGCTTGAAAACAAGTTAAAACACAAAATGTGCCTTAAGGAGTCTTAAAGCACATTTTCGAAAAATTGTCTTATAAATGAGTTTTGAATGGCTAAATGTCCATCATTACTCTTTAATTAACATGTGTACTATATAGTATCATATTTGGAAGTATATATCAATGGGAAATCAAAAATTTCACTTCTATGTGCCTTGTTTTTATGAATAGTGATTTTAATAAGCTATTTTGTAACATATGTTGTATAAGTAATTAAATTGACAAATAAAGACTATATTACCCCTAAGTACTATTGGGGGCCGGTTTTCTTAAGTGTGGTGACTCACCACTCTCTTGTTAACATGTTAAGAAAATGAAGAAGACTACTTAAGTTACTTTTAACTTTATAAGCATAAATATCTTCTAAAAAGCAAAACAAACTCACTTATCTCATTCTCTCATTTCTTTCCTTCATTTCCCACGGTTCCAAGTCTTCTTCAACCTCTCTTCTTCTCTTCATTTATGATTTACAATAGTAAACACACAAACTCCATCTTTGACCACTTGTAATTCCTAGCTCACTTAACCAAATCAAAAACAAACACCACCATTCTCTTCCTCTCATCAAGCTCTTCATTCCTATCTTCTCAAAATTTCAAGAGCCCCATTTCGGTGCCATGGAGTTCCACCATTGAAGGAGCTTGAGCTTATATTTCTACATATTATTACTCTCCTTTGCTTCTAGGTAAGGAATCTCAAAGAAAAATCATGTTTCCTCCATGTTTTTACCTTGACCGAAAATGCCCATTAATGGTGCTCTTTGTGTGACTTTGTTCTAGCTTCATTCCAACCTTTCATGGACTAGGTGGAGTCCTCTCTTGATATATATTCAAACTCTCTTCATATACCAAGGTAAAACAACTACATTAATGTTTTTGAAATAATGTAAACCTAGGGTTTACAATGAGATAAAGCTTAAAGCTTGAATACTCATTATGTTATTTGTATAATGTTTAGTAGTTGACAAGGAATCAAATACCTTACCGGTTTTATAAGGAAACAAGGAAGAAGTTTGTGTGGAAAAGAGGTAAATATGCTAACCTAATGTGGTTTAAAGTCTTAGGAGAAATGAGCTTGTATTGCTTATGAAAATGATCTAAGGAGCCAATGGGAAGTGACTTAGAAGAATGCTCTCAAGAGCTTAGTAAAAGGCATATGTGTTGTTGAGTGTATTTGCAGGTTAAAGGCAAATATATTATGGAAATTCAGTGTTTATGATTTATGCATCTTAAGGGCCTAAGAGTCATGTTATTTAAGGGCCTAAGTGCCATGCAATTTAAATTATGCACTATATTGTGGTGTAGTGCTAAATGTGTGAAGTTTGTGTATAAAGATGTATTTGATGATTTTTTGTGTTCTTGGTTGTTTGTTGGTGAAAACAATGTGTTTTGGTTTAGTAATGTTCTAGGAGAACCCATGTCAAAGATTTAGGAAATATCCAAGGAGTCTAGGTGTTAATGTAAGGCTTGGTGAATTAGAGGTGTTAGGAAATGACTAAGTGTTTTACAAGAGAAGAAATAATGTCTTAAGTTGTTCTAGGTAACAAGAGGACTTAGACATCAACTAGGGTTTAGGTTGGTAAGAAATAATGCTTAAGAGATGATGTTAAGATGAGGAGAAAGCATTTTGGGATAGTAGTTATCATAGGTGAGAAACACCATTTAGAAACCTAGTATAAAATGTTATAAGTGTTAAGGAATTTTACAAGGAAATGAGTAGATGTTTGAAGAGTTTTGAAATGAGTTAGAACTTGAGTTTAATGGATGTTATATGAAGTATTTAGTGTGCCATATGGTGTTGCAACACATTGGGAGACTTAAGGAAAAGTTTGGAACAATTTGGACAATCCTTAGGAAGTTTCTGCAGTAGACCGACCCGGGGGACCGAACCTGGCAGGGTCGGTCGGACTGTAAATAGCAGGGTAAAAATGCTTCTGTTAGAGACCGACCCAGGGGACCGACCCTGTCTGGGTCGGTCGGATAGGAAGAAAAGACGGTAAATGTCTCTGTTAAAGACCGACCCAAGGGTAGGGTCGGTCGGTAGGGTCGGTCGGCATAAACTTGTTTTTTTAAAAAAAAAAACAGGAAAGAGTATGACTTATGTATTAACCCTAGGGGGGTATAATGAAGGAAACCAAGGATGGGTCGGGCATTTAAACATGACATATAATCATGTAAATACTTAGTAAGAATTGAATGTTGAGGAAGATAATTAACCGACGTTACTAAATGTGTTTAGGGTTCTCTCAAGGTGGAAACCAGTCGAGGCAAGGACCAAGGTATGGTTTTCTTACAGTCTGTTGCCTACCGGTTTACACCGGCTTGTGTGTTGTTTGTTTTTCTGGATGTTTATGACGTTATAAGATTTAAACATGTAATGAGTTTACAGTTGTTCATATTACTGTGATGTTATGATGTGACTCATTTCCCTTGTGTGTGTCTAACATGACTTACCACCTGTTGTGTATTGGTTGTTAAGTTCCACTATGAACTTCTAACAAGTGTTAACTGGGAAGTGAGGAATCCGGTTGTCCGGTCATGCATGTAAGTTAAGAGTAGATATCTGAATCAGATTCGACTCTTATGTTGTTAAGATTGTTCTCCTTAATTGGGCGTTCGATCTCCCGCTAGCTTCCTCCAAAGCTTACCTATTCTGACTTATGATCGGTTTAGTGGGAACATGTGTTTGTGTGGTGTGTTCGGGTCACTATATCCGAACCATCTGTGACTTAAGTTACTCGTTTGAATAACAGGACAGTAATGAGTGTGTATAACGAGCTCAACATGAGGGTGAACCATTCTCTAGGCTCTTATGTTGTTTAACCTTCTTGGTTTGTTGTTGTGGAAAGAATATCCACTGTGTATGTGATGTTGTGCTATGCACTACTGATGCTATGCCACATATTATGTTATGTATAAAATGAATGCCATGTTATCATGACAATTAGTTGCGCGTATCCCGGTAGCCGATGGGCTGCGCGTTAACCATACCAGCCAAGGGTTGCTGACCCCCTCGGGGGCTCCATATTTTTACTGCAGGATGAGGATCGAGGAAGCAGAGTGGCTGTAGGATCTAGGCTGCAGTTGTATTTTGGTTTATTTTGGATGTTGAGCCCGGGATGCGCCTGTGCTCCCGTGGCATTATATTTTGATTCCGTTGAAATTACTATGGCGCTATATTGACAGTTTACAGTGAAGGAATGTAAGTAAATACTCGGTATTGTATATGATGTATTTATGGTTTAGTTTTATGCTCGGGAGTCTGATCATCAGACCGGTACACTTGTATTTATTCTGCCTTGTCAACCACGTGGGTGGTTGACGGCGTTGTATCACCGAAGCATTTAGTTATTGTTTAGTTATTTATTTCAGCTGCTATTTCATTAGTTGTGAAGTTCGATGTAGGGGTGTTACAAAAAGTGGTATAAGAGCGAAGTATCGCTCTGATGACTAGAATACCGAGCTTAGGAATATACCGAGTTAGGAAACCTAACTACAGTTACCTAAGTGATCAGTTAAGGAAAGGTTAACCACTAACCAAGTGTGGAGATACCTTGTTGTCGGGAAACGTTTCATCCGTTGGAACCGATAAGTGTGTAAGCATAATGCTAATAATGTTCATGTGAATTCAGATGTCAGGTAGACCGCGAGGTAGGGGCCGCGGAAGCGGTACTGGAGATACAGATGATCAGGGCGAGAGTACTACGGCCCAGGTCATGGCCGAAGCTGTAGCGGCCGCCGTAGCCCAAATGATTCCACAACTAGTAGCTGCAATTCAGCAAGGGCAACACCCCGAAGTTCAACCACCACCGCCACGAGAGACCAACTGGGTCAAGGCATTGGCAGACTTGAGACCCCCTTCATTTCATGGGGAGACCGACCCACGTAAGCTGGAGGCGTACATCTCCGAGTTGGAGACCGCCTACGAGACCTTGGCTGTACCTGCAGAGGCTAAGGTCCGTCTTGCCGCTTACTACCTGAAGGGTTCGGCACAGAGTTGGTGGAAGCTTGTGAGAGAGGACCGGATGACGGATCCTCAGTTTGGATGGAGGGAGTATACGGCTCTACTACGAGCCAAATACTACCCTGTGCATGTTCAAGAGGCCAAGCGCCTGGAGCTGGATAGTTTGAGGCAGGGGGACAAGGTGTCGGTTGATGAGTACTATACTGCATTCACCGGCCTTATCCACCTGTTACCGGACCTGGGGTACTCGAACCGGGTGCTGGTAAACCGTTTCTACAACGGTCTCAGCCACCGTCTTCGCTATGGGATGGGGCCAGCTGAGTATACTACCTTGCAGGTAATTTAAATAAAATGTGATGTGACTAAGTGTAATCCATAAGTGAATATTAATGTGAGTATATGAGTATGTACTGCGGGGCATGACTGACATCCTAAATTCAGGAGTGCTATCATGCCGCTGCTAAGGTTGAGATTACCGTCCGTCTGAGGGACGAGGAGAATGCGCACAAGCGAGGGCCAGAGTCCGCAGGGGTACGGGGGAGGAAAGAAGAAGAAGAAACCTTATCCCCAGCCCCAGAAGAGTCAGCACCAGGGTGACAAGGGCCAAGCCCAAATCACCACAGCTGAGGAGCCACTGAAGCTCACATATGCTTATGCGGCGAAACCCCTACGCTCTCACCCACCTAAGGGTAATTATTTAATCCTGTGTGATAAGTTGAAATGTATGTTGATAAGTTGTGAAACAAGTATTGATTGTGTATTGTGATAGCAGCTAACACGGGCTCTGGACCGGAGCGCCACTATGACTGTAAGTGGTATAACGGAGACCACCCCGGCAAGGACTGCAAGGGAAACGACGTACAGTGTCGTTACTGCGAGAAGTGGGGTCACCGTGACTATGAGTGTTATCGGAACCCCAACAGCAGAGTCAACAAGCCCAAGGGGCAGTGGAAGGGTAAGGCCACATCAGCTATTGATGGCCCGAAGACGGCTAACCAGCCACCCACAGATCAGAGACACACTGATTCCCAGAAGGGGAAAGGGTCGGGACCTAGCAAGGCCGCCCTGAATGTGGTGGACCGGTCTGAGGCGCCAGGGCCCTCTTCTAGACCAGGTACCGCCTAAACTGTTGAATGTAATAAGTGATTGCATACCACATTTCATGCATGTGTGTACTAGTAAGTCCAAATGTGTTATCATGTGAGTAAAGAGTTAAAGTATAGTGTGAAAGTCACCTAATTAGATAATTCTAAACTTAAAGGAACCTTCAATATATGTTATCCAATCCCACCCACACCAAACCCTGAAGAAACCACCATCAACATCACCGACTTTCCAGTGGAGCAATGTCAGGTTATCCAGCCAGGTATGATACTCTTAAATGGATACCTGACACCGGAAGCACAAATCCATATCATCAGACGATGCGATGAACTAGGAGCAAAACCAGGAGGTTTCTACACACCCGAATACCCGAACGGAACAAGAATGCAATTGAAGATGATGTGCATGGGTAAGGACTGGAACCCTTACACCAAGACATATCAAGAAGTGCGAGCTGAAGACGGAGCAACAGTACCAAGTATACCCGAGGAGTTCCATGCGGTCGTTAACCACGCCGTGGGAATTGCTCAACAAGTTGAAACAGATTCAATTCCAAATGTGAAAGCAGATCTATGCATTGTGAACTTCTACCAGAAAGGTGGACGGTTAGGTTTACACCAAGATAAGGACGAGTCACCCGAGTCTCTAAGTAAGGGAGTACCCGTGGTGTCTTGGTCCATTGGTGATACCGCAGTGTTTGTGTATGGCGAGCAGAAGCGTGCTGACCTCGCAAAGAAGCTAGTGTTGAAATCGGGAGATGTTTAATCATGGGTGGGCAGTCAAGGATGCTATATCATGGCATCAGAAAGATCAAACTGAATACCGCACCGTCGGCAGTGATCAATGCCACACACATGAAACCCGGACGTTTGAATTTGACCTTCAGACAGTTTTAAAGCCTTGTATAATTATGTAATGTGTTAAGCCAGTGTATGTTAGGGATATTATATATGTGTTAAGTTATGTCAACCGTGTAAACCAACAATGTTGTAAGGGGAATGTGTTAATGAATAAAGTGGAGTTATTGAAGTATATCAACCGTGTTGTTACCCAGTACTTATTAGTTTGCCAATGAATTAGGCTGTGCACTCGGAACGGGAGGTACACTGAGTGTCTGCAATGAGGCAGAAGCCGGCAAGAGCGGCACAATCCTCACCGGTACCTTTCCAGTCAATGGCGTGGATGCTTCGATCTTGTTCGACTCCGGAGCCTCACACACATTTGTTTCGCTATCTTTTGCGAAGAGGCTGGGGTTAGATGGAGAGGAGATGCCAGACTTCTTGGTCACTCTCCCATCGAAAGAGCGGATCAGGTGTACCCGCTACCACCGAGATGTCATTGTAGAATCAGAGGTGAAGAGTTACCGATCGACTTGATAGAGTTCGACGGACTTGGTTTTGATTTGATTGTCGGGATGAACTGGTTGGAGCGGTACAAGGGCAGAATCCTATGTGCCGAGCATCGACTGCTTCTTCGGAGTCCATCTGGGGTTACTATATCTTATCGCCAGAGGCCCAGGGAGCCTTCGACTCAGATCATCACCGCCATGGCTATGTGTCGTGAACTACGACGAGGGAGTGATGTATACCTCTGCTATGTCCAGGACATAGAGAGAGATCCAGAGTTTAGCCCAGATGTGCCGGTAGTGTCGGAGTTTCCTGATGTATTTCCTAAGGAACTGCCGGGCATGCCGCCAGCACGGGAAGTGGAGTTTGAGATTGATTTGGTTCCGGGTACCGGACCAATTGCGAAGGCGCCCTATCGTATGGCTCCAGCAGAGATGACAGAGCTCAAGGAGCAGCTGAGAGACCTACTCGACAAGGGGTTGATCTGCCCTAGCGTTTCACCATGGGGAGCGCCGGTCCTCTTCGTGAAGAAGAAGGACGGTAGCCTCCGCCTGTGTATTGACTATCGAGAGCTGAATGCAGTTACGGTGAAGAACCGTTACCCTTTACCACGCATCGACGATCTATTTGATCAGTTGAGGGGAGCATCGGTATTCTCCAAGATAGATCTACATTCCGGATACCATCAGATTGCCATCCATGACAGTGATATCGAGAAGACAGCATTCAGAACTAGGTATGGACATTATGAATTTATAGTTATGCCGTTTGGTTTATCCAATGCACCAGCAAAGTTCATGGATTTAATGAACCGCTTGTTCCAAGATCAGTTCGACAAGTCAGTGGTAGTCTTCATCGATGATATTCTTGTGTACTCGAAATCGAGAGGTGAGCATGAAAGCCACCTGAGAAATGTGTTACAAACATTGAGGAGGAATCAGTTGTATGCTAAGTTTTTGAAATGTGAGTTTTGGTTGAACCAAGTATCCTTTCTTGGACATGTGATTTCTGAGGCCGAGATCGCTGTTGATCCGGCAAAGATAGATGCAGTGCGCACCTGGCCTAGGCCGAAGACAGTTACCGATATCAGGAGCTTCCTCGGTCTGGCAGGTTATTATAGGAGGTTTGTGAAGGACTTCTCCAGTGTCTCGAAGCCGATGACTTCCTTGATGAAAAAGGATGCACCATTCGAGTGGACAGTCGACTGTGAGAGTTCTTTCAAGAGTCTCAAGGATGCTCTGACATCTGCACCAGTCCTGACTATACCAGACGGTCCAGATGGTTTTGAGGTCTATTGCGACGCATCAGGTAGAGGTATGGGTTGTGTGTTGATGCAACACGGGAAGGTTGTAGCATACGCCTCCCGACAGCTGAAGAAGCATGAGGGGAACTACCCTACCCACGACTTAGAATTGGGTGCCATTGTCTTCGCATTGAAGATATGGCGACATTATTTGTATGGGGTAAGTGTGACAATCTATTCTGACCACAAAAGTTTAAAGTACTTGTTCACTCAGAAGGAGTTGAACATGAGACAAAGAAGGTGGGTTGAATTTCTGAATGACTATGACATTAATCTGCAATATAAAGAGGGTAAGGCAAATGTGGTAGCTGACGCATTGAGTCGCCGAGCACACTCTCTCCATTTGCTAGTCTCTCATACTGGCTTGGTTGAAGAGGTGCGGAGTGCTCAGATGACGGATCAGTATATGATGGAGATCCGGCAGAAGCTTATTGATGGCACATTCGAGGGTCAGAAGTACGACTTCAGACTCCACGATGATGACCTGATTAGGCTGAATGGCCGATTGTGTATACCTAGAAGTAGCGCTGAGTTGAAGGAGCGCATCTTGAGTGAATCCCATTGTTCTACTACTTCGATTCACCCCGGAGCTTCAAAGATGTATAAGAGTATGAAAAGATATTTTTGGTGGACTGGAATGAAAAAAGATGTTACTGATTATGTGTTGAGGTGTCTCACTTTCCAGAAGGTCAAGTTTGAGCACCGACGGCCTGGTGGTATGGTACAGCCAATGCCAGTGCCTGAGTGGAAGTTCCATGATATTTCCATGGACTTCTTAGTAGGGCTTCCGCCTACAAGGGGAGGTCTGAATATGATATGGGTTGTTGTTGACCGACTGACCAAGGTGGCCCGATTCATTCCGATGAAGGACACCTGGAAAGTGGCAAAACTGGTAGAACTCTTTGATAGAGAAATTGTAAGACATCATGGGGTACCGAAAACAATTGTATCTGACAGAGATACCAAATTCTTATCGAGGTATTGGAAGTCTACGCGAGAAGCACTGGGTACCGAACTGAAATTGAGTACAGCGTTTCACCCACAGACTGATGGCCAGAGTGAGCGCACTATCCAGACACTTGAGGATATGTTCCGTGCATGTGCACTTGACTTTCAGACCAGCTGGATTGATAAGTTACATCTGATCGAGTTTAGTTACAACAACAGTTACCATGCTTCGATCAAGATGTCTGCCTTCCAGGCCTTGTACGGTAGACCATGCCGCACGCCATTATGCTGGGATGAGTCGAGTGAGACGGTCATTATAGGACCAGAGTATCTTGAACAAGTTCAGGCGGAAGTTCACCAGATCCGGGCTAACATGAAGGCAGCTCAGGATAGACAAAAGTCGTACGCAGATGTGCGCAGACGTGACCTGGAGTTCGCCGTGGGCGATCAGGTATTTTTGAGAGTATCCCCCATGAAGGGAGTATTTCGTTTTGGCCAGAAGGGCAAGTTGAGCCCAAAATATGTGGGGCCTTATGTTGTGACGGAGCGGATCGGCCCGGTAGCTTACAGACTTGATCTACCCGCCGAGCTGGGCAAGGTACATGATGTATTTCATGTGTCCCAGTTGAAGAAGTATATGTCTCATCCGTCTCATGTGCTTCAGCCTGAAAGGCTAACTTTAGAGCCGACCATGCGATCAGTGGAGACTCCGGTACGGATTCTGGATACTAAGACTCGAGACACTCGCCATAAGTCTGTGAGACTGGTGAAAGTTCTTTGGTCTAACCAGGACGTTGAGGAGGCCACTTGGGAGCTGGAAGATAAGATGAAGGCGAAGTACCCGTCATTGTTTACTTCTTAGTGTTTATGTGTAAAGGGTACGGGGCGTACCCCTTTTTAAGGGGGGTAGAGCCGTTTCGGTTATGTAAGTACGACGTGTATTTAAATACATCGTCTATGTTATGTTGTATATGTTGTATGGACCTTGTGTCCAATGTTATGCAAGTGTGTTGATTAATATTATTATGGAAGTATTGTTTATATGTATTCCCGTGTTCTAACATTTAGGATATGTGGAAGTGCGAACTTTGAGGACAAAGTTCTTTTAAGGGGGGTAGATTGAAATACCCCAAACCTTAGTATATTTTTTAAACACCTAAATATGGTATATTAAGACTAAAAAGAGTCTTAGAAACATTAGTAAACAAATTTAAACAAATGAAAACACAAAATGTGCTTTAAGGTCAATAAAGGCCAAAAATGTGCTCTAAGCTTGGGATGAGCTTGGTTAAGATCTAATGAAATTACCAAGATCTTATTTATATACTAATGAACATATTAAACCAATTACCAAAGAAAACCAAGCTTGAAAACAAGTTAAAACACAAAATGTGCCTTAAGGAGTCTTAAAGCACATTTTCAAAAAATTGTCTTGTAAATGAGTTTTGAATGGCTAAATGTCCATCATTACTCTTTAATTAACATGTGTACTATATAGTATCATATTTGGAAGTCTATATCAATGGGAAATCAAAAATTTCACTTCTATGTGCCTTGTTTTTATGAATAGTGATTTTAATAAGCTATTTTGTAACATATGTTGTATAAGTAATTAAACTGACAAATAAAGACTATATTACCCCTAAGTACTATTGGGGGCCGGTTTTCTTAAGTGTGGTGACTCACCACTCTCTTGTTAACATGTTAAGAAAATGAAGAAGACTACTTAAGTTACTTTTTACTTTATAAGCATAAATATCTTCTAAAAAGCAAAACAAACTCACTTATCTCATTCTCTCATTTCTTTCCTTCATTTCCCACGGTTCCAAGTCTTCTTCAACCTCTCTTCTTCTCTTCATTTACGATTTGCAATAGTAAACACACAAACTCCATCTTTGACCACTTGTAATTCCTAGCTCACTTAACCAAATCAAAAACAAACACCACCATTCTCTTCCTCTCATCAAGCTCTTCATTCCTATCTTCTCAAAATTTCAATAGCCCCATTTCGGTGCCATGGAGTTCCACCATTGAAGGAGCTTGAGCTTATATTTCTACATATTATTACTCTCCTTTGCTTCTAGGTAAGGAATCTCAAAGAAAAATCATGTTTCCTCCATGTTTTTACCTTGACCGAAAATGCCCATTAATGGTGCTCTTTGTGTGACTTTGTTCTAGCTTCATTCCAACCTTTCATGGACTAGGTGGGGTCCTCTCTTGATATATATTCAAACTCTCTTCAAAGACCAAGGTAAAACAACTACATTAATGTTTTTGAAATAATGTAAACCTAGGGTTTACAATGAGATAAAGCTTAAAGCTTGAATACTCATTATGTTATTTGTATAATGTTTAGTAGTTGACAAGGAATCAAATACCTTACCGGTTTTATAAGGAAACAAGGAAGAAGTTTGTGTGGAAAAGAGGTAATATGCTAACCTAATGTGGTTTAAAGTCTTAGGAGAAATGAGCTTGTATTGCTTATGAAAATGATCTAAGGAGCCAATGGGAAGTGACTTAGAAGAATGCTCTCAAGAGCTTAGTAAAAGGCATATGTGTTGTTGAGTGTATTTGCAGGTTAAAGGAAAATATATTATGGAAATTCAGTGTTTATGATTTATGCATCTTAAGGGCCTAAGAGCCATGTTATTTAAGGGCCTAAGTGCCATGCAATTTAATTTATGCACTATATTGTGGTGTAGTGCTAAATGTGTGAAGTTTGTGTATAAAGATGTATTTGATGATTTTTAGTGTTCTTGGTTGTTTGTTGGTGAAAACAATGTGTTTTGGTTTAGTAATGTTCTAGGAGAACCCATGTCAAAGATTTAGGAAATATCCAAGGAGTCTAGGTGTTAATGTAAGGCTTGGTGAATTAGAGGTGTTAGGAAATGACTAAGTGTTTTACAAGAGAAGAAATAATGTCTTAAGTTGTTCTAGGTAACAAGAGGACTTAGACATCAACTAGGGTTTAGGTTGGTAAGAAATAATGCTTAAGAGATGATGTTAAGATGAGGAGAAAGCATTTTGGGATAGTAGTTATCATAGGTGAGAAACACCATTTAGAAACCTAGTATAAAATGTTATAAGTGTTAAGGAATTTTACAAGGAAATGAGTAGATGTTTGAAGAGTTTTGAAATGAGTTAGAACTTGAGTTTAATGGATGTTATATGAAGTATTTAGTGTGCCATATGGTGTTGCAACACATTGGGAGACTTAAGGAAAAGTTTGGAACAATTTGGACAATCCTTAGGAAGTTTCTGCAGTAGACCGACCCGGGGGACCGAAACTGGCAGGGTCGGTCGGACTGTAAATAGCAGGGTAAAAATGCTTCTGTTAGAGACCGACCCAGGGGACCGACCGTGTCTGGGTCGGTCGGATAGGAAGAAAAGACGGTAAATGTCTCTGTTAAAGACCGACCCAAGGGTAGGGTCGGTCAGTAGGGTCGGTCGGCCTAAACTTGTTTTTTTAAAAAAAAAAAGAAAGAGTATGACTTATGTATTAACCCTAGGGGGGTATAATGAAGGAAACCATGGATGGGTCGGGCATTTAAACATGACATATAATCATGTAAATACTTAGTAAGAATTGAATGTTAAGGAAGATAATTAACCGACGTTACTAAATGTGTTTAGGGTTCTCTCAAGGTGGAAACCAGTCGAGGCAAGGACCAAGGTATGGTTTTCTTGCAGTCTGTTGCCTACCGGTTTACACCGGCTTGTGTGTTGTTTGTTTTTCTGGATGTTTATGACGTTATAAGATTTAAACATGTAATGAGTTTACAGTTGTTCATATTATTGTGATGTTATGATGTGACTCATTTCCCTTGTGTGTGTTTAACATGACTTACCACCTGTTGTGTATTGGTTGTTAAGTTCCACTATTAACTTCTAACAAGTGTTAACTGGGAAGTGAGCAATCCGGTTGTCCGGTCATGCATGTAAGTTAAGAATAGATATCTGAATCAGATTCGACTCTTATGTTGTTAAGATTGTTCTCCTTAATTGGGCGTTCGATCTCCCGCTAGCTTCCTCCAAAGCTTACCTATTCTGACTTATGATCGGTTTAGTGGGAACATGTGTTTGTGTGGTGTGTTCGGGTCACTATATCCGAACCATCTGTGACTTAAGTTACTCGTTTGAATAACAGGACGGTAATGAGTGTGTATAACCAGCTCAACATGAGGGTGAACCATTCTCTAGGCTCTTATGTTGTTTAACCTTCTTGGTTTGTTGTTGTGGAAAGAATATCCACTGTGTATGTGATGTTGTGCTATGCACTACTGATGCTATGCCACATATTATGTTATGTTATGTTATGTTATGTTATGTTATGTTATGTTATGTTATGTTATGTTATGTATATGAATGCCATGTATCATGACAATTAGTTGCGCGTATCCCGGTAGCCGATGGGCTGCGCGTTAACCATACCAGCCAAGGGTTGCTGACCCCTCGGGGGCTCCATATTTTTACTGCAGGATGAGGATCGAGGAAGCAGAGTGGCTGTAGGATCTAGGCTGCAGTTGTATTTGGTTTATTTGGATGTTGAGCCGGGATGCGCCTGTGCTCCCGTGGCATTATATTTTGATTCCGTTGAAATTACTATGGCGCTATATTGACAGTTTACAGTGAAGGAATGTAAGTAAATACTCGGTATTGTATATGATGTATTTATGGTTTAGTTTTATGCTCGGGAGTCTGATCATCAGACCGGTACACTTGTATTTATTCTGCTTTGTCAACCACGTGGGTGGTTGACGGCGTTGTAGCACCGAAGCGTTAGTTATTGTTTAGTTATTTATTTCCGCTGCTATTTCATTAGTTGTGAAGTTCGATGTAGGGGTGTTACAAAACTAGGGAAATGTCACAAGGGTCGTCACATGAAATTATAACTGACAAATTGTCTTAATCAACGATAGGGCCATAACGAACGCCAACCGGGACCCTGTGTGTGAGATAACCCTTTTGCTCCTGAACCAGGTATGCATATGTGTAGTCCGTATGTTGTCGTGTTACACGGCTTGTTTGCTGTGTGCCTTGTTTGACAATGACCATAACACTAAAGCATGAAATTGGATTGCTTGCCGTGACTTGCTTATATGCTTGTTATATCATTATTGCATATTACTTGCGCACACACAGTAGTTTAGTCCCTTCGCGTTTATGGAAGTTTGAGATGAAACACAATGAACTATGTATACAAAAGAACTATACAAAGAGAAAACTTCTCTCTAACTATAGAGGACTTCTAACGACCCCCACATTAGTGTCAAGCTACTAATAATCTACAGTAAATACCACTGGTGGAACATGAGAAAACCCGGAAGACAACATCTCGGGCCGCCGGTATGGATGCTTGGGAGTTGTATCTGTATCAATACTTCGACCGTCTTTGGTGGAACATATATTCTGGGGTCCCTGGGTGACCCCACTTTCTCAGCACATCCCGAGGTCTAGAGTGACCTCGCTTTCCTCGACTTGGGTGTCAGAAATGGGGGATTGGCAATTGGTAGCATATCCTGGAGTCTAGAGGTGACTCCGCTTTCTTGACGTATGACGCCCGGGAATGGAGGAATTTGCTATGGAGACGTCTTCCAACGTGCGTGATAAGAGAATTCACAACTATATCGTTAAAGAAACAGGAAAGATTGCAACCTACATGATGTGGTCACGGGATTTAAACTATATCCCCAGACCTTGCAAGGAAAGAGAAAGAGAATACTCATTATGGGAACAAGAGAAAATAAATGAAAACACACAACACTCGAATGAACCCATAGTGAGAATCATTGGTATAATATACCAATGCACACGTCTTATTATTTACATGATTGCTGTTGCTATACTAGCAGCTTGTGGTGCTTGGTTGCGTGGTTGATGTTGCTATGTTGCCAGCATGCTACGCTTGGTTGTTTGTTGATATTGCTATGCTGCCTTTAAGTGTGTTTGATATCATGATGTGTTATGGTGTGGCTTTACTACTGCTTTTTAATAGCATGTAATTGGACCTAATGATATTCGACCAAGTAGTCGTGTAGCCCGGCAACATACGGGCTACAGATATTCATACTCAACGTAGTTTGTTGAGTCCTTTACAACACAATTTTTATAGGTATTGAGTCGGACGGTAACGGAGCGTAGGTGGGATGGCTACCATGGGGGGTAGTCTATCAGGGCATAATTTTTGAGTTATAGTAGTATGTGTAATGTATGGGTTGTTAGTAAACCCGAGATGTAAATTTCCAGTTTATGATTTGGAATTTTGTTGTAGACACTCGGTATTTGGGAATTGTATTTTATGTTGTTTATGTAATTTAGTTATGGGTTGATTCCAGTCATGCAGACCGTAACTTGGTGTTGGTAATGTGGTCTATCAACCATGTGGGTGGTTGGCGTCTGTAGCACCCGAATGGAGCTTTGAACCGCTGCGTAGTTAACTCGTGATATCCTTAGACGCGTCATTTAATTGTTGGTCGTTATTTGGGGGTGTTACAGAAAGTGGTATCAGAGCGTAGTTACGCTCTGATGACTAGAACAGAGAAGTACCGAGTATAGGAAAACCTGAATTCGGGGAAACGGGGTTAAGGGTTAGTATGTGAGGTGCGTTAGTTAGGGTTCTTCCCCACTAATTACTGGATACCTACATACACCTACACCCAACCTCCACGTCCCTAGGGTCCATTTCAATTCATAGAAAGAACGCCGGAGAGGTAGAAAGCCTCCTCACACTCGGGAAAACCCGATCCGGCATCTACTTAATGTTATACAATCAACCCGTGAAGAAAAGACTATACTATACAATAGACGTTGCCAAAGGGATAATACCCATAGAGGGACCAACTTTAGTGGCAACTTGGGTCGACATGCTTAGCAGTCGATAGGACCCTACCTGACAAGTAAAGAGGACCCAGATATCCCTAAAAATTCACGAATAAATAAAGCTTAATTAAATACTTAATTAAACTAAGGATGGGATGGAGAAGAATTATATAATTCATATACTTGAGAGGTTAATTCTAGTAAAACTCTCATAAAACAACGGAATAAGAGAATATAGTTTGAGACGAAGTTACACCACAAAATTGGTACAATCTCTACTGCTTGATAAAGCATGACACAATTTTGTACACAAAAATCTAATGTTTCGGGAATCAATAAATTCCCTGCTCCTTCTTACATATATCTTCATGCTCTGCATTACTTGAAAGACACAACGCCCCAACTGGCGAACGGTATGCATCGTCACCGCCTCCTTTCTCCTTCTTTATACTCAATTATTCTTCTATATTTCCCAATCTCAAACAAATGAAACCAGTGGCCCTTACTGGGTTTACCTCCTGCTTCTACCACCGGCGAACAAGGAACATACATATATACTTACCAACGTCTCCTTCGCTCTCTTCTTGTTCGAATTGTCTTCTACCTCAAGAACCCAGCAATTGTCCCATGAAGGTCAAATTTTGCTCGTTATTCTTTTACTCTACAACAATGTAATGGCACACCATTGAACTGGGCTACATGTTTTAGAATTTCTAGTCGTTAGTTCAGCATGTCGCATATATCACCATTTAACCACTGTCACCCTACACGACCCATCCCACCATTTGTATATGATAACCCAGTTACATCACTACAGTGATATAGTCATGAAGCTCAAATCCTCTATCATGATACCTTCCGTTCCTCACTGCTTCATGAGAAAAAACAATAAAAAAAATAAATAATAATAATAATTCTTCTCAACCATTGGTTGCCTTTCCCTGAGATCAAAAAAATACATTGGTACAAAGATCATAAACAAATCCCTCAAACATCCTAAGTAACCATTATTGTAAGGCATCGGTTTCCCACACGGACACAACCCCAACGGGTAAGGAAGTGGAAGCGACCTTGTCAATATGTTTCAAATAATTACCGAGTATCATGACCACGGAAATCAAATAACAAAAGATGGGTACAATATAACAAATTAATTTTCAATCACAAATGAACACATCCCAAAAGGGGGAACTGTTGGAATACCAACCAGCAAGGTCATAAATAGCTGTAGAATTCAGTTCTATAAAAGACAAACCCTATAAAGCATATGTTCGTCCTGCACTATGACTATGAGGGAAATGGTACGAAGCCTCACTAATAAATACAATGAAAACTCTTGAGCCAATGGAGGGTATGCTCACAAGATATACATACCAAAGAGCACCTGATGCCATATTCAGATAAAGGTTAAATGAGTGTTCAAGACATGCATAAAACTTGTCCCGACAGACTTATATGTAATATACTTACAATTCACCTCCGTTACCAGCTAACAATGGTCCAATGCAAGACCTCTCAATGAGTTATTGGTCTAAGCTTCACTACAACCTCAGTTAATATTGTCACAAGATTCTGAGTAATAACCCCACCCAATTGCAACAAATAAACAACAACCATGACAAAAAGGAAGTCAAATGCGGAAGCACCATGCTTAGGTAACAGTTAGAAAATGCCTAAACTTCTTAAACCCATACCAAAGTTTAGCGGAGTTACCTCCAAACACAGACCTGCGACAAACTTATCAAGCAGACTTCCCAAATATATGATATTTATTTCATACATTCTAAAATCAGGATACAAGCTGCTCCAGTGCACGGTATTATAGTAATCATAAACAGCACCCCACAAATTCAACCTCCCTTGTAAATATCCAAATGGCAATGTATGATGCCACTATTACGATATAGTCCTTCCAAACTTACTACATCTAGAGGAGTTAACAACGATAAACAAGGGACCAAAGAGGTGCATCTGGTAAGATTGGTAACTTAGTAAATATAACCTAGACAAAGATGGTCGGTGTTTAAAATCAAGGCGAACTTGGATAAGTAAGACTAATGGACTTTTAACCAAAGGCAAACCACATCGAGCAAAACGTAAACAAATAAACACGAGAAACCCTAAACGTGATTTAGCAAACTAAACATACAAATGTATATACTTACATATTAGGAAAGACTTGATATCAATAAAACCCAAGGAGGAAATGAAATTCAATTAAAGGAGGTCATGATAAGTAAATCAATCACACCCGACTTAACTCAATGTTATAACTTAACAACCGAAAATAAATATTGGGATCTCAGTGGTGATAATTCCTGTGTACTTACCACTAGTTGTTGGATACACACAAGAAATAATAATGAGGAGGTAACAGAAGGGTTACCAGACCCAGAAAAGATTAAGATGACAATCCAAATAAACAAATTAAATTCAACAAAATTATAATAACAGAATATTTATATATGTATACATATACATATAGAATTGGACTTCATAGATGGTCCATTCAAAGATATAAAAATTGTAATAAGAAGTCAGATTGAAGTGGGCCTAAACGGTCAAACTAGATAAAATCCACCACATTAACTAGGAACTCCAATGAGGAATAGTTCCGACACAATAGAATATTTATGAATAGTCGGGTATTGAAATTTGGAAATTTCAAGAAGATTAATGGACTTAATTGAGGAAAAAATTAATGGGTCAAGATAATGGAAGAATCACTTGGTATATTCAGTATTAATTTGTAAGGGTGAAGGAAAATAGTAATAATATAAGAACTTGGAAGTATACAATTGTATATCCAGTTGGCTAATGTTGAGCAAAATAGTGGTGAAACTATCTTGCTAACTATGGGCAGTGAACCCAATCATTGTAGTACAACAAGGTCGTATCCACAGGGACTTCGTAACTATCTAGCTAATTATAAGCTTAGTAAATATGCAAAAGGATATATACAAAAGTGCATAAATGTAAATTATGGGTTTTGGGTTTTTGGGTTATAATTGAAGAAATAAAGAAAAGCAATAAACACTAAACTAACTATCTAGGATAGGTGTAGCCCGGGATGGATATTTGCATCCGTCCTCCCCTTACTACCAATTGTCGAACCTCGAACTCATAGCTAAACCACGGGAACGCTTAATTAATTAGCAACCAAATCTAGGCCTACTAATCCTAACCAATTTAATCGAGACTTCTCATTCAGCTAAGCCCCGGGTCAATCGATAGCACTAAGCTCAAGTTCCACTAAAGTTGCAATGTAGTCTAATCTCAAAATCATCGAATTCAGAGTACACCGTTTTAGTCTCTAACAGTTTAGGTTTCTATCTCCGAATACCATTTTGATAGAATCCCACAATAATGCTAAACTAATCGGTAGGCCAAACCAACCAATTTAACACATAGAAGACAAATTGAGCAAAACCCTTAACAAATCCCCAAATCATGAGCCACGTTTAGAAGTCATAAACACTCAATAATCATCTTCATTAAGCTCAAAGACTAAAATAAAGCACAAACACAAGTTCAAGATTCAACAATGGAGTTTAGGGATTTTGGGACAAAATCCCCATCCCAAGCTACAAGGAAACTACACAACCATTAAAGCACAAAAGAGAGAGAAGGGAGAAGAAATAGCCATGGGAGATTGAGGAAGAGCTTCAATGGAGGTGAGCCTTCTCCTCCTTCTTCTCTTCTTCTTCTTCTTCCTTCCCTTTCTTCTTCTTCTTCTTCTTCCCTCTTTTCTCTTGTTTTTCCGTCGTTTCTCTGTTCTGTCTGGAATCCCCTCTCTCCCCTCTTTTTTCTCCTTTTAAAATCTGATTTCTGGGCAAATTTTACGACCGACCAAACTTGCAAGTTCGGTCCTAGGGTTGGTCGATTCCAGTAGCTTGCAAAAACGTGAATCTGGGCAAAATTTCGACCCGACCGACCTTGCAAGGTCGGTCCAAAGGTCGGTCGGAGTCAGGCTAACTTCAAAACACTGTATCTTCTTCTTTTTAACTCCGATTTTGGATCCGTTTGCGCCCACGCGTTCCTCTCTTCATCTACTTTACTCCTAGCTATGTTACTGCTCCTGTTTAAACAATAAATGTGTAAAACACCCATGAAACACAAAACTAGAGGAAAACAAGTTAGAGTGGAGAAATGAGCATGAAAAGTGTTGATTAAACATATGAAATACACCCCTAAAACATGCTCATTTGGACACTCATCACACCCCCACACTTACCTTTTTGCTTGTCCTCAAGCAAAACCAAGCCCCCAAGCAAGTAAGGAATGCTCAATACTAACAAATACTAACATGAATTGTAGGATAAGAGAAGAAGCAAAAGTGATTAAAACCTTTGAGGTGTGTGAACCATCTCTTAGTGGTGGCATGGGTGAACTTAGGGGAAAAACAAAAACTAGAGTTTCGGGGTATGATCTGGAGTGCTTCAAAGTTCTAAAGATTAGGTAACTTGGAGAGCTTTTACCATGGCCAACTTCTCTCAAGAATGGGCATTGAGAAGAAAACAAAAGGAAAAATAGATTTATGCATTTGTTTCACTTTTGCATAAGAGATGAGAGGATAACATTTTGGCATCAAGCCTTTGCATTTAAGAACACTCAACTCTCATTGTTGGTTACCAATGGCGTCTCACAAGTCCCTTAAAGGATTTTCACGAAGAAGCACCCCTTAGCAGTCCCTAAGAAAGAAGACAGAAGGAACCCCAAAGCAATAAAAATCCAACCATATAAGATCACTTGGCCACACCGCATGTAAAATGCTCCTCAAAAGCAATCAAAATGAAAAATTTAAGCATTTATCCCACAATTCATAACAGTATTTGTTCTTAATGAGAACAACTCACAACACAAGGGTCCAAGTTTTTTTATTTTGGACAATCGCAAGATAAGCATGAAGTATTAAGCATTTAAGCACACAATTCACCGAAAAGGTCACTCCCCCACACTTAAATTGAACAATGTCCCCATTGTTCACCAATCAAAACCGAGGAAGGTTCCAGAAGACCTTTGCAGGAAGTTGACAAAAGGAAAAGCGCACGGTACACAAACAAACAGTATAGCATAGAAGCTATCCCCAGATTTGCAGATTCAAAATTAGAGAAGAGAGAACGAAAACTAATAGGAACTAGTACTCCCCTGAGATTGCTATTGCTATCAATTTGTAGAACTCCCCCACACTTGAGCTTCAGTCTCAAGTAGCGTAGCTTGGTTGCGGTGTGGAAGTGAAATTGCACCCGCATAAAACACTAGAAGCAACCAAACTACAACTGGAATTAAGGGTTAGCAAAAACAAAACCAAAGGAGAACGAAAACAAAAGCAGGAAATTAAAATAGTGGAGTCGTTGTGGGCAAATATTAAAGGAAGGGTGAAACGAGTACTCCCCGATAAGATGCGGAAGGAAGATAGGGTGCCCGCACAATTGCAAGTGGGAGGGGTCGTTGAGGTGCTACCTTCAATTGTTGGAGATGAAGGTCTTCTTGGAAAATTTCGCCAGAGGTTCTTTTGTAATTGTTCCTAATTCCATCCCTTTTTCAGAGGGGCTTACCTGTTTCCAAAATATTCACAACATAGTGTGGAGGGTGATTTTTCGGTATGAGGGGGGGTCTATCTAAATATGGTCTGACTAAAAGCCTAGATCCTAGAAATTGTCATTCTGTGGAGGGTGAAAACCTGTCACCTTGGCATCCCTCAAATACCTACTCTATCGTCCGTCTTTCCCAGAAAGCATAAGGGGAATGCTAGTGAGCACTACACCCGCTCTCAATGGGCCCCACGCGGACTTATGCCTCTATAAGGCGGAATTGACTAGAGTCGCCACCTAGTTTGACCTACGATACTAGGAAGGAAGGGAAGGAGGGTTCTAAGAACCGTTGGTTGACTCTGAAATTGTGGATAGGATTTATCTGGTCATGTCCAAGATTCTATGTGGGTTCGCACTGGGTTACACCCCTTAGAAGTGGCAATGACCACGACTTCGGATTGGTGCCCGAGGAAACCTCGGTCTCCAATTGTCGGGATTACCTTCTTTCAAAACCTTTTTAGAGAGATTCATTAAAAGCCAAGGATAGGATCAAAAGAGGAGTGAGGAAGATTTTGAAGAATAGACTAGTCTTGGAGCTGGTTTGGTTGAAGTGTTTTGAGAGGTTTTAATTGCTCTGAGAGATTTGAGGTCGTTTTGGGTCTTCACGGGATTAAGAGGATGATGGGAGTTTTGAGGAGTAAAAGGCCATTTTGGTCATTTTTGGTGGAGTCAAAGGGGTGTTTGGACCATTTGGTTGATTTGAGGAGTTTTTTGTGTTTACGAAGTTCGGATTTTGAAATGGTCGGTTTTTGAGGTGTTTTGGGAAGTTGAATGTGTTGAGGTGCAATTCGGGTTTTAAGGATGGTTGGGTGTGGAAGAGGATATGTGGTTTGTAGGTATTCAGGTTTTGAAGACGTTTCAGGTTTCTGGGAGCCTCCAGGAATTGGAGGTCTTATGTGACTTAGAGTTGGTTCAGAGGAGGATTGAGAAGTGCTTATGGGTCCTAGAGCTCTAATGGGAATGTTGGATTGGGTTATTCAGAATTGTCTCTCTTAAAGTTTTTAAAACCGAAAAACCATTTTTTGTTGTAAAAGGGCGGACAATCCCAAGGGATTACCCTATGTACCCCCTCGAACACGACACTTAATTAATGGTAAGTACCGAGGCTCGAAAGATGGGGCAATGAATTTATGTCGAAAATAGGATTTAGAGAGAAACACCATGAATGAGATGTTCTCGGTCAAACCCTAATAACGTCTCTAACTCCCGGGTTTTAAAACATTAAAAACCGAAAACATTGAAATCGAGCGGAAGGGAGTTAGACGATTCTAAAATCCCGGCTGCAACTAGGAAGGTCGTTACTTCCCTAGCACCCCGCCTTGTAAAAATCTAGGCTGCAATTAGGGGAGGTTTGTCACCCTAATGCCTCGCCTAAAGAGATCCAGACTGCGACAAGGGAAGGTTATAACCCCAGTGCCCCGCCTCGGATTTTTATTTTCGGAAGGAATACAAGTGATGTTCTAACCATGGAGGAAATGTTTTGAAGGGGTTAGACATTTCTTGCTCCCTGAAAACAATTATTTGGATTCAAAAACTAAGTTAGAAAACTTTGAAAGTTGTTCAGAATTCTCGACGAAGAAACACTGATTTTGAGAAATGTTTTTAGGAGAAAACTTTCTGTATATGTGAGAAGAACTTTCTGCAATAGAGAAGAGTTTTCTGTGATTTGAGAAGAGTTTTTCCTTTTTAAATTCCACAAAATGGTTTCTTTGAAAACTTGATGAGGCTTGAATAGAATGATGGCTTTGAAATTCTTTTTGGTTTTTGGATTTTAAAAGGGATTTACAAGTGAGTGAATTGAAAGGAATCGGGTTTGAAACATGTGTTGGAATTGATTTGGTTTGACTTGTATTGGAAGATGAACCGGGTCAATGTTCGGGATTGGTCAATGATTGGGTCAAGGTTTTGGTCAAGGTCAAAGTTTTCTGGTCAAAGTCAACGTTCGGTCAATTTTCAGGTCAAAGGTCAACCTTTGGTTCAAGGTTTGATTCTTGTGGACTTAACTTGATTTTTGTGGACTTAGGCTTGCTTGATTTTGCGGACTTAGGCTTTGTGGACTTGGGCCTTATTTGAGACATGGGTCTTTTATGGTTTTGGGCTTTCTTGGTTTGGGCCTTGGGTTTGGGCTTCGGGTTTTGGGCCTTGGGTTTGGGCTTCGGGTTTTGGGCCTTGGGTTTGGGCTTCGGGTGTTGGGCCTTAGGTTTGGGCTTCAGGTTTTGGGCCTTGGGTTTGGGCTTCGGGTTTGGGCCTTGGGTTTGGGCTTCAGGTTTTGGGCTAATGGGCCGGATCGGACTAACGAGCCACTTGGGCTTTTGGGCCGAGTAGAGTGTTGGGCTGGACTTGGGCTTTTGGGCCGAATGGAGTGTTGGGTTGGACTTGGGCTTTTGGGCCGAGTGGAGTGTGGGGCTGGACTTGGGATTTTGGCCCGAGTGGAGTGTTGGGCTGGACTTGGGCCAAGTGGAGTGTGGGGCCGGACTTGGACTTTGGGCCAGGTTGAGAGTTGAATTTGGGTCGAATGGGTGGTGGGCCGAATTTGGGCTTCGGGCCAGTTTGAGAGTTGGATTTGGGTCGAATGGGTGATGGGCCGAATTTGGGCTTCGGGCCAGTTTGAGAGTTGGATTTGGGCCGAATGGGTGATGGGCCGAATTTGGGCTTCAGGCCAGTTTGAGAGTTGGATTTGGGCCGAATGGTTGATGGGCCGAATTTGGGCTTCGGGCCAGTTTGAGAGTTGGATTTGGGCCGAATGGGTGATGGGCCGAATTTGGGCTTCGGGCCAGTTTGAGAGTTGGATTTGGGCCGAATGGGTGATGGGCCGAAATTGGGCTTCGGGCCAGTTTGAAGTTGGATTTGGGCCGAATGGGTGATGGGCCGAATTTGGGCTTCGGGCCAGCTTGAGAGTTGGATTTGGGCCGAATTTGGGCTTCGGGCCAGTTTGAGAGTTGGATTTGGGCCGAATGGGTGATGGGCCGAATTTGGGCTTCGGGCCAGTTTGAGAGTTGGTTTTGGGCCGAATGGGTGATGGGCCGAATTTGGGCTTCGGGCCGAGTGTGGTTTGGGCCGAGATTGGGCTAATGCAATTTTTATTTTTGGGTTTTTTGAACCAAATTTTAAAGGAAAACAAGTGAAAGTTAAAGGTTTGTTTTTATAAACATGAAAGATTTGAGAGACAATTCTGGATAGGATGTGGAGAGAGGGGATGGGTGTTTTGGAGGAATTTTTTTGGTTTGAAAGGAAAGAGTTCATTATTACATATATATACATATATACATATTTTAAATGTGTGTTTTAGGGTTTAGGATGTCACCTTGACCAAGAAGGACACATGACCCACTAAGTGCCAATGGACACCCACTATCCTAAAGGCTTGGCCCTAAAGTCCATAATTATGGCTTAATAAATAGATTAATACACAAGAAAGGGAAAGCAAAGTTATGTCAATGTTAAGCGTACAAGATATATACAAATATAGTGCAGGAATATTGACCACGCAATGTGCTAAAGAGACAAAGAACCAGAGTGTAAACACCAATTCGAAAGCACACAGCGACACTTATCCTCATCTAATCTTCTATAACAGTAATCAAATTCTTGCTCTAAACCGATGCAAGAGTAATTACAGATTGACCAATCTCTCTTTTTTTGTCGCTAGACCCTATGTTCTAGGATAAATCAATTTCTTGACTCTTTTTCACGCATAAATCACCTTGATTTTTAAGAGATGACCAAATAACCCGATCTGAACCTAATTCCACTTGCAACCAAACAGAACGCCAGTTTATTACTTCTTATTTCAATCTAACAGTCGAAACCCATGGCTGTGAATGTAAGGAAACGTCAACCAGAGGCTCCACATTAGAACTTGACAATATTTAAACTAAACTGGAAGATCAAAAGCTCAGCGGTACAGAACCAACAACTTAACATCAACAACCCGCACTTTCAAGGAGACCCGAAACTCAACGTTAGGAACAAAACATACAAGCAGGCCCAGGAACTCTACACCAGAGGCAGATGGATATCAAGAGTAGGACAAAGTGATCCTTGATGAACAACAACTAATAATCCCACAAAGAAGCTCTTACTCCAGAAATTAAGATATGAACATGCTTTTCATGACATTAGGAAGATTTCATTCAGTCAAACGCCAAACAATCGAAGCATATACAAGGATATCATGTACCCGACTCAAAACATCACATCAGTTAATGAACAGAGGGCACAAAACCTTATAGGTTTAAGGGATAAATACCAGAGATGGAGACAGAGGAAATCTCCTGCAAGATAACCCACGAAAAGTAAAACAAACCAACACAAATCGGTGGTTAGTTTCTGTAGTTTGAATAACAACAACACAACAAAAACTAAAGGTAACCAAGGGTTTAGAGGTGCGGCTTTACTCATCTGTCTCGTGGTTACCTGTCACCCATCCTCACTGTAACTAAATTTTCGATTCATCAGTATACTCAGGCAAGTATAATTCACGGGGTTAATCACCATAAAAGACATACAGACCGAAAGTAGAATGGCCTCGGGACAATCGGAGAGAGGAACCTCATAACACAACCTCACAGACATTCCGAATTAGTATCAGTCGAATGCGAAGAGTAATACCCAGGCGCGGTACAACATCCGACAGCAAAGGGATAGATAATAAACGCTGGAAGTGGACCAGTCTGATGACTTTGTAAGGGTATATTCAGAGTTTTAACATTATACATCTCACCCGGCCTGTTCGTGGACTGCAATGTCCGTACCAGGCTGCATGTTCTACCGAAAAAAGAAATGAGAACAGGAAGATCGTCGGGACATACAGAGGGATAATCTTGCTCAATCACAACCTTTAATCCGTTTTGAAGACCCTGAACCCATCGTGGGTTAGGAATCAACTAAGACGGTGCAATGCCTTAAAAAACGAAAAGAGAGACGAAAGGCGACGCGAAGAGAAAAACGGAGCTAGCACCCCGTGATATTAAACGTAACTGAAAGAATCAGAAAGAGATAAAAAGGAGGCGAGCATGAAGCCGATCAGTACTATCATCAAATTCCAGTCTGATGAAACTGAGACATAGCCCTCATCTCTTCGAGTTCATCGGGCGGGGCTTACGATGATTGAAATAGAAGGGGAGAGAAGAGTAGCCAAACCAGATTCTCATCTCAAAGAAGCGAAGGTTCACTTACGTTTGGAAAACCGAAGACGATAGTGATGGCGGAGGTGATTTCCGACGTAAGTGAAGGGTGCTGGTTGGTGATTTTCGGCGAAGAAGATGAAGAGGGTGGTGGTTCAACTGGGTTTTGGTTTTTGAATATCAAGACAACGAAGAATACTCACAATCAGACAAAGAGAATGAAAGCTCTGGGGATTGATGTTTTACGGGGTGAAAAAACCGTGCCTCTACTGTAGGGTTTAGAGGTTATTTTATAATGGGTTGGATATGTGTCAAAACTAGGGTTTTATTTGGATAGTGTGGGCCTCAGTAAGGAATAAAATTGGACCCAAAATCGGGGCCTGGGCCACTTGCTGGGCGAGTCCACTACTGGCAAAGAAAGAAAGAAAATGAGAGTTTAGCACAAAAACACCTCCACCGAGTTTCGAACTCAGTACCCCCGCATTCTCCTCCCGCACCCTCTTCCAGTTGAGCCATGATAGTTTTCGGTATAATACCGTAACTAGTGAAAGAAAAACCCCGTTGCGAGCCAGGACAAGAGAAAAAAAACGCCAATGATTCCTTATCAGGGATCGAACTCGGGACCGGAAGAAATGTATGGCAAGTACTTAACCAGTTATGCTGGGTCGGATTTCAGTACATCGATGGGAGAAATAATACAAGAGCTCTAAATTCGACTGGATAACTCCTCTAAAACGCGTCGAATCCCGAAGGAAGTATATACAACAAAATGAGATGATTAATCTAATGACCTGAAAGTATGGAATACAATTAAAAAAATGAGATTTAAAACGTAAATAGATACAAAATAAAAGAAAGGCACATGTACATGAAATAATACAAGGTAATAATAAAACGATGAAATATTTTAAAAACAAAAGCAACAAAATAAGTGAACAAAATGAAGTTGGTTAAAAACAGATTACAGAATAAATAAAGAAAAAGCTCGTGCTCCTTTTCCAAAGGAATGTGAGGTTTAAATGCCGAGGAGGGGAAATTCCTTTGATTGAAAACGGGGACGACCGCCTTATTTCTAAAACCACGTTGGTTTTTTGTATTTTCGTTTTAATATAAAGCGGGTGAGAATTTTTGGTGTCTACAGATGGCTCCCCTTGATTCAATACTGCAATAGAAGGCTTGCAGAATTGGATCAAGGTTGACGGGGCGCCAAAAATTCTCACTAAGATTTTATGGGAGATATCAAGATGCGAGATCACGGATAAAATACCAAATGAATGCGACAGGAGAGTAACATGATAACCGAGTGCACGAGGACTTAGGAGCGCCTCGACTGGACCTCTTGATATCCAGTCCTAGGGCTTATGACGAGCCTAGAATGCGATTGAAAGTACGAGGACTTAGGAGTGCCTCAACTAGACCTCTTGATATCTAGCTATAGGACTTATGACGAGCCTATAATACCAAAACCCGATTTGATTTAAGGTGCACGAGGGCTTAGGAGTGCCTCAACTGGACCTCTTGATATCCAGTCCTAGGGCTTATGACGGGCCTAGAATGCGATTGAAAGTACGAGGACTTAGGAGTGCCTCAACTAGACCTCTTGATATCTAGCTATATAGGACTTATGACGAGCCTATAATACCAATAACCCGATTTGATTTAAGGTGCACGAGGGCTTAGGAGTGCCTCAACTGGACCTCTTGATATCCAGTCCTAGGGCTTATGACGGGCCTAGAATGCGATTGAAAGTACGAGGACTTAGGAGTGCCTCAACTAGACCTCTTGATATCTAGCTATAGGACTTATGACGAGCCTATAATACTAACAACCCGATTTGATTTAAGATGCACGAGGGCTTAGGAGTGCCTCAACTGGACCTCTTGATATCCAGTCCTAGGGCTTATGACGGGCATAGAATGCGATTGAAAGTACGAGCACTTAGGAGTGCCTCAACTAGACCTCTTGATATCTAGCCATAGGACTTATGATGAGCCTATAATACTCTGATGGAGTCGTACGAAACTCGCTGCTTTGAGTGGCTGACTTGGGATTGATTTTGATTGTGGATTGATTTGGGATTGGATGCTTTTCAGTTGCTCCTGTGGGGGATGTGATAGATGTTGCCCTGGGCTTTGCCAATGTGGGACCCATGTTTCGATTTTGCTTTGACAGTCTCACCCGATGTGCACTGTAGTTTTGGGATCCTATAGGAATCTTGGCTCCAGAGTTCGAGATGGCTCCGGCTTGATATATGATCCCCTTGTGAGCAACGACTCCGGGATGGTCGATGGGTTCGGGTTCGATATGATCTGAGGGCTTCGGTATGATCGGATGGCTCCAGTTTGATCTATGGCTCCCTTGTGAGCAACGACTCCGGGATGGTTGATGTGTTTGGGTTCGATATGATCTGAGGGCTCCGGTATGATCGGATGGCTCCAGTTTGATCGATTGGCTTCGGTACGGCTCTGAGATGGCTCCGGTGTAGCCCCGGGATGATTTTCTTGATTGAGACGAACTCCTCCATAGAGTGATGGCAACGACCTCACGGTTCGAGGGGGGAGGGTTTTTATTTTGGACGGGGTCGCACCCTGAGAGGGTTGCCTACGTACTCAACTCCCTGTTGAGATCAGACCTTACAAGTGAAAATAAGTGGTGGCGATCTATCCCTTAATCCGAATCTACTTGCACTGTCAACGTTCCTGATACAACTGTAACTACCACAATCACTAAAACTATCACCGTCACTATCACTATCGTTATCATCGCTACTGCTAACTAGGCTAACTAAGTAAGGCTCCCGGGGAATCAGCTCTTCTTTCTTATGATAGACGACAAGACACGCTCCATGGCCATCTACCGAGGGTGCGGGGTCCTTGATGACTGGTTTGATCGTGACACTGCTCTCTGCTGCATCCTCGGGCATTCCTTGGTTGCATCCCTTGTCGCCATGGTCTTCAAGGCATGAGTAGAGGAGAAGTAAAGTGGTCGACCAGCTCTCCCACTCCATTGTCTCCTGACTTCCCTGAGCTTGAACTGCTTTCTGCTTATCACAACTCACAGATACACATGGTTCAAGGTTAACTGGTAAGAAAAAATCTATGGGGATTTTTACATGTGAATCTGTCAACATCATACCTGGCATTTCTGTGAATCCTAACCCGGCTCCTCGACCCCCAGCATATGGTGCTAACGGCTCTATCATGCCCTGTAGCTCCTTTCCTAATCCATTCCCCTGTTTGTAGCCCATCCGAGACATCATGTGCTGTGATGCGGGGCTATAGACACTAGGGTCGAAGTAGAGGAGTGATGAAAGAAGTTTGACTTACCTGCTGCTCCAGTTTCGTCACTGTGAACCCCCCAAGGGTTAGCTCCTGTTGACCTGGCGCTTTGATCTCGAACAGTTGGGATTCATTCCTTGCCTCTCCTAGCACCTCCACGATCCGTCCTCCATGCTTAAACTTGAGCTTTTGGTGGACTACTGAGGGCACACCCTTGATTTGGTCAATGAAATTCCGGCCCAGCAGTAAGTTGAAGGTGGAAGAAATATCAATGACCATCACTTCGATAGAGAAGGAGGCATCCTCGATTAGGATTGGCAGGGTGATCATCCCCGACACTTTTCTGTGGCTGTTATCGTATGCGCTTAAAGTCATCTCTACAGGTTTGAGATCGTTATACCCCATGTGTCGAGCAACACGCAGCGGGCATACATTTACTTCAGCACCGTCATCGATGAGTGTCTTGGGGACGTTGAAACCCCCAGCTTTTACAGATATGTAAAGGGCTCGTCCAGACTGGCGGGAGATTTCCTCATCCGTGAAGGTGATTGCCATAGCAGGGGTCTGGGTCAAGTGGGCTACGATGGCGTCTACACTGACCGTTTGTTTCTTGTCCATTTTAAGATGTCGGGCCACTGCATTCTTGTGTTCCTCTGACATGGTCAACAAGGACCAGATTGTGATGGGGATGCTTGTGCTCTTCAACTTCTTGAGCAATTCTTCTTCTCCAGCCAATTTGTTTTCCGATTCACTCAAAGTGAGATCTTGCACTTTCTAGGGTAATGACGCGGCCTCTTCAGCAAGCTCGACCGGCTTGTAGTGTTTTCTTGAACGTGTAAGATGGTGAGTCTGACTTAGGTCTTCATCTTTGATCAAAAGAGGTGCCCTGATCGGAGTTACCGCAGGCGGACCATCATCTTCGTTGGTGATCAGGATGACATTGCACTCAGAGATTCTTTCCTCGCCTTTCGGCAACCTTCTGTCGGCACCAGGCTAACACACTCAATTGCTTCAAGTGTGTAGAAGTCTCGTGCGAAAATTCAGTCCTACGAGTAACTCAAGGTTCTTTTCCATTTGCCGTCCTACTATCAGTAGAGTGATGATAGACACTCTTCCTTGTCCTACCAGACGCTCGATTGTAGCACGTATCTCATGCATCATAGCTAGATACTCATGCATTTGCGGGTGAATATTGTGCTGGATTTCTGGATGACGAACTCGGAAGGCGTCTAGCTCCGGAGATAGTACTATCGGAGGGGGTGTGCTCTGATTGCCTGGCTCAGAGGAGTTCTCGATGGCATGGATCCTTATGATTCTGCTGACATCTGTATCTTCCTCTCCTTCTCCCATCAGACTCATCATATTCACACGTCTGGGGATAGAATTGTTTTGAGTGTTCGGATTAGTTTTCGGGAATTCCACCTCCCCTGCATCGATCTAGTCCTGGATGGCATGCCGCAAGGCGCGGCAATTATCAGTACCATGCCCCTTGATCATGTGGTATTCGCAGAAACTGGCGAGGTTGGTTCCCATCTGGGTAACTCCTGGTTTGGGTTTCGGGTGTCCCAGCAAAAACCCACTTTTCTTCAGCTTTTCATAGGCTTTGTCCATTGGCATTCCTAAGCTGGTGTAATTCCTTCTGGGTTAAGTCTGGTAGCTGCTTGGCGGTGGAGTTGCAGAGTAGTTTGAGGTTGACCCATTAACTTGGGCTTGAAATACTGGTGGCTGGGATTGATTAGTTGATGGGGTAGGGACAGATTTTCCAATTGTGTCTGCCTTGGACTGCCTATTCTGATAATTCATCCCTCTAGGGTTTGACCCTTGAAAATTCAAACCCTTCAGACGTCCAGCTAGGGACAGTTCTTCTGCAGCAGTGGCAGCAGCTTTCAAGTGTCGGAAATCACAAATTCCGAGGGACTTAAGATGGTCTGAATAAGGGTTTTCCAGGCAATCGATAATGATTCTTATTTGCTCATCTTCGTTGGGCCGGTCTAGCATCTGCCCCACCTTCTCTCTTCATCTGGTGATGAATTCCATCACTGTCTCATGATTTCTTGGTCTCATGGTTTCTAGGTCTCTGGGTGACCCCTAGGTGAGTGTTATAACTGTACTGCTCCACGAAAGCCTGGTAGACCTCTTCTAACTTTTTCCCTGAGAAATCCATTCTTGATACCCAAGTTTGGGCTGACCCTTCAAGATAACTGGGGAAACAGATTATCTTCATCTCATCATCTAGCCCGTACATGGTCATGACCCGGTCGAATTGGGCAAGATGGTGCCTAGGGTCCCCTTTCCCGGAGTACTTAGAGATTTACGGCAGCTTCAGATTTTCGGGCAACTTGGAGTTTGGCTTCATTCGAAAATGACGGAAACCCAACATCTTTGCTCGATCCCCAAGCTGTATCTCTGCTAGTAACTCTTCTTTTAAAGATTTTTTCATTTGACCAAAGTCAATTGGAAGGTGCTCAGCAGGTGGGGCTTGACTATAGCCATGAATCAACTGGTTAGACGGTTGTGGTAACAGTTGGGTCTGGGGAATTGCTTCCTCAAAACGGACAGCATGTCCGGGGGTGGTGTACTGGTATTGATTGAGTTGGATGGGGTCAGGGTGTGGTGAGTTGGAATGAATGAATTCAGGTTGCTTGGCTTGATATAGATGAGCTGTTTGGACAGTGGCTCCAGCGGGTGGGAACGGTGGTAGTCTGGGGAAGGTGGTTGGTACTGTAGGAACCGTGGTCATGATTGGAGGTGGCATGGGTGCTCCTGAAAGTAGGTCAGTTGTCTGAAACGTTGTGGTCACTGGGTGGATGATGGTACGTTCTTTCCTTGTGGTCGGTTGTGGCATGGTGGTGTTGAACATAGGGTTTTGATTACTCCAGAATCGGTTGGGGTGTGGGGAGTCCTCAATATAATCCTCGTCAGGGTCATCCGTAAGGTATGGGTCCTTTCCTTTGGCTGCCCTTTCTTGGTGCAGTTGCTCTTCTACCCTTTCAACGGCCTGTTTCAGCATATTCTCATTCCTTGTTGACTGTTCTAGCATACGGTAGAGAACATTTGGGTCAGGAAGGTGTAAGCCACCGCCACTAGCTCCTACGACTGCACTTGCCTCAACAGCCGAGATGGTTGGGGCACCTTCTAAGGCAGTTGGATTAATCAGATTTGGATCCATAGTTTCAGATGAGGTTTCGGTCGCGGTGTCACTGGCCAGCCTGCCCCGGGAATCTCTTTTCCACAGTCGGGTAATGTTGGAAGATTGGAGAAGAGCTCTTCACTTTCTGCTAAAATCTGTTACGCCCCGGAAATACAGAATATGTAAAAAGTCAGTATGAAAGTAACTTTGAAAAGGTGAAAGGGAAAGATGAGGGAGGGGTCGTCCCCAGAATACATTTTGAAAAATCAAATCCTTTCGTGAATCTGTTAAATAAAGAAAAGGCTCACGAGCCGGTTTTATTTCCAAGAACATATACCGTATTGTTCATTGCGCAGTTGTGATTGCAATGTAGTGAGGAAAAGGGGAATTACAAAAGTGTTTAGAAAAGGGGAAACAAATCGTTAGCGTCAATAAAACTATTCATCATTACGTATCCGAGAGGAAGGGGAGTTACATCCAAACTCGAAAGGGGAAACAGGGGAATTACATTGGAACAAAGGGGAGGGATGCAACTACTAGTCATTACCTAATCCTAATTACATAGCCGAGGGAAAAGGGATTACATCCGGGTTTAAGAGGGAAACTTAATTAAGCTTTACTAGCGCCTACACGAATATGGTCATCTAGCTAAAAGGGGAGTTACATCTAAATTCAAAATGGGGAAAGTGTAATCAACCCTAATCAGTCCAACGGTGGTCGACATGTGAGTCAACCCACGGTCTTCTTACGCTTCAGCTTTTCTTTCTCTAACTTCCTCTTTTGAGTGCTGATAGTGGGGGTTGTAGATTTTTCACGATCGAGAGACTGGGGTCTTGCTTAATCACTGGACGACCCTGAGCATAAGCGCCAATGACTCCTCTGTCGATTCTGTCTTCCAGCCAAGCCCTATATTTGTCATTCAAACTTCTATAAGGGGCGTAGATGTTGAAGACTGCCCACTTCAACCCTGTGTCATAGATACGGCTGACATATCTGATTGCTCCATCCGTAAACTGATGATCCTCGAATTCTGACTCAACCATACCAGGAATGGTTTGCTCGCGCCCAAAATGTCTCATGGCTCTCAACGGATATATCTTAACGAATCGATCGAGTCCAACAAGGATCAGCCCATTGTGACCGGCTGATCCCACTGCTCCACCCTACACATCCCAATCCTTGATGACCCACTCAATTTGGCCTTCAAAGTAGACATCCCGAAAGAACACCCTTCATCCTTCTGGCGGGGTCAACTGTCGCTTCCTTGATAGCATGTACATGTTCATGTTAACTACCACATACTGGTCGGCTAATGGCAGTCTCTTCAAGTGGTCGAACAACCAGATTTGTAGTAGTAGCGGACTTCCGACGAAAAATGTGTCTACCTCTCCCGTTTCCTTCCAACGATCTAGAGCTCGAACAATCTCAGCTGTAACCACAGATCCAACACTCAGTCCATCCTCCAAAGCTTTTAACATATAAATGACCTTTGGATTCATCCGTAAGTCCCTTTGACGAAAAAGGTGAAGGCCCATGATACAGAGGTCCAGGACGCGCCTCCTGGTTCTCAACGCACGGTAGGGTCGGCTGAATAACTCCAGAATCCCAGCTAAACTTATACTCATATCCTTGAAGTTCTATACTTCTGCTATATCGACTTCAAGAAACTCTGCAACAAACTTTGGAATCTGCTCCCGTCCAGCAGGGAGGCACGGGATACTTTGGTGAGGTTTTATCTTCAGGAATGCATCCATCTCAGCTGGGAGTATGACTAGCTCTTCTAACCCAAATCGGTATAAGTGGTGGTTTGGGTCCCAATATGCGATCGACTCGAACAAAGCTTCATGAACTAGGTCAACTTCACATAACCGAGCGAGTCCTGTTAGGAGTGGTTCACAAACATTCTTCAACGCTATGCAACGTTCCAGGAGTTCTTGGGCAAAGACCTTTTCTCTATTCAGTTCTGATTGAAAAGCTGAGACTTGGCTTTGTTCCCCGGATGTTGATCCTTGACTGGGCTGTGTTTGGACCTTCCTTCATTTATTCTCCCCGAGCACAGATACCAATCGGCTGAACATCTTCCCTTCTGCAAAAGAAATGTAGACAAACCAAAAAAGAGGGGAAGAAAGGTAATGAGTAAGAATTGGGGAAACAACTAAGCAATGTTAATATGGCACATGTTCTTGGAAATGAAAACTAGTTTTGAAAAAAGGTCTGAAAACTGAAGGAAAACGGTTGGAAAACTGATCTATCTTTGAAAACTGGTAAAAGGTATATCAAAACTCACGGATGGTTGTGAGTAAATCATATGGGGTTTGAATTTGCGAAACAACTTTTCTTTTTTTGAAAGGAGAATTCCGAACATGTTTTTCAAAACTTCGAAGAGGTCGGTTTAAAAAATGATGGTTTGCACGCAATGCAGATAATGTGAATTAAATCGTGGCTGGTTTTGATGTGGAGCTGAGTGCAAATGATTGGGATAATCACTTTCCAGGTCTAAATCCATACACGAACCACGGCCAGTGATTATCACAACATATCCACTTTGGGAAACTTGGGGAAGTACTGCATGGGAACGGGTCTCTCGTCACCTGCACGGTCAGGTGTGTCTAAAGTCCAAATTATTCACTGACTACGTTGTGCCATGTATGGGTATCCGGTAAATACGGGATCCTCTATGGATGTGTAGCGTGACATTGGGCTTTAGAGACACCCGTGGTCCAGAGGAGCAATGGAGAACTGAGCCCATGCAATCTTCAGGGTAAGGCAGAAGGGTGGTCAGACAGGTGGCATACAAGGGGGTGACTCTCCGTAAAACCCGTCCTAGACACCGGATCAGGCAGCTGGACACTGAAAGCTCATGGTTCACTATATGCTGGCTTAGACTCGGATAATGGAGGATATATTTGGATCATGAGTATCAAGGCGTAGGTCGATGACCATCTCGCCCCGTGGGTATAACCATTCAAATGAATGACCCGACTCATGGGGAATCAATCGAGGACCGATCGGTATCCCGTGACTCGTGAATATAGCGGGTGACACAGAGGAATGCATGTCCTAAGCTACCCAACCAATGCACCCCACAATCATACAACATATAAGTAAAGTAGGGAAGTTAGCACCAACCTATTTACTAAATGTTTGTCTTGAAGGTGACAATTCCAATTTGGTTGTTTATTAACCTAAAGGGAAGTTGGCTTCATTCAATCCTATGTGTCTCTTTCTAATCGTGAGCTAATTGTTAACCCAATTGTTGCAAAGTTTGTTGAGGATCTATCAAGTCCTATCTGTCCTCATCAGATACACACTCTGAGTGTGGTGTAGAATAATCCTAGAGGCTTGGAATGACTCTCTTGAAGGTTTTGAAAGAAGTTAGGAAATCCTGACAATCTTGAATGGAGTTCAGTCTTCCTTGACCAAGTTTATGAGAAAAACTTACTCAAGTTTTCCCCAGCAGAGTCGCCATTCTGTGGAGGGTGATTTTTCGGTATGAGGGGGGGTCTATCTAAATATGGTCTGACTAAAGCCTAGATCCTAGAAATTGCCATTCTGTGGAGGGTGAAAACCTGTCACCTTGGCATCCCTCAAATACCTACTCTATCGTCCGTCTTTCCCAGAAAGCATAAGGGGAATGCTAGTGAGCACTACACCCGCTCTCAATGGGCCCCACGCGGACTTATGCCTCTATAAGGCGGAATTGACTAGAGTCGCCACCTAGTTTGACCTACGATACTAGGAAGGAAGGGAAGGAGGGTTCTAAGAACTGTTGGTTGACTCTAAAATTGTGGATAGGATTTATCTGGTCATGTCCAAGATTCTATGTGGGTTCGCACTGGGTTACACCCCTTAGAAATGGCAACGACCACGACTTCGGATTGGTGCCCGAGGAAACCTCGGTCTCCAATTGTCGGGATTACCTTCTTTCAAAACCTTTTTAGAGAGATTCATTAAAAGCCAAGGATAGGATCAAAAGAGGAGTGAGGAAGATTTTGAAGAATAGACTAGTCTTGGAGCTGGTTTGGTTGAAGTGTTTTGAGAGGTTTTAATTGCTCTGAGAGATTTGAGGTCGTTTTGGGTCTTCACGGGATTAAGAGGATGATGGGAGTTTTGAGGAGTAAAAGGGCATTTTGGTCATTTTTGGTGGAGTCAAAGGGGTGTTTGGACCATTTGGCTGATTTGAGGAGTTTTTTGTGTTTGCGAAGTTCGGATTTTGAAATGGTCGGTTTTTGAGGTGTTTTGGGAAGTTGAATGTGTTGAGGTGCAATTCGGGTTTTAAGGATGGTTGGGTGTGGAAGAGGATATGTGGTTTGTAGGTATTCGGGTTTTGAAGACGTTTCAGGTTTCTAGGAGCCTCCAGGAATTGGAGGTCTTATGTGACTTAAAGTTGGTTCAGAGGAGGATTGAGAAGTGCTTATGGGTCCTAGAGCTCTAATGGGAATGTTGGATTGGGTTATTCAGAATTGTCTCTCTTAAAGTTTTTAAAACCGAAAAACCATTTTTTGTTGTAAAAGGGCGGATAATCCCAAGGGATTACCCTATGTACCCCCTCGAACACGACACTTAATTAATGGTAAGTGCCGAGGCTCGAAAGATGGGGCAATGAATTTATGTCGAAAATAGGATTTAGAGAGAAACACCATGAATGAGATGTTCTCGGTCAAACCCTAATAACGTCTCTAACTCCCGGGTTTTAAAACATTAAAAACCGAAAACATTGAAATCGAGCGGAAGGGAGTTAGACGATTCTAAAATCCCGGCTGCAACTAGGAAGGGTCGTTACTTCCCTAGCACCCCGCCTTGTAAAAATCTAGGCTGCAATTAGGGGAGGTTTGTCACCCTAATGCCCCGCCTAAAGAGATCCAGACTGCGACAAGGGAAGGTTATAACCCCAGTGCCCCGCCTCGGATTTTTATTTTCGGAAGGAATACAAGTGATGTTCTAACCATGGAGGAAATGTTTTGAAGGGGTTAGACATTTCTTGCTCCCTGAAAACAATTATTTGGATTCAAAAACTAAGTTAGAAAACTTTGAAAGTTGTTCGGAATTCTCGACGAAGAAACACTGATTTTGAGAAATGTTTTTAGAGAAAACTTTCTGTATATGTGAGAAGAACTTTCTGCAATAGAGAAGAGTTTTCTGTGATTTGAGAAAAGTTTTTCCTTTTTAAATTCCACAAAATGGTTTCTTTGAAAACTTGATGAGGCTTGAATAGAATGATGGCTTTGAAATTCTTTTTGGTTTTTGGATTTTGAAAGGGATTTACAAGTGAGTGAATTGAAAGGAATCGGGTTTGAAACATGTGTTGGAATTGATTTGGTTTGACTTGTATTGGAAGATGAACTGGGTCAATGTTCGGGTTTGGTCAATGATTGGGTCAAGGTTTTGGTCAAGGTCAAAGTTTTCTGGTCAAAGTCAACGTTCGGTCAATTTTCAGGTCAAAGGTCAACCTTTGGTTCAAGGTTTGATTCTTGTGGACTTAACTTGATTTTTGTGGACTTAGGCTTGCTTGATTTTGTGGACTTAGGCTTTGTGGACTTGGGCCTTATTTGAGACATGGGTCTTTTATGGTTTTGGGCTTTCTTGGTTTGGGCCTTGGGTTTGGGCTTCGGGTTTTGGGCCTTGGGTTTGGGCTTCGGGTTTTAGGCCTTGGGTTTGGGCTTCGGGTGTTGGGCCTTGGGTTTGGGCTTCGGGTTTTGGGCCTTGGGTTTGGGCTTCGGGTTTGGGCCTTGGGTTTGGGCTTCGGGTTTTGGGCTAATGGGCCGGATCGGACTAACGGGCCACTTGGGCTTTTGGGCCGAGTAGAGTGTTGGGCTGGACTTGGGCTTTTGGGCTGAATGGAGTGTTGGGCTGGACTTGGGCTTTTGGGCCGAGTGGAGTGTGGGGCTGGACTTGGGCTTTTGGGCCGAGTGGAGTGTTGGGCTGGACTTGGGCCGAGTGGAGTGTGAGGCCGGACTTGGACTTTGGGCCAGGTTGAGAGTTGAATTTGGGTCGAATGGGTGGTGGGCCGAATTTGGGCTTCGGGCCAGTTTGAGAGTTGGATTTGGTTCGAATGGGTGATGGGCCGAATTTGGGCTTCGGGCCAGTTTGAGAGTTGGATTTAGGCCGAATGGGTGATGGGCCGAATTTGGGCTTCGGGCCAGTTTGAGAGTTGGATTTGGGCCGAATGGGTGATGGGCCGAATTTGGGCTTCGGGCCAGTTTGAGAGTTGGATTTGGGCCGAATGGGTGATGGGCCGAATTTGGGCTTCGGGCCAGTTTGAGAGTTGGATTTGGGCCGAATGGGTGATGGGCCGAATGGGTGATGGGCCGAATTTGGGCTTCGGGCCAGTTTGAGAGTTGGATTTGGGCCAAATGGGTGATGGGCCAAATTTGGGCTTCGGGCCAGCTTGAGAGTTGGATTTGGGCTGAATGGGTGATGGGTCGAATTTGGGCTTCGGGCCAGTTTGAGAGTTGGATTTGGGCCGAATGGGTGATGGGCCGAATTTGGGCTTCGGGCCAGTTTGAGAGTTGGATTTGGGCCGAATGGGTAATGGGCCAAATTTGGGCTTCGGGCCGAGTGTGGTTTGGGCCGAGATTGGGCTAATGCAATTTTTTTTTTTGGGTTTTTTGAACCAAATTTTAAAGGAAAATAAGTGAAAGTTAAAGGTTTGTTTTTATAAACATGAAAGATTTGAGAGACAATTCTGGATAGGATGTGGAGAGAGGGGATGGGTGTTTTGGAGGAATTTTTTTGGTTTGAAAGGAAAGAGTTCATTATTACATATATATACATATATACATATTTTAAATGTGTGTTGTAGGGTTTAGGATGTCACCTTGACCAAGAAGGACACATGACCCACTAAGTGCCAATGGACACCCACTATCCTAAAGGCTTGGCCCTAAAGTCCATAACTATGGCTTAATAAATAGATTAATACACAAGAAAGGGAAAGCAAAGTTATGTCAATGTTAAGCGTAAGAGATATATACAAATATAGTGCAGGAATATTGACCACGCAATGCGCTAAAGAGACAAAGAACCAGAGTGTAAACACCAATTCGAAAGCACACAGCGACACTTATCCTCATCTAAACCGATGCAAGAGTAATTACAGATTGACCAATCTCTCTTTTTTTGTCGCTAGACCCTATGTTCTAGGATAAATCAATTTCTTGACTCTTTTTCACGCATAAATCACCTTGATTTTTAAGAGATGGCCAAATAACCCGATCTGAACCTAATTCCACTTGCAACCAAACAGAACACCAGTTTATTACTTCTTATTTCAATCTAACAGTCGAAACCCATGGCTGTGAATGTAAGGAAACGTCAACCAGAGGCTCCACATTAGAACTTGACAATATTTAAACTAAACTGGAAGATCAAAAGCTCAGCGGTACAGAACCAACAACTTAACATCAACAACCCGCACTTTCAAGGAGACCCGAAACTCAACGTTAGGAACAAAACATACAAGCAGGCCCAGGAACTCTACACCAGAGGCAGATGGATATCAAGAGTAGGACAAAGTGATCCTTGATGAACAACAACTAATAATCCCACAAAGAAGCTCTTACTCCAGAAATTAAGATATGAACATGCTTTTCATGACATTAGGAAGATTTCATCCAGTCAAACGCCAAACAATCGAAGCATATACAAGGATATCATGTACCCGGCTCAAAACATCACATCAGTTAATGAACAGAGGGCACAAAACCTTATAGGTTTAAGGGATAAATACCAGAGATGGAGACAGAGGAAATCTCCTGCAAGATAACCCACGAAAAGTAAAACAAACCAACACAAATCGGTGGTTAGTTTCTGTAGTTTGAATAACAACAACACAACAAAAACTAAAGGTAACCAAGGGTTTAGAGGTGCGGCTTTACTCATCTGTCTCATGGTTACCTGTCACCCATCCTTACCGTAACACAATTTTTGATTCATCAGTATACTCAGGCAAGTATAATTCACGGGGTTAATCACCATAAAAGACATACAGACCGAAAGTAGAATGGCCTCGGGACAATCGGAGAGAGGAACCTCATAACACAACCTCACAGACATTCCGAATTAGTATCAGTCGAATGCGAAGAGTAATACCCAGGCGCGGTACAACATCCGACAGCAAAGGGATAGATAATAATCAACGCTGGAAGTGGACCAGTCTGATGACTTTGTAAGGGTATATTCAGAGTTTTAACATTATACATCTCACCCGGCCTGTTCGTGGACTGCAATGTCCGTACCAGGCTGCATGTTCTACCGAAAAAAGAAATGAGAACGGGAAGATCGTCGGGACATACAGAGGGATAATCTTGCTCAATCACAACCTTCAATCCGTTTTGAAGACCCTGAACCCATCGTGGGTTAGGAATCAACTAAGACGGTGCAATGCCTTAAAAAACGAAAAGAGAGACGAAAGGCGACGCGAAGAGAAAAACGGAGCTAGCATACCCCGTGATATTAAACGTAACTGAAAGAATCAGAAAGAGATAAAAAAGGAGGCGAGCATGAAGCCGATCAGTACTATCATCAAATTCCAGTCTGATAAAACTGAGACATAGCCCTCATCTCTTCGAGTTCATCGGGCGGGGCTTACGATGATTGAAATAGAAGGGGAGAGAAGAGTAGCCAAACCAGATTCTCATCTCAAAGAAGCGAAGGTTCACTTACGTTTGGAAAACCGAAGACGATAGTGATGGCGGAGGTGATTTCCGACGTAAGTGAAGGGTGCTGGTTGGTGATTTTCGGCGAAGAAGATGAAGAGGGTGGTGGTTCAACTGGGTTTTGGTTTTTGAATATCAAGACAACGAAGAATACTCACAATCAGACAAAGAGAATGAAAGCTCTGGGGATTGATGTTTTACGGGGTGAAAAAACCGTGCCTCTACTGTAGGGTTTAGAGGTTATTTTATAATGGGTTGGATATGTGTCAAAACTAGGGTTTTATTTGGATAGTGTGGGCCTCAGTAAGGAATAAAATTGGACCCAAAATCGGGGCCTGGGCCACTTGCTGGGCGAGTCCACTACTGGCAAAGAAAGAAAGAAAATGAGAGTTTAGCACAAAAACACCTCCACCGAGTTTCGAACTCAGTACCCCCGCATTCTCTCCCGCACCCTCTTCCAGTTGAGCCATGATAGTTTTCGGTATAATACCGTAACTAGTGAAAGAAAAACCCCGTTGCGAGCCAGGACAAGAGAAAAAAAACGCCAATGATTCCTTATCAGGGATCGAACTCGGGACCGGAAGAAATGTATGGCAAGTACTTTACCAGTTATGCTGGGTCGGATTTCAGTACATCGATGGGAGAAATAATACAAGAGCTCTAAATTCGACTGGATAACTCCTCTAAAACGTGTCGAATCCCGAAGGAAGTATATACAACAAAATGAGATGATTAATCTAATGACTTGAAAGTATGGAATACAATTAAAAAAAAAGAGATTCAAAACGTAAATAGATACAAAATAAAAGAAAGGCACATGTACATGAAATAATACAAGGTAATAATAAAACGATGAAATATTTTAAAAACAAAAGCAACAAAATAAGTAAATAAAATGAAGTTGGTTAAAAACAGATTACAGAATAAATAAAGAAAAAGCTCGTGCTCCTTTTCCATAGGAATGTGAGGTTTAAATGCCGAGGAGGGGAAATTCCTTTGATTGAAAACGGGGACGACCGCCTTATTTCTAAAACCACGTTGGTTTTTTGTATTTTCGTTTTAATATAAAGCGGGTGAGAATTTTTGGTGTCTACACACAGACGCCACCAATTGGGCGTAAAAGGGCAAGTCCAAAGAATGCCAAAATAGCCCAATATTGAAAACAATGCAAAATTGAAACTAACAGAATTTAAAAGACAGGACACGAAATGAAATCCGGGTTGCCTCCCGGTAAGCGGCCCTTTTTAAGGTCTTTGGCTAGACCATACCACCGTGAAGTCATCCGGGATCGAATATGAACGTTGAAGTCGGCTTCAACGGGTGGGTTGGGCGGGCATCATCTAGCAATGAAGAACGACCCGGATCAAAAGGAAATGTGGCCTCAACACTTAGGATGTGAAAGTGTAAACTCCACCGATCGTTCATCGGGTGGAAATGTTGAGGTGGGTGATCCTTGGTACGAGGATCAAACTGTGGTGGAGCCTCCTCTTCAAATTCAAGGATGTAAACATCCTTATCTTCGGTGAGCGGTGCAGGGAGAACTCCGGAGCGGACTTTGTCTTCAATCTTTGGTCGCGAATCAAATGGGAAGGTGGCCTCCACACTTAGCGGGTGTACGTTGAGCTTCCACCCAACTTCATTTGTGCACGGGTGGGGGCCTTGATCCTTCAAATGAAGATCAAAGTTAGTGGGCTCCTCCTCCTCAAATTCGAGGATGTAGACATCCACGACCTCGGGGTGAGGCTCATAGGAAGAGCCGAGGTGGACATCAACTTCAGAGGGGGATGGCTCCTTGAAGTCGGTGGTGGTACTCTCCTCTGAGGAGTCAGAGAGAGACAGTGTCTCCTCCTTCTCAAAGTTGAGGATGTGAGCATCCTCGTTATCTTGATAGAGCACGGAGAAGGTGGGGAAATATTGGTAGCTGACTTTCAGAGGGAGAAAGCTCCTTGAAGTAAGAGTGGAGACTCTCTTCTGATGAAGTGTCTTCATAGTCAAGCCGGGGGTGGAGTGGTGCTGGGCTTTCAGATTCGCACAGGGGAGGAGTTGGAGAGTAGCTCAAGTCCTCAGCAGGTTGTTCCTCCTCATGAACCACTTCAATCAGTTGTTGAATTGGTTGCTCCATGTGTTCTAGCTGAGCTGACGTTCTTTGCTGGATCATTTCGGAGGTCCCAAACTTTGAGGTAAAATCTGCCACCATTTCCCTCAAAATGGTGTTGTTTCTCTCTATTGCAACCATAGGACAATGGGAACTCTCACGATCTTCTCCACACTCTCGGCACACAAAGATGGGGTTAGGCTTGGGAGATGACTTGAAATCCTCCAAGAGAGCTCTCAATTCAGCCATTGAGACTGAACATTGGGGGCTTTCATGGTACTCTTCGCACCTTTGACATACACTCCAATGGTTGGTGTTTTGCTCGGTGTAGTCGCCATGCCAACCTCCTGCTGGGGGAGTGATAGATGATTTGAAGTTTTCCATGAGAGCTCTCAATTCTGACATTGTTGTTGGATAATGGGGGCTCTCATGATATTCTCCGCACCCCTGACATACATCCCATTGATTGTAGTTCTCTGCGCCATAGGAGTAACCGTACCAACCTCCTGCTTGATCGTAGTGACCATCCATCAGAATTAAGTACCTAAAATAAAAAGAAACAAAAATTTATACACAAAATGGGCAAATAAATGAAATGAAAATCTGCACAAAAACTAAACAGATAAAAAACCAGATAGTTGGACCGAAGTCCCCGGCAACGGCGCCAAAAACTTGTTGAGCAAAATAGTGTGTGAAACTATCTTGCTAACTATGGGCAGTGAACCCAATCATTGTAGTACAACAAGGTCGTATCCACAGGGACTTCGTAACTATCTAGCTAATTATAAGCTTATTAAATATGCAAAAGGATATATACAAAAGTGCATAAATGTAAATTATGGGTTTTGGGTTATAATTGGAGAAATAAAGAAAAGCAATAAACACTAAACTAACTATCTAGGATAGGTGTAGCCCGGGATGGATATTTGCACCCGTCCTCCCCTTACTACCAATTGTCGAACCTCGAACTCATAGCTAAACCACGGGAACGCTTAATTAATTAGCAACCAAATCTAGGCCTACTAATCCTAACCAATTTAATCGAGACTTCTCATTCAGCTAAGCCCCGGGTCAATCGATAGCACTAAGCTCAAGTTCCACTAAAGTTGCAATGTAGTCTAATCTCAAAATCATCGAATTCAGAGTACACCGTTTTAGTCTCTAACAGTTTAGGTTTCTATCTCCGAATACCATTTTGATAGAATCCCACAATAATGCTAAACTAATCGGTAGGCCAAACCAACCAATTTAACACATAGAAGACAAATTGAGCAAAACCCTTAACAAATCCCCAAATCATGAGCAACACGTTTAGAAGTCATAAACACTCAATAATCATCTTCATTAAGCTCAAAGACTAAAAAAAACACAAACACAAGTTCAAGATTCAACAATGGAGTTTAGGGATTTTGGGACAAAATCCCCATCCCAAGCTACAAGGAAACTACACAACCATTAAAGCACAAAAGAGAGAGAAGGGAGAAGAAATAGCCATGGGAGATTGAGGAAGAGCTTCAATGGAGGTGAGCCTTCTCCTCCTTCTTCTCTTCTTCTTCTTCCTTCCCTTTCTTCTTCTTCTTCCCTCTTTTCTCTTGTTTTTCCGTCGTTTCTCTGTTCTGTCTGGAATCCCCTCTCTCCCCTCTCTTTTCTCCTTTTAAAATCTGATTTCTGGGCAAATTTTACGACCGACCGAACTTGCAAGTTTGGTCCTAGGGTCGGTCGATTCCAGTAGCTTGCAAAAATGCGAATCTGGGCAAAATTTCGACGCAAGGTCGGTCCTAAGGTCGGTCGGAGTCAGGCTAACTTCAAAACACTGTATCTTCTTCGTTTTAACTCCGATTTTGGATCCGTTTGTGCCCACACGTTCCTCTCTTCATCTACTTTACTCCTAGCTATGTTACCTCCTGTTTAAACAATAAATGTGTAAAACACCAATGAAACACAAAACTAGAGGAAAACAAGTTAGAGTGGAGAAATGAGCATGAAAAGTGTTGATTAAACATATGAAATACACCCCTAAAACATGCTCATTTGGACACTCATCAGCTAACACTAGAATTTAAACACTATGAGACTACGTATATAAGTAAATGAACATGTATATGTACATACAGTACGAAAGTTGGAATGAAAGGAACTTGGAAGATCAGGAGGGTATAAAGGTATGTAATAGGGTATAATAAACCTATGGGAACAATCATATGGGGATATATATAAATCAAGAGGAATATTGTCATATAAATACAACCTTGAACCTTATAACACATGAATTATATATACATGAATGAACGAATATACATAGGTACAAACCTAGATGCATATATGGTTAGAGAATTTAAACAATAAATCCAAAGGCTTAGATTTTTGATACTAGTCCATGAATTGATTGCCAGATGACTAGGAATGAGTATGATAAAAATTGAAATTGGTTAGATTGATTGGTTGATTAAATCGGACGTGTAAGGTTGAACTTGACCCTGGCCAGGTCAAGGGACACTGAGCACATTTGGGGTAAAGGGGTAGTCCGACACTCACACTGATCACGTCAGTGTTGGATGATTCTCGAAACCCCTACAAGTGGTCACATAAACTATATATAAGTGTGGAATTTTATATGTGGGACCAGGAAATTGCCAAGGAAGCGAGGTGGATGTTACATGATACGAGTGTGTGAGTAATACAATGATACATGATTCGATACTTGGAGGGTAAACACATGGGTATACGAATATGTGAGGACTTGAAATGGTGTGATGTTACTAATAACCTAATAGTTATACATAAAAATATATATACTACCGCAATCAAATGCAATAAGTAACCGGTCGTAGTCAATTACTTTAGTTCCTGGCGGGACATAAGAACAATGATAATGATAAGGAAAGTAAATACCCTATGTTAAACGGTTTACAATCATAGAAACTTCCAACATATGTAATTCGGTAACCTTTTGACTCAAACTAAAAGAGGTCAACCAGCAGTGTCAAGGCCATAATTGGGCTAATAAATAGAGGCACTGCTGGAAAAGAAGGAATAAACAACGTTTTTATTTGTCTTTTGGAACGTTTTATAACCATTTTTTATGCCGGCGACGCAAATGGTTGAGCCTCTTAAAGAACGTGTTGTAAGCGTCATTTATACATTAATTTAAAAGAACGCTTATCCCTAAAGCATTTTTTAAGTGGGTAAGGTGGCGGGAATCTACGAGGCATAAAGAACGCTTTCACCTTGAAGCGTTCTTTATGTCCGACTATAAAAAATGCTTGTTTATTATAAGCGTACTTTATGAATATTTATAAAAAACGCTTATCAATATAAGCGTTCTTTATGTCATTTGTCGCGAGAGTATAAGAAACGCTTATACATATAAGCGTTTCTTATATGGTCCTTTTTATATATTTTTATTTTTTATACAATTTATTACCCTGCGTATAACACAAAATTAAAATGACAAAATCATTCAAAACCCGTTTGTATTGAATATACCATATCAACCAAACAGGTGAATTTTAATTAATAGATCAACAGCAGTAGTACTTTGTTTGCAATATAGCGCACATACGCTTAAGTGTAGTATCGATCAACTACAACATTTGTAACTAGCTAGTTAACCAAAAATACTAAAAACGGTTCAAGTACTTCGATCATAACATGTACAATACAACCATTTGAAAAAGAAAAGATATATAGATCTTGACTCATGACTTCTTCTGATCAATTTAGTGCATTCAAACACATGTGTGCGCCCTCTCCTTATTGACAAACTTCAGATCGATCGGCTTGTGAATAAGTATTGAGAAGAAATCAACAAGCTGCACAACAGAATTATAAAAGCGATTAAGTACACCATTTAAACTTATCCAAACATGCGCAAACAATTAAAATCACCAATTCAAACACAAAAGTACTTATAATACGTACCTGAGAAGAAATTTCCAATTCGCTAAGACAGTTGTTACCTCTGTTGAAGATGAAAGTACCGACGATCATGATGATTCTTTTGCTGATACAAAAGCGATAGAAGAAGAAAAATATGGTACAAAAGAGACAGAGGCATGTATAGATGAAAGGATGAATGAAAACTCAGAAACAGAGAGGTTGAAGAAATTGGCTAAATAGTTAAGTGAGGCTTCCACGAAGTAGAGTCCGGTAGCGATTAACGAATTACCGGCATACTTCATGACCTTGAATGAAGAAAACAGTTTTCTCGAGTAGTTGTATCAGACGGATAAGAGGAACCTTAGTCGATTAGATGGTGGCATGGGGGACTATATGAAGATAAAGTGGTACCAGATCACCCGGTTGATGAGTTTCATGACTTATGGATGGAAACAGAGGTGGAGAAGGTAGACACTTCTCCATCATCAGTTTGGATTGGATTCGCATCTTCTTTCAGTTTTGAACATCGATAGGTCAGAGAATCTTCAAACACTTGGATATGAATGTCTGTAGATTGCATGCAGTCAATTGGAATACTAGCCACACATTGTTGATGTGGGGTGCATCATACCTTTTAAAAAAAAACTAGATGAAATACTCTTGGCAATTAAAAAGATTGAGAGATTCCCCCTAAGTATGATTCCCCCTGAGTTTGCATGTTAAGCGACTTTAACAAATGATAGCAATAAGTGATAGTTTTTATGCACAATAAGTGACAACTTTTATGTTATAATGTAACCTTAGTAGATAACTTTCTACTATGATTATAGTATAACATAAAAGCTGTCACATATTGTGCATAAAGCAGTCACTTATTGCTATCAAGAAACAAATGATAGCAATAAGTGACAGCTTCTATGCACAATAAATGACAGCTTTTATGTTATACTATAACCATAGTAGAAAGTTATCTACTAACGTTAAGTATAACATAAAAGCTGTCACTTATTGTGCATAAAACTGTCACTTATTGCTATCATTTGTTAAAGTCGCTTAACATGCAAACTCAGGGGGAATCATACTTAGGGGGAATCTCTTAATCTTTTTAATTGCCAAGAGTTTTTCATCTAGTTTTTTTCAAAGGTATGATGCACCCCACATCAACAATGTGTGGCTAGTATTCCAATTGACTGCATGCAATCTACAAACATTCATGTCCAAGTGTTTGAAGATTCTCCGACCTATCGATGTTCAAAACTGAAAGAAGATGCGAATCCAATCCAAACTGAAGATGGAGAAGTGTCTACCTTCTCCACCTCTGTTTCCATCCATAAGTCATGAAACTCATCAACCGGGAGATGTGGTACCACTTTATCTTCATATAGTCCCCCATGCCACCATATAATTGACTAAGTTTCTTCTTATTCTCCTGATACCACTATTCTAGAAAACCGTTTTCTTCATTCAAGGTTATGAAGTATGCCGGTAATTCGTTAATCGCCACCGGACTCTGCTTCGTGGCAGCCTCACTTAACTATTTAGCCAATTTCTTCAACCTCTCTGTTTCTGAGTTCTCATTCATCCTTTCATCTGTATCTGCCTCTGTCTCTTTTGTACCATGTTTTTCTTCTTCTGTCTCTTGTATCAGTAGAAGAATCATCATGATCGTCGGTACTTTCTTCTTCAACAGAGGCAGCAACCGTCCACATCGGCCAAATTCATCTGATTTTTATCCGATTTTCTCTGTGATGTTTCAGTGCTGTCCAGTTCTGATTGCTCGCTCTACTGAAGCTTCTACAGCATACATACTAGTCAGAGGTGACTAAAGGAATCGAAAAGGAGAGAAGAAAGGTCGTGAAGGAAAATAAAGTTGGTGGGCCCGTCCGAGTTCAATTTTTTTATTATAGGTTGATGACGATCGAAGGTCATAGGCGCTAGCCAAAAAATGTAAAGGGATACTAAAATAATAACTACAAGAAATTAAGAAGCTGTAAGTAGCGCTAGAGATCTCTAATATGGCCAATGGTGGTCATATAGATTTCTAAAACATTAGAGGGTTAATTGGAATGCCTAGCTTGACGGATAACAAATCTGAGATGAATGTGAAGGAACTTAAAAGTTTTTGATGTTGGTATTGGTAGAAACGTAGATAAACTTTTGGGTGGATGTTAAGGTAAAAGCAATATGTGGAAGGGGAATACGTCAGGCAAGCTGCCGTAATGCTATGTCTTGTAACTAATTAATACATCCTATAGTCATCTAATATTTGCACCCTAGGTTATACTATAATATAATATATAGCATTAATTAATACACCCTATAATCATCTAACCAAATTAATTTCGCCATATATACTATATTTGTATGCATGCCGAAACACATTATATTACACATTAATTCCCAAGTCCATTAATTGTACCAACAAGTAAAAATCAGCACATATATACTACAACAAGCGCGCCTGATTAACAACAATCACATATATAGTAAAAAACCAGCGCGCAAGTCCGTTGGTCTACATGCAAAGTTATTCCCAAACACACGTACACACTTTATTCACGCCGTTAATCGATCCCAAACAAACAGATAAACAGAGTATATATGTTCCCGATTAACAAGTTTGGTTTGCAAGCACACATAGGTTAACAACAAATGCGCGCACCACAGTTTGTTTGCATGCAAAATTATTCCCAAACAATACACACACAATATTTCACGCCTTAATCACAAACAAACAGACGCCTTAATCCTTAATCCCAAACAATAGAGCATGTATATTTTCATGATTAAGAAGTTCGGTTTGCAAAATTACCTCATCAGCACAAGAATAGAGCCGACAGATCTAGCGCGCATGTATGTTGTTCCTTTAGCTACTTGGGGTCGGTTGTAATCCACACGCCGCCGTGCGTGCGACAGGGGTCTGTTCCCTGTTCGTGCAATTTGAAAATCAAAATTAATTACTGAAGAGTATATAAATGAAACTAAAGGATCGATAGGCATATATGTGTTCGCAGCTCAATAATATTACCGATAGCGAGAGAGCTTGAGGCGCCGACGATTGATATCGACGCATGCATGCATCAACAGTTTGGCCGCCAGGTTGCAGAGAAATGTTAGAAGCTAGTGAAGATGGCGTGTGCATATAGAAGAAAGGGGAAGAGAAGAGGCGTGCCGCGGCGGAATCGAAATGAAATTTAATTTGGGATGGTTTGGATTGAGATCTAGCTTAGCGTGTTTACAGAGAGCGTTTACAAAGAGTGGTAGGGGAACAGTCGCGATTGATTGATGAGAAACTGGGCGGGAAGGCGAAAAGATCTGAGTGTATTATAATTTAGGTAACATAAAAAACGCTTCACTTAAGAAGCGTTTTTTATGCTAGCATAAAGAACGCTTCTTAAGTGAAGCATTTTTTATGTTATCGCGCTAAACACATAAAAAGAACGCTTTATTTCTGAAGCGTTTTTTATACATGTCTCTTTAAAGAACGCTTTGTAGCAAAGCGTTGTTTTTGACTTTGGGCTTGATAACAAAAGCAATGCTTTGTAGACAAAGCGTTGTTTAAGATGTCCGGCCTATGATAAAAAAAACGATTTACAACATAACCGTTGTTTAGGGGCGTTGTTTATTCTTTTTTTTTCTAGCAGTTAGGTTACTTAAAGATGAAAAAAGGTCTAATTTGATTATACACATTAAGGGATAAAAATAGATAGTTATGCTAGGAGAGTAAACTAGCTATCTACATATAATTATGAGCGGCAATATAAACTAAACATGTCGTTGTAACAATGACACGTTGTAACATTGAACAAATATTAAGAACTAAATTGTTACTACAGAGCATATAGAAATATAAGGCTAGGGGTCAGCTAGAAAGAACAATTCGGACACTTAAAGGCGAACATGCGAATGTACGAAGACGTGAACGTATAATACCGCGGCAGACATGCACTATAAAATAATTCAACCTACACGGCGCACTTGCCACAATAAGTGCTGCCCTAATAAATAGTTATCCGACCTTCAAAGAAAATGGATAGACAAATTACAACTCACCAGGACCAAGTATAAAATACCCCATACCAGTTAAGAGACCTTTACTCCTAAATTATAAGGATACATTTAAGCCCTGAACTACATTGGAAGGCATAGAAATGGAAAACTAAACCAGAAGGTAATCAGAGTCGTACAGCAGAAGCTGGTGGACCGTATCTTCCATTTTCTTGTTGAATAGCAAGTGACATATCAGAGAGGCTAGACCCAAATCCATTTATAGATCGGTATGGGAACTGATAAGAATCGTTGAGACAGAAACTAAGAAATTAACATGGTCAAGACATTTGATAGGATTATAAGGAGAACTAAATTGCATAGGAACTAGAATGCACCATGAGAATTAAACATCTTGAACAAAAGTTCAAGGATGATATGAAAGGGATTACGAGGGCGTAATCCATTCTTAAGGGGGGTAGGCGCGCTGCGTTTTACTGTACTGTTGCTCGTTTTGTGGTGTTGATTTGAATGCTATGTGTGGATTGAGTTGAATGCATTGTGGTTATGAATGAGTAGGTCTGTGGGTATGAATTGTACAAAATTGTGTGTATTGCATTGGATGTACACTGTGCGATGAATGAATGATGTATGTTGCTTGTTTATGGTGTGATATGTTGATTGTTGCATTGGTGTGCTTTAAACACTTGAGATGTATTTGGGGATGTGTACGTGAACTATTGCGTATGTATGTCCCTTGGGACTTGTGATATATACATGTATGTGGGATTGGGTTGTTTGGAAACTAGTGGCAGGAGGGAACGTTAGGAAAGTGTTGGAACTTTAGAATTGATAGGATTGGACGGATTGGAACTTGAGATTCATTGGGTAGTTAGATACATGTTCGAGTGAGACAACTTCGGGACGAAGTTCTTTTAAGGGGGTACTGAAACACCCCGAATAATTAACACTTTAAAATTAGTGAAGTCTAAATTAAAATATGAGCAACAATTACCATAAACAGTTTGGTATTTCAAATATGGTTCTGAACGGATATCAGATTAAACTCCAAAAAGGTAATATCGCATGTACATATCGGTACGTATAATAAATACCACTGGTATACACTAATAAATCGTATGAACATCCTATATACCCTAGACAAATTATAAACGTAAACATAAACTCATATATATACACATCTCTAAACCGAAAATGTTATAAATAATAATACGACGCAAACATGAGCCATATATATGAATGCGCACTTCTATACCTAAAACGCGAATATAGTCGCACATGTATATACAAATATACACGTATATATATAAACGACCAACGTTACATATAAGTAAAAACGTTACATATTAATACCGTCACGTACACGTATATATACGTATATGTGTATACATATACATAACGTTACAATATCACAACGTTATATACATAAGTAACAACGGGGCACAATGAAATAGTCGTATATATAATATAAAACTAGCAACAATAATCTCTTGCCAAGATTCGAACCAAGTTACCTCCAGTACCTATATGGAATGCCTTAACCGAGTGAGTTGTGCTCATATTCGGTAACGAATTACACCTTATAATACATCCTTAGATCAACTAGACTACTAGTTTAACTATAACAAGAATGTATGCCACCTTACCAAAAAGGGTACGCAATACCCCAGTAGCAGATGGAGCAATCTGCTCTTTAATTGCACTTGGACTCCATGTTTCTGTTGCAAAATTTCGCCAGCACATTCCCTTCCACTGCCCAAGTTTCTCGAACAGTAACACAAACATTAACCAGCTTTTCTCTTCTTTCTATGCTAGACACCAACCCCTCTATTTTTTTCCCCATCAAACTGAACACATCAAGGAGTGCCCCATTATTCCACGCCTGATCCCACTTACTTGTTGGAGTAATGCTTTTTTTCCCTCCTGTATTCTCACGTCAATAAGTAGCAACAGGTAGTTTATTAGCATCTTCTTTTCGGTAGCAATTACTCTCGAACAACGGAGGAGTCACAACAAGATTAATAATAGATGAAGGATCACTCTGTAGAAATGAAAAGATTGGAACACTCTTGAACTGATGACGGATCAAAATGCGTGTACCTCATGTTAGTCAACCTTGGTTTTCAATGATTATTACTCTATAGCCAACTGTCGATATGCGGTCAGTATTAAAGAAACATGCATTATTGAAGCACTGAACGAAGAGAAACTAATATAGCATAATAAGGGACGACATACTCCCAAATCTGTTGACAGTCACGTAATCGCATGAAGACCTGTTTGAGAAAGAGATCAAGAAATACAACCCATTTGTGAAGATATTTCTCGGAACATTGATGCTCAGGAACAACTCCTAATACAAATTCAGCATCAAAATGATCAACTCTCGTCAGTTTTCAACCTCGATGATTTCAAAAAGATCAGCTCCCTCAACTTTCTGTAATCTTTGAACAACAACAATACGAGCACCAGCTTCATAGCAGCCTTCACACCTTTTTATTTGGCACAAAATTCCTCATTTGCAACTCCCATACATGAATGAAACCAACGACCCTCTCCTTCTCTGCATCAGCTCGAACAGCAACAGACCACGATACCGACAACGTATTAGTTTTTTCTCTTCTTTTAATAGTGGCACAAACACTTTCGTTTCCATTCCCCATGAACCATTGAGACACTCACGTTATACCAGCATCATTACCTTTCCATTTCCCTCGACAGAGAACAATAGGAGCGATAGCAACAAACACCTAGTTGTCCTCTGCATGAAATCTTGAAAACCCACAAGTCCCTGCTCTCCCCTCTGGGCTACGGCTAACAACGGTTCCTTTCCCCCTGTTTACATTTGACAAAGAACAGCAGATAGAAACTGGGGTAGCTCCATCTTCTTATTTATGTTCTCTCCTTTCTTCTAGGCAGTGAACCAAAGCAACACGCTTCACATCTCTTTGCTCTGTTTGAACTACACACTTGCAGCAACCCCGCTAGATTGTCTACTCTATGCCCACACTACACACACAACAATCAACACCAAGCTAGGAAGTGTAGAACTCTATCTCACATGTGCTGCAACGAGCAAGTAGACGCAAAGGCAAAAAAAAAATAATACCCATCTTTCCTTTCACTCTGCATGAATCCGTAGTGAGGTTTCCTCTCCCAGTTTGAGCTCACCTTGGGCGCAAGATCAACAGAGCAGTATCACACCGAAACCGGTAATGACAGCTTCCTTTCCCTCTCCTGTTGCTTCACGGTTGTTCTTCCAAGTTCACCTCACATCCTTTCCCTCTGTTACAGCAAGCAAAAGCCAAGAGTAGCCAGCTTGAGTTCTCCTTCCTTTCCAAGCTCGCAAGCAGCAGAGCAAGTCGCTACACTGGAATACACCCAACACAGTACACCAGCTTCACGGTGAGAAAAGTCACCCGAGACCATGTCCCTTCTTCAGTTCGTTTTCTGTCCGACAACATGTTGTTTTGACCTTCTTCTCTACCTCTTGCTACTCATACTCGAAGCTCCATCTCAGCCTTTTCTAGAGCTGAAACCATGCGCTTGAAACACCCCCTGAAAGGAGCTTAAAGACAAGCTGTGTAGGGTACCTCAAACTCCAGCCAAAAGCACCAAGGTAATGACTACTCCCTTAGTTTCTAAATACATGCGTGAAGCCTCTCCAAGTAAGCTGCTTAAGGGTGAGAAACTAAGCTTAAAACTATGCCTTAATACTGTGTAAACTACATGGCGTAGGCTCCAAGGTCTTGGGTGAAATTGCGACACGATAACCATATTAACATCTCTCTATAATGTCTCAAGGAAGTACTAGTCTGAGTATGGTTTAGAACCAAAAATAACGGAATACACATACATACGTATGCATGAACAAACTTATAATGCGTAGCAAATGGGATGGGTGTATGTATATATGGGTATTGTTGGATTATAATGCGTAACGAGAGGCATGTATATATGTATATATAGGTGCATGACGTGAGTATTAACATGTAAAAGAAGCCAGGTGTATAAACACATGCACATGAGGCTATAATGCGTAATGTTAATAGGTGTATATACGTGTGATATATTTGGGTTTATAAAACGTAACGAGTAATGAAAATATATATATGTCAAGGTGGATATATGTATGCGTTATTTCGAATGGATAATACATAGCTAATGGTGGTTATAAGTGGAAAAAAAAAGAATGATAATTAAATTAAGGTATATGATTATTAATACTAAGAATATGAGAGGGAAGGGTCTAAAAGACTAAAGGAAAGAAATTTTGTATATACCGGGATGTTGGTATAGTTTTAGTGATATTTGAGTATTATTTTCAGGTAATTACTATGCTAAAGCCCGTATATCTAAACCATGTCAAGAATAATTATTTTGTGATTTAAATGCTCACTATTAAATTTAGGAGGTTATATGAATTTTTGGAGGAAAAACTATCATGCTAGCAATTATAACTACCTAGGAGCATCTTAGAGAAATCTAGACATATTTAGAAGCTTGCCTTATGGCTTAACAAATTTTTAAGACCGTACAAATATATATATATATACATACTTTTTATTAACAAATAAATCAAAATGAGGTCAAAGTGTGATGAAAGTTAAATATAGAGTGCAAATGGTAAATGAGACTAAAGGAATGATTATAGGAAATTTTGTAAGTATTAAGTATGAATTTTATAAATTAAAGGAGTAAATTATTAAACTAGGAACAAACTATGGGGTATCCTCGTAAATACCATCAAGGTTGGTCTAAGTATAATTTAAGTGGTCAACCTTGACCGCCTATGAGGTTGACCAAACAAAAATGATAAGGATAACTATTCTAAGTATCTAAAGGGACATTAAGTCAAAAAGAATAACAAAAATAATTATTATGGGGATACATGTAATTTTCAGAAATTTTGGGGCATGAATGGAAATTAAGTATTTGAGGGGATTAGTGTGAGCCTCGATTTTAACCCTATCCTATGTGGATTAACTTGATTGGGATCTAATCGGGTTTTATGTCCACTTATAGCCTAAGATTAATAACTATGTCATATAACAATAATTATTAAAACCTAAGCTAGCTCACTGGAACCTATTATGAGTCACCACCTAATTTTAACCTAGATCAAATTAGGAAAGGAGAGTTCGGGTTCGGGGGCTTGATATTCGACTTAATTAGGGTTCAAATTACTTTCATTACCCTTCCTAGGTCGTTTTTCCTCTACTTGGTTCAATTACGGCTTTCTACAAAGTTGTTTTTAACCTAGGTGCGCGCTTCTGTTTTTTTTATTTTTTAACGTTTTTTGACAGAAAATTAAAGTGGAAATTAAAATTACCTAAACTAGGGTTTCGAAGGCAGAATTAGGTCAAATTTTGTTTCCGTCCGTAGCCACGGACCTAATGTCCGAGACCACGGACCCCAGTTAACCTATATGAAAATAAAAGTCGAATTAAACAAAAAACAGAAAATTGTAAAGTCCGGGGCCACGGACAGGCTGTCTGTGGGCCCGGACATTATTAGAAAACCTAAATTTTTAAAATTTAAAATCCCGCCGCCGTCCGTGGGCGTCGAGCTTACGGACAGGGAGTCCGGGACCCCGGACATGACGTCCGTGGGTGCGGACCGCCCTCGGACGGCGGCGTTGAGGCTGTTCCCGAAGGTGTTTTTGGCTCAAATTTTATGGGTGTGTAGCCTGAAAGATGTACAAGACGTTAGTGATTGAAAGTTTTCAATTTGAATTCGAATTAAGCACGAAACTTGGTAAACAAGTTATTAGACAGAAGCTTAAACAAACAGCAATACAGAAGTGTACGAAGGTTAGTTTGAACCCAAAATTTGACAGAGAGTTAATAAGGTCGTGGGGAATTAGAAAAGTAGAGTTGTAACCTGTTTTACCTTCGAATTCAAGATGATTCTTCACACCGGGATTCGTAGAGTGCTTCGTTGATGGCAGACCCGAAAGGATTTCGAACCAAGCTTCTGGTTGTTGTTGTTTGTTCCTACTGTTCTTCACGTTTTTGTGGGGTTTTTGGGGTTTTGATGACTTTTGGTGCTTTGGGGGGAAAACGTGTTTAGATGGTGATTTCGGGGGATTTTCGGTATGATTTGGGTGGCCGGGTGTTGGAAAACGTGAGAGAGAGAGAGGAGGATGTTTTTTCTGACTCTCTAGGGTTCTTGAGCATATGAGGTTCTGATTTTATCCAAAAACCTATCCCCTTATATAGACTTTCTTAAAGATAAAGAAAATCTAGTAAAATTAAGATTTTTTGGTATTTTAATTAAAAGACTTCCCAAAGGAATTTTGCTGTGTGAAATTTTAACCACATGTCAAGGATGGATATTATGAATTTTCTGAGGTGGAACCGAATTTTTTAAATGTTGGAATATTTTTAAATTGAATTTCTTGTCAGATTCAGTCAGAAATTGCTAGAAAATATTGGAAACTCGAAAAATCAAAATTCCAACGCCATTATGCTTAGAATGTCATCCTCTATCATGGGTTAAAATATCAAAGCATTTTCAAGCTGATTTGGGCATCCTTTGGAGGAGAGAGAAAGCTTATAGGAGGTCTCAGGAGCCTTTAAAGATTACCAAAACGCCCCTGAAAATGACGAAGTTGTTCCCCATGCCATGGAACGCGCCGATCGAGCCGGAATCCCTCACTACTTGATTAAAATGCCTCTCACAACACCAGCACCCCGTAGACCCTAACCCAGGGGGTCAAAATTTGGGTATAACAGATTGCCCCCCGTCAACTAGACTTTGTAGTGGATGTGAAAAGTCTGGTTGATGCTTGAGTGGTGCCCCAAAATTTTGGACTTCACGAAATTCTCCATGTTGTGCGAAACCGCGTTGATTGCGTGCAGCTATTCGGAGGCGCTGACTACCTAAGCAACAAAAACGCTGTCGAGCTATTCTAAGGTGCTGACTACCTAAGCAACAAAAACGTTGTCGAGCTATTCTAAGGTGCTGACTACCTATAAGTGAAAAATGTTAAGCTATTCTAAGGCGCTGACTACCTAGGTGATGAAACGGAATAATGTCAAGCGGTTCTAAGGCGTTGACTACCTATAATACATGAAACGATGCGATGCCAAGCGATTCTAAGGCGTTGACTACCTATAAGTAAAATGAAGTAATGTCAAGCAATTCTAAGGCGTTGACTACCTATAATGATGATATGATGTCAAACTATTCTAAGGTGTTGACTGCCTGTGACGAATGAGATGATGTCAAGCTATTCTAAGGCGTTGACTACCTAGTAATGATGAAAATGAAATAATGTGTAGATGCTGGAATGCTGATATCTAGTGATGCTTATTATGCTGATGATGTTGATGATGCTGATGCCGATGATGCTGATGCTGATGATGCGGATGATGCTCGGATGCTTCTGGGGACCGAAACCCGTGCCAATGCTCCTGGCTGGACCCAATGTGGACTTATTGCCATCGCCCCCCAAGCCGGTGTGCAGGGATAACTCCTGGTAAAAACCCTGGGGACTTATTGCCTTTGCCCACCATTTGTTGATCCCAAAAATAAGTTGACATCGCAAAAGGAGGATTTATTGCCATCACCTCGCCAACTTTCTGTCGCCAGGTCTTGTGACGCGCCTGGACAATGCAACTAGGTCTTATGATGAGCCTATATGAATGAGATGAATGCAATGTGTTTGATGAGAGTGGGTAAACTAAAAAGTAATGCTAGGTCTTGCTACGAGCCTAAGGGAATGCAACTAGGTCTTATGACGAGCCTAAAGGACGGTTCTAGGTCTTATGACGAGCCTAAGGAAGGATCTAGGTCTTACGACGAGCCTAAGGATGGATCTAGGTCTTATGACGAGCCTAAAGGGAATGCGACTAGGTCTTACTACGAGCCTAAGGATGGATCTAGGTCTTATGACGAGCCTAAGGAAGGATCTAGGTGAAAGTGAGTAAAATGTATGATGGGTCTAAATGGATGTAGAAGGATTAGGGTTTATGTCAAACCTGGAGATGGTAGGGCTCAAGACGGGCCTGCGGATGTTTGAGTGTGAAGGTAGGGCTTAAGACGGGCCTGAGGATGTTTGAATGTGAAAGAAGGGCTTAGGACGGGCCTGGGGGAATTTGATGTGGAGGTAGGGCTTAGAACGGGCCTGAGGAGATTTGATATGGTGGTAGGGCTTAGGACGGGCCTGAGGATATTTGAATGAGAGGGTTTTAAAACCTTTGGGTTTCGGGTTTTTGGGCCTCCATCGGTGTCGTTGTTGCAATTGTTGGGACCAACAATTGCCCCCAGTATTTTTCCTTGAGGTGATCTGAGTTTCCAGGGCTTCATGGCAATCGATCGGAACGATCGATTGCCCCCAGTATTTTCTTTGATTAATTGCGCAAAACAAGTCCCATTCTCACAAGGTCAAGGTTTATCTTGATGTGGTGCTTTCTATCCTACACTCGAAGTGTTAATGCTTGCACTCATGCTCTCCTTTTGGACAAAACAATTCGACCATTGAATTTGACATTTGTTAGATTTACGCGTTCAACCTGTTACTTTCACGTGATTGGATACACAACTACTAGGTCGGAAGTCTTTTAAGCTTATAACGTGGCTATGGGGTGTGATGAATGACAACAGGACAATGGAGGAATGTTTAGGATATGTGGAGCTATAAGGGTGACCAAAGCTGCAACTTGCACTGTCTCTCGGACTTGTCTTCTTTGCCTTGAAGTCATTTGGCTACTTCGTAATGATTTCGCTTGTGAACTTGGGACTTGGAACTTTTGGATTGTTCCTTGCACCTTCTCTCTTTTTCCGATTTTGGATTTCTTCGAGGTTTTTCAAGTTTGCCTTTCTTTGAATCTCCTTTCCTTCGGGGTTCTTGTGTTTCCCGGCTTTGAACTCTGAGAGCTGTTTTTGATGTTAGCTCATTTGGATCCTGTGTCACTTTGGGACCATTTGCGGATCGTTTCGTCATGCTGGTAGCAGTTTTGGACTTGTGAAGTTGTTGTTCGGAAGTCAGGCTCCTTGCTTCCTTTGGTCACCGGGTCGGTTATTCATCATTGGTTGGCTTGTTTGTGGAGCTTGTAGTGTTGTAAATGAGGTCATATATGAAAAGTTCAGCGGGGGTGCCTAGGGTGTAATGTCAGGGTTCACAAGCTTTTTGGCTGTGTGGTGCTGTACCTAGGTGCTTCGCCATCCCTAATAGTTGTGTACCCGTTCTTTGTTACCTTTCACAGGTTTAAGCGTAAATTTACAAATTATCTCCTTCGGTTGGAGTCATGCCGTTTACCTCACCTTTGAATGTGACCTCTCTAGAGTCGTGTAAAAATGACACGCTCTTTCGCTCTTGGTTTTACCGCTCAAGGCACTCTCGCGAAGTGTACACTCAGAGACTTGTTTGCACACTTAAACAAAATAAATAAACATTAACGTCCCTTAACTCAGATTGCCCCCAGTATTGCTGTGGGGTTTCTTGACAAGCCTTTTGAATACCCAGGTAATTTGTGGAGGGTGGTTGAGTGTGTAATGGTGAGTGGTGATGAGGTGATTCTGTGGAGGGGTGATGGGTGACTTTGTGACAACAAAATTTTGGCTTTATGTATTTGGTGAAATGTTGAGAAACTGGAGTGGTGAGACACATGGGATGTAAATGATGAAGGTGGTGCTTGTATGCAGAGTGGTGGCTTTGTACAGAGGAATTCGTGGAAACAAAGGTTCTACTTTATAACACTTGCAGGTGGGTTCCATGAGACATCGTGCCTTTTTTTGAAAGACGCGAGAATGAATGTATAAGTACTAATTCGGACTTTTCATGAAAGCAAAACAAACATTTCTCTTATTAATAGCAGACAAGTGTGACAACAAAATCCCTTATTGTTTAAACTATTTCAAAAGAAAAGCAACGACCAACTAAGCTAACTAAGGAAAAAGGAAGCTATACCGAATGACTAAGGGAACAAACAGGGAAAACAAAATAAAGATAACTCCTAGCGATGTTCTAGCATGGAACTTCCGAAAATGTTCTCGCGCTTCGAGAACTGAAATCCCTGGTCAATAAAGTCTTGGATCTTATGCTGCAAGGCCCTGCAATGGTCAGTGTCATGACCGGGAAGTTGATGGTAGCGACAGAATTGGTTCGGATCCTTCCCCAATCGAGCAAGTCCTACCTTCGGGGCCTTTGGTTGTAGCAGACTTCTCCTTCGAAGTTCCTCAAGCGCTTGACTTAGTGTCTGGCCGATATTAGTAAATTGTCTCAGATCAGAGTTCTGCTGTGGTGACTCTACTGCTCTAACGTCCCAACTTGGTCCTCCTAACCACCCACTGGCGCCTTCTTCATGCTGTCTAGTCCGTTTTCGGGTGCAACCTTGAATGCAAGTTGCTGCCTAGTTGACCACTTCCGGCTGCCTACTAGCTTTATGGAATTTTGCAACAAGTTCCTCGACATTTCCCTGTGAACCCTGGGCCCAAATGGGGCCAGCTTCTGTATGATCATGAAGAGAGTTGAGAAGCCTGCCTGCTAGTTCGTCTTGAGCTTGACGTTCGGCCTCCAGGGAGAGAACCTTTGCCTTCAATTCTTCAATTACAGCAATATAGTTGGATTCCATGGCATCCCTGACACAATTATGTCTTCGTTCCATGGCAGCCATCATGGCTTCAAGTTCAGTTCTAGCATCGGTGGCCCTTCCTGGAACATGCAAATCTACACCTTGAGAATTGATCTTGTCTCTCAAGTCTCCCAAATCTTTTGTCATGGCTTCCAGCCTGAGCTCTATTTCTGCCATCCTATCCTCTGCACCATCTGGCCTGCCTTTTCCCTCCATGCTCGTGATGACAGTTTACTTGTTCCAAAATGCCGTCTGTCAGAAAATAAAAGAGGACCGGACTCAAGTTCTGGGCCGGGAAGGAGTACTTGATAAAGTGGTATTTAAAACTTGTTTGGGCCGAGTAATTCTGATTGAGACTAAAAGATGATACTTATAACTAGGACTTTGGGCCAACGCCCGAGTGGAAAGTCTTTCTTAGACTAGAATGAGCCTTGAAGTGGAAAGGCCAAATGGATTTTCATGAATTGCTTTAGGTGGATTTATTTTTCGTGGGCCTTGAACTAAATTGATAACCCAAATTGGGTTGAAAGAAAGAAATCACCTAAGTCTAAACTTTTGGGCCCAAGCCCGAACAAACAATTCATTCAAACCAAACAAGGCCTTTGGGCTGCAAACAATAAAGCCGTAAATTCGGGTTAGGCTAGGTTGATGTAGGAGAAATTCCTATCAGTTTCTAAGCTGGGTAGTGGGCCGATCATACAAACAAGGCCCACACAAATTTAACATGTCCTTACTAGACGCTTAAACCAAACCGGGTATGGATCGATCCGGAGAGGTGCTTGGGGCAGGGGCCCAGGTCACCACAAAGGAATAGGGCTTGCACGCTATTCTCTTTGGGCTTCCCCACTTTTTTCACATCACCTGAAGGTGTGCGTCTACGGTCGGGTCTTTGACTGACCAAACAATGGGCTAGGTTAGGTAAAGGTACTGCCAGGAAAATGCTTGGGGCTAAAGCCCAGGTATTAAGGGGGTGTGGTTAGACGACACCCTCCTCTTTTCCCCCACTTATTCACATCACCTAGAAGGTGTGAGTCCCTGACAGGGGACCCTCAAACGGGTCCCGGGGTGAAATTGGTTTGCGTGGACCCTCGCTCTCATATGATGCAAGGGTACAAAAACTTAAATTGCGCACAAAAGTAAATAAACAATGTAATAAAGCCATAAATAAACATTTTCAAGTTAAGCCCTCTTTCTTAAAATTAAACAAGTTAATATTAAGAATCTAGTCCCCAGCAGAGTCGCCAGTCTGTGAGTCTCGATTTTAAACCCTATCCTATGTGGATTAACTTGATTGGGATCTAATCGGGTTTTAGGTCCACTTATAGCCTAAGATTAATAACTATGTCATATAACAATAATTATTAAAACCTAAGCTAGCTCACTGGAACCTATTATGAGTCGCCACCTAATTTTAACCTAGATCAAATTAGGAAAGGAGAGTTTGGGTTCGGGGGCTTGATATTCGGCTTAATTAGGGTTCAAATTACTTTCATTACCCTTCCTAGGTCGTTTTTCCTCTACTTGGTTCAATTACGGCTTTCTACAAAGTTGTTTTTAACCTAGGTGCGCGCTTCTGTTTTTTTATTTTTTAACGTTTTTTGATAGAAAATTAAAGTGGAAATTAAAATTACCTAAACTAGGGTTTCGGAGGCAGAATTAGGTCAAATTTTGTTTCCGTCCGTAGCCACGGACCTAATGTCCGAGACCACGGACCCCAGTTAACCTATATGAAAATAAAAGTCGAATTAAACAGAAAACAAAAAATTGTAAAGTCCGGGGCCACGGACAGGCTGTCCGTGGGCCCGGACATTATTAGAAAACCTAAATTTTAAAAATTTAAAAATCCCGCCGCCGTCCGTGGGCGTCCGAGCTTACGGACAGGGAGTCCGGGACCCCGGACATGACGTCCGTAGGTGCGGACCGCCCTCGGACGGCGGCGTTGAGGCTGTTCCCGAAGGTGTTTTTGGCTCAAATTTTATGGGTGTGTAGCCTGAAAGATGTACAAGACGTTAGTGATTGAAAGTTTTCAATTTGAATTCGAATTAAGCACGAAACTTGGTAAACAAGTTATTGGACAGAAGCTTAAACAAACAGCAATACAGAAGTGTACGAAGGTTAGTTTGAACCCAAAATTTGACAAAGAGTTAATAAGGTCGTGGGGAATTAGAAAAGTAGAGTTGTAACCTGTTTTACCTTCAAATTCAAGATGATTCTTCACACCGGGATTCATCGAGTGCTTCGTTGATGGCAGACCCGAAAGGATTTCGAACCAAGCTTCTGGTTGTTGGTTGTTCCTGCTGTTCTTCACGTTTTGGTGGTGTTTTTGTGGGGTTTTGATGACTATTGGTGCTTTGGGGATTGGAAAACGTGTTTAGATGGTGATTTCGAGGGATTTTCGGTATGATTTGGGTGGCCGGGTGTTGGAAAACGTGAGAGAGAGAGAGGAGGCTGTGTTTTCTGACTCTCTAGGGTTCTTGAGCATATGAGGTTCTGATTATCCAAAAACCTATCCCCTTATATAGACTTTCTTAAAGATAAAGAAAATCTAGTAAAAGTAAGATTTTTTGGTATTTTAATTAAAAGACTTCCCAAAGGAATTTTGCTGTGAAATTTAACCACATGTCAAGGATGGATATTATGAATTTTCTGAGGTGGAACCGAATTTTTTAAATGTTGGAATATTTTTAAATTGAATTTCTTGTCAGATTCAGTCAGAAATTGCTGCGAAATTATTGGAAACTCGAAAAATCAAAATTCCAACGCCATTATGCTTAGAATGTCATCCTCTATCATGGGTTAAAATATCAAAGCATTTCAAGCTGATTTGGGCATCCTTTGGAGGAGAGAGAAAGCTTATAGGAGGTCTTAGGAGCCTTTAAAGATTACCAAAACGCCCCTGAAAATGACGAAGCTGTTCCCCATGCCATGGAACGCGCCGATCGAGCCGGAATCCCTCACTACTTGATTAAAATGCCTCTCACAACACCAGCACCCCGTAGACCCTAACCCAGGGGGTCAAAATTTGGGTATAACAATTAGTATATAACCTAGAAAGGTTTTGGAAATTTAAGTAATAACATAAATTAATTAAGAGGTATAATATGAGGTTTAAATATTTAAGTGTTGGTTATTGGTTATAGAAAAGGGAGCTATGGTGTAATTATGAGGAAAATATGGGTATGGTCAATTTGGATAAACTTGTTACATGTTGATGCTTAAGAATACCATAAAACATTAGCTAGAGGGAATGGCTTAGTTAACGTGCAAAACGTCGATGTAAATGCCCTAGGGCTAAGCTAAAGTATAAGGTTAATACTTGGAGAATTCTAAGGGCTAATTCATCTGCATAGAATCTGAAGAATTCACCTAGGGAAATGAAATAAAATGAAGTAAACTAGGAATGGTCACGGTGACATGAAATTATAACTGACAAAGTCTTAATCAACGATAGGGCCATAACGAATGACAACCGGGACCCTGTGTGTGAGACAACCCTTTTGCTTCTGAACCAGGTATGGATATGTGTGTTCCGTATGTTGTCGTGTTACACGGCTTGTTTGCTGTTTGCATTGTTTGGCAATGACCATAAGACTAAAGCATGAAATTGGATTGCTTGCTGTGACTTGCTTATATGCTTGTTATATTGTTATACCTAAAATTTTGACCCCCCTGGTTAGGGTCTATGAGGTCCTGGTGTTGTGAGGGGCATTTTAATCAAGTAGTGAGGGATTCCGGCTCGAACGGCGCATCCCATGGCATGAAGGGCAGCTTCGTCATTTTCAAGGGCGTTTTGGTAATCTTTAAGGGCTCCTGAGACCTCCTATATGCTTTCTCTCTCCTCCAAAGGATGCCCAAATCAGCTTGAAATGCTTTGATATTTTAACCGATGATAAAGGATGACATTCTAAGCATAATGGCGTTGGAATTTTGATTTTTCGAATTTCCAATAATTTTCTAGCAATTTTGACTGAATCTGACAAGAAATTCAATTTAAAAATATTCCAACATTTAAAAAATCCGATTCCACTTCAGAAATTCATAATTTCCATCCTTGACACATGGTTAAAATTTCACAGCAAAATTCCTTGGGAAGTCACTTAACTAAAATATCGAAAAATCTTACTTTTACTAGATTTTCTTTATCTTTAAGAAAGTCTATATAAGGGGATAGGTTTTTGGATAAAATCAGAACCTCACATGCTCAAGAACCCTAGAGAGTCAAAAAAGGCAGCCTCCTCTCTCTCTCTCACGTTTTCCAACACCCGGCCACCCAAATCATACCGAAAATCCCCCGAAATCACCATCTAAACACGTTTTCCAATCCCCAAAGCACCAATAGTCATCAAAACTCCACAAAAACACCACCAAAACGTGAAGAACAGCAAGAACAACCAACAACCAGAAGCTTGGTTCGAAATCCTTTCGGGTCTGCCATCAACGAGGCACTCGACGAATCCCGGCGTGAAGAATCATCTTGAATTCGAAGGTAAAACAGGTTACCACTCTACTTTTCTAATTCCCCACGACTTTATTAACCCTCTGTCAAATTTTGGGCTCAAACTAACCTTCATACGCTCCTGTATTGCTATTTGTTTAAGCTTCTGTCCAATAACTTGTTTACTAAGTTTCGTGTTTAATTCGAATTCAAATTGAAAACTTTCAATCACTAACGTCTTGTACATCTTTCAGGCTACGCACCCATAAAATTTGAGCCAAAAAACACCTTCGGGAACAGCCTCAACGCCGCCGTCCGAGGGCTGTCCGCACCCACGGACGTCATGTCCGGGGTCCCGGACTCACTGTCCGTAAGCCCGGACGCCCACGGACGGCGGCGGGATTTTTTTAAAATTTTAAAAATTTAGGTTTTCTAATAATGTCCGGGCCCACGGACAGCCTGTCCATGGCCCCGGACTTTGCAATTTTCTGTTTTCTGTTTAATTCGACTTTTATTTTCTGTATAGGTTAACTAGGGTCCGTGGTTTCGGACATTAGGTCCGTGGCCACGGACGGAAACAAAATTTGACCTAATTCTGCCTCCGAAACCGTAGTTTAGGTAATTTTAATTTCCACTTTAATTTTCTGTCAAAAAATGCTAAAAAACACAAAAAAACAGAAGCTCGCGCACTTAGGTTAAAACGACTCGTAATAAGCCGTAAATAAACCAAGTAGAGGAAAAAAGACCTAGGAAGGGTAATGAAAGTAATTGAACCCTAACTAAGTCGAATATCAAGCCCCCAAACCCGAACTCTCCTTTCCTAATTTAATCTAGGTCAAAATTAGGTGGCGACTCATAATAGGTTCCAGTGAGCTAGCCTAGGTTTTAATAATTATTGTTATATGACATAGTTATTAATCTTAGGTTATAAGTGGACCTAAAACCCGATTAGATCCTAATCAACTTTAATCAACATAGGATAGGGTTTAAAATCGAGGCTCACAGACTGGCGACTCTGCTGGGGACAAATTTCTTAATATTAACTTGTTTAATTTTAAGAAAGAGGGCTTAACTCGAAATTGTTTATTTATGGCTTTATTACTTTGTTTGTTTACTTTTGTGCGCACTTTAATTTTATGCACCTTTTGCATCATATGAGAGCGAGGGTCCACACAAACCAGTTTCACCCCGGGACCCATCTAGGGTTCCCTGTCAGGGACTCACACCTTTTAGGTGATGTGAATAAGTGAGGGAAAAGAGGAGGGTGTCGTCTAACCACACCCCCTTAATACCTGGGCTTTAGCCCCAAGCATTTTCCTGGCAGTACCCTTACCTAGCCCATTGTTTGGTCAGTCAAAGACCCGACCGTAGACGCACACCTTCAGGTGATGTGGAAAAAGTGGGGAAGCCCAAAGAGAATAGCGTGCAAGCCCTATTCCTTTGTGGTGACCTGGGCCCGCGCCCCAAGCACCTCTCCGGATCGATCCATACCTGGTTTGATTTAAACATCTAGTGAGGACATGTTGAATCTGTGTGGGCCTTGTTTGCTTGTGTGATCGGCCCACTACCCAGCCTAGAAACTGATAGGAATTTATCCTACATCAACCTAGCCCAACCCGAATTGGCAGCTCTATTTGTTTGGGGCCCAGAGGCCCTATTTGGTTTAACATGTGAGTCGTTCGGGTTTCGGCCCAAAAGCCTAGACTTAGGTGATTTCTCTCCTGGCCCAATTTGAATTATCCAATTTGTTCTAGGCCCATAAAAAAATCCACCTGAAATAACTCACAAGTCCTGAAAATAAAAACTTTTTCGGCTTAGCAACCATCTTCTCTGGCCCGATGAAAGTTAGGCCCATTTGTGATTTAGGGAGCATTCTGGCTCATGTGCTTTACTTCAGGCCCAAACACATTCTGGCCCAAGGGCTCACTCTAGTCCAGGTAGACTTCTTATCATGACCCTAACCCAAAACCCTAGATCTAGGTGTCATCTTTTAGGCCCAACCAAAATCACTCGGCCCAAATTCCAGCTCACATATTGAGCAGTCATTCTGGCCCAAGTACCACACTCATGACTCATTTCATCTAGGCCCATAGACCAATTCATAGTTTTGGCCCATGAGCTTCGCTCTCAATCCAGAATTTTGGCCCATAAAACATCTGAATCCAAGATAGTTTGCATAATTCATTCATTCCAGTTTCCGGCTTCAAGGCCCAACAAGAACATCAAACGAATCTTAGACTTCAAGGCTTATCTCTCGACCCAGCGGCCCATTCACGGTCCATGTGACTTCCTTCAGCTTGTTTGCTCGGTTTCTAGATTAAGGGATTCAGGCCTACATGTCAGTTCTAGTCTAGGAATCACTATAATCTGTGCACTCCACTCTCAGTTTGGAGAAGACTCAGGCCCAGTTACTTCCTACATAACCCATAGGCATTCCTAGTTCAAACATTTTACAGGGCCTACTCGAAGTTTGGAAGGAAGACAATCACGGTCATCTCAATGGCGTCCCGACGGCCCAAAGCTCGAGTCTTCAGTATGTTGGCATCAGACAGCCCAACATCACTATTTTAGAAGTTTTCTCGATTTGGTAGTTTTCTTTTCGTTCTTCCAGCTTTTATGGTAGCTAGCTTCCTTTATCATATTAGGTAGTTTTCTTAAGATTTCAATTTTTGATGTTGTCTTTCCATTCATGAATTAGAGCATAGTTCCATTTTCATAATTTTGTGCATTTAAGAACACCAAAAAATAAATAAGTCATCACGTCATTTCACCCACATCCACTACCTTGAACACATGTGTCTCACCACACTCCCCTCTCCACATGAAACTTATTCTTGCGCAGGGAATATCTCAGCACCTTGTCGGCTTCCACCACTTGTCACCTCTCAATAGAAAGTTTCACCGTACACTGAAAGCATCCCACTACCATGTTTTACTTTCATCACTACATCACTCCACCAAAACAGCAAGACTTCATCACCACGTACCACCACACATACAGCCACCTCCAACAAATAACTTGGGTATTCAAAAGGCTTGTCAAAAAAAACCCCACAATAATATGGGGGCAATCTGAGTTAAGGGTCGATAATGTTTATTTCATTGGTTTAAAGCGCGTGAACAAGTCTCTGAGTGAACATTTCGCGAGAGTGCCTTGAGCGGTAAAACCATGAGTGAAAGAGCATGTCATCTTTACGTGACTCTAGAGAGATCACATTCAAAGGTAAGGTAAACGGCATAACTCCGACCGAAGGAGACACTTTGTAAATTTACGCTTAAACCTGTGAAAAGTAACAAAGAACGGATACACAACTATTAGGGATGACGAAGCACCTAGGTACAGCACCACACAGCCAAAAGCTTGTGAACCCTGACATTACACCCTAGGCACCCCCGCTGAGTTTTCGTATAAGTTCCCCTTTTACAACACTACAAACTCCACAAACAAGCCAACCAATGATGAATAACCGACCCGGTGACCAAAGGAAGCAAGGAGCCCGACTTCCGAACAGCAACTTCATAAGTCCAAAGAAGCAAAACTGCTACCAGCATGATGAAATGATCCGCAAATGGTCCCAAAGTGACACAGGATCCAAATGATCTAACATCAAAAATAGCTCTCAAAGTTCAAAGCCGGGAAACACAAGAATCCCGAAGGAAAGGAAAATTCAAATAAAGGCAAACCTAAAAAGCCTCGAAGAAATCCAAAATCGGAAAGAAGATAGAAGGTGCAAGGAACAACCCAAAAGTCCCAAGTTCCGAACTCACATGCGAAATCATCACGAAGTAGCCGAACGACTTCAAGGCAAAGAAGACAAGTCCGAGAGACGGTGCAAGTTGCAGCTTTGGTCACCCTTATAGCTCCACATATCCTAAACATTCCTCCATTGTCCTGTTATCATTCATCACAGCCCATAGCCATGATATAAGCTTAAAAGACTTCCGACCTAGTAGTTGTGTATCCAATCACGTGAAAGTAACAGGTTGAATGCGTAAATCTAACAAATGTCAAATGCAATGGCCGAGATGTTTTGTCCAAAAGGAGAGTATGAGTGCAAGCATTAAACACTTTGAGTGTAGGATAGAAAGTACCACATCAAGATAAACCCTGACCTTGTGAGAATGAGACTTGTTATGCGCCATTAGTCAAAGAAAATACTGGGGGCAATCGATCGGAACGATCGATTGCCAAAAATCCTAAAGAACTCAGATTGTCCTAAGGAAAAATACTGGGGGCAATTGTTGGTTCCAACAATTGCCATGACAACACCAATTGAAACCTAAAGCTTGAGCACCACCATCCCACACAGGCATAAGCCCTTACATCCACATCAAACACCTCTGGCCCGTCCTAAGCCCTACCTCCACATCAATTTCCTCAGGCCCGTCCTAAGCCTTACCTCCACATTCAAACACCCACAGGCCCGTCTTGAGCCCTAATCCTTTTACATTCTTTTGGACCCATCATACACTTGACTCACTTTCACTTAGATCCATCCATAGGCTCGTCATAAGACCTAGATCCGTCCTTTAGGCTCGCCATAAGACCTAGAACCATTTTTAGGCTCGCCATAAGACCTAGTTGCATTCCCTTAGGCTCGTCATAAGACCTAGATCCGTCCTTTAGGCTCGTCATAAGACCTAGAACCATTTTTAGGCTCGTCATAAGACCTAGATCCGTCCTTTAGGCTCGCCATAAGACCTAGAACCATTTTTAGGCTCTGTAAGACCTAGTTGCATTCCCTTAGGCTCGTCTCATAAGACCTAGATCCGTCCTTTAGGCTCGCCATAAGACCTAGAACCATTTTTAGGCTCGCCATAAGACCTAGTTGCATTCCCTTAGGCTCGTCATAAGACCTAGATCCGTCCTTTAGGCTCGCCATAAGACCTAGAACCATTTTTAGGCTCGCCATAAGACCTAGTTGCATTCCCTTAGGCTCGTCATAAGACCTAGATTCGTCCTTTAGGCTCGCCATAGGACCTAGAACCATTTTTAGGCTCGCCATAAGACCTAGATCCTTCCTTTAGGCTCGTGGTAAGACCTAGTTGCATTCCCTTAGGCTCGTAGTAAGACCTAGCGTTACCCTTTAGCTTACCCGCTCTTATCAAACACATTGCATTCATCACATTCATATAGGCTTGTCATAAGACCTAGTTGCATTATCCAGGCGCGTCACAAGACCTGGCGACAGAAAAGTTGGCGAGGTGATGGCAATAAATCCTCCTTTTGCGATGTCAACTTATTTTCGGGATCAACGAATGGTGGGCGAAGGCAATAAGTCCCCAAGGTTTTAACCAGGAGTTATCCCTGCACACCGGCTGGGGGGGCGATGGCAATAAGTCCACATTGGGTCCAGCCAGGAGCATTGGCACGGTTTCGGTCCGCAGAAGAAGCATCCGAGCATCATCAGCATCATCAGCATTATCATCAGCATCATCAGCATCATCAGCATCATCAGCATCATCAGCATCATCATCAGCATCATTAGCATCATCAACATTTCAGCATTTTTGCATTTGCATACCGCCCAGTTATCACATTTTAGGTTGTCAATGCCTTAGAATCGCTTGACATTATCTCATTTTCACATTTTAGGTAGTCAACGCCTTAGAATTGCTTGACATTACTTCATTTCACTTTACTTGTAGGTAGTCAACGCCTTAGAATAGCTTGACATCATCTCATTCGTCATAGGCAGTCAACACCTTAGAATAGTTTGACATCATATCATCATTATAGGTAGTCAACGCCTTAGAATTGCATGACATTACTTCATTTTACTTATAGGTAGTCAGCGCCTTAGAATAGCTCGACACAATTTATCGGTTTTCGATAACATGCAGGGTCTTGGAAACATTTGAAATTTTGGGGTATCACTCAAGCATCAACTAGCCTTCTCACTTTCATTACAAAGTCTAGTTGACGGGGGGCAATCTGTTATACCCAAAATTTTGACCCCCCTGGTTAGGGTATACGAGGTCCTGGTGTTGTGAGGGGCATTTTAATCAAGTAGTAAGGGATTCCGGCGCTCGAACGGCGCATCCCATGGCATGAAGGGCAGCTTCGTCATTTTCAGGGGCGTTTTGGTAATCTTTAAGGGCTCCTGAGACCTCCTATAAGCTTTCTCTCTCTCCAAAGGATGCCCAAATCAGCTTGAAATGCTTTGATATTTTAACCCATGATAAAGGATGACATTCTAAGCATAATGGCGTTGGAATTTTGATTTTTCGAATTTCCAATAATTTTCTAGCAATTTCTGACTGAATCTGACAAGAAATTCAATTTAAAAATATTCCAACATTTAAAAAATCCGATTCCACTTCAGAAAATTCATAATTTCCATCCTTGACACGTGGTTAAAATTTCACAGCAAAATTCCTTTGGGAAGTCACTTAACTAAAATATCGAAAAATCTTACTTTTACTAGATTTTCTTTATCTTTAAGAAAGTCTATATAAGGGGATAGGTTTTTGGATAAAATCAGAACCTCACATGCTCAAGAACCCTAGAGCGTCAAAAAAGGCAGCCTCCTCTCTCTCTCTCACGTTTTCCAACACCCGGCCACCCAAATCATACCGAAAATCCCCGAAATCACCATCTAAACACGTTTTCCAATCCCCAAAGCACCAATAGTCATCAAAACTCCACAAAAAACACCACCAAAACGTGAAGAACAGCAAGAACAACCAACAACCAGAAGCTTGGTTCGAAATCCTTTCGGGTCTGCCATCAACGAGGCACTCGACGAATCCCGGCGTGAAGAATCATCTTGAATTCGAAGGTAAAACAGGTTACCACTCTACTTTTCTAATTCCCCACGACTTTATAACCCTCTGTCAAATTTTGGGCTCAAACTAACCTTCGTACGCTCCTGTATTGCTATTTGTTTAAGCTTCTGTCCAATAACTTGTTTACTAAGTTTCGTGTTTAATTCGAATTCAAATTGAAAACTTTCAATCACTAACGTCTTGTACATCTTTCAGGCTACACACCCATAAAATTTGAGCCAAAAACACCTTCGGGAACAGCCTCAACGCCGCCGTCCGAGGGCTGTCCGCACCCACGAACGTCATGTCCGGGGTCCCGGACTCACTGTCCGTAAGCCGGACGCCCACGGACGGCGGCGGGATTTTTTTTTAAATTTTAAAAATTTAGGTTTTCTAATAATGTCCGGGCCCACGGACAGCCTGTCCGTGGCCCCGGACTTTGCAATTTTCTGTTTTCTGTTTAATTCGACTTTTTTTTCTATATAGGTTAACTGGGGTCCGTGGTTTCGGACATTAGGTCCGTGGCCACGGACGGAAACAAAATTTGACCTAATTCTGCCTCCGAAACCCTAGTTTAGGTAATTTTAATTTCCACTTTAATTTTCTGTCAAAAATGCTAAAAAAAACACAAAAAACAGAAGCTCGCGCACTTAGGTTAAAACGACTCGTAATAAGCCGTAAATAAACCAAGTAGAGGAAAAACGACCTAGGAAGGGTAATGAAAGTAATTGAACCCTAACTAAGTCGAATATCAAGCCCCCGAACCCGAACTCTCCTTTCCTAATTTAATCTAGGTCAAAATTAGGTGGTGACTCATAATAGGTTCCAGTGAGCTAGCCTAGGTTTTAATAATTATTGTTATATGACATAGTTATTAATCTTAGGTTATAAGTGGACCTAAAACCCGATTAGATCCTAATCAACTTTAATCAACATAGGATAGGGTTTAAAATCGAGGCTCACATATATCATTATTGCATATTACTTGCGCGCACACAGTAGTTTAGTCCCTTCGCGTTTATGGAACTTTGAGATGAAACACAACGAACTATGTAAACAAAAGAACTATACAAAGAGAGAACTCCTCTTTAACTATAGAGGACTTCTAACGACCCCACTATGGTGTCAAGCTACTAATGATAATCTACAGTAAATACCAACTGGTGGAACATGAGAATAACCCGGGAAGACAACAACTCGGGCCGCGCGGTATGGATGCTTGGGAGTTGGTATCTGCATCAGATCCTTCAACCGTCTATGGTGGAAACTATTCTGGGGTCCCTGGGTGACCCCGCTTTCTCAGCACATCCCGAGGTCTAGAGGTGACCTCGCTTTCTCGACCCTGGGTGTCGGGAATGAGGGATTAGCAATTGGTGGAGCATTATCCTGGAGTCTAGAGGTGACTCCGCTTTCTTGACGTATGACGCCGGGAATGGAGGAATTTGCTATGGAGGAGACGTCCTCCAACGTGCGATGATAAGAGAATTCACAACTAATCCTTAAAGAAACAAGGAAAGATTGGCCCCTACATGATATGGTCACGGGATTTAAACTATATCCCCAGACCTGGTGCAAGGAAAGAGAAAGAGAATACACATTATGGGAACAAGAGAAAAGAAATGAAAACACACAACACTCGAATGAACCCATAGTGTGAATCATGGGTATAATATACCAATGCACACGTATTATTATTTACATGATTGCTGTTGCTATACTAGCAGCTTGTGGTGCTTGGTTACGTGGTTGATGTTGCTATGTTGCCAGCATGCTACGCTTGGTTGTTTGTTGATATTGATATGCTGCCTTTAAGTGTGTTTGATATCATGATGTGTTATGGTGTGCTTTACTGCTTTTTAATAGCATGTAATTGGACCTAATAATATTCGACCAAGTAGTCGTGTTGCCCGGAAACATACGGGCTACACATATTCAAACTCAGCGTAGTTTACTGAGTCCTTTACAACCCAATTTTTACAGGTATTGAGCCGGACGGTAACGGAGCGTAGGCGGGATGGCTTCCATGGGGTGGGGGTAGTCCATCAAGGCATAATTTTTTAGTTATAGTAGTATGTGTAATGTATGGGTTGTTACTAAACCCGAGATGTAAATTTTCAGTTTATGATTTGGAATTTTGTTGTAGACACTCGGTATTTGGGAATTGTATTTTATGTTATTTATGTAATTCGGTTATGGGTTGATTCCAGTCATGCAGACCATAACTTGGTGTTGGTAATGTAGTCTGTCAACCACGTGGGTGGTTGGCGTCTGTAGCACCCGGATGGAGTTTTGAACCGCTGAGTAGTTAACTCGTGATATCCTTAGACGCGTCGTTTAATTGTTGGTCGTTATTCGGGGTGTGTTACAATAAACTTCTTCAAATCCTTGGTTAAATCCTTACTCAACTTCTTGCTCAATTTCAACAACTTTTCCACTCTCATTTTTACATTTTGCACACGTGTGCATTCAAAATTCCTTTTGACAGTTTCTACCTCCTACCAACCTCACCAAATCACTTAATGACCATTCCAATTCATTCCTATGCAATTGCACTTCTAAACCCAAGTCCAACTCTCATTTTCCTAAGTCTTGCACACACTCATTTCTAGAATTTCTACATATCCTTATCCCTCCTTGCTACAGACTTTACACACTCCCTTATTCATCCTCCATTTACCATTCCAAGGTTACCAAACATCTCTACTCAACCCAACTAACCACTTTAGTTTTCCCCACTTACCCAGCCACCTAAAACACTCATTTCTACTAAAATTTTGTCATAACCTCCCCATAAACCTACATATCCCATTTCATCAACCCTCATCAAAATCAATCCTAAACTAGCCACACCCATACAAGGGTCCTACCAGCACACATAATTCCTCAAAATGACATCAACAACAACATAAGCACTAAACATAAAGTGCATGGCTCCAAGCCCCCTAATTCAAACAAAATTTCACAAATTCTCTTAATTATCAACCAAACACATTACTAGTAAGATTTTGGTTCATTCAAGTTATTATCCCATCCCAAAATCTATAAACAACGAGAATGTTCATTAAGGTAGATTCCTTACCTTAAGCTCATCAAGTTTCCCCTTTTAGTTCTTCTCTTGCTCTTCCTCTTCTCAAATTCGGTCAAGTGGGAATGGATTTGCCAAACTCCATCCCAACATTCAAGGAACACAAATATGGATTCAATTAATCTTCTAAACCTTAGGAAGTCTAATTCAATGAAAGGGGCTTAAAGCACAAAGTTAGGGTTTTACTTTGGGAGTGTTTGGAGGGGTGTTAACCCTTGAATCAAAAGGAGGGTTCCACCACCATTTGAAGGGTGATATAATTCTCAAAAAAAGAAACAAGAAACAAGGCTAATAATGGGCAAAAATCGGCCAAGAAGGAAGGATGAAGAAAAATGAGTTTATCTTGGAACCCTTTTACCTTAGGACAGAGAGAGGAGACTCCAAGCTTCAATTTGATTCCATTTCTCTTCAATGGGCAAAACCCATGGATATTAAGTTCATCTTTTTCGAATTTTAAAAAGAGATAATGATAGAGCTTGATGAGGGGATGAAGAATATGTACTTATTTTTATGTTTTGAGGTTTAATAAAGCGTGGGCATGAGCTAGAAGATGAAGTAGCCATGGGAGGAAGAGAAGAAATCGTCAGCCATGGCGGAAGAAAGAGAGAATGACAGGGAAGAAAGAAGAAAGGAAAGAGAGAAGAAAGAAAGGAAATGAGAGGAGAGAGAGGAGTACTCACATTTTTCTACTTTTTCACTTTTTCCTTCTTTTTCTTTTCTTTCTTTCTTTACTAGCTTAATGTGTGTGTGAGGGAAGGCTGCCAAATTTTTTAAAAAATACCCCCATACAGTATATAAGATGGTAGCGTCTTTCATTTTCTACAGAAAACGCTCGTTAATTTACCCGGTTTTAGTACTATTCACTAACTGGGCCCGTTATCCAGATTTTTCTCGTTTCTTTAATTTTAATGGTTATTAAGCTTCCATTAATTCTTAATTATAGTTATTTACTGGACCGTAATTTTTACGGGTTCATTTGACCACTCAAAGTCACATTTTCGGGTTTTCTCAAAAAACTTGCGCTAAAGTTTTATTAGCGTTTTTAATTCATTTTATGGATCCGTTTTCTTCAAGAATTGTTCCCGTACATTAATTAGGCGTTATTAAGCCTTGGGAATCCATCTAATACCCTTTCCGAGGTTGTATTCCTCCTATGGTCATATAACGCTCAATATTGTGTTTTTCGCTTTTTAAGCATTTTCTCTTTTCTTTTGGGTTTATTCTCTTTACCAAAATTATTTAGGCACTAATAGGCCCTCAAATATCATATTAGAGTAATTTAATCACCCTAATTAAGTTCGGGGTATTTCAGTTAAAATTACCTATGAAGGAAAATGAAGAGATCAAGAAGACTCGCATTGAACTTTTGCTTACTCATTGGGAGCTATTCAAGAAGGAAGAAAAAAAGTATTTCTGAAATTCACACTAGGTTAACTAAGCTGATCAATGAAATGCATGTGCTTGGAAGAACTATCTCAAATGAAGAATAAATTTGAAAATTCCTCAGATCACTTCCTGCGTCCTTTAATAGCAAAGTCACTGCCATGCAAGAAGTCCGTGATCTCTCAAAGATGTCTCTGGCGGACATGCTGGGATCATTAATGGTGTTGAGCTAAAGCTACAAGCTCAATAAAAGAGAAAGGAAAAGGCATAGCCCTTCAGGTAGATGAAAATGAAAAATCCAAGTCAGGAGAAGATGACGATGAGATGGTCCTTTATAGCAAAAAGTATTTTCACAAATATCTCAAGAATAATGTAAGAAAAGGAAAGGACTTCAAGGAATCTGACAATCACCAAAGGAAGAGCAATGACAAGTGATAAGTGCGAAACATATAGACTTTTAGGGTTTAATTACCTTATTATTTGCAACACTTTTAGGCAATGTTTCCCACTTGCTATGTGAATTTTCTTGGATTTATGTTTTGATATGAACTGATACATTTTATGTACAAAATGCAGCAAAAGGTCATGGAATCACATAGTACACTTCACAAGCTTCGTAACGCAACAAACGGGGATCAAATCGGAGCTCAAACGAAGATTTTAGAGGCAAAACAATTATCGTCCGGACCACCGTCCGGACATACTGATTCGGACGCAACACGTGGAGCACGCTCCGCATAAAATCGACATGTCTGAACGAGGCAGGTTCAGACACTGGTTCGGACGCGTTAAATTGGACAGCGTACAGGGCTGATCAACATGGTGTGAAAAGATAAATATGTTTTATCTTTTCACACACCGACACCCCCTTCATTTCTACCCCATTTTCACTATAAATACACCTATTACCCTCCATTAATACATATCTCATTCCACCCCAAAAACCATGTCAAGTTTCCTCCACAAAATCACCATATCACTCCATTTTCATCCACAAAAACCACTGCGTTATTATTCTATCCAACCTCTGACCAACATATTACCAGTTAATATGTCAGGCTAAGAGGATTTACTCCGGGTGAAGGTGTAATTATAGCTTGTTTAATTATGTAATCTATATTTTTACCGGTTTAATAAATACAGTTTGTTACGATTAAAGTTTATCTCTCGCCTTTTTAATAAATTTCATGAATTTATTAAAATGTTTTACAAAGTCTATTTTGATCAGATCAGTGATAAATAGACAGGTTAATTAATCGATAAATCTGTGGAAAACTTATTTTGATAAAATAAGTTAGTAATTTCAGATGCAAAATATAATTCCTCGCACTTAATCCGTTTACATGTGTTTTGCTCGAATCTGGATTAGACCTAGCATTTTCTGGTAAACGAGTTCTTTTGAGCCTATGATTTAGTCCTCAAGATAATAGCAGGAATTTTGCCAAACTATTATAATAAAACTGGTAGACAAAGCATAAAAGAGCAGACTATATAAACCTGAACCGAGAGTCCCGTTTAATTTACCTTTTACTCAGTTTATCTTATCTTTCCTTTTTATTTATAAAACAAGTCAATTAATCCCCCCTTTTTGTGACACCGCTTAGGAATTAGATAATTCCCCTTTAGTCCCACGGTTCGATATCCGGTCGCCTCCACTTTACTATACTACTGCGACCGGGATTTTGTTTACAGCCCGTAAGGTATTTTGAGTTTTAATTTCTTTTGCATTTGTTTTAAATATGTCAGTTCCAACCACTCACATTATACAGTCTGCAAAATGGCGCCGTTACCGGGGACTTGATTTATTCTAGTCCCTAAGCCCCGGATAATTCACCTGTTATATTATAATATTTTGTTTCTATAATATTTTGTTTTCTTTATTCTGTTAATATTTTGTTTAAATATTTTATTTGGTATATTACTTTTGTTTCATAATTCAGTCTTATTTTTATTTAGTCATTTTCTTTTGCTATTTTTATTTTTACTATTGTTTCTGTCATTTAATCATTCCCGCAATTTACTTATCGTATTATTTACAGTTATTTAATATTCCAGTTAATTCGTTTATTGTTATTTTAATTTCCAGTCATTTATTTCTAGTCATTTAAATTCTGCCATTTAAATTTCAGCTGTTTAAATTAATGTCATTTAATTTCCATTTATTTAAATTCTGTCATTTAATGTAACACCCCTACCATTAATACCATCATTACCGTCCAATCTCCTCATGCTTCCGAGTCACGCAGCGGATACTTACTTACATACTGTGGGTGATACAATGCCGTTAGTCACCCACGTGACTAACAAGGCTACTACTTCTACATACAACATCGGTCTGATGGACCGGAATATCCGAGTGCTACACAAGTGCAAGTCTTACTACAATTACGAATCAAATGCTACAATTCCATTCCATACAATCCACAAGTTCAATACAATACAATATCATTCACCGAGTTTACTAGGATCCTTATACAAGTATAATACCTCTTTCAATTCCATACATACTCATTAAGAGTCTAACTACTACCCATTCCTCACAAACTACTTACTTCCTAGGTACAAGGGTGTACCGCTTAGTACACCTCTACATTGTACTTCTACTATCCAAGCGTAGTCACTGGTCTCTTGCTTGACCATATCCGCTTCGGTACCTGCACACTAAAAACGTTCCCCCGAGGGGGTCAGCTTTCGCTGAGCATGATAACCGCATACCCCCGCGTACTAGTGAGGGTACGCCGACCACTTGGTCGAATACATGCGATTGATTTCATTCAAACATACATGCATACATGCTCTTATACATAACATTACAATACATTACGCAAGGAATACATACATACACATCAATACATGCTCTTCAATGCATACATGGTAACCCATGCAAGCCATCAAATATATTCTTACCTTTCCGGGATCCACGTTACACAATACATATACAATACATACGCAATACATACATAATACACCATCCTTGTTAGCTCATGTTGGTCCACCCGGGTTAATCGGGTGGAGATTACTCTTTTACTCGTTCCACAGTACTTACAAATACATACTCATACTCATACATACTTACTTACTTACTCTTACTCATGTTAAGTCGTCGGGACCTCCGGCCCGGGGACTACTCCGTCCCACCACCGGGATTTACTTGACTCACCAATCCGGGATGCTACCCATTTAAGGGGTTTGGGCCGCGGACCAGTTTAAGAGTCAGGAATCGGATCCAACCTCTTGTGTCTCCTCATCCTCACGCGTGGCCAAAGCTATATCGGACTTCTACTCATTCCAATTTACTCACTTAAGTTAGGAGTTAGGTAGTTAGGAATTAGTAGAAGTCATGCATTCAAGCCACATACACAAATACATGCTCATATATACCTCCATACGAAATGTAATACAATATACAAGTACAATGCAGGGTACAAATACACTTCATCATCATTCATATGTTTCATGAATTATATAAACTAGTGTTCAAGACAATAAATATCAAGAACGGCATAAACAAGCACAAGTAAGTGCAGTATAGTCTGATTCGTGCATTTATCTTATTAGGTGATCAATTAAGCACACAAATCGGGGTAACCAGATTAGGATACAGGGCATGAAGAAATCATACCTTTCACCGTTGTACTTGTATCCGACGTTCCTCCGGTGTTCACAAATCAAATCCTATGATATACATGCAATCGAGTGATTAATCTAACTATCATTAACTTAACTCGATATCTTTACACTCCCTAACTCATGCTTATTAAGTCCTTACAATCCTTATAGTTACAAATTGTTTACTTACTCTTTATTACTTTAAGTTCATTTACTTACTTAGTAATGGTATACTTATATATGTACATGTGTATATGTAGGTATACATATATATATACTTATTATTGTAATTAAATTTTTTTTTTGTGACTCGACCGACCTTACCCAAGTTCGGTCCTAGGGTCGGTCGAAGTCAGTAGGGAAATGCGCTGGAAAATTTCAGGGCCGACCGACCTTGCAAGTCCGGTCCCAAGGTCGGTCCATTCCAGTGAGTTATGGACGGAAAATTTTTGAGTCGACCGACCTTGCAAGTCCGGTCGCAAGGTCGGTCCTTTCCAGTAGGTTACATTACGGGAAATTCTTCTGGCCGACCGACCTTGCATGTCCGGTCCCAAGGTCGGTCCATTCCAGAAGTTTTCCGTCCTTTGTAAATCTGGGCTCGACCGACCTTGCAAGTCCGGTCCTAAGGTCGGTCCGGCCTAGTAATTGCATTTTTATTTCTGTTTTCAGTCCCTCTTCTTACCCATTACCTCCCCAATCTTCCTACATGTAATCCCACATGTCTTAGTGCCATTTAGGCTTCCTAAAATACCTTAATTCATCCACCAATTCCATTACTAAATCCATCAAACAGTTTACACAATTTCCTCCCTTCCTTTCAACCCTTACAACAGTTTTTTTTTTCATTTCTCTAATGCTACAGATTTTTGTTACAACTTCTACCATTCAATACTTCCTCTACCAATGTCACTCCTAGCATCCCAAATACATTTCCTAGTCATTACACTACCTATACCCAAGTCCAACTCTCTTCTTACCAAATCTTGCACACTAATTCTTCCTAGTTCCACAATGCATTTTGATGCCTCTTTGCTACAGATTTTTACATGCTCTACCCTCATACTCCAACTACCATTCTATGGTCATTAACATCTCTACTATCCCTAATGCACACCTTGGTTCTCCCATTCACCAAGTCATTCATACATGTACATATTCCTACCGAAACTTTGCCATAGTTCATCTACTTTTCTTACCTAGCCACACATACACATTCTCACCAAAATCATTCCTATTTTAGCCACACCCATACAAGGGTCCTACCAGCAATACAAAGCAATCTTAATACATCATTACTTCCTCAAAACACAATATCAATACACATACACAATTCTTTGGCTCTAAGGCCTACGATCCACATACTTGTCCACAAATACCCAAACTTTCACAACTACAATTCTAATACATCATTTTGGTTTCTTTAAATTGGTTTACCCATTCCCATTATTCTAATGCATTAAAACTTAGCATTAAGGAAGAGCTCTTACCTTGAGCTTATATTCCTTTCATTTCTTTTCTAACTCTTCTCCTTCTCTTTTTCTTGCGAAAATTGGCCATGTGGGGGATGGAGTTGCCAAACCCCATTCCAACACCCAAACTACATAAAGAGAATATAATTAAACTTCTAATCTCTTAAAATTTCACTAATTCAATGAAGGGTTTAAATTACCATTAGTTAGGGTTTTTACCTTGGAGCTTTTAAGAGAGGTTTTCAAGCCTTGAATACAAAGGAGAGTTCCTCCACCATTGGAGAGTTGAACCAAGCTCAAACAAAGAAGGAAACAAGGCATTACAAGAAGGGGCAAAAATCAGCCACTCTAGAGAATGAAGAAAAGATTGATTTTTCTTGAAACTTTTTACCTTAGGAGGAAGAGGAGACTCCATTCTTCGAAATGGTGTCATTTATTCTTCAAATGCTCAAAACCCATGGAGATGAAGTTGGTCATTTTCAGATTTTGAAAAGATAGGAATGTAGAGCTTGAACAGAGGAGCAAGAATATGTACTTTTTTTCTCATTTGGAGCTTTAATATGGCTTGAGCATGAGGTAGAGGAAGGGAACCCATTGAAGCTCCTTTGGGGCTTCAAAATCACCAGAAGTAATGGGGAGAAGGAGAGAGAAATCGCTGGGAGAGGAGGAGGGAGGTGAGAGAATAGAGAAATGAGGGAATGGGAGGTGAGAGAAAAGGTAAGTTGCTTTTTACCTTTTATTCTTCTTTTGCTTTTTGACTCATTATTTATTTAGCTAGTGTGTGTGAGAGAGAGGGGGTTATTTAACTGTTAAAACCGGCCCCCCTACAGTATTACTAGTTGGACCGTTTTTCGTCTTTTACAGAAAACGCTCGTTAATTTACCCGGTTTTGGTACTATTCACTAACTGGGCCCGTTTTCTGGAATTTCCTCGTTTCTTTATTTTTATTGGCTATTAAGCTTCCACTGATGCTTAATTATTGTTATTCAATGATTTATAATTTTTACGGGTTCGTTTGACCACTTAAAATCACGTTTTCGGGTTTTCTCAAAAAACGTGCGCTAAAGCTCTATTAGCGTTTTCATACATTATTTGGATCCGTTTTGTTCGGGAGTTGTTCCCATATATTATTTAGGTCTTATTAAACCTTTGGAATCCATATAATACGCTATCCGGGGTCTCATACCCCCTATGGTTATTTAACGCTTATTTAGCATTTTTCACTTTTTAAGCGTTTCTTTGTTTCTTTTGGATTTATTTTTCCTCACCAATACTACTTAGGCACTATTAGGCTCTTAAATACCTATTAGGATAATTTTAATCGCCATATTTAAGTTCAGGGTATTTCAATCTACCCCCCTTAAGAACTTTGTCCTCAAAGTTGTTCGAGGTTATAGGTTTACTACGCTTACTCATTCTTACATGCCTAATACCAAAGTCACACATTCTTCCTCCTTACAATTCCCCGAATCCATTACTCACGGTCTCTACATTCCATACCATACCAATGTACTATAATTACTACAATCCACGTTACTACCCATCATTGGTTCCACCTTACCAGGTTTTCACATATATACAATGCAAAGCTATCCCCAAGGCAATGCAATACACAATACAATCCTCCAGGCACTCAGGTCATCTAGACATAGGACTCCTCTATGTCCTGCTGCCCTTGGAATAATACAACATGTTACACTACTATCTTCTCCGGTATAAGCTTCTAACCAAATCTTTATTCTCAGTCTAAGGGAAAACCTTCCCAACAGATAATTAGAACACTTTCTAAAGCATACAACTCCGAATTCCAATTTATATTCATTACTTCTATCCTAAGCGTGATTCTTGTGACCACTAAAGGGGAGCTTCAAGAATCGTTCGACCCTGATGTGATCAGCACCAGTGTTGAACTATCTTTCCACTCCAATTTGTGTTCGGTTTCCCTTGATCTGATCAGGATCAAGTTCGACTTCCCACATCAGTTTCAAACAAGCAATTAATTAGTTGTTTTCATTTTCTATCTTTTTACTCTTTCTAGTCGTGATACGAGTTCATACATCTCCAAGGGATGAAATCAATCCATCAATCATCCTTACTCTACTTCCCGAATGCTTTACTCCATGGTTCAATTCCTAAATGCTCATTTCATCAACCTTCATTACTTCCCTCCATTAGTCTCCATCATTTCAATTATTCTAACTAGGGATTACCATACTTATAAAATTTAGTCGTCCTCAATTTACTTCCCATAACTTACATACGAATACACTACTCATGGGCTACATTCATCTACTACTCTCAATCGTTTCGTACTACTTCTTCAAAGGATACAATACTTGTGGAGCTCCGTCCATACTATTACTTTTTTTACTAATACTCTTACATGGTGTTACAAGGTAGGTATATCCATCCTATGGTATTTATATCTCTCATGCCTAGTTACCATAATTACAATATGAATGAATACTTATGTTTATTTAACATAGTGTCAATCATCCATTCGATTCTCATTTGTGCTATGCACATTATGGTTTATGTGTTTTATTTATAAAATTCACATTATGCGGTTTTCGCTCTACCCCCCTTAAAAGGGATTACGCCCACGTAATCTACCATATGTTATTGTTAATAAACATTGGTTTACTCAATTTGGGCAATCTGAAGCGTTTTAGCTTCTTTACGGTTTGTTACATAATATACCCTTGTCAAAGGGTCCTAATCATAACAATGGTCTAGTCTTTGCACCAAGGATTTCTATATGAGTTTATTTAACTCCTAATTAATTCGGTTCTAGCCTATTAGGCTTCAAGGCATTAATAGTCATTCTACTATACTTACTAGGTGTAGGGCCCACTAGCTTCTGCTGCGCGACCCTGATAATCCTAGTACCTTATTGCTCTTTGGTTATTCCAAATGTGCTACTCATCGCCCCTTTTACCCCTTCGTTGTGGGAATAAGGTGTACTAACAGTTTGGTATTCTTTTACCGCTGTTTGAACTTAATGAGTTTAAGATTTATAACCAGCTCTCTGGCGATCTATTATGTATACTACTCGTGCTCCCGTGATTATTCACTAAGCTCCTCCGTCTTATTGTCGGGCGAGGTTAAGTCACTACTTAGTTGTAGTGCTTCCTCTAGTGTCAATAGTTTCTGAATCATACCAGTTCTTCTGGTTCAGTACAAGTGTTCTTTACTTGTATGACCTTGCATTCATATGCGTCGGTCCTTGTGACTTTCTTAAGTCTCTTTTCACTCTTGATTCCACTGGAATTCACATCTTGTGAGTGTTAGTGTGTTTCACACCCTTCGTGCTTCTTTGGCCTTAGGCCGCACGGTCTGTTGCTAAGCTTCCTTAGCTGGCTTATGCCATGTTTGTTGGTGAAAAGAAGGGTTTACTACGGTTTACATTCTGCATATCCTTAGGCATCCAATTAGATCATTAGCTGCACAAGTGCAATACCAAAACACTCAGTCATATAGAGTGCAGAGGTGTAAACGCTTGACAGTAAGTGACTTATGTGATAGGAGAGAATATTTCTGACTGTCCTCCATACTTATTCTCTATGTCATTATCTACTACTTCCTCATAGCGGTCGCTTGTTGCGCACCGTATTCTTACTCATTGTACCATTTCCTTATGGTGTAAATATACTAGGAGGTTCCTAGTTCATATGTATGATGGTTGTCGTAGCGTACCGCAATGTTATTATCTTCCCCATGTGGAGGTATTTTATTTCAGTTTACGTTTTATGTGTAGGTTAGCTTACCTCACATTCTATCATCATTTATGATATAATTTACCAAGTATCTTGGTTGACCAAGGATGAGGTAATTCATCGGGTTATAAGCTCTCTCGAGCGTTAGTCATTTGTGGTGTTCCATGTGTATTCACATTGATTGTTTTGACAATTATTGTCTTCCAGTGCTGAGCATTGATTATAGGCTCTAGGTGTGCGGCTTTACTTTTGTATGTACATCACCGGAACATCCCAAGAAACTTCAAGGGTTTTCCGGTCCCATTCTTCAATTGAAGGGTATTTCATCACTGGTAAGTGAAGGTTCTTGTTGAGGGGTTTGTTTCCACTCATAGGTCTCATGACAAGGTTTACCATGTTGGTGTTTATACAATGGTTCACCACATGCTTGAGTGCATATGGAGTATGCTTACTCCTTAAGTCGTAATGGTTTGGAAATCTCATTTCCTTAATCCATCTCCCCTTGGCAATATTTATAAGCGTAGGCTTTACTATTATAATAGATGGAAGCCTTTCTAAGGGTTCACATCTTCACCACATTGGCGGTCTTTGGCCAACGGGGGGTACCTTCCCTTGGGTTTCTCGTAGTATCCAAGTGGGGACTAGGCCAATGTTGGCATCATCGCGATTCTTATGCCTCTGTGTACCATTGCTACAGAAGGCATGAAGGTAATTAACGGCTTGTCAACTGTATACTAGACTGATGCTCTAGTGACAGTGACACTGAGTTGGTCATTACTCCAAGCCACTCATAAAGTTGGGTTTGAATTGATGGTCCAATTGTTGATTTCTTATCGTATGAGGCAATACCTCTTGCAAGTCTTGTTAGCAAATGGTGCAGGTTTTGCAACCGTTTAAGTTTATATAACGTATTTGGTTCATGGCTTAGGGCCTTATTGCTGCAAGCTATGCTCTTTGCAAGCTGCTTATACATGTTCCACTCTTTGTATACCATCATAGGTTGGAGATATCGTTGGGCTCCATGGTAAGTTGTGACATCACGCTTCCGTTCATAGGAGGTCCTTTAGGCATTCTGGTGTTAATCAGTGCCTCTTAGTAATTTAGGGCACTTCCTGTTAAGTGGAATCCCTTCGGTGTCTTAACCGAGTGTTCGTTCTAGCTTCTATGCTCTTATCTTGACACTCGTTCGACTGTTGTCAATTCAGACACCCTTCAAGGATTGCCCCTGGGTGTTGTTAGGTTATGCCGTTACATCCGGCTAGTGTTTATGATATGTTGGGTTCACTACACCGCCTTATGGTATTGTATTTAAGCTATTCCCTTCTTGGGTTATAACGTCTCCCATCGTTGGGTAGACCGTCTATACTCGCTCCTAGTGCTCGAGACTAGGTTTAAATGTCCTCTTCAGTGATGGATTATGCTCCTTGGTAGTCTTGGCAATCGTTCTTGGGATCCTCATCCCGTTCATTGAACATTGTGGTGTTCACATTAGGCATTTGCCTTACGGTGTTCAGGCTGGTTATACTTCCCAGCTGTCATGTATTTTCTTGATGTCTTCGAGACATATCCAATGTCTATACTTATTAGTCTGTGCTTTTTGCACATCTAATTCTTATTCCTTATCCTCAGATGGATCCTCTGAGTTCTTTTATGCTTGATTGTCTGAGGTGTCCAGCTGTTCTGGTTTGAATTCACTCATGATCCGTAGAACGGAGTTGACTACTTCCCGTGTGTCGTACACTACATGTATACATATGTGGGGTACCATGTTGATACGTTACCACTTACCCGACTACTTGTCAGGCCCACAAGCTCCTTCGGAGTGCGTTCGTCCCACATCCCGTAATTGGGTACACCCGTAGTGTTCGTCACACGCCTAGGTGAAGTATTTTGTTGTCAACTCCTCTTGTATCATTCTATGATACTAACCGTAATTCTGTTGGTTTGGTTTTAAAATCCAAGGTTTACAAGAAAGGTTTGTGGTTTTGAAAGAAAAATTGGGTTTTAAAATCTTGGTATGGTGTTAAAAGGAGTTCTTCATGGCATAGCCATGTTTGAAATCTTGACCAAGTCCAGCTTCCCGCTGATTGGCGAGTTCTAAATGGAGTGGTCAGGCCGTCAGGCCTTTCCATGGTTTCTTTCCTTCAGTTTTAGGATGTTTATTCCTGTAGTCGCTTCATCGCTGTCACGGTACATTACTATGTACCTGTGGTATGTTAAAAGTCGTCCTGAATGCTCCCGTTATTACTGCACTTGCCGTGGCAAGTGCGTGGTACTGGTGGTTTTTGGGTAATCCTATACCGGTCACGGTATGGTTTCCACTTGTATTTGATAGTCTTGTTGACTCTTCCTTGATCCACTGATCATTTACTTAGGTCATTCGATCTTCTTAATAGCTCCTCAGTGAACTTGACATGGTTGTCATTGATCGGGGTACTTCTCCAATCCTTGGAGATTCCCGTTCGTTTGTTCTGGGTTTTTCCTTGTGGCTCGTTCCCACGCATTTGTTGTGGTTACTGGGCCTTAGTTGTTTAGGCACTACGGTTGTAGCTGCATCAGATTACCTCTTGTGAATGTTCCTGTAGCTTTCTGAGCTATGTTGGCCAGGTATTGTAACCTTAATGGTGTTATAGTTTTGGAGTTAACCGTCCCTGACTATGTCCTTAGTCAGCTAGCGTACCATTGGTGGTGTTGCTTAGCTATTACTGTTGTCCCGCAGACTTGTGTCTCAGGTTCCATTACTGCTCCTTTTCCATTTCGTTGCACGGTTAGTGCTTCTTTTCCTGCTGCTGGTTGTCTAGCCAGGTTCTGCGACTGCTATGCATGTCACCCCATGTTGTTGCAAGTTGTAGCCTCCTTATGGTTGGAGTGCTCATTCAACCGCCATTGAGTGCGGGTATTGCTGTACAACCGGACCCATCTCCGGGACTTCCATTTCTTGGAATCTACTACTTGTCAAGTTCTTGTTTACTGTATGACCATTTCACAACTGCTAGATCGGGTTTTCCCGAGTATGAGAGGACTTTCCTTCTCTCTGGCGTTCTTTCCCAAGTTATACAATGGGGATTGCGGAGGGTGGGTCTGGTATTGTAGGTATCCGGTACTCACCGGTAGTTCCTAACTAGCATATCTCTAATGCTAACACTCAGCCCTTAGCCCTAAGCTTCTAATTCCTAACTCGGTATTCCTAAACTCGGTATTTCCAGTCATCAGAGCGATACTTCGCTCTGATACCACTTTTTGTAACACCCCTACCATTAATACCATCATTAATGTCCAATCTCCTCGTGCTTCCGAGTCACGCAGCGGATACTTACTTACATACTGTGGGTGATACAATGTCGTTAGTCACCCACGTGACTAACAAGGCTACTACTTCTACATACAGCATCGGTCTGATGGACCGGAATATCCGAGTGCTACACAAGTTCAAGTCTTACTACAATTACGAATCAAATGCTACAATTCCATTCCATACAATCCACAAGTTCAATACAATACAATATCATTCACCGAGTTTACTAGGATCCTTATACAACTATAATACCTCTTTCAATTCCATACATACTCATTAAGAGTCTAACTACTACCCATTCCTCACAAACTACTTACTTCCTAGGTACAAGGGTGTACCGCTTAGTACACCTCTACATTGTACTTCTACTATCCAAGCGTAGTCACCGGTCTCTTGCTTGACCATATCCGCTTCGGTACCTGCACACTAAAAACGTTCCCCCGAGGGGGTCAGCTTTTGCTGAGCATGATAACCGCATACCCCGCGTACTAGTGAGGGTACGCCGACCACTTGGTCGAATACGTGCGATTGATTTCATTCAAACATACATGCATACATGCTCTTATACATAACATTACAATACATTACGCAAGGAATACATACATACACATCAATACATGCTCTTCAATGCATACATGGTAACCCATGCAAGCCATCAAATATATTCTTACCTTTCCGGGATCCGTGTTACACAATACATATACAATACATACGCAATACATACATAATACACCATCCTTGTTAGCTCATGTTGGTCCACCCAGGTTAATCAGGTTGAGATTACTCTTTTACTCGTTCCACAGTACTTACACATACATACTCATACTCATACATACTTACTTACTCTTACTCATGATAAGTCGTCGGGACCTCCGGCCCGGGGACTACTCCGTCCCACCACCGGGATTTACTTGACTCACCAATCCGGGATGTTACCCATTTAAGGGGTTTGGGCCGCGGACCAGTTTAAGAGTCAGGAATCGGATCCAACCTCTTGTGTCTCCTCATCCTCACGCGTGGCCGAAGCTATATCGGACTTCTACTCATTCCAATTTACTCACTTAAGTTAGGAGTTAGGTAGTTAGGAATTAGTAGAAGTCATTCATTCAAGCCACATACACAAATACATGCTCATATATACCTCCATACGAAATGTAATACAATATACAAGTACAATGCAGGGTACAAATACACTTCATCATCATTCATATGTTTCATGAATTATACAAACTAGTGTTCAAGACAATAAATATCAAGAACAACATAAACAAGCACAAGTAAGTGTAGTATAGTCCGATTCGTGCATTTATCTTATTAGGTGATCAAATAAGCACACAAATCGGGGTAACCAGATTAGGATACAGGGCTTGAAGAAATCATACCTTTCACCGTTGTACTTGTATCCGACGTTCCTCCGGTGTTCACAAATCAAATCCTATGATATACATGCAATCGAGTGATTAATCTAACTATCATTAACTTAACTCGATATCTTTACACTCCCTAACTCATACTTATTAAGTCCTTACAATCCTTATAGTTACAAATTGTTTACTTACTCTTTACTACTTTAAGTTCATTTACTTACTTAGTAATGGTATACTTATATATGTACATGTGAATATGTAGGTATACATATATATATACTTATTGTAATTAATTTTTTTTTTGCGACTCGACCGACCTTACCCAAGTTCGGTCCCAGGGTCGGTCGAAGTCAGTAGGGAAATGCGCTGGAAAATTTCAGGGCCGACCGACCTTGCAAGTCCGGTCCAAAGGTCGGTCCATTCCAGTGAGTTACGGATGGAAAATTTTTGAGTCGACCGACCTTGCAAGTCCGGTCGCAAGGTCGGTCCTTTCCAGTAGGTTACATTACGGGAAATTCTTCTGGCCGACCGACCTTGCATGTCCGGTCCCAAGGTCGGTCCATTCCAGAAGGTTTCCGTCCTTTGTAAATCTGGGCTCGACCGACCTTGCAAGTCCGGTCCCAAGGTCGGTCCGGCCCAGTAATTGCATTTTTATTTCTGTTTTCAGTCCCTCTTCTTACCCATTACCTCCCCAATCTTCCTACATGTAATCCCACATGTCTTAGTGCCATTTAGGCTTCCTAAAATACCTCAATTCATCCACCAATTCCATTACTAAATCCATCAACCAATTTACACAATTTCCTCCCTTCCTTTCAACCCTTACAACAGTTTTTTTTTCATTTCTCTAATGCTACAGATTTTTGTTACAACTTCTACCATTCAATACTTCCTCTACCAATGTCACTCCTAGAATCCCAAATACATTTCCAAGTCATTACACTACCTATACCCAAGTCCAACTCTCTTCTTACCAAATCTTGCACACTAATTCTTCCTAGTTCCACAATGCATTTTGATGCCTCTTTGCTACAGATTTTTACATGCTCTACCCTCATACTCCAACTACCATTCTATGGTCATTAACATCTCTACTATCCCCAATGCACACCTTGGTTCTCCCATTCACCAAGTCATTCATACATGTACATATTCCTACCGAAATTTTGCCATAGTTCATCTACTTTTCTTACCTAGCCACACATACACATTCTCACCAAAATTGTAACACCCCATCCAACATTAACACACTTAACAACAAACTGCAGCGGAAAACATACTTCATCACATTACTTAACTCGTTGGTGTTACACGCTGTTAACCACTCACGTGGCTAACAAGGCTATTACATATACATTGTACCGGTCTGATGGACTAGATTCCCGAGCGACTACACATTACTGTCCCTTTCCATTAACAACAAAACATACACATCCCTTCCAACTGTACCGAGTATTCAAAAGCTATGCCGATAACAATTTCGGTCTTACTACACCTACTGTACACATACAACTTAAATGATTACCTATGTACAAACGACTACCCCGTCCTACTCTCAAACGGCTTCCATCTCCTTGTACCTGAAATAGGAAAAGAAGAGAAAGGGTGGCCCCCCAGGGGCTCAGCACCTTTGCTGGTATGGTAATCCCGCAGCCCACATGCTACCGGGCCACGCACAACTAATTGTCGTCTTAGCATGCGGTTGATTATATTTGAATCATGCATGTAAACTATAAACACACAACACATTAAACTGCACAACAATGGCTCAATAAAACAGCCAACACATCTACACTTGATAAATCACTCATTGTGATCTTTAACCCCTAGTGTGTTTCTCCTTTAATGGAGCTACTTCCTTAATAGACGATACTTACCCATTAATCGGGTTATCCTTAAACGCCTCTTATCATAAACTAGGATTCATATCCATGATCCACATACTCCACATTTTACAACATATCACATCACATCGCAATAAGAATTGCAGCACAACAATAATACATAACATAGCGGGAACGGTTCCCTTTATGAACCGGCCCAAACATAGTCAGTTCACTTGTAGCCTAGAGAATGTTGCCAGACTCATGTTAAGCTCGTTACATAACTCGTTACCGTCTCGTTAAATGAACGGATAACTTAAAACAAGGTGCCTCGGATATAGTGATCCAAGCACACCGAACAAACATAAACATAGTATGCCCCTGTGGCCCGACGTGACTCAGTAAAATAGCCTTGGTTAAGCTAAAGGGAAGGTTGGAAACCAAATTGGAAAACAACCATAACATACAAAGAGAATCGAACCGGTTATGACATCGACTGCCATACTCACACGCGTGGCCGGAACAGACCGGACTCCTCACTTCCCCCATTAGCACTTGTTAGAAGTTCAACATTGAACTCAATAAGCAATCACAAACATTGGGTTAAGTCTTGTTAGACACACACAAGGGAAGAGAGAGTCATACATTCACACACAAACATCACACACAAACATCACATGACTAACTCACGCATAGCCATGGTTAGAACGTTCCTTAGGTCGGAAACGTTATTACCGGATACCGTTCTCTTAGGTTTACCTAATAGTGGTTAACTAGCCTTTCATGCGCATTCGAGGTTACCGGTATCGGCACGTAAACATACAACAACAATAACGACTGTAAACTCGTTTCATGATTTATCTTATAACGTGGCAAACATACAGAAAAACACATTGGCATACATGCCGGTGTAATCCGGTAGGACACAGGTTGCAAGAAAACCATACCTGTCACCGAGGTCCACTCTATTGTGTCCTCCTATGTTCCTCGAACAATCCTTGAACAACTGGTAACAATACAATTACTTTCATTAACATTGGGGTATTATGTTGTTTAACGTCTAATGCGCCCATAGTTAACCCTGACATCCCGTTATACTTAATTTTACTCTTGTGATCTTAAGTTCACAACTCACACATCAAACCTAACACTTGTTTTCACATCTTAAGGCCTTTACATGTCACCAAACAAGGCCTAAACATCATCTAAAACCATTACCATTCAATCCCCCATCATTAGGAGCCTTAAACAAATTTTTTTCTTCATCTCTGGTCTGGAGCGGTCCACAACAGAAACTACACGTTTCTTTTTTTTTTTCGCTTCTCTGCAATGGACCTCCCCACAGGGGCGGTCCCTAGGGGCGGTCCATAACAGACCCCATTTTAAAAACCGTTTTTCTCCTCATTTAGAACTCCAAATTCACCCCAATCTTTTCCTATGCATTACACATGTTTTCCCACATGTTTTAACGTCTTTTTGGTAAACTAAAACCCTCTATAATCATCCCAAAAACTCCTTAAACTTTTACTCAAACTTTTACTAAATCCTTAACACTTAGAACATTTTACTTACACTTGTAACTTGTAGTTTTTGCTTAAAACTTCCACTAACCAAAGTGTTCTTCGACCACAAGATAACCACTCCTATAGCATCATTTTGTATCACACTCATCCCCTTTACACACACTCCTCAAGTCTTTCCCACAAGTTCCTCATTAAACCTTCACAAGGCATTATTACACTTCCATTGTTCACCAAACTTTGCACAAGACTTTACCACATCTCCACTATGACCTGGGTGTATCCAAAATTCATCCATTAGTTCTCTAAATCTCCAAGACTATGCCCAAGGCATCTTAACACTTAAGAACACCTTAATTCACTTTCTTCCACCATCTTAACACTTAACAATTCCTAGTACCTTCTAGGTTATAAAATCTCATTACAACACATAAACTCCTTTGTTTATCAACTAAATTTTGCCATAGCTTCTCTTGTATCACCTTACACCAAAACACATAGCTTTTCACCTTTAGACAATCAAGAACACTTAATCCCTTAATACACACAAACATATTGTTTTTCATCCTTTAACCATCCAAGACATTCATCTTCACAAAGAATGTTCTTTACACACATCTAAACCTTTAAACTACACTACCTCACAATATAGTGCATAAACTTAAATTGCTTGGCACTTAGGCCCTTAAATAACATGGCTCTTAGGCCCTTAAATTGCATAAACCTTAAACACTGAATTTCCCACATATATATTGCCTTTGACCTGCAAATACACACAACATCTCATATGCCCTTAATAAACTCCTTTTTGGATAGTTTGCTATCTCATTTCCCATTGGCTTTTTAGGTAGTTTATCATAAGCATTTTAAAGCTCAATTTCCTAGGACACATAAAACTTCATTAAAGTAGCTCATTTACCTCTCTTTCTTCAAAACTTCCTCACTTGTTTTTCCTTGCCCTTCTTGATTAAAAATCGGCAAGGTGTTTTTGATTGCTTGTCAAACTTCTATGCAATATACAAGTAAGGATAATGAGCATTAAGCATTATACCTAAGCTCATGAACAAACCCTAGATTAACATAAGTGTTTTAAACACTAAATGAGATGTTTACCTTGGATTTGCAAGGGAACTTGATTAAATAGCAAGAGAGGACTCCACCTAGTCCTTTGAAGTTTGGAATGAAGCTAAACAAAAGCAAGAGAAGACACCATTACAAGGTGATTCTCGACGATGAGTAAAAATGAGAGGAAATGCTAGTTTTCTTTGACTTTTATTACCTTATAACCAAGAAGAACAATAAGGTGCAAGAAATGGAGCTTTTCCTCCATCAATGGAGATTCTCCATGGAATCAAACTTGAGCTCTTGAAGTTTGGAAAAGAGGGAAATGAAGAGCTTACTCCAACTAGAAGAATGGTAGTCTCGGAATTAAATTCGGAGCTTGGAGCCATGAGTTACAAGCACTCAAAGATGGGGAATGGATACTTGCTGTAGCAAAACGAGATGGAGAAGGGAGGATGAGGTTGGAGACGGTGGGAACCAAGAAGAAAAGAAGAGAAAGTGAGGAGAGAGGTTTAGTTTGGAGATATTTATGTTATAAGGCATAAAGTAACTTTTCACTTTATTTTTTCTTCTTTTCTTTATTTGCTAGCCAAGTGTGATGACTCACACACTAAAAACCGTGCCCCCTTCAATATATAAGATACTTATGGTCTTTTTTGACCATTTAACTAATTAAAGTTGACTTAAGTCAAAACTAGCACTATTTAGGCACTATTCACAAACTAAGGCACATATTTGTGAAATTTTTGATTTCCCATTGATTTAGGCTTCCTAATATGATACTAAGTAGTACAAATGTTAATTAAAGCGTAATGATGGTCATTTATCCACTCAAAACTCATTTACAAGACAATTTTTCAAAAATGTGCTTTAAGGCTCCTTAAAGCACATTTTGTGTTTTAACTTGTTTTCAAGGTTGGTTTTCTTTAGTAATTGATTTAATATGTTCATTAACATATAAATTAGGTATAGGTATGACCTTTAGGTCTTATACAAACTTATCCCAAGCTTAGAGCACATTTTTGCCCATATTGACTTTAAGGTATCTATTTGTGTTTTATTTGGTTTATTTGTCTACCAAGGTTTCCTAAGGACTTAATTAGCCTCATTAAATCATAATTGAATATCACTAAGTCTTGGTAGGCTCTTTGGGTCCCAACCAAGTTCACTCCAAGCTTAGAGCATGTTTTTGCTCAAGCTGTGTCTTAGTGCTTTATTGTGTTTTACTATGGTTTAAATTGTACACTGACGTTTCTAGGGCACTTTTTAGCCTTTAAATATCATAGTTTAGTATTTAAACAATATATCAAGGTTTGGGGTATTTCAATCTACCCCCCTTAAAAGAACTTCGTCCTCGAAGTTCGCACTTCCCACACATCATTTGGATTAGAACGCAGGAATCACTTGGAATTAAACTTCCATGACCAAACATACTTTACATCACACCCTCGGACTTAATGGTCCGGGTAACATATTCACATCCATACATAACATAACATAACATACTTACATGATAACCTCAGACATAGTGGTCCGGGTACCTTAATCAACATTATACTTACATAACAACCCTTAGACTCTCAGGTCTGGGTAACATGACCACATTTAGACCCATAGGTCTTAATAACATAACAGCCTTTAGACACATAGGTCTATGTAACACAACAACATTTAGACTCATAGGTCTTGATAACATACACTTTTGGAACTCAAGGTCAAAATAATATTTATTACACATACCATACAACATGTCTTAGCATGTATGGCAACCAAAAATATCTTTTACATACACTGTGATCCCGCAGAACCCGGTCGCGATGGACACCTTCCGTCCCCGTTCCTTTGGGAGATCAAAACAATCACTTAAATTTGAAATTTTTCCTTGTGAGGTTAAGTAAGAGAACTTTAATTATGTAAAGTATCTATCGACGTTTTATAAATACCAATTCAAAATCCTTTTGAAAACACATACAACTCCAAGTCCAACTTATGCTCTTTGCTTCTTTCTTAGCGTGGTTATTTGTGACCATTTATAGGGAGCTTCAAGAATCATCCAACCCTGATGTGATCAGCATCAATGTTGAACTATCCTTCCACCCCAATTTGTGTTCGGCTTCCCTTGATCGCATGCAAATCAAGTTCCACTTCCCACTTCATTTTCACGCACCAAATAATACACTCATTTCCAATTTTCTATCTTTTAGTCTTTCTAGTCATAATCATACATCTCCAAGGGATAGAACTCCATCTATCAGTTATCTCCATTCACTTTAATCCTGTTGCCTAGGGAATCTTATTCTCACTAGGTTCTATGTCGGTTTCATACCTTTTTCATGAATCACTATATTGTATACCTACACATATATTTTATCAAAATACAACACACAGTTTCACATTTATACACTGTCGAGGTTTTTGTTCCCCCGGGAGTTTCTCTACTCCCCACACTTGTACTCTCATACACAACTGTTAACAAATCAACACACTTATCACAATGGTATTCACATCTTCTGTGCGCAATTACCACAATTAAACCATGAATGAATGTGTATGTTTACGTAACACACACACCAATCATCAAAAAAATTATTTTGTGCTATGCACAATATAGGTCACATACACTACGTACACTTGTTCGGTAATACACACTAAGTGGTTTTGCGCTCTACCCCCCTTAAAAGGGATTACGCCCACGTAATCAATCACTGAATCATTGGTTTAAAACGTTCTGCCGTCGTGAAGTACTTTAACTTCCACGCGGTCTGTATACAATGTGTTCTGGTTACAGGATCTTAACCATATTGGCGGTTTAGTTCCTAACCCAAGAATTCTCATTGGAGTTCGTTTAACTTATAACCGGTTCCAGTTCTGGTCTGTGATGCTTCTAGGCATTAATAATTAGCCATTCACTCATGTTCACCATGCACATTCAACACTTGAATCACTGGCTCACTAGTTTCTGCTGCGAAACTCTAATAACTGTAGAGCTTAATTTGCCCTATTTGTTATTCTTACTGTATTGTACATCCCCAATATCACCTTTATCTTGGTAATAACAGTTTCTCAACCGATGCGTGGTATCTCTGACCGTGCGCGAATTCAGTGAGTTATAAACTTTCTATCCACTTCCATAATAACTTACTGCGTAAACTGGTATGTATTTCACAATGATTGACTTGATTCCTTCCGACCTACTGTCGGTTGAGATTGAGCTACTACCTAATGTGTAGTGCTCTCTCGGTTATCTCCCACGCTTGAGGTATATTCCATACCGATATTTGGTATTTAGTGTTACCGTAGTCACTTGTTCTTAATCATGCCTCCACATTTGATTCTGTACAAGTATCATTTTATTGGTGCGACCTTGCATTTCCCATGCATCGGTCATTATAGTGTTATAAGTCTCTTTCTACTTCCACCATCATTAACATTTCCCAAGTCCTAGCTATCCCACTCGATCATCACTGCACAAATGCAATACCAAAACACTCAGTCATACAGAGTGCAGAGGCGTAAACTCTTGGCAGTAAATCTCTTATGCGATTGCAATAGGAATTCACACTGTGTTTCACTGAGATTCTTATCTCGTAATACTAGCTACTGGCTTACTGCCCAATTATTTGCTATCACTTATCGGTTAACAATACTTATACAACGGTCGCTTGCTGCGCACCGTGTTCTTACTCACTGTATAACATCAACTTATATGGTATTCACTGTCATTTTAGCTTCCACGCATATAGTTACATCACTTGTATTATGGTTCACCACTCATTTGGCTGATTGTTGAATATCCTAGTCCTTTTAGTCTTAATGCTCCTTGAGCATTGTCCATCACTCATTTAGCGTCACACATCCATGGTGGTTGCTATTAGACTTGTTACTCTTCCGGTCTGCACAAGTGGTATAAACACTACCTTTCGTATCATTCCCATTCATATTCTCCTCCGGTAATAACCATATTGGTCCACCCTTAACATATTCCCTGAACTCGGTTCACATAACTACCGCTCTCGCGGTTTCACAATATCGAGAGGTTTCCCCACTCTTAAAGCAGTGGTTCGTTCCCTGCTGTATTTACTTGTATAACACAAACTTCTGCAGTCGATCAAATTTACATATTATATCTTGCTTGTGGCTTATAAGCCTTATTGCCTTGAGCTGCGCTCATTGTAGGCTGTTCACACACATTTACTTCTCTGTACAACATTTGTTGATGCAAACACCCTTCAAGGATTGCTCTTGTGTATTGCTAGTAAGTCATGCCATACCTCTGGCTTGCACTTATTGGTACCTTTAGTTAATTACGCCGCTTTGCGTTCTTGACTGGCTTATTATCTTCTTCTGTGAAGATCAACATCTCCTGGTAGTGTAGGTACTCATTCTGGGAGTTTCGTCCCGTTCATTGCACATTAATGTGTCCACATTAGGCATCTGCTTGCCATGCACAGGCTGGGTCACCATTCCAGCTATCATGTTTATCCCTGGGATCCGTAAGACATATGCTATGTCTTTACATAACAGTTAGCGCACTTCGTATTCCCTGACTTTTAAACATTTCCTTGAAACAAATTCACTAACTCCTTCAGTCTCGTTAAATTAACTGAGTTCCTTTACTTCAACCATTCTCGGTAATCCTTTGCTCTTGATTGACTTACACTGCTGACCGTAGTACGGAGTCGACTACCTCCCGTGTTCCGGACTCTACTTGTATACATATGTGGGGTACCATGCTGATACATTGCTACTTACCCAACTAACCCATAAGTAGGTCTTTCAGGCCCACAAGCTCCTATTGGAGTGCGGTCGTCCCACATTACAGTTGGTACACTCGTAGTGTCCATCACACGCCTAGGTGAAGTATTCTGTTGTCAACACCCTTATATTGTCCTGTGACAATATGCATTCCCTGCTTCCCGAACTTAATCAAGGGAAGGTTTATCCACTGTTGTATCTTTATCAACTGCCCTTGGTTTTATTGGTTTGGTTTAGAAGAAGGTTAGAAAGAAGTATTGGTTTGAAAGAAAATCTGGTTTTGAAAGAAAAGAGTTTGAAATAAATCTGAGTTTGAAAGATAAATTTTCATGGTTTCACAACATCTTCTTACCTTAACCAAGTCTAGCTTCTTGCTGACTGGTGTACTTCCAATTACAGAGGTTAGGCTAACAGGCCCTTCCACTGTTATGATGATCTCACTTAACTTCATGGTACTTTACTAAGTACTTTGTATTTGTTATAAATTTCTCGAACATCCCTGCTATAGCAGCACTTGCCATGGCAAGTGCGCCATGCTAACTGGCTATCGGTTAAACACATACCGGTTGTGGTATTGTTCTTTACCCGCACTGTCATCAGTGGCCTTGTTGGCCCTCACTTGATCTTACAGTCTTGACAATTGACCTTCTAGGCGACTTCTCACTGTACTCATGCGATAATCATTAACTAGGGTGTCTCCCGTTCTTGGAGACCCCTTTTTACTTAGTACCGTATCTTCTTCGTAGCCCATTCCACGCATTTGTTGTGGTTACTGAGATCTGTCTCTTGTTTGGGTACTACGTTGTAGTTCCTTTGTCGGTTGGTATACCGTTGGTGTATCATTTAACAACTGTAGTCCCGTATACACTCATCTCGGGTTTCATTAATCCACTTCTTGTCTGTTGCACGGTCGGTGCGTTGCAAGCTGGTTGTTCTCGACTGCTCAGCATGTCGACCCAGGTTGCCGGAAATTCTATTCTTCTATACACAAGATTCTTCATTCTTCGCTATTAAATGCGGTTAACATTGTTCAGGTAGAAACCGTCTCCGGGATTCCCACTCTTTGGGATCTACCATATGACTGGTTCTCCGTTCTCACAGAAGTACTTAATAACAGCCAGATCGGGTATTTCCGAGTATGAGAGAACTTTCATCTCTCTGGCGTTGTTTCCAAAGTTATAGACAGGGATTGTGGAGGGCGGGAAGGATATAGTAGGTTTCCAGTATTCACTGGTAGTTCCTAACTAGCGTATCTCTCACGCTATCACTCAACCCTTAACCCAAAGTACTAAAATCCTAACTCGGTACTTCCTAAGCTCGGTAATTCAGTCATCAGAGCGATACTTTGCTCTGATACCACTTTTTGTAACACCCCATCCAGCATTAACACACTTAACAACAAACTGCAGCGGAAAACATGCTTCATCACATTACTTAACTCTTTGGTGTTACACGCCGTTAACTACCCACGTGGCTAACAAGGCTATTACATATACATTGTACCGGTCTGATGGACTAGATTCCCGAGCGACTACACATTACTGTCCCTTTCCATTAACAATAAAACATACACATCCCTTCCAACTGTACCGAGTATTCACAAGCTATGCCGATAACAATTTCGGTCTTACTACACCTACTGTACACATACAACTTAAATGATTACCTATGTACAAACGACTACCCCGTCCTACTCTCAAACGGCTTCCAGCTCCTTGTACCTGAAATAGGAAAAGAAGAGAAAGGGTGGCCCCCCAGGGGCTCAGCACCTTTGCTGGTATGGTAATCCCGCAGCCCACATGCTACCGGGCCACGCACAACTAATTGTCGTCTTAGCATGCGGTTGATTATATTTGAATCATGCATGTAAACTATAAACACACAACACATTAAACTGCACAGCAATGGCTCAATAAAACAGCCAACACATCTACACTTGATAAATCACTCATTGTGATCTTTAACCCCTAGTGTGTTTCTCCTTTAATGGAGCTACTTCCTTAATAGACGATACTTACCCATTAATCGGGTTATCCTTAAACGCCTCTTATCATAAACTAGGATTCATATCCATGATCCACATACTCCACATTTTACAACATATCACATCACATCGCAATAAGAATTGCAGCACAACAATAATACATAACATAGCGGGAACGGTTCCCTTTATGAACCGGCCCAAACATAGTCAGTTCACTTGTAGCCTAGAGAATGTTGCCAGACTCATGTTAAGCTCGTTACATAACTCGTTACCGTCTCGTTAAATGAACGGATAACTTAAAACAAGGTGCCTCGGATATAGTGATCCAAGCACACCGAACAAACATAAACATAGTATGCCCCTGTGGCCCGACGTGAGTCAGTAAAATAGCCTTGGTTAAGCTAAAGGGAAGGTTGGAAACCAAATTGGAAAACAACCATAACATACAAAGAGAATCGAACCGGTTATGACATCGACTGTCATACTCACACGCGTGGCCGGAACAGACTGGACTCCTCACTTCCTCCGTTAGCACTTGTTAGAAGTTCAACATTGAACTCAATAAGCAATCACAAACATTGGGTTAAGTCTTGTTAGACACACACAAGGGAAGAGAGAGTCATACATTCACACACAAACATCACACACAAACATCACATGACTAACTCACGCATAGCCGTGGTTAGAACGTTCCTTAGGTCGGAAACGTTATTACCGGATACCGTTCTCTTACGTTTACCTAATAGTGGTTAACTAGCCTTTCATGCGCATTCGAGGTTACCGGTATCGGCACGTAAACATACAACAACAATAACGACTGTAAACTCGTTTCATGATTTATCTTATAACGTGGCAAACATACAGAAAAACACATTGGCATACAACCCGGTGTAATCCGGTAGGACACAGGTTGCAAGAAAACCATACCTGTCACCGAGGTCCACTCTATTGTGTCCTCCTATGTTCCTCGAACAATCCTTGAACAACTGGTAACAATACAATTACTTTCATTAACATTGGGGTATTATGTTGTTTAACGTCTAATGCGCCCATAGTTAACCCTGACATCCCGTTATACTTAATTTTACTCTTGTGATCTTAAGTTCACAACTCACACATCAAACCTAACACTTGTTTTCACATCTTAAGGCTTTTACATGTCACCAAACAAGGCCTAAACATCATCTAAAACCATTACCATTCAATCCCCCATTATTAGGAGCCTTAAACAAATTTTTTTCTTCATCTCTGGTCTGGACCGCCCCCAGGGGCGGTCCACAACAGAAACTACACGTTTCTTCTTTTTTTTCACTTCTCTGCAATGGACCTCCCCACAGGGGCGGTCTCTAGGGGCGGTCCAGAACAGACCCCATTTTAAAAACCGTTTTTCTCCTCATTTAGAACTCCAAATTCACCCCAATCTTTTCCTATGCATTACACATGTTTTCCCACATGTTTTAACATCTTTTTGGTAAACTAAAACCCTCTATAATCATCCCAAAAACTCCTTAAACTTTTACTCAAACTTTTACTAAATCCTTAACACTTAGAACATTTTACTTACACTTGTAACTTGTAGTTTTTGCTTAAAACTTCCACTAACCAAAGTGTTCTTCGACCACAAGATAACCACTCCTATAGCATCATTTTGTATCACACTCATTCCCTTTACACACACTCCTCAAGTCTTTCCCACAAGTTCCTCATTAAACCTTCACAAGGCATTATTACACTTCCATTGTTCACCAAACTTTGCACAAGACTTTACCACATCTCCACTATGACCTGGGTGTATTCAAAATTCATCCATTAGTTCTCTAAATCTCCAAGACTATGCCCAAGGCATCTTAACACTTAAGAACACCTTAATTCACTTTCTTCCACCATCTTAACACTTAACAATTCCTAGTACCTTCTAGGTCATAAAATCTCATTACAACACATAAACTCCTTTGTTTATCAACTAAATTTTGCCATAGCTTCTCTTGTATCACCTTACACCAAAACACATAGCTTTTCACCTTTAGACAATCAAGAACACTTAATCCCTTAATACACACAAACATATTGTTTTTCATCCTTTAACCATCCAAGACATTCATCTTCACAAAGAATGTTCTTTACACACATCAAAACCTTTAAACTACACTACATCACAATATAGTGCATAAACTTAAAGTGCTTGGCACTTAGGCCCTTAAATAACATGGCTCTTAGGCCCTTAAATTGCATAAACCTTCAACACTGAATTTCCCACATATATATTGCCTTTGACCTGCAAATACACACAACATCTCATATGCCCTTAATAAACTCCTTTTTGGATAGTTTGCTATCTCATTTCCCATTGGCTCTTTAGGTAGTTTATCATAAGCATTTTAAAGCTCAATTTCCTAGGACACATAAAACTTCATTAAAGTAGCTCATTTACCTCTCTTTCTTCAAAACTTCCTCACTTGTTTTTCCTTGCCCTTCTTGATTAAAAATCGGCAAGGTGTTTTTGATTGCTTGTCAAACTTCTATGCAATATACAAGTAAGGATAATGAGCATTAAGCATTATACCTAAGCTCATGAACAAACCCTAGATTAACATAAGTGTTTTAAACACTAAATGAGATGTTTACCTTGGATTTGCAAGGGAACTTGATTAAATAGCAAGAGAGGACTCCACCTAGTCCTTTGAAGTTTGGAATGAAGCTAAACAAAAGCAAGAGAAGACACCATTACAAGGTAATTCTCGGCCATGAATAAAAATGAGAGGAAATGCTAGTTTTCTTTGACTTTTATTACCTTAGAACCAAGAAGAACAATAAGGTGCAAGAAATAGAGCGTTTCCTCCATCAATGGAGATTCTCCATGGAATCAAACTTGAGCTCTTGAAGTTTTGAGAAGAGGGAAATGAAGAGCTTGCTCCAACTAGAAGAATGGTAGTCTCGGAATTAAATTCGGAGCTTGGAGCCATGAGTTACAAGCACTCAAAGATGGGGAATGGATATTTGCTGTAGCAAAACGAGATGGAGAAGGGAGGATGAGGTTGGAGATGGTGGGAACCAAGAAGAAAAGAAGAGAAAGTGAGGAGAGAGGTTTAGTTTGGAGATATTTATGTTATAAGGCATAAAGTAACTTTTCACTTTATTTTTTCTTCTTTTCTTTATTTGCTAGCCAAGTGTGATGACTCACACACTAAAAACCGTGCCCCCTTCAATATATAAGATACTTATGGTCTTTGTTGACCATTTAACTAATTAAAGTTGACTTAAGTCAAAACTAGCACTATTTGGGCACTATTCACAAACTAAGGCACATATTTGTGAAATTTTTGATTTCCCATTGATTTAGTGTAACACCCCAACCACTAATCCTATGCTTACCATCTAATCGTCCTATTAATCCTACGAGTTCGCAGCGGAATTATTACATACTTACTACGGCGGGTGAAACAATGCCGCTAACCGCCCATACGGCTAGCTAGGCTACTAATACTTACAGTCACGGTCTGATGAACATAGCGTACCGAGCTACTAATTTACTTGCCAAAATACCATACACCAAATACTTACATCAATGGATCACCGAGTATTAAAGTATATTCGATTACATCATTTCTAAGTTCCAAAAGAATGAGTTTCTAAGGCTACTCATCTATACCAATCCCCTTCCATCAATATCCAAAAAGGTGTACCCCATGGTACACCGGCTATTCAAAACTACAGCCATGTACTACTCAGTACACCAATCATAATCCAGTGTTTACATTCCAAAAAGAAGATAAAAGAAATGAAACTAAATCTTCACATCTTCATCCCTCGCGGGTACCTGCGTGTAGTAAAAATGGTGCCCCAAGGGGCTCAGCAAACGCTGCATATGGACTCCGCATATACCGCGTGCTAGCTAGGGCACGCCGACTATTTGACGTCCACTAAACATGCTGTTCATTTATTTCATACATACATGCTTTTCATACATCATACATGCTATACAATTCATTACACAATTCAAGGCATCAATAACATAGCATACATCTCACTTACCATCACAAGGTTAGCCAAATTATGCATCCGGGTTAATCGGAATGCTTTACTCTTTTACTCATTACTTACTTTTTCTTACTTACAATTACTTACTTTCATTTACTTTACTTACTCATTCTTACTTACTTACTTATACTCAAGTTAAGTCGTCGGGACCTCCGGCCCTGGGGACTACACCGTCCCACCTCCGGGATTTACTTGACTCACCAATCCGGGATGCTACCCACTTAAGGGATTTGGGCCGCGGACCAGTTTAAGAGTCAGGAATTGGAGCCAACCTCTCGTGACTCCGCATCCTCACGCGTGGCCGAAACTATATCGGACTTCTACTCATTCCAATTTAATTACCAATTTAAGTTAGGATGGTTAGCTTGTTAGGAATAAGTTAGAAGTCCAAACACAATAAATAACGGTCACAGTACAATACAACATACATACACACATTCATCATCATCCAAACATTTCATGAATTATACAAACTAAGAATTAAAGAAGATATACAACATCATACAACACTACATATTCACAAGTATGCATATTAACTCCGATTCGTGCATTTATCTTATTTGGTGGTCAAATAGCACACAACACACAAATCAGAGTAACCAAGATAGCATACGGGGCATGAGGAATCCATACCGTTCACCGTCGCACGTGTTTCCAAACGTCCTCCGGTGTCACAAATCAAGTCCTATTATATACATACAATTGCATGATTAATTTACCTATCATCAACTTAACTCCTACTTACTATGTCCTTACATCTCTTACACTTACACTTTACTTACTTATTTTTCATTACTTAAGCTTTACTTTCTTACTTAACTTTGGCATACCTTCATACATGTACATATATATATATAATATAGGTACTACATATATATATATATATTTAAATTAAATATATATTTTTTTTGACCAGACCGGACTTGCGACGACCTTGCAAGTCCGGTCCATTCCAGTAGCTCAGATTGCCGAAATCCTTCTGGCCGACCGAACTTGCAAGTCCGGTCGCAAGTTCGGTCCATTCCAGTAGCTATCCTCGGGAAATTTTTCTGGACCGACCGAACTTGCATGTCCGGTCGCAAGTCCGGTCGATTCCAGTAGCTATCCTCGGGAAATTTTTCTGGACCGACCGAACTTGCATGTCCGGTCGCAAGTCCGGTCGATTCCAGTAGGTTACAGACGGGGAAAATTTCTGGTCCGACTGAACTTGCAAGTCCGGTCGCAAGTTCGGTCGATTCCAGTAGGTTACAGACGGGGAAAATTTCTGGTCTGACCGAACTTGCAAGTCCGGTCGCAAGTTCGGTCGATTCCAGTAGCTCACCCGTCTTGTAAGTTTGGGCTCGACCGAACTTGCAAGTCCGGTCGCAAGTTCGGTCCGGCCCAGTATTTGCATTTTACTTTCTGTTTTCAGTCCTCTCTTTTACCCAATACTTCCCCATTGTTCCTACACTTAATCCCACATGTTTTAACACTATCTAAACCTCCTAATACACCCTAGTTCATTTCCTAACTCCTTACACAATTTTTATACTCATTCGCTCACCTAATTTTCTAAGTTTCAACTCACACTTTCACTAGTTGTTTCCTAGTTGTGTTTTGCTACAGATTTTATTCTAACCCTCTCCCAACAATAGCTCTCTCTTCTAATGTCATTTCTAGCACTCTCAATGCCTTAGAATACATTATCTAGCTCTCTCAACTTACCCTCTGTTTCCCTTCGTCAAAATCTGTTACACACTCACATTAGTCACCTAGTTTTAATTCTCTAAGTGTTCTAATCCTAGGCAAATTTTGCCATAGCCTCCCCTATATTTTTACACTCTCACCACATTGTTTTGCTCACATTATTATCAACATCTCACCTATTTCAAAACAGCCATAATAGCCAAGCTCTCAAACACTAATATGAACTACTAAACACTCATAAAATTCCTGCACATCAACACTAATTCCCAATCTGTTTTCAATAAGTTTTACACATCTTTTAAAGCTTCAAAACACTTGTATTTCCTCACACATTATGCTACTAATGCATTACCATTTCTATTACTCATTTCAAACTACCAAAAACTGTTACATACACATATATATACAAGTTATACAAAGGAGTATCCTTACCTTGTTTCTCTTCTAGTTTTTCTTTCTTCTCTCTTTCTCCTTCCTTCCTTCTTCTCTACCGGTTTGTAAATCCCATTCCTCTAACACTACCAACATTTATATATATGCTTCAATACTAAAACAACACTAATTCTCATTTAAGCTTTTAATGTACATTCTAGGGTTTAGGAATTTCCTTACCTTGCAAGAGCTTAAGTGCTGTTTGGAATAGCTCAAGAATGATGTTTCCCACCTTTCAAAAATGCCAAAATCGGCTGGGCACAAGAGGAACCAAAACAAGGTTTAGCTAAATTTTCGTTTTGCCTTTGAGGCTTGAAAAAGATGGAGTTTTAGAGAATGTTTTTACCTTAAAAGAACAAGGAGAAGGAGGGCCTTCTAATGGTGGTGTTGAAACTCCAAATGGGGTATACCCATAAAATCAAAAGTGCTTGTTTTTGAATTTTGGAAAGATGGAAATGTAGCTCTTGGTGAGAGGATTACAATGGTGGTATTTTTAATTTTTGGAAGAGTTTAGGAGTTACAAGAGGAGAGAAGTGTATTTTGTTGTTTTCTCATTCTTCCATGGCGCTCGGTTGGAGAAGAAGGAAGAAAAGAGAGAGTGAGGGAGGGAATCGCGTGAGAGAAGAGAATGAGAGGAGAAGAGTTGAGTGAGGAGTAAATGATAAAGTAGTTTGTTTTTTTATTAGTTTGTTTGTTTGTAAATAAGAGAATTAATAGAGTGTGTGAGAGTGAGAGGGGGCCCATCGGCTGCCATACACACACACACACACAACTTCACTTTTTATTTTAAAAGTGGACACATAAGTTTGGTTATTTATACTTCTACCCCACAACTTCCCGTTTTTGACAGTTTTTACTAATTTCTCGTTTTCTTGATTTTACTGGTTCTAAAGTCTCACTAATATTTATTAATGATTATTTAGTTGGCCAAAATTGTTATGAGTCTATTTGACCCGCTTAAAGACACGTTTTCCCGGTTACCTCGAAAAACGTGCTTTAAGGTTCGGTAATGTTTTTAAACCGTTTTAAGGATCCGTTTTCTTCGGGATTTGTTCCCTTATGATTATTTACACTTAATTAAGCTTCTAAATTACTTATTAGCCTAATTAATCACTATTTTTAATTACGGGGTATTTCAATCTACCCCCCTTAAGAAACTTTGCCCTCAAAGTTGCTCAAGGTTAATAGTTTTATAATTCTACTCATTATGCACACCAATAGTCATAATGTGTCTTACTACACCTATGAGGTGTTTACTTCATTCCACATTGCAAGCATACACATTTCAACATCATACACAATTCACATACACAATACATCATTTCCATTCATACCATACCACAATACACAATACACCATTACCATTCACAATACACATTACACCAATACACCATACATTGCACATACACATCATTCATTACACATTACACATACATACACATCCATACTAAATTCACTTGCACTACATGTGCCATACAAAATGCAATGCTTACCCCGAAGCAATGCTAAAGCAAAAGGGCTCTACCCCCCTTAAAAGGGGTACGACCCGTACCCGTATACTAAATACTAGACTCTCTAGTCTATGAATAACTGCGGGTATTTAGCCTTCATGGCATCTTCCAACTCCCATGTCGCTTCTTCGACATCATGGTTAGACCATAGGACCTTCACCATTCGTATAGACTTATGGCGAGTGTCTCTGGTCTTCCTATCAAGGATTCTCACTGGGGTTTCGACATATCTCATGTTTGGCTCAATGGATAGTGCTCGGGCTCCAACACATGAGAAGGATCAGCAATATACTTCTTGAGTTGTGACACATGAAATACATCATGGACACGCCCCAAGTCCTCAGGTAGTGCTAACCTGTAGGCTACGGATCCAACTCTTTCGGTGATAGTGTACGGCCCTACAAACTTTGGGCTTAGCTTGCCCTTCTGACCAAAACGGAAGACACCCTTCATAGGTGAAACTCGCAAGAACACTTGGTCGCCCACGGCGAACTCAAGGTCGCGTCGTCTCACATCCGCATAGGATTTCTGTCTATCTTGGGCTGCCTTCATGTTAGCTCGGATTTGTTGCACTTCGGCTTGTACTTGCTCAAGATACTCCGGTCCTATTATGACCGCTTCACTTGACTCATCCCAACACAAGGGTGTACGGCAAGGTCTACCGTATAGAGCTTGGAAAGGCGACATCTTAATCGAGGCGTGATAACTATTATTATACGAGAACTCGATAAGATGAAGCTTATCTAACCAACTCCCCTGAAAGTCCAAGGCACATGCCCGAAGCATGTCCTCCAGTGTCTGGATGGTCCTCTCTGTCTGACCGTCGGTCTGAGGATGGAAGGCGGTACTCAACTTCAATTCTGTACCCAACGCTTCCCTTGTAGCTCTCCAGTATCTCGAAAGAAATCTGGTGTCGCGGTCAGATACTATGTCTTAGGGACTCCGTGGTGTCTGATAATCTCCTTATCAAAAAGCTCAGCTAGCTTTACTACCTTCCAGGTGTCCTTCATCGGTATGAATCTGGCAACCTTGGTAAGGCGATCTACTACAACCCAGATCATGTTGAGTCCTCCCCTAGCAGGTGGGAGTCCTACAACAAAATCCATGGAGATATCATGAAATTTCCACTCCGGAATTGGCATCGATTGTACCATTCCGCCCGGTCTACGGTGTTCAAATTTTACCTTCTGGCATGTCAAGCATCTCAATACAAATTCTGTCACATCTGACTTCATTCCAGACCACCAGAAGTACCTCTTCATGTCTTTGTACATCTTGGAGGCTCCCGGATGGACTGATAATGTGAACATGTGACTCTCGCAGGATGCGATCCCTTAGCTCAGCATTGCTTCGGGGGACGCATAGCCTGCCATTCAACCGAATCAAACCATCTTTGTAGCTTAAAATCATACTTTTTCTTCTCAAATGTACCATTCTCGATCTTGTGTCTGATTTCGGTTAGGTAAGGGTCGCTCAACTGAGCGTCTCGCACCTCGTCAACCAAGCTAGAAGAAGCGAGTAGCGAATGGAGCGAGTGTGCTCGACGGCTCAGGGCGTCGGCTACAATGTTTGCCTTCCCTTCCTTATACTGCAGGTTGATGTCGTAGTCTGAGAGAAACTCCATCCACCTTCTCTGTCTCAAGTTGAGTTCTTTCTGAGTGAATACATACTGTAAGCTCTTATGGTCGGAGTAGATGGTGATGCTTACCCCATAGAGATAGTGTCGCCATATCTTCAAGGCGAAGACAATGGCTCCTAACTCTAAGTCGTGAGTCGGGTAATTCTCCTCATGCTTTTTCAGCTGGCGGGAGGCATAAGCAACAACCTTGCCATGCTGCATGAGTACGCATCCCATTCCTTTGCCTGATGCATCACAGTACACCTCAAATCCCTCTGTGCCCTCTGGAAGAGTAAGGACGGGCGCTGAGGTCAATGAGTCTTTCAGTTTCTGAAATGATAACTCGCACTCGTCTGTCCATACAAACGGTGCATCTTTCTTCATCAGTGTAGTCATGGGCTTGGCGACTTTCGAGAAGTCCCTTACAAATCTCCGGTAGTAACCGGCTAGACCAAGAAAGCTCCTAATGTCGGTAACAGTCTTGGGTCTAGGCCATGATCGTACAGCTTCTACTTAGAAGGGTCAACCGAGATACCTGCGCTCGAGATGACATGTCCAAGGAATGATACCTGATCAAGCCAAAACTCGCATTTGGAGAACTTCGCATACAGCTGGTTCTCGCGCAGTGTCTCAAGCACTTTCCTCAAGTGAATTTCATGTTCCTCTGGTGATTTGGAATATACAAGGATGTCGTCGATGAAGACCACAACCGAAGTGTCCAACTGCTCACTGAATAGTCGATTCATGAGGTCCATGAATTTTGCCGGTGCGTTTGACAAACCGAATGGCATCACTGTGAATTCGTAGTGGCCATATCTGGTACGGAATGCCGTTTTCTCAATGTCTTGCTCTTTGATTGCAATCTGATGATACCCTGAACGGAGGTCGATCTTGGAGAAGACTGAGGCTCCTTTCAACTGGTCGAATAGGTCGTCGATACGTGGTAGTGGGTATTTGTTTTTGACTGTGACCGCATTCAGCTCGCGGTAGTCAATGCAAGTCGGAGACTACCGTCCTTCTTCTTCACGAAGAGGACCGGTGCTCCCCAGGGTGATACGCTCGGGCGTATAAACCCTTTGTCTAGAAGGTCTCTCAACTGTTCTTTCAGTTCGGTCATTTCTGCAGGTGCCATGCGGTACGGTGCCCTAGCAATGGGACCGGTACCTGGCAATAGATCAATTCAATTCCACTGCTCTCGGTGGTGGCATGCCGGGTAGCTCCTTAGGGAATACATCGGGATACTCGGATACAATGGGTACTTCATCACTGAACTCTGGATCTCGCTCCAGGTCTTGTACATAACAAAGATACACCTCTTGGCCCTTTCTGAGCTCCCGGTACATGGCCATGGCAGATATGAGTGTGGTCGAAGGCTCTCTCGGTCTCTGGCGGTAAGATACGTAACCCCAGAAGGACTCTTGAGCAGCAAACGATGCTCGGCGCAGAGGATTCTACCCTTGTGCCGCTCCAACCAATTCATCCCAATGATTACGTCGAATCCCAATCCATTGAATTCGATGAAGGAAATGGGAAACGATTCGCCTTTGATTTGGATTGTGGCTGATTGATAGTATTTGGTGCACTTTACTCGCTCCTTCGATGGGAGAGTAACCATGAAGTTCGGTAGCTCATCCGCATCTAGCTTCAACCTCTTCACAAAGGATGGTGATACGAAAGTGTGAGAGGCGCCGGAGTCGAATAACACATTGGCATCAATGCCATTTACTGGGAAGGTTCCCGTTAGAATGGTGCCGCTTCTGCCGGCTTGTGCTTCGGTGAGGATGCTCAGGTTACCTTCGGTACCGAGTCCACAACCTATTGGATTCACAATTGGATAAGTATTGATGGTGGACACAAGTGGAATTAAATCAACACTGCTCTTTATTGATAAACCAACCATCATACATACCGTGTCTCTAATACACGTTACTAATAGATTACATGATACTAGGAATTTAATACTTTCTAAAGGTAAGGTTCAGGCGTCCTGGTTTCATGTGTGTGGCATTGATTATTGCCGGCGGTGCCGTATTCAACTTGATCTTGTTGATCCCGTGATACAGCATCCTAGAGTTTCCACCCATGATTAGGACATCTCCTGATCTCAATACCAGTTTCTGTGCGAGGTCCACACGCTTCTGCTCGCTATACAGGAATACGGCGTCATCACCAATGGACCAAGACACTACGGGCACTCCTTGTTCAAGAGATTCCGCTGTCTCGTCCTTGTCTTGGTGTAACCCAAGTCGTCCTTCTTTCTCATAGAAGTTGACGATACAGAGATCCGCTTCAAGTGCGGGGATCGGTTCAGGTTCACATTGTTGTGCAAGTTCTACTGCTTGTGTGATGAGGGTCTGAAACTCTGGTGGTATTGTCGGTGGCGTCGCTCCGTCTTGTGTTCGTGTCTCCTGGTATGTCTTGGTATAAGGATTCCAGTCCTTTCCCAAGCACATCATCTTCAGCTTCATCTTCGCTCCACCGGGGAATTCGGGTGTGTAAAATCCACCTTGACCCGTTCCTAGCTCGTTGCATCGTCGAATGATTGAGATTTGCGCTTCGGGTGTCAGGTATCCCTTTAATAAGATCATACCTGGTCGGATGACCTGACACTGTTTGTTGGTGTAGTCGTGGTTGGTGATGTCGATCTCTTCTTGATTCAAGTTTACCGGTATCGGGTAACAGATACTAAAGTTTCCTATGGTTACAAATTTCATCTACGGTGAGTACTAGTTTCAACTACTTCATTTCATGCTTAATATACACTTCATTTATTTACTCATGCATTCACTCATACAGTTACTCTACTACTAGGCATGCTATTTCAAGGATTAAAGGTTTAGATGATTACCTTGGCCGGATTTCGAACCGGGCCCATCACGGTCAATAACATGGAGAACAGGCTGCCTCTGAGGTGCGCCCCTCTGAGGGCCCCGGGATCCCTGTCCCTGAGGTGCCTGCTGGGCCGGTGCATCGCCGATGCCACCTCCTTGCCCTCTCTCTGCTTGTAGTTCTGAAGTTCCCTTTGGCTTCCATTCTCTGGGCATCTATTAGCTGTGTGCCCAGCTTCTGGCAGTTGTAGCATTTGATGTCTCTCCCAAAGCAGTCTTACCAGGATGGTCCTGGTTGCACTTTCTGCACACATAGGTGCGGCCATCGGAGAAGGTTTTGGCGACACCGGAGCTAGAACCTGAGGTTAGAGGGTTAGCACATGTGTGCGTGGATATACTAGATACGATACTTATACGAATACAAATTGGATTAGGAATTTACCCTTAGGTGGGTGCGATCTCAGTGGCTTGCTGCCACCGGTGCAGAATAACCAAGCTGAAGAAGCTCAGCTGGTTTGCCCTGCTCAGCATGGGCACTGCTCTCACCCTGGGATTTCTTTGGGATTGCTGAAAGAAATTCCCTTTCTTCTTTTTCCAGCTCTTCCCCTGGTTCTGCTCCTCAGTGCTGGTGTTTTTGTTGTTAGCTTTGCGCTTCAGCGCGGTCTCTTCATCCCTTAACTGGCAAGTGATCTCAACGCGAGAAGCCGCGTGATAACACTCCTGAAATCTCAGGTATTAGCCGGGATTCTCATTTAAGGAAAGGTAAGAAAAGATTCAAAGAATTCAAGGAATTTAAGGAATTGAAATGATACTAAGGGTTAACCGTTATTTACCTGAAGGGAGGTAAACTGGTATAGCCCATACCGTACCGAGGCGATGGCTCAGACCGCCATAGAAGCGATCGACCAACACCTGGCCGGTGTATCCTAGATCGGGGAAGACGGAGAATGGAGGTGAAGGTGCGGTAGTACTCATCCACAGACATCTTGTCTGTCATCTTTAAGGCGTCTAGCTCTAGCCTTTTCTTTGTTTTCACGTGCTCAGGGTAGTATTTTGAACGGAGGAGTGATGAAAATCCCAATCGAATGTGGGGTCGCTGACATGCTCGTGCTTCAGCTTCCACCAATCCATGCAGCATCCTTTGAGGTAGTAGGCTGCACTCTGACTCGAACTCCAGCAGGAGCTTCGAGGTTTCGAAGCCGTCTCCATCTCGGAGATGTAGGCCTCGAGCTTAGCCGGATCACTCTCGCCCCTAAAGCAGGGAGGGCGGAGCTCCGCTACAGCTTTTACCCAGTTTGCTTCTCTGGGTGGCGGGGGAGGGATTGGCCCCGTTTGAGTTTGTTGGTTTTGTTGGGATTGTTGTACAGCTTGGATTACTTGAGGTAGCATCTGCGCTACCGTGGCGGCGACGATCTCAGCTATCGTCTGCGCGCCGGGTCCGTCATTGCCCCCTCCTCTGGGGCGACCTGGACCTCTGCCTGACATCTGAATATTTAACAGTTACGTTAGGCTTTGCAAGATATGACTCAAAGGTCTTGGAATTTAAGCAAGGTATCGTTCATAAGAACGTTAAGGGTATCCGTTGTTAACAACGGTAGTTCCTAGTTAGGTTTCTAAGTATCCGTCTTAAGACGGTTGAAATCCTAACTCGGTAATCCCCTATGCTCGGTACTATGGACATCAGAGCGTAACTACGCTCTGATACCACTTTTTGTAACACCCCAACCGCTAATCCTATGCTTACCGTCTAATCGTCCTATTAATCCTACGAGTTCGCAGCGGAATTATTACTACTTACTACGCGGGTGAAACAATGCCGCTAACCGCCCATACGGCTAGCTAGGCTACTAATACTTACAGTCACGGTCTGATGAACATAACGTACCGAGCTACTAATTACTTGCCAATACCATACACCAAATACTTACATCAATGGATCACCGAGTATTAAAGTATATTCGATTACATCATTTCTAAGTTCCAAAAGAATGAGTTTCTAAGGCTACTCATCTATACCAATCCCTTCTTCAATATCCAAAAAGGTGTACCCCATGGTACACCGGCTATTCAAAACTACAGCCATGTACTACTCAGTACACCCATCATAATCAGTGTTTACATCCAAAAAGAAGATAAAAGAAATGAAACTAATCTTCACATCTTCATCCCTCGCGGGTACCTGCGTGTAGTAAAAATGGTGCCCCAAGGGGCTCAGCAAACGCTGCATATGGACTCCGCATATACCGCGTGCTAGCTAGGGCACGCCGACTATTTGACGTCCACTAAACATGCGTTCATTTATTTCATACATACATGCTTTTCATACATCATACATGCTATACAATTCATTACACAATTCAAGGCAACAATAAGCATACATCTCACTTACCTTCACAAGGTTAGCCAAATTATGCATCCGGGTTAATCGGAATGCTTTACTCTTTTACTCATTACTTACTTTTTCTTACTTACAATTACTTACTTTCATTTACTTTACTTACTCATTCTTACTTACTTACTTATACTCAAGTTAAGTCGTCGGGACCTCCGGCCCTGGGGACTACACCGTCCCACCTCCGGGATTTACTTGACTCACCAATCCGGGATGCTACCCACTTAAGGGATTTGGGCCGCGGACCAGTTTAAGAGTCAGGAATTGGAGCCAACCTCTCGTGACTCCGCATCCTCACGCGTGGCCGAAACTATATCGGACTTCTACTCATTCCAATTTAATTACCATTTAAGTTAGGATGGTTAGCTTGTTAGGAATAAGTTAGAAGTCCAAACACAATAAAACGGTCACAGTACAATACAACATACATACACACATTCATATCATCCAAACATTTCATGAATTATACAAACTAAGAATTAAGAAGATATACAACATCATACAACACTACATATTCACAAGTATGCATATTAACTCCGATTCGTGCATTTATCTTATTTGGTGCACACACACACAAATCAGAGTAACCAAGATAGCATACGGGGCATGAGGAATCCATACCGTTCACCGTTGCACGTGTTTCCAAACGTCCTCCGGTGTCACAAATCAAGTCCTATTATATACATACAATTGATGATTAATTTACCTATCATCAACTTAACTCCTACTTACTATGTCCTTACATCTCTTACACTTACACTTTACTTACTTATTTTCATTACTTAAGTTTACTTTCTTACTTAACTTTGGCATACTTCATACATGTACATATATATATATATATATATATATATATATATATACATATATATATATATATATATATATATATATATATATATATATATATATATATATATATACATATTATTTAAATTAATATTTTTTTTTGACCGGACCGGACTTGCGACCGACCTTGCAAGTCCGGTCCATTCCAGTAGCTCAGATTGCCGAAATCCTTCTAACCGACCGAACTTGCAAGTCCGGTCGCAAGTTCGGTCCATTCCAGTAGCTATCCTTGGGAAAATTTTCTGGACCGACCGAACTTGCATGTCCGGTCGCAAGTCCGGTCGATTCCAGTAGGTATCCTCGGGAAATTTTTCTGGACCGACCGAACTTGCATGTCCGGTCGCAAGTCCGGTCGATTCCAGTAGGTTACAGACGGGGAAAATTTCTGGTCCGACCGAACTTGCAAGTCCGGTCGCAAGTTCGGTCGATTCCAGTAGGTTACAGACGGGGAAAATTTCTGGTCCGACCGAACTTGCAAGTCCGGTCGCAAGTTCGGTCGATTCCAGTAGCTCACCCGTCTTGTAAGTTTGGGCTCGACCGAACTTGCAAGTCCGGTCGCAAGTTCGGTCCGGCCCAGTATTTGCATTTTACTTTCTGTTTTCAGTCCTCTCTTTTACCCAATACTCCCCCATTGTTCCTACACTTAATCCCACATGTTTTAACACTATCTAAACCTCCTAATACACCCTAGTTCATTTCCTAACTCCTTACACAATTTTTATACTCATTCGCTCACCTAATTTTCTAAGTTTCAACTCACACTTTCACTAGTTGTTTCCTAGTTATGTTTTGCTACAGATTTTATTCTAACCCTCTCCCAACAATAGCTCTCTCTTCTAATGTCATTTCTAGCACTCTCAATGCCTTAGAATACATTATCTAGCTCTCTCAACTTACCCTCTGTTTCCCTTCGTCAAAATCTGTTACACACTCACATTAGTCACCTAGTTTTAATTCTCTAAGTGTTCTAATCCTAGGCAAATTTTGCCATAGCCTCCCCTATATTTTTACACTCTCACCACATTGTTTTGCTCACATTATTATCAACATCTCACCTGTTTCAAAACAGCCATAATAGCCAAGCTCTCAAACACTAATATGAACTACTAAACACTCATAAAATTCCTGCACATCAACACTAATTCCCAATCTGTTTTCAATAAGTTTTACACATCTTTTAAAGCTTCAAAACACTTGTATTTCCTCACACATTATGCTACTAATGCATTACCATTTCTATTACTCATTTCAAACTACCAAAAACTGTTACATACACATATATATACAAGTTATACAAAGGAGTATCCTTACCTTGTTTCTCTTCTAGTTTTTCTTTCTTCTCTCTTTCTCTTTCCTTCCTTCTTCTCTACCGGTTTGTAAATCCCAATTCCTCTAACACTACCAACATATATATATATGCTTCAATACTAAAACAACACTAATTCTCATTTAAGCTTTTAATGTACATTCTAGGGTTTAGGAATTTCCTTACCTTGCAAGAGCTTAAGTGCTGTTTGGAATAGCTCAAGAATGATGTTTCCCACCTTTCAAAAATGCCAAAATCGGCTGGGCACAAGAGGAACCAAAACAAGGTTTAGCTAAATTTTCGTTTTGCCTTTGAGGCTAGAAAAAGATGGAGTTTTAGAGAATGTTTTTACCTTAAAAGAACAAGGAGAAGGAGGGCCTTCTAATGGTGGTGTTGAAACTCCAAATGGGGTATACCCATAAAATCGAAAGTGCTTGTTTTTGAATTTTGGAAAGATGGAAATGTAGCTCTTGGTGAGAGGATTACAATGGTGGTATTTTTATAATTTTTGGAAGAGTTTAAGGGAGGTTACAAGAGGAGAGAAGTGGCTATTTGTGTTGTTTTCCTCATTCTTCCATGGCTGCTCGGTTTGGAGAAGAAAGGAAGAAAATCAGAGAGAGCGAGGGAGGGAAATCGCGTGAGAGAAGAGAATGAGGGGAGGAGAGAGAGTTTGTGAGTGAGGGAGGAAAGTGATAAAGTAAGTTAGTTTTATTTATTAGTTTTGTTTGTTTGTAAATAAGGAGAATTAATAGAGTGTGTGAGAGTGAGAGGGGGAGCCCATCGGCTGCCATACACACACACACACAACTTCACTTTTTATTTTAAAAGTGGACACATAAGTTTTGGTTATTTATACTTCTACCCCACAATTTCCCGTTTTTGACAGTTTTTACTAATTTCTCGTTTTCTTGATTTTATTGGTTCTAAAGCCTCACTAATATTTATTAATGATTATTTAGTTGGCCAAAATTGTTACGAGTCTATTTGACCCGCTTAAAGACACGTTTTCCCGGTTACCTCGAAAAACGCGCTTTAAGGTTCGGTAATGTTTTTAAACCGTTTTAAGGATCCGTTTTCTTCGGGATTTGTTCCCTTATGATTATTTACACTTAATTAAGCTTCTAAATTACTTATTAGCCTAATTAATCACTATTTTTAATTACGGGGTATTTCATTTAGGCTTCCTAATGTGATACTAAGTAGTACAAATGTTAATTAAAGAGTAATGATGGTCATTTAGCCACTCAAAACTCATTTACAAGACAATTTTTCAAAAATGTGCTTTAAGGCTCCTTAAAGCACATTTTGTGTTTTAACTTGTTTTCAAGGTTGGTTTTCTTTAGTAATTGATTTAATATGTTCATTAACATATAAATAAGGTATAGTTATGACCTTTAGGTCTTATACAAACTTATCCCAAGCTTAGAGCACATTTTTGCCCATATTGACTTTAAGGTATTTATTTGTGTTTTATTTGGTTTATTTGTCTACCAAGGTTTCCTAAGGACTTAATTAGCCTCATTAAATCATAATTGAATATCACTAAGTCTTGGTAGGCTCTTTGGGTCCCAACTAAGTTCACTCCAAGCTTAGAGCATGTTTTTGCTCAAGCTGTGTCTTAGTGCTTTATTGTGTTTTACTATGGTTTAAATTGTACACTGACGTTTCTAGGGCACTTTTTAGCCTTTAAATATCATAGTTTAGTATTTAAACAATATATCAAGGTTTGGGATATTTCAAAAATCATTCCTATTCTAGCCACACCCATACAAGGGTCCTACCAGCAATACAAAGCAATCTTAATACATCATTACTTCCTCAAAACACAATATCAATACACATACACAATTCTTTGGCTCTAAGGCCTACGATCCACATACTTGTCCACAAATACCCAAACTTTCACAACTACAATTCTAATACATCATTTTGGTTTCTTTAAATTGGTTTACCCATTCCCATTATTCTAATGCATTAAAACTTAGCATTAAGGAAGAGCTCTTACCTTGAGCTTATATTCCTTTCATTTCTTTTCCAACTCTTCTCCTTCTCTTTTTCTTGCGAAAATCGACCATGTGGGGGATGGAGTTGCCAAACTCCATTCCAACACCCAAATTACATAAAGAGAATATAATTAAACTTATAATCTCTTAAAATTTCACTAATTCAATGAAGGGTTTAAATTACCATTAGTTAGGGTTTTTACCTTGGAGCTTTTAAGAGAGGTTTTCAAGCCTTGAATACAAAGGGGAGTTCCTCCACCATTGGAGAGTTGAACCAAGCTCAAACAAAGAAGGAAACAAGGCATTACAAGAAGGGGCAAAAATCAGCCACTCTAGAGAATGAAGAAAAGATTGATTTTTCTTGAAACTTTTTACCTTAGGAGGAAGAGGAGACACCATGCTTCGAAATGGTGTCATTTATTCTTCAAATTCTCAAAACCCATGGAGATGAAGTTGCTCATTTTCGGATTTTGAAAAGATAGGAATGTAGAGCTTGAAGAGAGGAGCAAGAATATGTACTTTTTTTCTCATTTGGAGCTTTAATATGGCTTGAGCATGAGGTAGAAGAAGGGAAGCCATTGAAGCTCCTTTGGGGCTTCAAAATCGCCAGCAGCAATGGGAGAAGGAGAGAGAAGAGGGAGAGAGCTGGGAGAGAGGGAGGTGAGAGAATAGAAATGAGGGAATGGGTGGTGGAGAAAAAGGTAAGTTGCTTTTTACCTTTTATTCTTCTTTTGCTTTTTGACTCATTATTTATTTAGCTAGTGTGTGTGTGTAAGAGAGGGGGTTATTTAACTGTTAAAACCGGCCCCCCTACAGTATTACTAGTTGGAGCGTTTTTCGTCTTTTACAGAAAACGCTCGTTAATTTACCCGATTTTGGTACTATTCACTAACCGGGCCCGTTTTCTGGAATTTCCTCGTTTCTTTATTTTTATTGGATATTAAGCTTCCATTGATGCTTAGTTATTGTTATTCAATGATTTATAATTTTTACGGGTTCGTTTGACCACTTAAAATCACGTTTTCGGGTTCTCTCGAAAAACGTGCGCTAAAGCTCTATTAGCGTTTTAATACATTATTTGGATCCGTTTTCTTCGGGAGTTGTTCCCATATATTATTTATGTCTTATTAAACCTTTGGAATCCATATAATACGCTATCCGGGGTCTCATACCCCCTATGGTTATTTAACGCTTATTTAGCGTTTTCCGCTTTTTAAGCGTTTCTTTGTTTCTTTTGGATTTACTTTTCCTCACCAATACTACTTAGGAACTATTAGGCTCTTAAATACCTATTAGGATAATTTTAATCGCCATATTTATGTTCGGGGTATTTCATTTAAATTCTGTCATTTAAATTCCAGACATTTAAATTTCCAGTCATTTAAATTATTGTCATTTAAATTCCAGTTATTTAAATTCTGTCATTTAAATTCCAGTCATTTAATTCTGCCATTTAAATTTTATAGTCATTTATCTTCTGTCATTTAAATTTTCTGCCATTTAAATTTCGTTCTTTTATTTAATTGTCATTTCAATATCAGTAATTTATTTTATCGTCATTTAAATTCCCGTCATTTAAATTCTGTCATTTAAATTCCTGTTATTATTTGTCCCTTACTTTTTATTTTATTTTATAGTTTCCATTTTCTATTTACTACTTAATTATTTTCTTATAGTTATTTTTCAGTTGTTTAATTTATTTTGTTATTTATCTGCTTTTCTTTTTTATTCTTTATTTATTTATTTGTTTTAGTTTATTTTGTTTTAAAAAATAAATGGCAATGGATTTGGTTGTCAATTATTATTATTTTGTTTTTATAAGTTCATTTTGTTCTTAGTTTTTATTATTTCTAACTAATAATGGCAAGTGAGGAGCAATTCATATGGGAATCCTTTTATTCCCAAGATATATATTGCTTGTGTTGTAGGGGACCTAACAAGTTCAATTTTTGTCCCAAAGTGGAAGAATTGTGGCAGAATCGAATCCAACAGCAAATTGAAGAGGAGTTCGATCGAGAATCATGCTACTCACAAGACATATATTGCTCGGTATGTGGGGGAGATCATGAGTTTGAGGACTCTCTCGTAGTACAAGAGCAACTATGGTTAGAGGATCAACCAGACTCCCTGGAGCGAATCGGTGTTGCACAACACAATACGATCATGAGCAATGTTGTCGAACAACCTGTTGGAGGAGACCATGAGAGTGCTCATGGTTCTATAATCATGCTCCATACATTAGCTCAACAGGAGCAACAACCAGAGAGTGAAATGATCCATGAAGTGAAGGAAAAAGACCTCGACATAAACCAACTACAGCTCTACGCTACATTAGTAAAGATAAATGCAATGATGGAAGATCCACTTGCATCGCAACAACTGGAGAGCGAAATGGTTCATATAGTGGATCACCTTACTGAGGACTTAAGTTGCTCGCTATCACCTCCCCCGTTTGAACCTGAGCAAATGACATCAAATCTTCTGCTTGAGCTTGAAGACAAGCCATCAGAGGACAGCTTCTACCTCAACTTCATGGAGTCTCCTCCCTCTGAAGTCAATTACCGTTATTTTCCCTCATTCTCTGTGCTATACCCAGAAAATGAGGATAGTTACATCCTCAAAAATGAAGAGGAGGAAATGCTCGCTCCCGCCAGAACATCCAAACAAAACGCTACAATCAACTTCGAGGAGCCACCTCCCTCTGAAGTTGAATTCAATCAGGGCTCTTCCTATGAGCCTCTCCAAAAAGATGAGGATATATACATCCTCAAATTTGAGGAGGATGAGCCATCCAACTTTGATCCTCGCACCAAGGGTCATCCATTGAAAAATCTGGGCCCTTCTTCAAAGAAAAATAATGCCCGCCCAACCAACCCATTGACGCCCAATTCCACCTTCATTTTCGATCCAGGGGAGGAAATTTACATCCTCGACTCTGAGCAAGCACCACCACTATCACCTTGCCTTCATACGGCTAAACAACAAAAGGAGAATGTTTACATTCTCCAGTTTGAGGAAGAAATACAACCATCACCCGGTTTTCAATACAAGATTAATTGCAGCAAACACCTCCTTCAAAACCAGGTTTTGTGGAGTTTATATTTTCCTACTTTAATTGTTGTAGTAATACTTTGCTTTGATCCTGGTAGTTCGATCCTACTTGTTGCCAATTTCCAATTCCCGGTACTACCATTGTCAACTTTCATTTTTGATCCTGGATAATGAAGAACATGCGTCTAGCTAGAGATGTTAAAACCGGGCGGCTTGGTGGGAGGCAACCCACTATCTATACTTTGCCTTTCCTTTTATGTTGTTTTCTCTTTTTGGTACTATATTTCCCTTTTATATGTTATAATAAAATGCGGGTTTTACGTGAGTTCTTCTGGCTGTGTAGAATATTATTTAAAGTTACATTTCATGTAATTCTACAGCTGCACTCAAGTGTGGGGGAGCTCTGCACACTTTGCGAACTCTGAGGAGTACACTCTTTCTCTTCTGATATTTCATATTCCCTTTTGCTTTTATTTGTATAATTTCCTTGTACAGATTGCATTGCCCTGTTAATTTAATTCTTTCTACACAATAAGGGCATTGCTTCAGCTTATGTATGGGGGAGTACTCGTACCCTCGTAGCTTGTTCTTAAGTTTTCTCTTTTGACAATTTGTTTAAATTTTTAAGTTAGAAATAGTAAAAAAGGGAGCCATAGAGAAAATATTGCAAACCTACAAACATTATAGGGTACTAAAAATTTTCAACCATTTAAAAATTTTTCTGATTAGAAATTGCTTAAAGTTTAAAAATAATTATCAATTGAGCCCTGTTTTCAGCTTTGAGCCTAGATTTGAATTGGAATGAAAAGGTGGAAAAAGAACAAGGCAAGGTACTCCTCTGATCCAAACAGGCATATTCTAATCCTAAGCAGGCCTCATCCACTTGGTTATTAAGTTCTTTGGGGTGCATTATCACCTAGCTACCTAAGGTATTTTATATCTGGGATAGTTGACCTAAAACCGCTACAAGGGTGGAGAGAAAAGTCTGAGGTGAAAGGAAATTTAACTTCAATCGAAGTAGCTTTGCATTATGTACTTAAATGATGAAAACTTCTTATTTATGGATCATGAGTACGTGGCATTGAAAGGTATAATGGAATATGATTTTACTTCATGCCTCTTGTCGTTTCAGGAAATGTGAAAGAAAATAGTTGATTGGCTCAGGGTTAAAAACTGGATTCTTATGATTCTACTTCTCCTTCTTAAATAGTTGTTTGTATGATTTCAAGGTTCTTTTTAAAGCTTAAAAAAAAGAAGGAAGTTTCTAGTACCCTTTAATCTAGATGTTTTGTAGTAATCTTTTTTGTGCTCTCCCTGTTTTGTTATTTTATATTTAACTTGTTTAAAGATTCTGTCATAAAGTTTTGTAGTAATCTTTTCTGTGCTCTCCCTGCGAAACATATAGACTTTTATGGTTTAATTACCTTATTATCTGCAACACTTTTAGGCAGTGTTTCCCACTTGCTATGTGAATTTTTTTGGATTTATATTTTGATATGAACTGATACATTTTATGTACAAAATGCAGCAAAAGGACTTGGAATCACATAGTACACTTCACAAGCTTCGCAACGCAACAAATGGGGATCAAATCGGAGCTCAAACGAAGATTTTAGAGGCAAAAAAATTATCGTCCGGACCACCGTCCGGACATACTAATTCGGTCGCAACACGTGGAGCGCGCTCCGCATAAAATTGACATGTCCGAACCAGGCAGGTTCGGACACTGGTCCGGACACATTAAATTGGACAGCGTACATGGCTGATCAACATGGTGTGAAAAGATAAATATATTTTATCTTTTCACACACCGACACCCCCTTCATTTCCACCCCATTTTCACTATAAATACACCTATTACCCTCCATTAATACATATCTCAATCCACCCCAAAAACCATGTCAATTTTCCTCCACAAAATCACCATCTCACTCCATTTTCATCCACAAAAACCACTGCGTTATTATTCTGTCCAACCTCTGACCAACATATTACTAGTTAATATGTCAGGCTAAGAGGATTTACTCGGGTGAAGGTGTAATTATAGTTTGTTTAATTTGTAATCTATATTTTTACCGGTTTAATTAAATACAGTTTGTTACGATTAAAGCTTATCTCTCGCCTTTATAATAAATTTCATGAATTTATTAAAATGCTTTACAAAGTCTATTTTGATCAGATTAGTGATAAATAGACAGGTTAATTAATCGATAAATCTGTGGAAAACTTATTTTGATAAAATAAGTTAGTAATTTCAGATGCAAAATATAATTCTTCGCACTTAATCCATTTACATGTGTTTTGCTCGAATCTGGATTAGACCGAGCATTTTCTGGTAAACGAGTTCTTTTGTGCCTATGATTTAGTCCTCAAGATAATAGCAGGAATTTTGCCAAACTATTATAATAAAACCGGTAGACATAGCATAAAAGAGCAGACTATATAAACCTGAACCCAGAGTCCCGTTTAATTTACCTTTTACTCAGTTTATCTTATCTTTCCTTTTTATTTATAAAAACATGTCAATTAATCCCCTCTTTTTGTGACACCGCTTAGGAATTAGATAATTCCCCTTTAGTCCCACGGTTCGATATCCAGTCGCCTCCACTTTACTATACTACTGCGACCGGGATTTTGTTTGCAGCCCGTAAGTTATTTTGAGTTTTAATTTCTTTTTCATTTGTTTTAAATACGTCAGTTCCAACCACTCACATTATACAGTCTGCAACAAGTGTTTTGGATGCTCAAAACGTGGGCATCACATTGAAGAATGCCTGCAACGTCCTTGTGAGGACAACGACAGTATCAAGAAACCTGTCAGGAGATCATTCAATAAAAAGCCAAAGAAAGAAGCCTTCATTGCTGCATAGAGAGACTTAGAACTCAGTGATGATAGTCAAACCACATACAATGATCTCTCTAGGGATGAAAAGGCTCGCCTTTGCCTTAAGGAAGTTTGCTTGATGGCCCAAGACAGGGAAACATTAGAATTAGAGAAGAAAGAGGAAAAAACCAAGGTAAATCAACTTAGAAGGAAAGTTCAAAAAGCCGAACTTATAGGACTCAAAAAGTTTTCCCTTATATTGGTCGATCAACTAGAGGCACTAGAAAATGAAAACAAGGAGCTCTTAGAAGAAAATGAAACGCAAGGGAATAATTCAGATAAGGATAAGGTAGTGAAACTCGTGAATGCACTCAAAAAAATTACAAAAACAACTATAGCGAAATTCTTGCTGTCCATGAGAAAATAAAGCTAGGAAAACAACCTGAAATCGATGAATTGATTGCTGCACTTGACAAGAAGCAAAAAGAATGTAAGCCTTGATTTTTGAACCCTATCTTATGTTGATTAGATTGATTAGGAACTGATTGGGTTCTAGGTCCACTTTTAACCTAAGATTAAAACTATGTCATATAACACTAATTATTAAATCCTAAGTTAGCTCACTGGAACCTATTACGAGTCACCACCTAATTTTAACCTAGGGTAAATTAGGAAAGGTAGAGTTTGGGTTCGGGAGCTTGGTATTCGACTTATTCAGGGTACAATTACTATAATTACCCCTCCTAGGTCATTATTCCTCTACTTAGTTTAATTATGGCTTATTACAAAGTTGTTTTAACCTACGTGCGCAAGATTCTGATTTTTTTGGATTTTTATCATTTTTTTTTGACAAAAAATTAAAGTGAAAACTGAAGTTACCTAGACTAGGGTTTAAGAAGCAGAATTAGGTCAAATTTTGTTTCCGTCCATAGCCACGGACCTAATGTCCAAACCCACGGACCCTAGTTAACCTATGTGAAGGTAAAAGTTGAATTAAACAGAAAACACAATTTTGAAAAGTCCGGGGCCACGGACAGGCTGTCCGTAGGCATGGACCACCCTCAGACAGCGGTGTTCTAGTGTTTTTTTGTGGTATTTTTTGCTTAAATTTTATGGGTAGGTAGCCTTAAAGATTCTAAGCACGTTAGTAATCAAAAGTTTTCAATTTGAATATGAATTAAAGTCGAAACTTATTGAACAAGTAACAAGGCAGAAACAAAAATGAATTACAATTCAGAAGCCGAAAACAGTCGGTTTGAACCAAATTTTGAGAGAAGGCTAATAAAGTCATGGGAAGTTAGAAAAGTAAAATTCCCACCTGTTTTACGTTCAAATTCACAATGATTCTTCATGTTGGGAGTCTTTTGGTGCATCACCGGAGTCACTTCTGGATCAAGTTCGAACCTGGCTCTTGCCTACTAATTATAGATGGTGTTTTTCACATCTTGATGGTGTTTTGGTGGAGGTTTGATGATTGGTGATGTAGTGGGAGTTGAAAAATGTGTTTTGCTGTTCATTTTTGAAGGGCTATGTTATGATTTCTAGGCTTGGGAGTGTAAAAATGAGAGAGACTTGGGATGGCCATGCTGGCTGATGTTCTAGGGTTTGAGAGCTTCTGATTTGATCAAGGGTTAAGGTTCCTTATACAAGCTTTCTTAAAGATAGAAAAATCTAGTAAAAACTGAGATTTTATCGACACTTTAGCTCAAGGGTTTCCAAAAGGAATTTGACCATGAAATTTTAACCATGTGTAACGATGATATTTATGATTTTTCCAAGGTAGAAACGAATTTTTTGGATATTGGAATATTTTTAAATTCAATTTCTCCTTAGATTCAATCAGAAATTACAAGAAAATTATTGGAAACTCGAAAATCCAAAATTCCAAAGCCACTATGCTCAAATGTCATCCTCTATCATGGGTTAAAATTTTAAAGCATTCTGAGTTGATTTGAGCCGTTTTCAGAGGAGAGAGAAAGCTCGTAGGGGGCTTATGAGCCTTGAAAAATTACGAAAACGCCCCTAAAGATGACTAAGCTGTCTCTAGCACTCTGGAATGTGCCGATCGAACTGGGAATCCTTACTACTTGACCAAACTACCTTTTAGCACCTACATCTCAAGAGACTCTCTTTTGGGGGGTTAAAATTTTGGGGTATAACTGATTGCCCCCCGTCAACTTGTCTTTGTAATGAGAATGAAAAGACTGGTTGATGCCTGAGTGTTGCCCCAAAAATTTGACTAGTGGTGAGGAAGAAGTTAGATTTCTGCTGAAAGTCTAATGATTATGTTGTGGTATTATGAGGCGCTAGCTACCTAGGGAATGAGTTGAACTGAGAAAAAAGTGTAATGAATGTGTCAAGAACCTATGAGTAGAATGCAGATATGAGAATTGTGTATGACATGCTACTGAAAATAAAATGCATAGGACATGCAAATGAAGATGGTATGCAGATGATGCTCGGTGCATTTGGGGACCAAAACCCGTGCCAATGCTCCTGGTTGGACCCTATGTGGACTTATTGCCATTGCCCCACAAACCGGTGTGTAGGGATAACTGCTTGTATAAACCCTGGGGACTTATTGCCTTTGCCCACCATTCGTTGATCCCAAAATAAGTTGATATAACTAAGGAGGATTTGAAATACCCCAAACCTTAGTATGTTGTTTAAACATTTAAATATGTTATATTAAGACAAAAAAAAGAGTCTTAGAAACATTAGTAAACAAATTTAAACAATAGAAAACACAAAATGTGCTTTAAGGTCAATAAAGGCCAAAATGTGCTCTAAGCTTGGGATAAGCTTGGTTAAGACCTAATGAACTTACCAAGACCTTGTTTATATACTAATGAACATATTAAACCAATTACCAAAGAAAACCAAGCTTTAAAACAAGTTAAAACACAAAATGTGCTTTAAGGAGTCTTAAAGCACATTTTTGAAAATTGTCTTGTAAATGAGTTTTGAATGGCTAAATGTCCATCATTACTCTTTAATTAACATGTGTACTATATAGAATCACATTTGGAAGTCTATATCAATGGGAAATCAAAAATTTCACTTCTATGTGCCTTGTTTTAGTGAATAGTACTAAAATAAGCTAGTTTGTAACATATGTTGTTATAAGTAATTAAATTGATCAAAAAGACTAAAACACCCCTAAGTAACTATTGGGGGCCGGTTTTTGTAAGTGTGGTGACTCACCACTCTTGTTAACATGTTAAGTAAATAAAGAAGACTACTTAAGTTACTATTTACTTTAAGGTATAAATATCTTCTAAAAGCAAAACTCATCTTCATTTCTCCCTTCCTTCTTCATTTCACACGGTTGCAAGCTCTCTTCTACCTCTTCTTCATTCTCCATTTACGGTTTGCAATAGTACACACCAAGACTCCATCTTTGACCACTTGTATTTCCTAGCTTACTTAACCAAATCAAAAACAAACACCACCATTTTCTTCCTCTCATCAAGCTCTTCATTCCTATCTTCTCAAAACTTCAAGACCACCATTTCGGTGCCATGGAGTTCCACCATTGAAGGAGCTTGAGCTTATATTTCTACATATTATTGATCTCCTTTGCTTCTAGGTAAGGAATCTCAAAGAAAAATGATGTTTCCTCCATGTTTTTATCTTGACCGAAAATCACTCTTAATGGAGTCCTTATGTTGCTTTGTTCTAGCTTCTTTCCAACCTTTCATGGACTAGGTGGAGTCCTCTCTTGGTATATATTCAAACTCTCTTCAAGTTCTAAGGTAAAACAATTATCTTAATGCTTTTGAAACAATGTACAATCTAGGGTTTACAATGAGATGAAGCTTAAAGCTTGAATACTCATTATGTTGTTTGTATAATGTTTAGAAGTTGACAAACAATCTAAAGCCTTGCCGATTTTAAACAAGGAAACAAAAAAGAAGTTTGTGAGGAAAAGAGGTAAATATGCTAACCTAATGTGGTTTAAAGTCTTAGGAGAAATGAGCTTGTATTGCTTATGAAAATGATCTAAGGAGCCAATGGGAAGTGACTTAGAAGAATGCTCTTAAGGGCTTAGTAAAAGGCATATGTGTTTTTGAGTGTATTTGCAGGTCAAAGGCAAATATATTGTGGAAATTCAGTGTTTATGATTTATGCATCTTAAGGGCCTAAGAGCCATGTTATTTAAGGGCCTGAGTGCCATGCAATTTAAATTATGCACTATATTGTGATGTAGTGCTAAATGTGTGAAGTTTGTGTATAAAGATGTGTTTGATGGATTTTAGTGTTCATGGTTGTTTGATGGTGAAGACAATGTGTCTTGGTTTAGTAATGTTCTAGGAGTGGTCATGTCAAAATTTAGGTAATAAACAAGAAGTTTTAAGGTTTTAAAATGAGTTTGGTAAGTTAGGAAATGTTTAGAATGGTTAAGTGTTCAACTAGTGGAAGAGACATGCATTAAGGTGTTTTAAGATGTGAAAAGGGCTTAGGCAATGTTCTAGAGGATTTAGAATACAAAAGAATGCTTTGGGACATTTCAAGATTCTTGATGAGACTGTATTTAGGACTTGTGTATTGTTGATGAAAAAGGGATGAAGTGGAATTGTTACATGAGAAGCTATAAACTTGTAAAGATGTTTAAGGAATTGTTTAGGAAGAAAAGATGTTTGGGAGATGATGTAGTAGTGGTGGGGAAACATTATTGGTATAGTGGTTATCGTAGGTATGAAATACCACTTAGAGAACCAAGGAGAAAATAACATAAGTGTTAGGAATTTCGGTATGGAATGAGTAAGTGTTAAGGAGATAGATAATGAATTTTATGGATGTTGTATGAGGGTTTTAGGGTACCAAACGATGTTAGGAAACATTAGGAGGCTTTAGGAGAAGTTTGGTGAAGATTTGACAAAGTTTGGGCTAGTTTTGGTGGCGTCCGACCCAAGTTTGGGTCGGACAGCCTCTGTTAGACGTTAGTAAATGGTTCTGGAATGGTCCGACCCAGAGGGCTTGGGTCGGACATGGGTCGGACGGTCATGTTTTGGTGGACGGTAAATGTTCTGGAATGGTCCGACCCAGTCGAGTGAGTTGAACATGGGTCGGACATGGTTGTTTGGTAAGGCGGTAAAAGTTCTGTAATGGTCCGACCCAGTCGAGTGAGTCGGACATGGGTCGGACATGGTTGTTTGGTAAGGCGGTAAAAGTTCTGTAATGGTCCGACCCAGTCGAGTGAGTCGGACATGGGTCGGACGTGTATGTTCAAAGGGTGATGAAATCTCTGGAATGGTCCGACCCAGATGTTTGGGTCAGACATGGGTCGGACAAGTTAAGTTTTCCAAACCCGAAAATCACTGGAAGGGTCCGACCCAGTTGTGGGTCGGACGGTGGGTCGGACAGACCAAAATTTATATAAAAAAAAAAGTAAAGAGTGTGGCTAATGTAGTTAACCCTATGGGGTATAATGAAGGTAATGAAGGATTAGTTGGGCATTAAAAACATGTCATACAATCATGTTAAACATTTAGTAAGTTTGAAGTTAAGTAAATAATTAACTGACATTCTTAAACATGTATAGGAGTGACCTACCGGTTTACACCGGCTTGTGTGTTGTTTGTTTTTCTGTGTGTTTATGACGTTATAAGACTTAACCATGTAATGAGTTTACCGCTTTTTCATATTATTGTGATGTTATGATGTGACTCATTTCCCTTGTGTGTGTCTAACGTGACTTACCACCTGTTGTGTATTGTTTGTTGAGTTCCACCGTGAACTTCTAACAAGTGCTAACTGGGGAGTGAGGAATCCGGTTGTCCGGTCATGCATGTAAGTTAAGAGTAGATATCTGAATCAGATTCGACTCTTATGTTGTTAAGATTGTTCTCCTTAATTTGGCGTTCGATCTCCCGCTTTCCCAAAGCTTACCTATTCTGACTTATGATCGGTTTAGTGGGAACATGTGTTTGTGTGGTGTGTTCGGGTCACTATATCCGAACCATCTGTGACTTAAGTTACTCGTTCGAATAACAGAACGGTAATGAGTGTGTGTAACGAGCTTAACATGAGGGTGAATCATTCTCTAGGCTCTTATGTTGTTTAACCTTCTTGGTTTGTTATTGTGGAAAGAGTATCCACTGTGTATGTGATGTTGTGCTATGAAATAATGATGCCGTGCCACATATTATGTTATGTTATGTTATGTTTAAAATGAATGCCATGTTATCATGACAATTAGTTGCGCGTATCCCGGTAGCCGATGGGCTGCGCGTTAACCATACCAGCCAAGGGTTGCTGACCCCCTCGGGGGCTCCATATTTTTACTGCAGGATGAGGATCGAGGAAGCAGAGTGGCTGTAGGTTCTAGGCTGCAGTTGTACTTTTGGTTATTTTGGATGTTGAGCCCGGGATGCGCCTGTGCTCCCGTGGCATTATATTTTGATCCGTTGATACTACTGTGGCGGTATATTGGCAGTTTACTGTGAAGGAATGTAATTAAATACTCGGTATTGTATATGATGTATTTATGGTTTAGTTCTATGCTCGGGAGTCTGATCATCAGACCGGTACACTTGTATTTATTCTGCCTTGTTAACCACGTGGGTGGTTGACGGCGTTGTAGCACCGAAGCGTTAGTTAATGTTTAGTCGTTTATTTCCGCTGCGATTTCAATTAGTTGTGAAGTCCATTGTAGGGGTGTTACAAAAAGTGGTATCAGAGCGAAGTATCGCTCTGATGACTAGAATACCGAGCTTAGGAATATACCGAGTTAGGAAACCTAACTACAGTTACCTAAGTGATCAGTTATGGAAAGGTTAACCACTAACCAAGTGTGGAGATACCTTGTTGTCGGGAAACGTTATAACCGTTGGAACCGATAAGTGTGTAAGCATAATGCTAATAACGTTCGTGTGAATTCAGATGTCAGGTAGACCGAGAGGTAGAGGCCGCGGAAGCGGTACTGGAGATACGGATGACTAGGGTGAGAATACTACGGCTCAGGTTATGGCCGAAGCTGTAGCGGCCGCCGTAGCCCAAATGGTCCCACAACTTGTAGCTGCAATTCAGCAGGGGCAACACCCCGAAGTTCAACCACCACCGCCACCCCCAACGGCCAAGCCCACCGAAATGGTCAACATTCCTTGGTAGATCTTAGACCCCCGTCGTTTCATGGGGAGACCGACCCACGTAAGCTGGAGGCGTACATCTCCGAGTTGGAGACCGCCTACGAGACCTTGGATGTGACTGCTGGGGCCAAGGTCCGTCTTGCCGCTTACTACCTGAAGGGTTCGGCACAGAGTTGGTGGAAGCTTGTGAGAGAGGACCGGATGGCGGATCCTCAGTTCGGATGGAGGGAGTACACGGCTCTACTGCGAGCCAAATACTACCCTGTGCATGTTCAAGAGGCCAAGCGCTTGGAGCTGGATAGTCTGAGGCAGGGGGACAAGGTGTCGGTTGATGAGTACTACACTGCATTCACCGGCCTTATCCACCTGTTACCAAACCTGGGATACTCGAACCGGGTGCTGGTAAACCGTTTTTACAACGGTCTCAGCCACCGTCTTCGCTATGGGATGGGGCCAGCTGAGTATACTACCTTGCAGGTAATTTAAATGAAGTGTGATGTGAATAAGTGTAATCCATAAGTGAGTATTAATGTGAGTTTGTGAGTATGTTTTGCGGGGCATGACTGACATCCTAAATTCAGGAGTGCTATCATGCTGCTGCTAAGGTCGAGATTACCGTCCGTCTGAGGGATGAGGAGAATGCGCACAAGCGCAAGGCCACGAGCAAGGGCCAGAGTCCGCAGGGGTACGGGGGAGGAAAGAAGAAGAAGAAACCTTATCCCCAGCCCCAGAGGAGTCAGCACCAGGGTGACAAGGGCCAAGCCCAAACCACCACAGCTGAGGAGCCACTGAAGCTCACATATGCTTACGCTGCGAAACCCCTACGCTCTTACCCACCTAAGGGTAATTATTTAATCATGTGTGACAAGTTGAAGTGTATGTTGTTAAGTTGTGAAATAAGTATTGATTGTGTATTGTGATAGCAGCTAGCACGGGCTCTGGACCGGAGCGCCACTACTACTGTAAGTGGTGTAACAGAGACCACCCCGGCAAGGACTGCAAAGGAAACGACGTACAGTGTCGTTACTACGAGAAGTGGGGTCACCGTGACTACGAGTGTTACCGGAACCCCAACAGCAGAGTCAACAAGCCCAAGGGGCAGTGGAAGGGTAAGGCCACAGCGACTATTGATGGCCCGAAGACAGCTAACCAGCCACCCACAGATCAGAGGCACACTGATTCCCAGAAGGGGAAGGGGTCGGGACCTAGCAAGGCCGCCCTGAATGTGGTGGACCGGTCAGAGGCGCCAGGGCCCTCTTCTAGACCAGGTACCGCCTAAACTGTTGAATGAAATAAGTGATTGCATACCGCATTTCATGCATGTGTGTATTAGTGAGTCCAAGTGTACAATTATGTGAGTAAAGAGTTAAAGTATAGTGTGAAAGTCACCTAATTAGGTAATTCTAAACTTAAAGGAACCTTCAATATATGTTATCCAATCCCACCCACACCAAACCCTGAAGAAACCACCATCAACATCACCGACTTTCCAATGGAGCAATGTCAGGTTATCCAGCCAGGTATGATACTCTTAAATGGATACCTGACACCGGAAGCACAAGTCCATATCATCAGACGATGCAATGAACTTGGAGCAACACCTGGAGGTTTCTACACACCCGAATACCCGAGCGGATCAAGAATGAAATTGAAGATGATGTGCATGGTTAAGGACTGGAACCCTTACACCAAGACATATCAAGAAGTGCGAGCTAAAGACGGAGCAACTGTACCGATGATACCTGAGGAGTTCCTTGCGGTCGTTAACCACGCCGTGGGAATTGCTCAGCAAGTTGAAACAGATACAATTCCAAGTGTTAAAGCAGATTTGTGTATTGTGAACTTCTACCAGAAAGGTGGACGATTAGGTTTACACCAAGATAAGGACGAGTCACCCGAGTCTCTAAGTAAGGGAGTACCCGTGGTGTCTTGGTCCATTGGTGATACCGCAGTATTTATATATGGCGAGCAGAAGCGTGCTGATCTCGCAAAGAAGTTAGTACTAAAATCAGGAGATGTGTTTATCATGGGTGGACAGTCGAGGATGGTATATCTTGGCATCAAGAAGATCAAACTGAATACCGCACCGTCGGCAGTGATCAATGCCACACACATGAAACCCGGACGTTTGAATTTGACCTTCAGACAGTTTTGAAGCCTTGTATAATTACGTAATGTGTTAAGCCAGTGTATGTTAAGGATGTTATATATGTGTTAGTTATGTCAACAGTGTAAACCAACGTATAATGTAAGAAGAGTTTGTTAATGAATAAAGTGGAGTTGTTGAAGTATATAAACCGTGTTGTTACCCAATACTTATTAGTTTGCCAATGAATTAGGCTGTGCTCTCGGAATGGGAGGTATACTGAGTGTCTGCAATGAGGCAGAAGCCGGCAAGAGTGGCACGATCCTCACCGGTACCTTTCCAGTCAATGGCGTGGACGCTTTGATCTTGTTCGACTCCGGAGCCTCTCATACATTTATTTCGCTATCCTTTGCGAAGAGGCTGGGGTTAGACGGTGATGAGATGCCAGACTTCCTAGTCACTCTCCCGTCGAAAGAGAGGATCAGGTGTACCCGCTACCACCGAGATGTTGTTGTGTGAATCAGAGGTGAAGATTTTCCGATCGACTTGATAGAGTTCGACGAACTTGGTTTTGATGTGATTGTCGGGATGAACTGGTTGGAGCGGTACAAGGGCAGAATCCTGTGTGCCGAGCATCGCCTGCTTCTTCGGAGTCCATCTGGGGTTACTATATCTTACCGCTAGAGGCCCAAGGAGCCTTCGACTCAAATCATCACCGCCATGGCTATGTGTCGTGAACTACGACGAGGGAGTGATGTATACCTCTGCTATGTCCAGGACATAGAGAGAGACCCAGAGTTTAGCCCAGATGTGCCGGTAGTGTCGGAGTTTCCTGATGTATTTCCTAAGGAACTGCCGGGCATGCCGCCAGCACGGGAAGTGGAGTTTGAGATTGATTTGGTTCCGGGTACCGGACCAATTGCGAAGGCGCCCTATCGTATGGCTCCAGCAGAAATGACAGAGCTCAAGGAGCAACTGAGAGACCTACTCGACAAGGGATTCATCCGCCCTAGCGTTTCACCATGGGGAGCGCCGGTCCTCTTCGTGAAGAAGAAGGACGGTAGTCTCCGCCTGTGTATTGACTATCGAGAACTGAATGCAGTTACGGTGAAGAACCGTTACCCTTTACCACGCATCGATGACTTATTTGACAAGTTGAGGGGAGCATCAGTATTCTCCAAGATAGATCTACGATCCGGATACCATCAGATAGCCATCCGTGATAGTGACATTGAGAAGACAGCATTCAGAACTAGGTATGGACATTATGAGTTTACGGTTATGCCGTTTGGGTTATCCAATGCACCAGCGAAGTTCATGGATTTAATGAACCGCTTGTTCCAAGATCAGTTGGACAAGTCTGTGGTAGTCTTCATCGATGATATTCTTGTGTACTCAAAATAGAGAGGTGAGCATGAAAGCCACCTGAGGAATGTGTTACAAACATTGAGGAAGAATCAGTTGTATGCTAAATTTTCGAAGTGCGAATTTTGGTTGAACCAAGTATCCTTTCTTGGACATGTGAATTCTGAAGCCGGGATCGCTGTTGATCCGAAGATAAATGCAGTGCGCACCTGGCCTAGGCCGAAGACAGTTACCGATATCAGGAGCTTCCTCGGTCTGGAAGGTTATTATAGGAGGTTTGTAAAGGACTTCTCCAGTGTCTCGAAGCCGATGACTTCCTTAATGAAGAAGGATGCACCATTCGAGTGGACAGTCGACTGTGAGAGTTCTTTCCAGAGTCTCAAGGATGCTCTGACATCTGCACCAGTCCTGACTATACCAGACGGTCCAGATGGTTTTGAGGTCTATTGCGACGCATCAGGCAGAGGTATGGGTTGTGTGTTGATGCAACACGGGAAGGTCGTAGCTTACGCCTCCCGACAGCTGAAGAAGCATGAAGAGAACTACCCTACCCACGATTTGGAACTGGGGGCCATTGTCTTCGCATTGAAGATATGGCGACATTATTTGTATGGGGTAAGTGTGACAATTTATTTGGACAACAAAAGTTTAAAGTACTTGTTCACTCAGAAGGAGTTGAACATGAGGCAAAGAAGGTGGGTTGAGTTTCTAAACGACTATGACATTCACCTACAGTACAAAGAGGGTAAGGCAAATGTGGTAGCTGACGCATTGAGTCGCCGAGCACACTCTCTCCATTCGCTAGTCTCTCATACTGGCTTGGTTGAAGAGGTGCGGAGTGCTCAGATGACTGATCAGTATATGTTGGAGATCAGACAGAAGCTTATTGATGGCACATTCGAGGGTCAAAAGTATGACTTCAGACTCCACGATGATGACATGATTAGGCTTAATGGCCGACTGTGTATACCGAGGAGTAGCGCTGAGTTGAAGGAGCGCATATTAAGTGAATCCCATTGTTCTACTACTTCGATTCACCCCAGAGCTTCAAAGATGTATAAGGGTATGAAAAGATATTTTTGGTGGACTGGAATGAAAAAAGATGTTACTGATTATGTATTGAGGTGTCTCACTTGCCAGAAGGTCAAGTTTGAGCACCGACGACCTGGTGGTATGGTACAGCCAATGCCAGTGCCTGAGTGGAAGTTCCATGATATTTCCATGGACTTCGTAGTAGGGCTTCCGCCTACAAGGGGAGGTCTGAATATGATTTGGGTTATTGTTGACCGACTGACCAAGGTGGCTCGATTCACACCGATGAAGGACACCTGGAAAGTGGCAAAACTGGCAGAACTCTTTGACAGAGAGATTGTAAGACATTATGGGGTACCGAAAACGATTGTATCTGACAGAGATACCAGATTTTTATCGAGGTATTGGAAATCCACACGGGAAGCGCTTGGTACCGAGCTGAAGCTAAGTACAGCGTTCCACCCACAGACAGATGGTCAGAGTGAGCGCACCATCCAGACACTTGAGGATATGTTACGTGCATGTGCACTTGACTTTCAGACCAGCTGGATTGATAAGTTACATCTGATCGAGTTTAGTTACAACAACAGTTATCATGCTTCGATCAAGATGTCTCCCTTCCAGGCTTTGTACGATAGACCATGCCGCACGCCGTTATGCTGGGATGAGTCGAGTGAGACGGTCATTATAGGACCCGAGTATCTAGAACAAGTTTAGGCAGAAGTTCGCCACATCCGGGCTAACATGAAGGCAGCTCAGGATAGACAAAAGTCGTACGCAGATGTACGCAGACGTGACCTGGAGTTCGCCGTGGGCAATCAAGTATTTCTCAGGGTATCCCCCATGAAGGGAGTATTTCGTTTTGGCCAGAAAGGCAAGTTGAGCCCAAAATATGTGGGGCCTTATGTTGTGATGGAGCGGATCGGCCCGGTAGCTTACAGACTTGATCTACCCGCCGAGCTGGGCAAGGTACATGATGTATTTCATGTGTCCCAGTTGAAGAAGTATATGTCTCATCCGTCTCATGTGCTTCAGCCTGAAAGGCTAACCTTAGAGCCGACCATGCGATCAGTGGAGACTCCGGTACGGATTCTGGATACTAAGACTCGAGACACTCGCCATAAGTCTGTGAGACTGGTGAAAGTTCTTTGGTCTAACCAGGACGTTGAGGAGGCCACTTGGGAGCTGGAAGATAAGATGAAGGCGAAGTACCCGTCATTGTTTACTTCTTAGTGTTTATGTGTATAGGGTACGGGGCGTACCCCCTTTTTAAGGGGGGTAGAGCCGTTTCGGTTATGTGTGTACGACGTGTATTTAAATACATCGCCTATGTTATGTTGTCATGTTACAGACTGTTGTGTCTGAATGATGTTGATGATGTTGTATATGGTGTATGGACCTTGTGTCCGATGTTATGTTGTATGGACTTTGTGTCCAATGTTATGTAAGTGTGTTGTTAATGTTGTATGGAAATATTGTTTATATGTATTCCCGTGTTCTAACATTTAGGATATGTGGAAGTGTGAACTTTGAGGACAAAGTTCTTTTAAGGGGAGTAGATTGAAATACCCCAAACCTTAGTATGTTGTTTAAACATTTAAATATGTTATATTAAGACAAAAAAAGAGTCTTAGAAACATTAGTAAACAAATTTAAACAATAGAAAACACAAAATGTGCTTTAAGGTCAATAAAGGCCAAAATGTGCTCTAAGCTTGGGATAAGCTTGGTTAAGACCTAATGAACTTACCAAGACCTTGTTTATATACTAATGAACATATTAAACCAATTACCAAAGAAAACCAAGCTTGAAAACAAGTTAAAACACAAAATGTGCTTTAAGGAGTCTTAAAGCACATTTTTGAAAAATTGTCTTGTAAATGAGTTTTGAATGGCTAAATGTCCATCAATACTCTTTAATTAACATGTGTACTATATAGTATCACATTTGGAAGTCTATATCAATGGGAAATCAAAAATTTCACTTCTCTGTGCCTTGTTTTAGTGAATAGTACTAAAATAAGCTAGTTTGTAACATATGTTGTTATAAGTAATTAAATTGATCAAAAAAGACTAAAACACCCCTAAGTAACTATTGGGGGCCGGTTTTTGTAAGTGTGGTGACTCACCACTCTTTTTAACATGTTAAGTAAATAAAGAAGACTACTTAAGTTACTATTTACTTTAAGGTATAAATATCTTCTAAAAGCAAAACTCATCTTCATTTCTCCCTTCCGTCTTCATTTCACACGGTTGAAAGCTCTCTTCTACCTCTTCTTCATTCTCCATTTACGGTTTGCAATAGTACACACCAAGACTCCATCTTTGACCACTTGTATTTCCTAGCTTACTTAACCAAATCAAAAACAAACACCACCATTTTCTTCCTCTCATCAAGCTCTTCATTCCTATCTTCTCAAAACTTCAAGACCACCATTTCGGTGCCATGGAGTTCCACCATTGAAGGAGCTTGAGCTTATATTTCTACATATTATTGATCTTCTTTGCTTCTAGGTAAGGAATCTCAAAGAAAAATGGTGTTTCCTCCATGCTTTTATCTTGACCGAAAATCACTCTTAATGGAGTCCTTATGTTGCTTTGTTCTAGCTTCATTCCAACCTTTCATGGACTAGGTGGAGTCCTCTCTTGGTATATATTCAAACTCTCTTCAAGTTCTAAGGTAAAACAATTATCTTAATGCTTTTAAAACAATGTACAATCTAGGGTTTACAATGAGATGAAGCTTAAAGCTTGAATACTCCTTATGTTGTTTGTATAATGTTTAGAAGTTGACAAACAATCTAAAGCCTTGCCGATTTTAAACAAGGAAACAAGAAAGAAGTTTGTGAGGAAAAGAGGTAAATATGCTAACCTAATGTGGTTTAAAGTCTTAGGAGAAATGAGCTTGTATTGCTTATGAAAATGATCTAAGGAGCCAATGGGAAGTGACTTAGAAGAATGCTCTTAAGGGCTTAGTAAAAGGCATATGTGTTGTTGAGTGTATTTGCAGGTCAAAGGCAAATATATTGTGGAAATTCAGTGTTTATGATTTATGCATCTTAAGGGCCTAAGAGCCATGTTATTTAAGGGCCTAAGTGCCATGCAATTTAAATTATGCACTATATTGTGATGTAGTGCTAAATGTGTGAAGTTTGTGTATAAAGATGTGTTTGATGGATTTTAGTGTTCATGGTTGTTTGATGGTGAAGACAATATGTCTTGGTTTAGTAATGTTCTAGGAGTGGTCATGTCAAAATTTAGGTAATAAACAAGAAGTTTTAAGGGTTGAGTTTGGTAAGTTAGGAAATGTTTAGAATGGTTAAGTGTTCAACTAGTGGAAGAGACATGCATTAAGGTGTTTTAAGATGTGAAAAGGGCTTAGGCAATGTTCTAGAGGATTTAGAATGCAAAAGAATGCTTTGGGACATTTCAAGATTCTTGATGAGACTGTATTTAGGACTTGTGTATTGTTGATGAAAAAGGGATGAAGTGGAATTGTTACATGAGAAGCTATAAACTTGTAAAGATGTTTAAGGAATTGTTTAGGAAGAAAAGATGTTTGGGAGATGATGTAGTAGTGGTGAGGAAACATTATTGGTATAGTGGTTATCGTAGGTATAAAACCACTTAGAGAACCAAGGAGAAAATAACATAAGTGTTAGGAATTTCGGTATGGAATGAGTAAGTGTTAAGGAGATAGATAATGAATTTTATGGATGTTGTATGAGGGTTTTAGGGTACCAAATGATGTTAGGAAACATTAGGAGGCTTTAGGAGAAGTTTGGTGAAGATTTGACAAAGTTTGGGCAAGTTTTGGTGGCGTCCGACCCAAGTTTGGGTCGGACAGCCTCTGTTAGACGTTAGTAAATGGTTCTGGAATGGTCCGACCCAGAGGGCTTGGGTCGGACGGTCATGTTTTGGTGGACGGTAAATGTTCTGGAATGGTCCGACCCAGTCGAGTGAGTCAGACATGGGTCGGACATGGTTGTTTGGTAAGGCGGTAAAAGTTCTGTAATGGTCCGACCCAGTCGAGTGAGTCGGACATGGGTCGGACGTGTATGTTCAAAGGGTGATGAATTCTCTGGAATGGTCCGACCTAGATGGTTGGATCGGACATGGGTCGGACAAGTTAAGTTTTCCAAACCCGAAAATCACTGGAAGGGTCCGACCCAGTTGTGGGTCGGACGGTGGGTCGGACATACCAAAATTTATATAAAAAAAAAGTAAAGAGTGTGGCTAATGTAGTTAACCCTAGGGGGTATAATGAAGGTAATGAAGGATTAGTTGGGCATTAAAAACATGTCATACAATCATGTTAAACATTTAGTAAGTTTGAAGTTAAGTAAATAATTAACTGACATTCTTAAACATGTATAGGAGTGACCTACCGGTTTACACCGGCTTGTGTGTTGTTTGTTTTTCTGTGTGTTTATGACGTTATAAGACTTAACCATGTAATGAGTTTACCGTTGTTCATATTATTGTGATGTTATGATGTGACTCATTTCCCTTGTGTGTGTCTAACGTGACTTACCACTTGTTGTGTATTGTTTGTTGAGTTCCACCGTGAACTTCTAACAAGTGCTAACTGGGGAGTGAGGAATCCGGTTGTCCGGTCATGCATGTAAGTTAAGAGTAGATATCTGAATCAGATTCGACTCTTATGTTGTTAAGATTGTTCTCCTTAATTTGGCGTTCGATCTCCCGCTAGCTTCCTCCAAAGCTTACCTATTCTAACTTATGATCGGTTTAGTGGGAACATGTGTTGGTGTGTGTGTTCGGGTCACTATATCCGAACCATCTGTGACTTAAGTTACTCGTTCGAATAACAGAACGGTAATGAGTGTGTGTAACGAGCTTAACATGAGGGTGAATCATTCTCTAGGCTCTTATGTTGTTTAACCTTCTTGGTTTGTTATTGTGGAAAGAGTATCCACTGTGTATGTGATGTTGTGCTATGCAATAATGATGTTGTGCCACATATTATGTTATGTTATGTTATGTTTAAAATGAATGCCATGTTATCATGACAATTAGTTGCGCGTATCCTGGTAGCTGATGGGCTGCGCGTTAACCATACCAGCCAAGGGTTGCTGACCCCCTCGGGGGCTCCATATTTTTACTGCAGGATGAGGATCGAGGAAGCAGAGTGGCTGTAGGTTCTAGGCTGCAGTTGTACTTTTGGTTATTTTGGATGTTGAGCCCGGGATGCGCCTGTGCTCCCGTGGCATTATATTTTGATCCGTTGATACTACTGTGGTGGTATATTGGCAGTTTACTGTGAAGGAATGTAATTAAACACTCGGTATTGTATATGATGTATTTATGGTTTAGTTCTATGCTCGAAGTCTGATCATCAGACCGGTACACTTGTATTTATTCTGCCTTGTTAACCACGTGGGTGGTTGACGGCGTTGTAGCACCGAAGCGTTAGTTAATGTTTAGTCGTTTATTTCCGCTGCGATTTCAATTAGTTGTGAAGTCCGTTGTAGGGGTGTTACAGGATTTATTGCCATCACCTCGTCAACTTCTATAGCCAAGGCTTATGCGAGCCAGGGTTATGCAAATGGTATGGAATGTTTGATGATGCAGTATACAAGGTAGGGCTTATGTGAAATACCCCAAATTAATAAAACATTGATTGAATATCTATCACACTGATTAAGGCCTAAACATGCCTTAAAAGTCAACTGAGAACAATAGTGGTCAACACAAAACAAGATGTTGCACCCTTTGACTGTTTAGGGTAAATAAATACCCAAATGAACTTATTAGGACCTAAAACCTTGTACTAAGTATATTAACACATTACTAAACATATTAAAATTGTTGGACAACACCCCAACACAAAGAACAAGCATTTACATGCTTCAAGGTCAAGAAGGGCAAAAATGTGCTCTAAGAAACCTTAAAGGTCTAATGACCTCTAAATGATATAAAATTGGATACCATGATCCAATATCATGTAAGGAACACAAAAAAACTGTTCTCAAAGAAAATAGAGCTCAGAAACACCTTGCGACACAAAATGTGCACTAAAACACCTTAAAGCACGTTTTTGTGTAATTGCCTTCTAAATTGGGTTTTAATGGGCTTAAAGGTTATAATTACCTTTAAATATGATAATATATCATATTAGGAATTTAATTCCAGAAATTTACAAAATTACAAATTAATATTAAAATATTAATAAAACCCTAAAAAGGGGCCCGTTTGAGTCAACATTGACTAAATTGGTCAATGTTGACCATTGACCACGAATTGGACCTCATAAAATCGGTTTATTAAGGCTCCTAAGAAGCCATGTGACCACTCCCATGTGCTAATTAAATATACCCCATTACTTTTACATAAAATAAGAAAAAGTATACTTTAACATATTAAACATAAAGTTTGTCTACCACTTGCTTATCCCATGTGAGGCTGCTGCCAATTGAAGAGCCTCCATTTCCCTTGTTATACGGTTGATTCCAAGCTATCCAAGGCAATGGGTGGTGACTCACCTTTGACTAATTGATTAAAATGACATTAATACTCCATTATTGAATCAATTAAGTACCAATCATCCACCCACCACTCCATTCATGGCCGGATGCCTATGCTCTTTGTCCCTATTGATTAAACAACTACAATCAATCAGCAATGAGTCATCAAATCATTAAGAACATAAAATAAGCAAAAAATGACTTTAAGGACAAAATTAGCCTACCTTCTTCATTTACTCCATTCCAGCCGAGAGTTCATTAGCCAAATGCTCTCTTTGGCTCCTCCTTGACCATAGGTAAGCAGCCAAACTCCATTGGTGAGAGCTCTTGCTCTAGGTAAGCTTCTAGGGCATAAAAATGTCCATTTTCTTCATCTTTCTTTCCTTTTTCCATTGATCTAGACTCCAACCATTTCTATACACTTATGTAGAGTGTTTTTGAGGTTAAAGGAAGGATTATTTTCGGGTGTAACAAGGTATAAGGAGTAAAGTTCAAGTCTTGACCATTTAAGGTAAAAATGTGCTTTAAGCACATATCTCTTCTTCCTTGTAAATTTCAGTTGTAAACCTTGGTACCCTAGCCTTATTTTCTTCTCTTTTTCATGTGGATTCAGTTGGTATACCAAGATCTACAAGGAGTAGCTAGATCCACGCCAAAAACACCATTTTTGGCATCTTAAACAAGGTAAATCTTAGCCATCTTCCAAGCTAGTTACCCACGGTTTTGTACCTTGTTTTTAGGAGTGTTTTGATACTCTTTCTTTCTGGAAAAAATAGGGCCGAGATCCCACTCCAACAAACTTGGAGATTTAAGGTAAAAATTCATGATTTTCATGACTTAAATTACTTCCCATGGTTAGCTCATGTTCGGAGTTTAATCATGTCTTGTTTCTACATGAAGACAAGTAAATCAAGCTGTGGAGAAATTCTCCTTAAGGTGGCGAGACCAAACAAGGTCTTAACCTTGCTAAATCAAGGTATAAATCACTTAAACCTTAACTTGATACATTAATACAAGTTTAAACTTGTGAATATTAAATTGCCGTGAGAGAACATGGTAATATGGTCATGTTTGACCTTAAAATGATTAAGGAAATGACTTAGTAAATTTATCTAAGTGATTAATTAACATATATGTCAAAATTAAGACTTTAAGTGGAAGTTTGGTAATTAAATGAAAAATATGTGGTGAGGCCGAGATTTATATGTATTTTGGGACATTTATGTGTAATTTATTTTATAAGCCAATGTTTGTAATAAGGCCATGTACTTTAGGCCATTTTATTTATGCATTTATAAGGTTTTATTTAAGTTTAGGTGGTATATATGCATTACCGCATATTATAAGGGGTTAAAGTGTAATTAAATTAAATTTGGGGGCTATAAAAGGATATAGCCGAAAATTGGAGGTTTAAATGAGTTTATATAAAAATTATAAGATTATATAAAGTTTTGGGGTTAAATGGTAATTTATGGAAAGTTTGGGTACTAAACTGTAATTATAAGGAATTGGTGGTCAAGGAGATATTAAGATGGTCAACCTTGACCATATGGTAGGTTTTGACCAAATTAAATAAGTTAGATAACTTATTTAAGGTTTTATAATAAGATAAGTATTTTATTGTAACAATTTTGTAACATATGTGGTGAATATGTTATTATCGAAAATAAAGGGTGTATAATGGTATTATAAACACCCATGGGCTATTAGGAATTTTTAGGAATTTATTGGGTTGATTTTGGAATTAAGATAAACAATATATGTATAATATATAGTTATTATGTCATTATGACACTTTGGAGAAATATATGTGGTGGTATAGCAAATACCGAAAGTATATGGGTTAATAAGGATATTTATAACCCTTTGCTGAAGTTTGGAGATTTTTAGAATTATATAAGAGTATTTATTAAGATATGAGTATAATATATAGTTTAAAGGATATTATGAAACCATATGTTATAAATTGGGCCAAATGGCAATTATAGAAAGTTGATGGGTTGGAAAATAATTTAGAATAGACATAGGGTCTGTTCGGAAATTTAAAGGGATATTTAACCATAGGTTATATTTATACTAAGGTTAAAATGTTATATTAATGGTATATATAACATGGTATAAAGAATGGGGTGATTTTGTAAATAAAGGAAACTAAGGTCTATAATGTTATAAATGTTATAACAATTATATGGTTTAGATGGAATTAATACAAGGAAGGATATTCACATTAAATAATGTGACAAAGTATAAATAAATGAGATTTATAACTAAGGTATTTATGGAATAAACCTTAGGAGTTGTAATTGTACAACATAAAATGAAATACCCCAAACCTTGGTATGTTGTGTAAATGTTAAACTATGGTATTTAAAGGCTAAAAAGTGCCTTAGAAACATAAATGAACCATTTAAACCATGGTAAAACACAATGAAACACTAAGACACGGTTTGAGCAAAAACATGCTCTAAGGTTGGAGTGAACTTGGCTAGGACCCAAAGAGCCTACCAAGACTTGATAATATTTAATTATGACTTTATAAGGCTAATTAAGTCCTTAGGAAACATTGGTAGACAGTGAAACCAAACAAAACACAAATAAATACCTTAAGGTCAATATGGGCTAAAATGTGCTCTAAGCTTGGGATAAATGTGTATAAGACCTAATGGTCATACCTATGCCTTATTTATATGTTAATGAACATATTAAATCAATTACTAAAGAAAACCAAGCTTGAAAACAAGTTAAAACGCAAAAAGTGCTTTAAGGAGTCTTAAAGCACGTTTTTGAAAAATTGTCTTGTAAATGAGTTTTGAATGGCTAAATGTCCATCATTACTCTTTAATTAACATGTGTACTATATAGTATCACATTTGGGTGGCTATATCAGTGGGAAATCAAAAATTTCACTTCTATGTGCCTTGTTTTGTGAATAGTGATTTTTATAAGCTAGTTTGTAACATATAATGTTATAAGTAATTAAATTGGTCAACAAAGACTATTATACCCTTCTAATAATAAGGGGGCCGGTTTTTGGTAGTAATGAGTCACCAAACATGTTAACTTGTTAAGTAAATAAAGGTGACTCATAGGTTACTATTTGCTTTAAGTTATAAATATCCTTAAAAGCAAAACCAATCTCATTTCTCCCTTCCTCCTTCATTTCACACGGTTTCTAAGCCTTCTTCTACCTCTCTTCCTTCTGTTCTCACGGTAATGCTACAGCAACAGCACCAAAGGCCATCTTCCATAGCCAATATCTCTTGGCTCACTTAACCAAATCAAAAACAAAACCACCATTCTCTTCCTCTCATCAAGCTCTTCATTTCTATCTTCTCAAAACTTCAAGAGCCCCATTTCGGTGCCATGGAGTTCCACCATTGAAGGAGCTTGAGCTTGTCTTTCCACATATTATTGATCTCCTTTGCTTCTAGGTAAGGAATCTCAAAGAAAAATCAAGTTTCCTCCATGTTTTGTGTGTGACCGAAAATACTCATTGATGGAGCTCTTTGTGTGACTTTGTTCTAGCTTCATTCCAATCTCTTATGGAGGTGGAGTCCTCTCTTCATAGATATTCAAACTCCCTTCAAAGACCAAGGTAAAACAACTACATTAATGTTTTTGAAATAATGTAAATCTAGGGTTTACAATGAGATGAAGCATAAAGCTTATATACTCATTTCAATGCTGGTATATTGTTTAGTAGTTGACAAGGAATGAAATGCCTTACCGGTTTTAAGAGGAAACAAGAAAGAAGTTTGTGTGGAAAAGAGGTAAACATACTATCTCAATGTGGTTTAATGCCTTAGGAGAAATGAGCTTTTGATGCTTGTTAAAACTACCTAAAGAGCAAAGGGTGAAGGACTTAGTAAAGTGTTCTCAAGGAGACTAGTAAAAGAACATATGTATTGGTGTATGTATTTGCAGGTCAAAGGCATTACTTATGTGGGAAATTCAGTGTTTAAGGTTTATGCAATTTAAGGGCCTAAGAGCCATGTTATTTAAGGGCCTAAGTGCCAAGCAAGTTTAACTATGCACTATATTGTGATGTAGTGTAAATTTGGTGAAGTTTGGTGAGTGATAGTGTTCATGATGGATTTAGGTGTTCTTGAGTGTTTAATGGTGAAAACTATGAGTTTTGGAATGATGATGTGCTAAGAGGACCCATGGCGAAATTTGTAAAATGTATAAGGAGTTCTAAGTGCTTAAATGAACTTGGGTGAACTAGGAATTGTTAGGAATGGATACATTCTTCACTAAGGAAGAACACATGCATTAAGGTTTCTAAGGTGCTATAAGGATTTAGGCATTGTCTTGGAAGTCCTAGGAATTCAATATGTGTTTTTAGGATGTATTAAAGTCTTGGAGGAGTTGTTTAAGGTTTAGGTAATGTTGGTGAATAAGGAGAGAATGATGTTAGGTAAAGTTTTGAGAAAGGAATTCGAGAAGGTGTGAAAAAGAAGATTTGTTTTGTAAGAAATGATGCTTAAGAGATGATGTTATGAAGGTAAAGAAGCATTTTAGTGTAGTGGTCATTTAAGGTGAAACACCACTTAGAAAACCAAAAGGAAATGTTACAAGTGTTAAGAGATTTGATAAGAAGATTGAGTAACAAGTTGGACTATGTTTTAAGGTGAATCAAAGTGATATTCTAGTATTAGAATATGCCAAAGTTCATGTATGAAGCTTGGGTAATTAAAGGATGAAGATAAGAGGTGAAACAAGACTTGGAAAATGAGGTTCTGGCCCGTCCGAACTACCGTCCGAACGTGGACGTTCGGACGTGCCTGTGTGCGCCTGAGTTTTCTGACCTTCGATTGATGTCCGAACTACCGTCCGAACATGGGAAGTTCGGACACACTTATTTTATTCTCTGGTTTGGCCTCGAACAGCGTCCGAACTTGGGAAGTCCGGACGGAAGTTCGGACGTTCACCAGTTTGCACCCCTAGAGCCTCGAACGGTGTCCGAACTTGAGAAGTCCGGACACAAGTTCGGACAAGGCGCTGTATGGACCAAAAACATTGTTAAGGAATGGAAATGATGTGTAATGATGGGGATTGATGGTTAATGATGTTATGAGGTTGTTAAGGACATGTTAGGTGAGTTTTAATGACAATTAAGTGGGTGAAAAGTTGTAATAAAATGTGAAAGTAAAACAAGTTAAAAAGTGAAGTTATGTAACTAAGTTAACGGGGAAAGAGTTATAAGCATTAGACATTAAATAATCATGCTACCCCGATGTTAATAAAAGTACATGTAATGTTATCAGTTGTTCGAGAATTGCTCGAGGAACATAAGTGGACGTGGTAAAGTGGACTCCGGTGACAGGTATGGTTTTCTTGCAACCTGTGTCCTACCGGATTACACCGGCTTGTATGCCAATATGTTTTACTGAGTGTTTGCCACCTTGTAAGATTAAAACGTGTAATGAGTTTATAGTAATTCATTTATGTGGCGAATTTGGCCTCCGATACCATTTAACCTCAAGTATGTGTTAAACCTTAGCTAACCAAAACTAGGAACACATGAGTGATCGGTATACGGAGTTGACGGCCCAAACCTTGGGAACGTGCTAACCACGACTATGTGTGAGTTAGTTGGATATTGTTGTTGTATGCAAGTGTGTGAACCTCCCTTGTGTGCTTAACTCGGTTATGATACCGTATGGTGTGTGGATGTGGTAGGCTCCATAATGGATCTCTAACTACTTATTTATAAGTGTATATGTACTAATGGGGGGTGAGGAGTCCGGTTGTTCCGGCCACGCGTGTGATGGACGGGAGTCGATATCATATCCGGTTCGACTCTTGGTGTATGTATAGGTGGTATTCCAATTTGGTTTCTACCTTCCCTTAGCTTATCCAAAGCTAGTTACGACTCACGTCGGGCCACAGGGGCATACGTATGTTATTTCGGTGTGCTTGGGATTACTATATCCGACACACCTTGGGTTTAAGTTAACCGTTCGATATAACTGGACGGTAACGAGGTTGGTAACGAGCTTAGCATGAGATTGACAATAATCTCTAGGCTCACTATATATATACTAACTATGGTGGAAGGTTCCTTGTGTGAACCGATCTTATGGTGTTTGTGTTGATATTGTGTTAGGCAATTTCCCTTCCTATGCTATGATATGTACACGTTAGGTGCCTAAAATGAATACGATGTTATCAGGTGTGCGCCGAAACAAGAAAGGTTTGGTTATGTTTGTTATGTGAGGAATGAGATGTGTTGTAGGATATGGAGTGTGGGGATCATGGAAATGAATCCCAGTTATGACAAGAGGCGTTTAAGGATAACCCGAATAGTGGGTACGTGTCGTTCATTAAGGAAGTAGCTCCGTTTAAGAGGAGAGCCACTCTAGGGTTAAAGGAATCATTGGATGATTTGTTAAGTGTGGATGTGTTGGTTATAGGTTGAGCCCATTGAGGCGAAGTGTTATGTGTTGTATGTTTATGGCTTGTATGCATGATTTAAATATAATCAACCGCATGCTAAGACGACAATTAGTTGTGCGTGGCCCGGTAGCATGTGGGCTGCGGGATTACCATACCAGCAAAGGTGCTGAGCCCCTTGGGGGCCACCCTTTCTCTCCTTTTCTATTTCAGGTACAAGGAGCTGGAAGCCGTTCGAGAGTAGGACGGGGTAGATGTTTATACATGGGTAGCCATTTAAATGGCGTAAGCATTGTAAGCGTAGTAAGACCGAAATTGTTATCGGCATTAGTTTGTAAATACTCGGTACAGTGGGAATGTATGTATAATAAATGTTGAAAATGGAATGAGGATTGTATTGTGTAGTTGCTCGGGAATCTAGTCCATCAGACCGATACAAATGTATATGTATTAGCCTTGTTAGCCACGTGGGTGGTTAACGGCGTGTAACACCATTGAATTAAGTAATGTGATGAGTTGAGATTTCCGCTGCAGATTGATGTTAAGTGTACGGTGGTGGTTGGGGTGTTACAAAAAAGTGCTATCAGAGCGGAAGTATCGCTCTGATGACTGAATTACCGAGCTTAGGAAGTACCGAGTTAGGATTTAAGTACTTTGGGTTAAGGGTTGAGTGATAGCGTGAGAGATACGCTAGTAAGGAACTACCAGTGAATACTGGAAACCTACTATATCCGTCCCACCCTCCACAATCCCTGTTATATAACTTGGGAAACAACGCCAGAGAGATGGAAGTCCACTCTCATACTCGGGAATACCCGATCTGGCTGTTATTAAATACCTTTAGGGTACGGAGAACCTGTCATACGGTAGATCCCGAAAACTGGGAATCCCGGAGACGGTCCCCATCTAAACAGTGTTAACCGCATTTCGTAGCGAGGAGCGAAGAATCAGTGTACAGAAGAATAGAATTTCCGGCAACCTGGGTCGACATGCTGAGCAGTCGAGAACAACCAGCTTGCAACGCACCAACCGTGCAACAGGCAAGAAATAGATTAATAAAACCCGAGACGAGTGTCTACGGGACCACAGTTGATAAATAATACACCAACGGTATATCAACCGACAAGGGAACTACAACGTAGTGCCCAATAGTGGAACGGGCTACAAAGAGAATACAATACTAGAAAAAAGGGCCTCCCAGAATGGGAAACACCTAGTTAATGACTATCATGGGAAACAGTGAGAAGTCACCTAGAGGAGTATTTATCAAGGCAGTAACATCAGTGAGGGCCAACAGGCCACTGATGACAGCGCGGATAAAAACAATACCAAACCGGTATGTGTTGAACCGATAGCCAGTTAGCATGGCGCACTTGCCATAGCAATTGCTGCTATAACAGGGCTATTCGCGAAAATTTATAACCACTACAAAGTACTAGGTGAAGTACCATAAGTTAACTGTGATCATCATAACAGGGAAGGGCCTGTTAGCCTAACCTGTAATTGGAAGTACACCAGTCAGCAAGAAGCTAGACTTGGCAAGGTAAGAAGATGTTGTGAAACCATGGAAATTTTCTTTCAAACTCAGATTACTCAAACCCTTTTTCTTTTCAAAACCAGATTTTCTTTCAAACCAACACTTCTTTCTAACCTTCTTTTACACCAAACCAGTAAAACAAGGGCAGTTGATAACGATACAACAGTGGAAAACTTCCTCGATTAAGTTCGAGAAGCAAGGAATGAATATTGTCACGGGACATATAAGGGAGTTGACAACAGAATACTTCACCTAGGCGTGTGACGGACACTACAAGTGTACAACTGTGTTGGGACGACCGCACTCCGATAGGAGCATGTGGGCCTGACAGACCTACTTATAGGTTAGTTGGGTAAGTAGCAATGTATCAGTATGATACCCCTATATGTTACGAGTAGAGAGTAAGAACACGGAAGTAGTCGACTCCGTTCTACGGTCAGCAGTGTAAATCAAACAAGAGCTAAGGATTACCATGAATGGTTGAAGAAAGGAACCCAGTTAAGTTAAAAAGGACTAAAGGAAACTAGTGAGTTTATTTCAGGAAATGTATAGAGTCAAGAAGTACGAAGAGCACGGAATATTATGAAAGACATCGCTATGTCTTAATAAGCCGAGGATAAAACATGATAGCTGGAACGGAGACCCAGCTTATGCGTGGCAAGGCAGATGCCTAATGTGGACATATTGATGTACAATGAAACGGGATGAAACTCCCAGAATGAGTACATACACTATCAGGAAATGTGATCTTCATAGAAGAAGATAATAACCGTTAAGAACGCAAACGGCGTGGCTAATGAATATACCAGTAGCAACACCCAGGAGCAATCCTTAAATGTTCGCATCAATAATTGTTGCACAAAATGACATGACAGAAACACAAGGGTTGAAATTAACACCCAGTTTAGACATAAGTTGTCAGGGGACGGACTGACTAACCTAAGGGGCATCCCATGAAAGGAAACGGAATGCAACGACCTTGTCATGGAACCCACTACAACCTCTAAACATGTAATATTGTACAGAGAAGTACATGTGTGTGGACAGCCTACAATGAGCCCAGCTCAAGGCAAATAAGGCTTATAAGCCATAAGCAAGATATGTTATATAAATTCGATTGATTGTAGAAGTTTATGTGGTACAAGGAAATAGAGCGGAGAACGAACCACTGCATTAAGAGTGGGGATACCTCTCGATATGGTGAGACCGCAGGAGCGGTAGTTATGTGAATCAAGTTCAAGAAATATGTGGAGGATGGACCACGTTGTTATTACCCCAGGATGATTTGAATAAAAAATACGAAAAAAGTGCTCGTACCAGTTGTGTACACAGGAAGTAATAAGTCTGCTAGCAATCACCATAGGTGTGTGAAGCTAAATGTGTAGCGAACAACGCTCAAGAAACATAAAGGCTCAAGAAAAATAGTAGTATATTCAAAAATCAGCCAAATAAGTGACCAGACAACCCAGCGTAATAGCGGAAGCTAATATGATAGCGGATGCTGTATAAGTTGATGTTGTATAATGAATAAGGATACGGTGCGCAATAATCGACCGTTGTGTGTATTGTTAGATGATAAAATGGGGAGTGAGCAGAGTTATAAGTTAAACCCAGTGGAGGCACAACAGTAAATGATAGCAAATGAACCGAGCAGTAAACCGGTGACAAGTATTATGTGATAAGAATTTCGGTAAAACACAGTGTAAATTCCTATCGCAATCGCATGAGAGATTACTGTCAAGAGTTTACGCCTCTGCACTCTGTATGACTGAGTGTTTTGGTATTGCACTTGCGCAGTAATGATCAAGTGGGATAGCTAGGAATCAGAAGCATGGTAATTGTGGAGGAATAATGTTATAGTGGCCGATGCATAGGTAATGCAAGGCCGCAGGAATGGAAGAGTACTTGTACGAAACCAAAGGTGGAGGTATGGTTAAGAATAAGTGATAACAGTGGCACTAAATGCCAAATATCGGTATGGAATATACCCCAAATGTTGTAATTAGCTGAGAGAGCACTACACACTAAGTAGTAGCTCAATCTCAACCGACAGTAAGTCGGTAGAAGCAAGTCAATCATTGTGAATTACATAGTAGTTTACGCTGTAAGCTATTGGAGAAGTGGATGGAAAATCGTGAAACTCACCGAATTCGCTCAGGGTAAAAGATACCATGCGTCGGTTGAGAAACCATTCTTCCCAAGATAAGGGTAATACATTGGAGATGTACAATATAGTAACAGTAACGAATGGGGCAAACTAGCTCTATAATTATCAGGGTTGCGCAACAGAGGCCAGTGAGCCCATGCGTCAGGTACCGGGTATACATTGTGAATATGAATGGATGGCTAGTTATCAGTGCCTAAAAGCCTCACAGGCCAGGACCGAAACCGGTTATGAGTTAGATAAACTCTAATAAGAATTCTTGGTTTAGGGATTAAACCACCAATATGGTTAAAATCCTCTAACCAAAACGCATTGTGTACCAGACCGCGTGGAAGTTAAAATACTTCACGACGGCAGAACATTTTAAAGCCAATGTTCAGTGGTTGATTACGTGGGCGTAATCCCTCTTAAGGGGGGTAGAGCGTAAAGCCGCTTAGTGTGTTTTACCGTACAAGTGTACGTGAACTATGTTGTGCATTGCACAAAAATAAATTGTTAGGATGGTTGGCGCGTGTGTTATATAAACATACGCATTTATTTGTGGTTAAATTGTGGTAAATGCGCACAGAAGAGGCGAATACCATTATGGGAGGTGTTTTATCTTGTTAACAGTGGTGTGTGAGAGTACAAATGGAAGGGAGTAAAGAAACTCCCGGGGAACTAAAACCCCGACGGTGCATAAATGTAAACCATGTATTGTATTTTGAAAAAAAAATATATGTATATATTATACAATGTTGTGATTTATGAAGGAGTTTGAGACCGACATAGAACCTAGTGAGAATTAAATTTCCTAGGTAACTTGAATTAAGTTGGATTTGGGTGATGATTGATAGACGGAGTTCTATCCCTTGGAGATGTAATGATTATGACTAGAAGGATTCAAAGATAGAAAATGGTACATGCTTGAATTAGTTGTTGGTTGAAAATGAGGTGGGAGGTGAAACTTGATTATCATGAGATCAAGGGAAGCCGAACACAAATTGGGGTGGAAAGATAGTTCAACACTGATGCTGATCACATCAGGGTTGGATGACTCTTGAAGCTCCCTGTAAGTGGTCACAAACAACCATGTTAAGAAAAATACAAGGAGCATAAATTGGACTTGGAGTTGTGTGGTGTTTTCAAAAAGAATTTCAATTGGTATTTCCAAAACAGTCAATTAATATTTTGAGTAAAGGATTCTCTTATATACTTAACCTAGTAAAGATATTTTTGTAGTACTTGCTCACGAGCTGAGGACGTACGAGCCTTTGTCTTCGGACCGGTGACATGAGAAGTATATATTTTAAACATGTATGTGATCGTTTTGACCTCCCAAAGAAACGGGGACCAGAAGGTGTCCATCGCGACCGGGTTCTGCGGGATCACAGTGTATATGTACTCAACGTGGGATTCGAACCCATGGAGAGATGGAAAAGGTATTTCTGTTTGATATACATGCTATGACATGTTGTTTGGTGTGAGTGATAAAGGTTATTTTGACTTTGATCTCCTAAAGTGTATGCTATCAAGACCTATGAGTCTAAATGTGTTGTGTTACATAGACCTATGTGTCTAAATGTGGTTATGTCACCCAGACCTAAGAGTCTGAGGGATATTGTATAGGTGCAAGTGTGGTGAAGGTACCCGGACCATTAAGTCCGAGGTTACCATGCGAGTATGATATTTTATGTATAATGTGGATATGTTGCCCGGACCATTAAGTCCGAGGTTGGATGTAAAGGGTGGTTGGTAATGGAAGTTTTATGGCTATAAGTAATTCCCGTATTCTAATCCAACGGTGCGAGGAAATGTGAACTTCGAGGACGAAGTTCTTTTAAGGGGGGTAGATTGAAATACCCCAAACCTTGGTATGTTGTGTAAATGTTAAACTATGGTATTTAAAGGCTAAAAAGTGCCTTAGAAACATAAATGAACCATTTAAACCATGGTAAAACACAATGAAACACTAAGACACGGTTTGAGCAAAAACATGCTCTAAGGTTGGAGTGAACTTGGCTAGGACCCAAAGAGCCTACCAAGACTTGATAATATTTAATTATGACTTTATAAGGCTAATTAAGTCCTTAGGAAACATTGGTAGACAGTGAAACCAAACAAAACACAAATAAATACCTTAAGGTCAATATGGGCTAAAATGTGCTCTAAGCTTGGGATAAATGTGTATAAGACCTAATGGTCATACCTATGCCTTATTTATATGTTAATGAACATATTAAATCAATTACTAAAGAAAACCAAGCTTGAAAACAAGTTAAAACGCAAAAAGTGCTTTAAGGAGTCTTAAAGCACGTTTTTGAAAAATTGTCTTGTAAATGAGTTTTGAATGGCTAAATGTCCATCATTACTCTTTAATTAACATGTGTACTATATAGTATCACATTTGGGTGGCTATATCAGTGGGAAATCAAAAATTTCACTTCTATGTGCCTTGTTTTGTGAATAGTGATTTTTATAAGCTAGTTTGTAACATATAATGTTATAAGTAATTAAATTGGTCAACAAAGACTATTATACCCTTCTAATAATAAGGGGGCCGGTTTTTGGTAGTAATGAGTCACCAAACATGTTAACTTGTTAAGTAAATAAAGGTGACTCATAGGTTACTATTTGCTTTAAGTTATAAATATCCTTAAAAGCAAAACCAATCTCATTTCTCCCTTCCTCCTTCATTTCACACGGTTTCTAAGCCTTCTTCTACCTCTCTTCCTTCTGTTCTCACGGTAATGCTACAGCAACAGCACCAAAGGCCATCTTCCATAGCCAATATCTCTTGGCTCACTTAACCAAATCAAAAACAAACACCACCATTCTCTTCCTCTCATCAAGCTCTTCATTTCTATCTTCTCAAAACTTCAAGAGCCCCATTTCGGTGCCATGGAGTTCCACCATTGAAGGAGCTTGAGCTTGTCTTTCCACATATTATTGATCTCCTTTGCTTCTAGGTAAGGAATCTCAAAGAAAAATCAAGTTTCCTCCATGTTTTGTGTGTGACCGAAAATACTCATTGATGGAGCTCTTTGTGTGACTTTGTTCTAGCTTCATTCCAATCTCTTATGGACTAGGTGGAGTCCTCTCTTCATAGATATTCAAACTCCCTTCAAAGACCAAGGTAAAACAACTACATTAATGTTTTTGAAATAATGTAAATCTAGGGTTTACAATGAGATGAAGCATAAAGCTTATATACTCATTTCAATGCTGGTATATTGTTTAGTAGTTGACAAGGAATGAAATGCCTTACCGGTTTTAAGAGGAAACAAGAAAGAAGTTTGTGTGGAAAAGAGGTAAACATACTATCTCAATGTGGTTTAATGCCTTAGGAGAAATGAGCTTTTGATGCTTGTTAAAACTACCTAAAGAGCAAAGGGTGAAGGACTTAGTAAAGTGTTCTCAAGGAGACTAGTAAAAGAACATATGTATTGGTGTATGTATTTGCAGGTCAAAGGCATTACTTATGTGGGAAATTCAGTGTTTAAGGTTTATGCAATTTAAGGGCCTAAGAGCCATGTTATTTAAGGGCCTAAGTGCCAAGCAAGTTTAACTATGCACTATATTGTGATGTAGTGTAAATTTGGTGAAGTTTGGTGAGTGATAGTGTTCATGATGGATTTAGGTGTTCTTGAGTGTTTAATGGTGAAAACTATGAGTTTTGGAATGATGATGTGCTAAGAGGACCCATGGCGAAATTTGTAAAATGTATAAGGAGTTCTAAGTGCTTAAATGAACTTGGGTGAACTAGGAATTGTTAGGAATGGATACATTCTTCACTAAGGAAGAACACATGCATTAAGGTTTCTAAGGTGCTATAAGGATTTAGGCATTGTCTTGGAAGTCCTAGGAATTCAATATGTGTTTTTAGGATGTATTAAAGTCTTGGAGGAGTTTGTTTAAGGTTTAGGTAATGTTGGTGAATAAGGAGAGAATGATGTTTAGGTAAAGTTTTGAGAAAGGAATTCGAGAAGGTGTGAAAAAGAAGATTTGTTTTGTAAGAAATGATGCTTAAGAGATGATGTTATGAAGGTAAAGAAGCATTTTAGTGTAGTGGTCATTTAAGGTGAAACACCACTTAGAAAACCAAAAGGAAATGTTACAAGTGTTAAGAGATTTGATAAGAAGATTGAGTAACAAGTTGGACTATGTTTTAAGGTGAATCAAAGTGATATTCTAGTATTAGAATATGCCAAAGTTCATGTATGAAGCTTGGGTAATTAAAGGATGAAGATAAGAGGTGAAACAAGACTTGGAAAATGAGGTTCTGGCCCGTCCGAACTACCGTCCGAACGTGGACGTTCGGACGTGCCTGTGTGCGCCTGAGTTTTCTGACCTTCGATTGATGTCCGAACTACCGTCCGAACATGGGAAGTTCGGACACACTTATTTTATTCTCTGGTTTGGCCTCGAACAGCGTCCGAACTTGGGAAGTCCGGACGCAAGTTCGGACGTTCACCAGTTTGCACCCCTAGAGCCTCGAACGGTGTCCGAACTTGAGAAGTCCGGACACAAGTTCGGACAAGGCGCTGTATGGACCAAAAACATTGTTAAGGAATGGAAATGATGTGTAATGATGGGGATTGATGGTTAATGATGTTATGAGGTTGTTAAGGACATGTTAGGTGAGTTTTAATGACAATTAAGTGGGTGAAAAGTTGTAATAAAATGTGAAAGTAAAACAAGTTAAAAAGTGAAGTTATGTAACTAAGTTAACGGGGAAAGAGTTATAAGCATTAGACATTAAATAATCATGCTACCCCGATGTTAATAAAAGTACATGTAATGTTATCAGTTGTTCGAGAATTGCTCGAGGAACATAAGTGGACGTGGTAAAGTGGACTCCGGTGACAGGTATGGTTTTCTTGCAACCTGTGTCCTACCGGATTACACCGGCTTGTATGCCAATATGTTTTACTGAGTGTTTGCCACCTTGTAAGATTAAAACGTGTAATGAGTTTATAGTAATTCATTTATGTGGCGAATTTGGCCTCCGATACCATTTAACCTCAAGTATGTGTTAAACCTTAGCTAACCAAAACTAGGAACACATGAGTGATCGGTATACGGAGTTGACGGCCCAAACCTTGGGAACGTGCTAACCACGGCTATGTGTGAGTTAGTTGGATATTGTTGTTGTATGCAAGTGTGTGAACCTCCCTTGTGTGCTTAACTCGGTTATGATACCGTATGGTGTGTGGATGTGGTAGGCTCCATAATGGATCTCTAACTACTTATTTATAAGTGTATATGTACTAATGGGGGGTGAGGAGTCCGGTTGTTCCGGCCACGCGTGTGATGGACGGGAGTCGATATCATATCCGGTTCGACTCTCTTGGTGTATGTATAGGTGGTATTCCAATTTGGTTTCTACCTTCCCTTAGCTTATCCAAAGCTAGTTACTGACTCACGTCGGGCCACAGGGGCATACGTATGTTATTTCGGTGTGCTTGGGATTACTATATCCGACACACCTTGGGTTTAAGTTAACCGTTCGATATAACTGGACGGTAACGAGGTTGGTAACGAGCTTAGCATGAGATTGACAATAATCTCTAGGCTCACTATATATATACTAACTATGGTGGAAGGTTCCTTGTGTGAACCGATCTTATGGTGTTTGTGTTGATATTGTGTTAGGCAATTTCCCTTCCTATGCTATGATATGTATACGTTAGGTGCCTAAAATGAATACGATGTTATCAGGTGTGCGCCGAAACAAGAAAGGTTTGGTTATGTTTGTTATGTGAGGAATGAGATGTGTTGTAGGATATGGAGTGTGGGGATCATGGAAATGAATCCCAGTTATGACAAGAGGCGTTTAAGGATAACCCGAATAGTGGGTACGTGTCGTTCATTAAGGAAGTAGCTCCGTTTAAGAGGAGAGCCACTCTAGGGTTAAAGGAATCATTGGATGATTTGTTAAGTGTGGATGTGTTGGTTATAGGTTGAGCCCATTGAGGCGAAGTGTTATGTGTTGTATGTTTATGGCTTGTATGCATGATTTAAATATAATCAACCGCATGCTAAGACGACAATTAGTTGTGCGTGGCCCGGTAGCATGTGGGCTGCGGGATTACCATACCAGCAAAGGTGCTGAGCCCCTTGGGGGCCACCCTTTCTCTCCTTTTCTATTTCAAGTACAAGGAGCTGGAAGCCGTTCGAGAGTAGGACGGGGTAGATGTTTATACATGGGTAGCCATTTAAATGGCGTAAGCATTGTAAGCGTAGTAAGACCGAAATTGTTATCGGCATTAGTTTGTAAATACTCGGTACAGTGGGAATGTATGTATATAATAAATGTTGAAAATGGAATGAGGATTGTATTGTGTAGTTGCTCGGGAATCTAGTCCATCAGACCGATACAAATGTATATGTATTAGCCTTGTTAGCCACGTGGGTGGTTAACGGCGTGTAACACCATTGAATTAAGTAATGTGATGAGTTGAGATTTCCGCTGCAGATTGATGTTAAGTGTACGGTGGTGGTTGGGGTGTTACATAAAATGTTACATAATATTAGGATAATAATCTTAATATAGGTTGTGTAATGTAATACACTAATGGGAATAATCATCTAATGTAAGATGATAAAATGTAACATATAATATAAGAGTTTTATAACTCATGGAACTTACCTACATGGTGAATATATACATATACAAGAATAATGTATATAAGGATGGATATATATTATGGTTGGAAACCATATAATATAATGGATGGTGGGAAAATAATATAATATAATATAATAATGCATGCATACATGCAACTATAGGTTATGTACCTATATTAATGGGAATAAGATTTAAAGAAATATAATGAATTAAATTTAACAGTCAAAATGTTTTGACATACGAGTTTTAGTAACAAAGCCGACCGGTTTAGAGAAACCCGTAACAAATAACTGTAGAAATTTGGGGATGAACTGTCGGGGTTACTTGTTATTCGGAAATACCGGATGTAGTTAGTCATGGAGACTTACTATAGTTTTAATACCGTTTAGATCATACTTCAGACGAGGACGCTTGACGAGCTAGTGGACTACACTGCGCATCCTAGGTCTTGGTGAACGGTATGTAAAGGGGTTTGATCCGAGTTTTCCTAAGGAAGCTCCTTGGGCTCGGATTTGGTTGATATAACTTGTGTGTTATGTGTGTGGATACATGTATGTGATTAAGTGTTACTGCATTATTTTTATGCACGCGTCCTACGGCTACACTACGTCGACTATAGATCGACTTATATAAACATACATATATGTTATTGTGATGACATGACGGTTACTTGATATAATACCATAGTATTAATATTAAGTATATGGTAACCTAAGTAAAACACTTAGGGATGAGTCACGACATTGTCGGTCTCTAGAGCATGGATCTCGAACATGAATATAACCTAGATTACTTCTAGGTATGCGTGAGACCCATTGGGCAGCTAACTAATAATTATTCTCCATAATACTAATAGCAGATCTTAAACATTATGAGAGAGAGAGATGGTATGAGTTGAGGTGAGGAATCCCGATGGTTTATGAACTACTTGGTTACGCATTTGTGATCACTGAGGGGTTTCCGATTGGATTCCGCTCCAGGTTTATACCCAACGAGCCCAAACTGGATCGTGGGTCAGGTGGGTACGGCCTTTATATGGACGTCTTACGAGACATAAGAGAATAGTCAGGGGCCTCCGGACCTCTGGCGAAATGAGCACCTTTGTGTGTACGGGAGGACTACTGTCCATGGTGAGGTTATCGGGTTGTCCTAACATGACACCCAACTGGTATAAAATTAACTATGGAAACTGTACGCTACGGCGATTGTACATTGTACATATGGATGGGGCCTTGAAGGCCAAATTAAACTAAATTAATAAAGGATGGCATACACTACGGCGACTGTACATTGTATATTATACTGTTAGTACTCGATACGTTCGATAAACAATTGTTGTTTGAGATATTAATGAATGTTTGGATTGAATGGATGGTTGAATGTTTATGGATATTTGGATGGATGATTATGTGTATTATACATGTATATTACAGTATTGATTATTTCTGTAAAATGGTACAGCATGAAACCAATCTAATAATAAGATGGTTAAAATGACTAAGTGACCATTAAGGTCCAGGCCCGACATACTCAGCGTCTATCGCTGATACTACACCATTGCAGGTTGTTGATTATCGCCGAAGCCGAAGTGCGGGAAAAGGGTAATTAGAGTTTATTTTAATTACCGCACATGGAGTTGTATTATGGTAAGGTTATGTATATTCAGGATTGGGTAGACGCTCACTTGTCGATGTTTATGGTTTGTGGACTTAGTATGATGTATAGGAGTTTTCTCGTTATCACGGCGGTTAGTAGTTTGTTTATGGTTGGAAGTGGATGTAGTTTGGCTTCGGTTACTTGCATGGGCGAAGTAATGGCCGGTGACACCTGATGAGTGAGTATTTTATGTGTTATTATCTTCCATGTAAGACGTTTTATTTATTGCTACGTGAGAGATTATATCGTGTTTATGGAGAGGGGGTGTTACAAAAGTGGATCAGACGCGGGAGTACCGCTCTGATGACGAGAAAATAGGTTAAGACAGTGAGCTTAGGACTTGGGAAATTACGGGAAACGTTTGTGAGGTACGAGACGATTCGTCTTAGAAAGATATTGTGTCTAGTAACGCAAACTGCGTGACATAGTAGCCTTTAAGGCAAATCAATATCTACTGGTTGTGTACAGTAAATTACCGAGTATTTATGTGACATACTGTACTACAGATGTCCGGGGGAACTAGAGGGCGTGGTACTGGTAGAGGTGGAGGCGGTGACCCCGCGAATCCAGGAGTTGCAGAGACAATTGCTGCTGTTCTTGCAAAGCTGGGTACTCAAATAGGAGGAGCACCAGCCCACCCGCCACAGCCCAGGGAAACGAACTGGCTGAAGTCAGTTAGCGAGACCCGACCACCTACATATTCAGGGGAGCCAAACCCCGTAGCTTTGGAGCGTTTCATTGTTGAACATGAGAAGGCCTATGAGGCTTTACAAGTACCTGCGAACCAGAAGGTTGTCATTGTTGTTTTCCATCTGAAGGATGCAGCCAGCACTTGGTGGAGGTTGGTCAAGGACCATCACCTGGCTACGCCCGACTTTTCGTGGGCTGCCTTTGTAGAGTTGCTGAGGGGGAAGTACTACCCAGCTCATCTTAAGCAGAAGAAGCGTCTTGGGTTCGAGACATTTTCTCAGGGAGGTCCGACCGTGGATGAGTATTACGCTCGATTCATTGGTCTGCTGGACTTCATCCCCGGTGTTGATTACTCAGAGACCGTGAAGGTCGAGAAGTTCCGGGGGGGATTGTTGTTTCGCATCCAGATGGCCATGGGTGCTACCCTCTACACTACCATCCAGGTATTAACATGAAAGCCATAAAATTCTTTACTTACTACATTACCGATTAACTTTGTGAGAACTTACCATTGAGATTCCAGGAGTGTTATGACGCTGCCTCGAGAACGGAGCTAATGCTCCAGACTCGGGAAGAGACTCTCGGGGCCAAGAAAAGGAAGAACCCTGAGGGAGAGTCTGAGGGTGGAGGAGCATCTCTAGGCGATGGCCAGAAGAAGGGAAAGTAAGGACTTATCCCATTCTAAACTACTTACCATATTATACACCTTATGAATGCGGACCCAAAACCGTGAACAGGAAATTCTTTAAAAAGAAAGAGCAGTAGGGTCACCAGGGAGCAAAGGGGAAAGAGCCCGTCCTTCAGTTGACCGGCCCAGCTATAGATGCTCAGCCTTTGAGAACTGCACCTCCTAAGGGTGAGAACACCTACCTCTTGAATTCAATTGTAACCTTAACCTTTATATCATCAGATTTTAACTTAACTAAACACTACCATCAGGCACCGGACAGCCCCAGCGCCATTTCTATTGCAAGCATTGTGGGAAGGATCATCCTGGGGTCGACTGTAATGGCCGCAAAGTTGAATGCCGGTACTGCAAGAAAGAGGGCCACCGAGAGTTCGAGTGCTGGATGAACCCTGAGAGCCGTAACTACAGGCCACCAAGGAATACTTAGAAGACCTCAGCTGGAGGATCTGGAGTACCACGAGGCGGTCAGGATGGCCAGACATCTACTGATGTTGGAGCCTATAAAGGCAAGGGAGTAGATAGGGCATGAGTACCCTGAACTCCATGAGACCGCTGGTGGAAGACTTTTACTTACTGTGTTATGTATTTACCTTGGATGTTAGACGGAGTTATGTTATAAGTATGTGGGAGTGTGTCATTGACCACTTGCCTCTTTGTGTATGACTTTTGGGAACTAGTTTTGTGAACTCGATACGAGTAACCTTGAAACCTTGAGGGATTATATATATGAACAGGATGTTAAAGCTTACATTATTATGTAGCTATACTCGACGACGCAGAGTCAATGAAACCGGTAGTTATTGAACCAGAATTTCCACCTGCGTGGCGCACTTGCTATTGCAAGCGCTATGATAAGTAAACCACTGAAATTTCCATCTGCCTTGCGCACTTGACAGAGCAAGTGCTACAACTGCAACTACTACTTTTTAGTCTTTTATTATATATATACCAAAAAAATATATTTTTCAAACTTTTTCATACAAACCTTGAGGTTAGAAACCTATGCAACTTTGGAAGGACCGTTAGTCTAACCATTGCAACTGGGGAAACTATACAGCCACTGTGATTGTAAACCACACCAGTTTAATCGTTTGGGAATTTTCAGACAGGGCTTATTAGCCAAATACCATCAGAGTATACCCGCATTAAATGATAATCACTACTAGTGATTAATGTTTAGTCCTTATGGAAAGCATACCCTTTGTAGATGCACCACCGTCAGTGAGGATGGTTGAAAGGTGAAGAGCCAAGTTGCTCAAGCTATTATGCAATCTGCAATATATCCAATTAAACGGATGAGGGAATAAATATGAACTATGGATGAGATATGACCAAAATAAACAGAGAGGAAAGGAATATATGTTGTACTCAATGAGATCGAGATAGGAGAACCAGCTTTGCTAAATATAGCACAGATTTTACTTACAAGCCGGCGTTATGGCTTATGGCTTATGGCACGAATTACCACTGATGCCACTAGGGCAATAGCACCTATTACAAGATAACCGAGAACACAAACTAATAATACAAAAGGATATCCATCAAAGGGATATTGACAACAGAATACTTCACAATACCCGTGTGACAGACATTACCAGTTTACTAAACGAGACATGGGACGACCGCACTCCGATAGGAGCATGTGGGCCTGACAGACTTATTTATGAGTTAGTCGGGTAAGTAGTAATGTATCAGTACGGTACCCCATGCAAGTAGACAAGTAGTGTTAGGAACACGAGAAGTAGTCAACTCCGTACTACGGACAGTAAGACAGATTACCTCGAAGATGGACGAGAAGAGCCGCAGTTAAACCAACGGGCTAGAGAAATCAAGAACTTTCAACACAAGAGAGCAGTAGACAGTATACAGTGAAGACAAGGAAACCTTTCAAGGACGTGAACACTAAGGATAGGAACATGGAAACCCATTATGGGCGAATAATATGAAGAATCCTCATAAGGATCGAGCAATTCTTGCAATCCAGAGGAAATCTACCAGATGATGTGGATATAAACGCGTGACTACGCAATGATGAGAGACAAAGCTAATATACTAGCAGATACCTTAAGCAAGGAACAATGGACTTGGAATGTACCATTCACATGATAATTCGCTCATCTTATCTGTTTGACTCTTTAGATATTAGCTGCTGAGAGTTCACACCTCTGCACTCTGTAGGATTGAGTGTTTTGGTATTGCACTTGGGCAGTTATTAATCTAGTGGGAATACAGTACAATGAAATGGATATCAACACGAGTGTGTATCAAAGAACTACAACAGTATGTTACTCCGGAACAAAACCACCAGGAGACACGGATGACAAGCTTTATCACCGTGGACATATAGGCTGGTACGTCTTAGTATTACTGAGACAAGTGCAAAGAGCACTAAGTACTAACAATGGCCAATGTCATATTATACCTCAAGCTGAATATCAGTGAGAGAAGACACACACAAGTATGCTAGTGATCCAAATGAGTAGATACACAGCAATGGAAAAGGAGGGAAACTGAGCCTATGTTCATGGGTCTACACCTCAATACGGAGCGAGTGGGCCCATAAGAATGAACTTGGGAGAGAGCACAGATAGTGCCTCACCCTTTGTGTATTGTGGAGCCCTGTAGGGCTAGAGTCATACCCGTCTCTCTAATATGAGGATAACCCACGAGATGGAGAACTCTTTGAGAGCCAAGTATCCAGCGCTCCTTGTTGAGCGGCTGTTGTATACTTGTGGGGTACGGGGGCGTAACCCTTTTTAAGGGGGGTAGAGCCTCTTGGCTGTGCACGTGTGTGCACTAAGTTTTGTTATTTCGTATGCATGGCATACAATGAATTGGTGGTATGCGGGGCATACGATGATTTGTTGGTTATGTTTGGTACGCAGGGCGTACGTTGTTTGGTTTGTTTGTGTGTGATGTGCACTTGTATGTATGTATCTTATAAGATACCTGTTTGAATGTCGTATTTACACCCATGTGTGTAATACCTTTCTTATGCTACTTGTGATATATATATTTATATTGCCTTGTAGAATGATTACATATGGTATCTCTTAGGTACGAAATGAATCATTAGATATGGAATGTGGAACGATGGTATGTTATGGACACCTCGGGGACGTTGTCAGGGTTTGTAGAACTGATAGGAAATGATGGTGCTGATGGATCACCTATATCCATATATGATTGAACTAACGCCACAAAGTGATGGCTATGTGCTGTATAGGCACAATACGATGCGTGTAAATGATATATCACATAGATATACATTATGGGAATAATGGGTAGTTATATACTTATAAACATTACCTATTTGATTAAGCGACTTCGGGACGAAGTCTTTTTAAGGGGGTAGATTGAAATACCCCAAATTAATAAAACATGGATTGAATATCTAATCACACTGATTAAGGCCTAAACATGCCTTAAAAGTCAACTGAGAACAACAGTGGTCAACACAAAACAAGATGTTGCACCCTTTGACTGTTTAGGGTAAATAAATACCCAAATGAACTTCTTTGGACCTAAAACCTTGTCCTAAGTATATTAACACATTACTAAACATATTACAATTGTTGGAAAACACCCCAACACAAAGAACAAGCATTTACATGCTTCAAGGTCAAGAAGGGCAAAAATGTGCTCTAAGAAACCTTAAAGGTCTAATGACCTCTAAATGATATAAAATTGGATACCATGATCAAATATCATGTAAGGAACACAAAAAAACCGTTATCAAAGAAAATAGAGCTCAGAAACACCTTGCGACACAAAATGTGCACTAAAACACCTTAAAGCACGTTTTTGTGTAATTGCCTTCTAAATTGGTTTTTAATGGGCTTAATGGTTATAATTACCTTTAAATATGATAATATATCATATTATATCATATTAGGTATTTAATTCCAGAAATTTACAAATTTTTACAAATTTAATATTAAAATATTAATAAAACCCTAAAAAGGGGCCCGTTTGAGTCAACATTGACTAAATTGGTCAATGTTGACCATTGACCACGAATTGGACCTCATAAAATCGGTTTATTAAGGCTCCTAAGAAGCCATGTGACCACTCCCATGTGCTAATTAAATATACCTCATTACTTTTACATAAAATAAGAAAAAGTATACTTTAACATATTAAACATAAAGTTTGTCTACCACTTGCTTACCCCATGTGAGGCTGCTGCTGATTGAAGAGCCTCCATTTCCCTTGTTATACGGTTGATTCCAAGCTAGCCAAGGCAATGGGTGGTGACTCACCTTTGACTAAATGATTAAAATGACATTAATACTCCATTATTGAATCAATTAAGTACCAATCATCCATCCACCACTCTATTCATGGCCGGCTGCCTATGCTCTTTGTCCCTATTGATTAAACAACTACAATCAATCAGCAATGAGTCATCAAATCATTAAGAACATAAAATAAGCAAAAAAATGACTTTAAGGACAAAATTAGACTACCTTCTTCATTTACTCCATTCCTGCCGAGAGTTCATTAGCCAAATGCTCTCTTTGGCTCCTCCTTGACCGTAGGTAAGCAGCCAAACTCCACTGGTGAGAGCTCTTGCTCTAGGTAAGCTTCTAAGGCATAAAAAAGTCCATTTTCTTCATCTTTCTTTCCTTTTTCCATTGATCTAGACTCCAACCATTTCTATACACTTATGTAGAGTGTTTTTGAGGTTAAAGGAAGGATTATTTTCGGCTGTAACAAGGTATAAGGAGTAAAGTTCAAGTCTTGACCATTTAAGGTAAAAATGTGCTTTAAGCACATATCTCTTCTTCCTTGTAAATTTCGGTTGTAAACCTTGGTTCCCTAGCCTTATTTTCTTCTCCTTTTCATGTGGATTCAGTTCGTATACCAAGATCTACAAGGAGTAGCTAGATCCACGCCAAAAACACCATTTTTGGCATCTTAAACAAGGTAAATCTTAGCCATCTTCCAAGCTAGTTACCCACGGTTTTGTACCTTGTTTTTAGGAGTGTTTTGATACTCTTTCTTTCTGGAAAAAATAGGGCCGAGATCCCACTCCAACAAACTTGGAGATTTAAGGTAAAAATTCATGATTTTCATGACTTAAATTACTTCCCATGGTTAGCTCATGTTTGGAGTTTAATCATGTCTTGTTTCTACATGAAGACAAGTAAATCAAGCTGTGGAGAAATTATCCTTAAGGTGGCGAGACCAAACAAGGTCTTAACCTTGCTAAATCAAGGTATAAATCACTTAAACCTTAACTTGATACATTAATACAAGTTTAAACTTGTGAATATTAAATTGCCGTGAGAGAACATGGTAATATGGTCATGTTTGACCTTAAAATGATTAAGGAAATGACTTAGTAAATTTATCTAAGTGATTAAGTAACATAAATGTCAAAATTAAGACTTTAATGGGAAGTTTGGTAATTAAATGAAAAATATGTGGTGAGGCCGAGATTTAAATGTATTTTGGGACATTTATGTGTAATTTATTTTATAAGCCAATGTTTGTAATAAGGCCATGTACTTTAGGCCATTTTATTTATGCATTTATAAGGTTTTATTTAAGTTTAGGTGGTATATATGCATTACCACATATTATAAGGGGTTAAAGTGTAATTAAATTAAATTTGGGGGCTATAAAAGGATATAGCCGAAAATTGGAGGCTTAAATGAGTTTATATAAAAATTATAAGATTAGATAAAGTTTTGGGGTTAAATGGTAATTTATGGAAAGTTTGGGTACTAAACCGTAATTATAAGGAATTGGTGGTCAAGGAGATATTAAGATGGTCAACCTTGACCATATGGTAGGTTTTGACCAAATTAAATAAGTTAGATAACTTATTTAAGGTTTTATAATAAGATAAGTATTTTATTGTAACAATTTTGTAACATATGTGGTGAATATGTTATTACCGAAAATAAAGGGTGTATAATGGTATTATAAACACCCATGGGATATTAGGAATTTTTAAGAATTTATTGGGTTGATTTTGGAATTAAGATAAACTATATATATATAATATATAGTTATTATGTCATTATGACACTTTGGAGAAATATATGTGGTGGTATAGCAAATACCGAAAGTATATGGGTTAATAAGGATATTTATAACCCTTTGGTGAAGTTTGGAGATTTTTAGAATTATATAAGAGTATTTATTAAGATATGTGTATAATATATAGTTTAAAGGATATTATGAAACTATATGTTATAAATTGGGCCAAATGGCAATTATAGAAAGTTGATGGGTTGGAAAATAATTTAGAATAGACATAGGGTCTGTTCGGAAATTTAAAGGGATATTTAACCATAGGTTATATTTATACTAAGGTTAAAATGTTATATTAATGGTATATATAACATGGTATAAAGAATGGGGTGATTTTGTAAATAAAGGAAACTAAGGTCTATAATGTTATAAATGTTATAACAATTATATGGTTTAGATGGAATTAATACAAGGAAGGATATTCACATTAAATAATGTGACAAACTATAAATAAATGAGATTTATAACTAAGGTATTTATGGAATAAACCTTAGGAGTTGTAATTGTACAACATAAAATGTTACATAATATTAGGATAATAATCTTAATATAGGTTGTGTAATGTAATACAACTAATGGGAATAATCATCTAATGAAAGATGATAAAATGTAACATATAATATAAGAGTTTTATAACTCATGGAACTTACCTACATGGTGAATATATACATATACAAGAATAATGTATATAAGGATGGATATATATTATGGTTGGAAACCATATAATATAATGGATGGTGGGAAAATAATATAATATAATATAATAATGCATGCATACATGCAACTATAGGTTATGTACCTATATTAATGGTGAATAAGATTTAAAGAAATATAATGAATTAAATTTAACAGTCAAAATGTTTTGACATACGAGTTTTAGTAACAAAGCCGACCGGTTTAGAGAAACCCGTAACAAATAACTGTAGAAATTTGGGGATGAACTGTCGGGGTTACTTGTTATTCGGAAATACCGGATGTAGTTAGTCATGGAGACTGACTTATAGTTTTAATACCGTTTAGATCATACTTCAGACGAGGACGCTTGACGAGCTAGTGGACTACACTGCGCATCCTAGGTCTTGGTGAACGGTATGTAAAGGGGTTTGATCCGAGTTGTCCTAAGGAAGCTCCTTGGGCTCGGATTTGGTTGATATAACTTGTGTGTTATGTGTGTGGATACATGTATGTGATTAAGTGTTACTGCATTATATAAACATACATATACGTTATTGTGATGACATGACGGTTACTTGATATAATACTATAGTATTAATATTAAGTATATGGTAACCTAAGTAAAACACTTAGGGATGAGTCACGACATTGTCGGTCTCTAGAGCATGGATCTCGAACATGAATATAACCTAGATTACTTCTAGGTATGCGTGAGACCCATTGGGCAGCTAACTAATAATTATTCTCCATAATACTAATAGCAGATCTTAAACATTATGAGAGAGAGATGGTATGAGTTGAGGTGAGGAATCCCGGTGGTTTACGAACTACTTGGTTGCACATTTGTGATCACTGAGGGGTTTCCGATTGGATTCCGCTACAGGTTTATACCCAACGAGCCCAAACTGGATCGTGGGTCAGGTGGCTACGACCTTTATATGGACGTCTTACGAGACATAAGAGAATAGTCAGGGGCCTCCGGACCTCTGGCGAAATGAGCACCTTTGTGTGTATGGGTGGACTACTGTCCATGGTGAGGTTATCGGGTTGTCCTAACATGACGCCCAACTGGTATAAAATTAACTATGGAAACTGTACGCTACGACGATTGTACATTGTACATATGGATGGGGCCTTGAAGGCCAAATTAAACTAAATTAATAAAGGATGGCATACGCTACGGCGACTGTACATTGTATATTATACTGTTAGTACTCGATACTTTCGATAAACAATTGTTGTTTGAGATATTAATGAATGTTTGGATTGAATGGATGGTTGAATGTTTATGGATATTTGGATGGATGATTATGTGTATTATACATGTATATTACAGTATTGATTATTTCTGTAAAATGGTACAGCATGAAACCAATCTAATAATAAGATGGTTAAAATGACTAAGTGATCATTAGGGTCCAGGCCCGGCATACTCAGCGTCTATCGCTGATTCTACACCATTGCAGGTTGTTGATTATCGCCGAAGCCGAAGTGCGGGAACAGGGTAATTAGAGTTTATTTTAATTACCGCACATGGAGTTGTATTATGGTAAGGTTATGTATATTCAGGATTGGGTAGACGCTCACTTGTCGATGTTTATGAATTGTGGACTTAATATGATGTATAGGAGTTTTCTCGTTATCACGGCGGTTATTAGTTTGTTTATGTTGGAAGTTGGATGTAGTTTGGCTTCGTTACTTGCATGGGCGAGTAATGGCCGGTGACACCCGAGTGAGTATTTTATGTTGTTATTTATCTTCCGCTGTAAGACGTTTTATTTATTGCTACGTGAGAGATTATATCGTGTTTATGGAGAGGGGTGTTACATTATGTGTAACACCCCTACTAATCCGGCTCCTAATTATCGTATAAACGGCGTACTTAGTAATTAAATCGCAGCGGTAAATAACAGACTGTCGTTCTAATGGTGTCACCGTTATCACTCGCCCATACGGGTGATAACGCGTTACATGTTAATCAACATATGAAACGTATTCCCGCAGTGACCACAAGAGATAGATAGTAGTGCTTAAATAAAACTAAAATATATGCAACATCAATCCGTACTATACATAAACCGTACACGTGAGCGTCTAACCAAATATACACCTCGGTTTACAAAACCCGAGTCCAAAATAACCACAGTCTCAGTCCGTACCAAGTTCAACCAAAATCACTTAAACCGTCGCGTCCCGCGTCGACCCTCCAGCTAGTCTCCTGAAAATAAACATGGTTGTGGTATGGAATCTGCCCCTGCTGACTATGTTATCACATACCCCGTCATGCCTCCTCAAACCCCTCAATTAATTGGTCGAGAGTATGAGATTCGTTACATGCAATACCATTTAATATTTAAACTGTAAAACATTTAACAGTAATAACCATATAATAAACACAACCATTAACACACATAATAATCCACACAGCATAACCAATGAATAACAAGGCGAAACAACGAGAATAATAAACAAGTATTAACTCCCGTCCTTGGCATAAAGTCCAATATTGTTCGCCAATGTACAAGTTACAAGCTGTTATAAATGTTCGGTTATACCTAGTGACAATGTCTCGTTAAAATGACGTGTAACACCCCTACTAATTCGGCTCCTAATTATAATATAAACGTTGTGCTTAGTAAGTAAATCACAGCGGTAAATAACAGACTGTCGTTCTAATGGTGTCACTGTTATCACTCGCCCATACGGGTGATAACGAGTTATATGATAATCAACATGCGAAACGTATACCCGCAGTGACCACAAGAGATAGATAGTAGTGCTTAAACAATCTAAAACATACCCATCAGCAACCGTCTTATACAAACCGTACACGTGAGCGTCTAACCAAACATACACCTCGTTTTATAAACCCGAGTCCAAAATAACAGTAGTCTCAAACTGTACCAAGTCTAACCAAAGTAAATACCATTGTCACGCCCCACGTCAACCCTCCAGCTAGTCTCCTGAAATAAAAATGGTTTGAGGTATGGAATCTGCCCCTGCTGAGTATGTTATCACATGCCCCGTCATGCCTCCTCAAACCCCTCAATTAATTGGTCGAGAGCATGAGATTCGTTACATGCAATACCGTTTAAATATTTAAACTGTAAAATAATTAACAGTAATAACATACAATAACACAACCATCAACACACATAATATCAACCACACAGTATAACCAGTGAACAACAAGGCGAAACAACGAGGATAATAACCAAGTATCAACTCCCGTCCTTGGTATAGAAACCAATATTGTTCGCCAATGTACAAGTCTCAACTGTAATAAGTGTTCAGTTATACCTAGTGACAACGCCTCGTAAAAAAATGACGTGCCTCTAAATTACCCATATACTATGGCGGGTCACCCACAGCAGTAGCCACTCTAGTGGTAGAGTCTCCGACCAACGAGCCATTCTAGCTCACGGGAAATTTTTTTGATACTTGTGGACCCGTACGCGGACATCCTGGTATCGTTTTTGTGATCACAGCGCGCACCAAGAGCCGCATCCTCTTGGCTTTGTTATGTTAATTAATTATACCATCGCATCGCATTACCAATTTTCTAACACAGCAGACTAAGGTCGTTAGTCCAATCCGGAGTTTGTAAACTCGCGATCCAGTGTTAGATACGAGAGCGGCGTTAGAAAGGCCAATGCTCCGTATTAAAGTCTCGGATAATATGTATATCTTATTATCCTAGTGCTACATCGTTTTTCTGACGATCCTTATATTACATATAAGATAGCACCATAGCCGCTAGTTCATTTTACATATATAGGTCCATATATACGAACCAATACTGTTAACATAACAACAGTAATTAATAAGCAGCTAAAAATATACAGTTCATGCATATTTATTCACACAATCAGACAAACAATCTTATCACAAATTACACAAAAGTTTGAACTGAGGAAGCCCTCAGAGACAATTAGAGACACGTAACAACATACCGTTCACCCTGAATGTATAACCGTGGAGTATGAATCAGCTAGATCCGATGCTCCCCGTGTCGTCTCCAACAGTCTAATAATACATAATGCTACTGATTAGAATCCCGTATAACAACATAACTCTACGGTACCCCGTACCGTCACTAATACCTCCCGGTTAATCCCCCGTCATTAATTGTCAACGTTTGTCGGGTTTTCGGCTTAACTCAGGATTTGGAACAACGTTATATTACATGCGTAGTCTCGTCTCGTATATAATACTTAATGTTGAACTTTGTCATCGCATGTAACTTAATATACCCTTGTATATCATATAGTTTGTTTCTATATTGCATGTATAATTCTTTACCATATATTATACATTTCACCTTAGTATTTATTTTCCTAAGGTTTGTTTTTCCAAGTTTGATGTAGTATATTCATATGTAAAATACTTTGAATTAGATAAATCCTTATTATTCCATGTATACTCCTAACATCAGAATTTCCATATCTAATGTTGTTTGTAATTTTCTCTTTATCTTATATCATTTTGATTATAATAATACATGGTATTAAACCATATATATTTTTCCACTTCATAACATATATTTATTTATGTACGTATAATGGGACTATTTATTATATGGTAAGTCTTTATAATATATTTCTCTCTTTAATGAATAATTCTTATTTATAAACTGTACACCCTTAAACATTAAAAACCATAGTAAAATTTTTATTCAAAAATGCCCAAATTACCGAACAGAACTTATGTTCTTTAATATTTAAAAATCACCACATTAATTATATAATTACATATATAGTTAACTATATCTATGATACTAATCATTAAAACCTTATAACCTATAGTTATAAATGTTGATAATACCCCAAACCTAAGTATGTTAAGTAACATCAAAATATATGTAGTTATGGCTAAAATAAGCCTTAGAAAGATTGGTAGACAATTTAAACCAAGGAAAACACAAGAAAACGCCTTAAGGGCAATTTGGGCCAAAAACGTGCTCTAAGCTTGGAGTGACTTTGATTAGCACCCAATACCATTATAAGACTTGTAATATGCTAATGGACATTTTTTTAAATCAATTGCAAAGAAACACAAGCTCAAAACAAGCTTAACACACAAAATGTGCTTCAAGACTCCTTTAAAGCACCTTTTTGAGAATTGTCTTAGAATTGAGTTTTGAGTGGCTATATGCCCGTGATTACATCTTAATCAAATGTGTTACTAATTAGTATCACATTCGGAAGTCTAAATCAATGGAAATATCAAAATTTCAGAAATATGTGCACTAATTTGTGAATAGTGCCAAATAGTGATCGTTAGTCTTTAATCACTAAGTCTAATTAGTTGGTCAAACAAGCCATGACTTGCCTTAATTAATAGGGGGGCCGGTTTTCTAAGGGAGGATGAGTCACATGAGTAGGTCAAATAATGTTATAAAGACGAGGAAAAAAGTAAGAAGTTACTATTGCTTTTAAAAGCAAAAATTATTAAAGCTACCTTTCTTCTTCTCTTCATTTCTCCTTCCTTCCAACGATTTCTTCTTCTCCTCTCCTGCCCAAAACCGAGAGAGAGCTCCATTCATGGCTCCTCACCTTCATTCACTGCCAAGTGCAACTCCAAGCTCAAATCCAAAACAAATTGCAGTTTGTTTAGTTAAGTCAAGGCCCTCCTTCTATCTTTTTCAAATCCTCAAAGCTCCATTTTGGTGCCAAGAGGAAACTCCATTGATGGAGGAAAATCAAGTTTGAAGAGCCCATTTGGTTCTCCATTCATTCGAGGTAGGAATAAATGTAAGAAAAAACCCATGTTTTCACCACTTCTTCTACATGGGCCGAAAATTTACTACTCATTGTAACAACACCCCTACTACGCACATGCATTACTTGAAATCGCAGCGGAATTTAAACAACTAAACAAACTAAACGATTGGTGCTAAAAACGCCGTCACCACCCACGTGGTTAACAAGGCTGAATAAATACAAATGTTATCGGTCTGATGATCCGACTCCCGCATAGAACTAATAACCATATATACAAAACACAATACCAAGTATTTACTTACATCCTTTACTGTAAACCACACTCCACGTAACGTTCACAACCAAAAATATATAACGCCGCGGAGCACAGCGCATCCCGGGCCCACTCACCAACAGTAATCAAAAGTTAAACCTGCATCCTAGAATCTAAAGCCATTCCGCTTCTTCGTCCTCATCCTGCAGTAAAAGAAATATGGAGCCCCCGAGGGGTCAGCAACCCTTGGCTGGTAATGTTAAGCGCAGGCCCATGCAGGCTTACCGGGACGCGCAACTAATTGTCATGGTGACATGGCATTCATTTTAAAAACACACAACATATACAAATCATAACTCATAGGTTGTACAAACAATCCAAACACAAAGAAAATTCCATTTAGGAAGGAACCAATACAAGTATTCCCATGGAGAGCCTAGAGAATGTTGCCATGCTCATGCTAAGCTCGTTACATAACTTCGTTACCGTCCTGTTAGATTGAACGGATAACTATAACACAAGGTGCCTCAGGATCGATAGTGATCCAAGCACACTGAAACACACATAGTATGCCCCTGTGGCCGACGTAGGTGAGTCAGTAAAATAGCCTGGTTAAGCTAAAGGGAAGGTTGGAAACCAAATTGGAAAACAACCATAACATACAAAGAGAATCAAACCGGTTATGACATCGACTCCATACTCACACGCGTGGCCGGAACAGACCGGAACTCCTCACTTCCCCGTTAGCACTTGTTAGCAGTTCCGTTATTGAACTCAATACACATTCACACTAGTAGGTCAAGTCTTGTTAGACACACACAGAGAAGAGAGAGGTCATACTTAACAAACATAATAATATTTAACAACTGTAAACTATTACATGGTTTAATCTTACAAAGTCATTAACACACAGAAAAAAAAAACAACACACAAGCCGTGTAAACCGGTAGGCAACAGACAGCAAGAAAACCATACCTTGGTCCTTGCTGCTTTTGTTTTCTTCCGTAGGCAATCCTATACACGTTTAGTAACGTCGGTTAATTAACTATTTAATTCCCGAACTACAAAGTATTTTACATGATTATACAACATGTTTTAATGCTTAACTTACCTTTGATTACCTTCATTATACCCCTAGGGTTAACTACTAAAACCACATTTAGTTTGTTTTTTTTTAAAAAAAATTTGGTCAGACCGACCCACGACCGACCCAACCCCTTGGGTCGGTCCACTCCAAAAACTTTTCCGTCTTTCAAAATTCACCTGACCAGACCCAACACTATTCCGACACGCCCATAGTCCTTTGGGTCGGTCCATTCCAGAACCTTATTTGCCCTTTGTTTTTAGCCCGACCGACCCACCGACCGACCCAACCAACTGGGTCGGTCCAGTCCAGAAACTCATCCGGCTGGTTTACAGAGGCCGACCGACCCAGCCAAGGGTCGGTCCCCCGGGTCGGTCCGCCACAGAACTTGCTTAAAACTTGTCAAATCTTCTCCAACTTTTCCTCAACCCTCCTAACATGTTCCCACACCATTTGGCACCCTTAAACTTTATACAACTACCACCAAACACATTTTCTAACCCCTTAAACACACTCTTTTCTTACAAATCTCTTATACATAATGTTTTTCCTTAGCTTCTAAGTGGTGTTTCCTACCTATGATAAAACTATCCCAAAATGCTTTCTCACCACTAAAACATCTCTTAAGCATCTTTTCTTACACCCAAACCCTAGTTGATGTCCAAGTCCTTTTGTTACCTAAACACCTTAAGACATTATTTCTTCTCTTGTAAAACACTTAGTCAGTTTCTTACACTTCTAGTCCACCAAACCTTATATAAACACCTAGAACTTCTTGCACATTTCCTAAATTTTGACATGGGTTCTCCTAGAACATTACTAAACCAAAACACAATGTTTTCACCATTAAACAACCAAGAACACTTAAAATCCATCAAACACATTCTCTCACACAAACTTCACTCATTTAGCACTACATCACAATATAGTGCATAATTAAAATTGCTTGGCACTTAGGCCCTTAAAAAAACATGGCTCTTAGGCCCTTAAGATGCATGAATCATAAACACTGAATTTCCCACATTATATTTGCCTTTGACCTGCAAATACACTCAACAATACATATGCCTTTTACTAAGCCCTTGAGAGCATTTCACTAGGTCATTATCATTAGCTCTTTAAGTAGTTTTAACAAGCATTATAAACTCATTTCTCCTAAGGCATTAAACACATTAGGTTAGCATGTTTACCTCTTTTCACACAAACTTCTTTCTTGTTTCCTTGTTTAAAATTGGCTAGGTACTTGATTCCTTGTCAACTACTAAACAATATACAAGCAATGTAATGAGTATCAAGCTCCAAGCTTAAACTCATTGTAAACCCTAGGTTTTACATTATTTCTAAAACATTAAGATAGTTGTTTTACCTTGGTATTTGAGAGAGTTTGAATATCTATCAAGAGAGGACTCCACCAAGTCCTTGAAAGGTTGGAATGAAGCGAACAAGCCATATAAAGATCAACCTTCAATGGGCATTTTCGGTCAACAACAAAACGGATGGAGATGAAGTTTTTATTTGAGATTCCTTACCTAGAAAAAAGGAGAAACAATAATATGTAGAAATATAAGCTCAAGCTCCTTCAATGGTGGAACTCCATGGCACCGAAATGGTGGTCTTGGAATTTTGAAAAGATAGGAATGAAGAGCTTGATGAGACTAAGAGAATGGTGGTGTTTGTTTTTGATTTGGTTAAGTGAGCTAGAAATTACAAGTGGTCAAAGATGGAGTTTGATGGTGGGGTGTATTATCATGAAAGAGAGAGCAAGAATGGAGAGGTGAAGTGTTGGTAGACGGTGGGAATGCAAGAAAGAATGAGAAGCAAATGAGATAAGTTTGCTTTTGTAAGATATTTTAGCTTAAAGTAATAGTACTTGCTTTATTACTTGTTTATTTACTTAATAGGCTAGCAAGAGTGGTGACTCACCACTTAAGAAACCGGCCCCCATTATGATATAAGGGGTTTTAGTCTTTATTGACTCATTAATTACTTAATATAACTAGTTACAAACTAGCTTATAAAAGTCACTATTCATAAAAACAAGGCACATAGAAGTGAAATTTTTGATTTCTCATTGATATAGACTTCCAAATGGATACTATATAGTACACATGTTAATTAAGAGTAATGATGGACATTTAGCCATTCAAACTCATTTACAAGACAATTTTTCAAAATGTGCTTAAGACTCCTTAAAGCACATTTTGTGTTTTAACTTGTTTTCAAGCTTGGTTTTCTTTGCTAATTGGTTTTTAATATGTTCATTAGTATATAAATAAGGTCTTGGTAAGTTCATTAGGTCTTAAACAAGCTTATCCCAAGCTTAGAGCACTTTTGGCTCTTATTGACCTTAAAGCACATTTTGTGTCTCTATGATTTAAATTGCATACTAATGCTTCTAAGACTCTTTTTAGTCTTAATATACCATATTAAATGTTAAACAACATAACTAGGTTTGGGGTATTTCAATCTACCCCTTAAAAGAACTTTGTCCCCAAAGTTCACACTTCCACATATCCTAAAATTAGAACACGGGAAACACATATCAACAACACTTCCATAACAACATTAACAACATCTTTACACAACATCGGACACAAGGTCCAAACACAAACATCACAACATCATTCAGACTCAGCGGTTGTAACATAAAAACACAACACAGACAATGTATCCAAATACATGTCGTACAAACATAACCGAAACGGCTCTACCCCCCCTTAAATAGGGGTACGCCCGTACCCTATACACAAACACTAAGAAGTAAACAATGACGGGTACTTCGCCTTCATCTTATCTTCCAGCTCCCAAGTGCCTCCTCAACATCCTGGTTAGACCATAGAACCTTCACCAGTCTCATAGACTTATGGCGAGTGTCTCGAGTCTTAATATCCAGAATGCGTACCGGAGCTCCACCTGATCGCATGGTCGGCTCTAAGGTATTAGCCTTTCAGGCTGAAGTACATGGAGACGAGATATATATTTCTTCAACTGGGACACATGAATACATCATGTACCTTGCCAGCTCGGCGGGTAAATCTAGTCTGTAAGCTACCGGGCCGATCCGCTCCGTCACGGACATAAGGCCCACATATTTGGGCTCAACTTGCCTTTCTGGCCAAAACGAAATACTCCTTCATGGGGGATACTCTCAAGAATACTGATCGCCGACGGCGAACTCCAGGTCACGTCTGCGCACATCTGCGTACGACTTCTGTCTATCCTGAGCTGCTTTCATGTTAAATGTTGTGGTAATAAACTCGAAGCATGGTTGGTAAATGTGTTGTTAAACTAAACTCGATCAGATGTAACTTGTCAATCCAGCTGGTCTGAAAGTCAAGTGCACATGCACGTAACATATCCTCAAGTGTCTGGATGGTGCGCACACTCTGACCGTCTGTCTGTGGGGTGAAACGCTGTACTCAATTTCAGTTCGGTACCCAGTGCTTCTCGTGTAGACTTCCAATACCTCGATAAGAATCTGATATCTCTGTCAGATACAATCATTTTCGGTACCCCATGGTGCCGAACGATCTCTCTATCAAAGAGCTCTGCTAGTTTTGCCACTTTCCAGGTGTCCTTCATCGGAATGAATCGGGCCACCTTGGTCAGTCGGTCAACAACAACCCAAATCATATTCAGACCTCCCCTTGCAGGCGGAAGCCCTACTACGAAGTCCACAGAAATATCATGGAACTTCCACTCAGGCACTGGCATTGGCTGTACCATACCACCAGGCCGTCGGTGCTCAAACTTGACCTTCTGACAAGTGAGACACCTCAACACATAGTCATTCACATCCTTTTTCATTCCAGTCCACCAAAAATATCTTTTCATACCCTTATACATCTTTGAAGCTCCAGGGTGAATCGAAGTAGTAGAACAATGGGATTCACTCAATATGCGCTCCTTCAACTCAGCGCTACTCCTCGGTATACACAATTGGCCATTAAGCCTAATCAGGTCATCATCGTAGAGTCTGAAGTCGTACTTCTGACCCTCGAATGTGTCATCAATAAGCTTCTGCCTAATCTCCATCATGTACTGATCCGTCATCTGAGCACTCCGCACCTCTTCAACCAAGCTAGAATGAGAGACTAGCGAATGGAGAGAGTGTGCTCGGCGACTCAGTGCGTCAGCTACCACATTTGGCTTACTCTCCTTATATTGCTGATTAATGTCGTAGTCGTTTAGAAATTCAACCCACCTTCTTTGTCTCATGTTCAACTCCTTCTGAGTGAACAAGTACTTTAAACTCTTGTGGTCAGAATAAATCGTCACATTTACCCCATACAAGTGATGTCACCATATCTTCAATGGGAAGACAATGGCACCCAATTCTAAGTCGTGGGTAGGGTAGTTCTCTTCATGCTTCTTCAGCTGTTGGGAGGCGTAAGCTACGACCTTCCCGTGTTGCATCAACACACAACCCATACCTCTGCCTGATGTGTCGCAATAGACCTCAAAACCATCTGGACCGTCTGGTAAAGTCAGGACCGGTGCAGATGTCAGAGCATCTTTGAGACTCTGAAAAGAACTCTCACAGTAGACTGTCCACTCGAATGGTGCATCCTTTTTCATCAAGGAAGTCATCGGCTTCGAGACACTGGAGAAGTCCTTCACAAACCTCCTATAATAACCCGCCAGACTGAGGAAGCTCCTGATATCGGTAACTGTCTTCGGCCTAGGCCAGGTGCGCACTGCATCAATCTTTGCCGGATCAACAGCGATCCCGGCCTCAGAAATCACATGACCAAGAAAGGATACTTGGTTCAACCAAAATTCACACTTTGAGAATTTCGCATACAACTGATTCTTTCTCAATGTTTGCAACACATTTTCAGGTGGCTTTCATGCTCACCTCTCGATTTCGAGTATACAAGTATATCGTCGATGAAGACTAACACTGACTTGTCCAACTGATCTTGGAACAAGCGGTTCATTAAGTCCATGAACTTAGCTGGTGCATTGGATAAACCAACGGCATAACCGTAAACTCATAATGTCCATACCTAGTCTGAATGCTGTCTTTTCAATATCACTGTCACAGATGGCAGATGGTATCCGGATCTAGATCTATCTGAATATTGATGCAACTGATCTAAATCGTCTAAGGGTAGTCTTCACCGTAACTGCATTCAGCTCTCGATGTCAATACAGGCGGAGGCTAATAGAGCGCTCATGAAACTACGATAAACGTGAGTAGGTCTCTCATGCTCCTGAGCTCAGTCATTCTGAGCATCGATGTCAAGGTTATGATACTCAACTCCCTGGCATGCAGCTTAGGAAATACACAGGACTGAACTAACATCAGGACTAAACTCTGGGCTCTCTCTATGTCCTGGACATAGCAGAGGTATACATCACTCCCTCGTCGTAATCACGATACATAGCCAATGGCGGTGATGATCTAAGTCGAAGGCTCTCTGGGCCTCTGGCGGTAAGATATGATAACCCCAGACGGACTCCGAAGAAGCAGTCGATGCTCGGCACACAGGATTCTGCCCTTGTACCGCTCCAACCAGTTCATCCCGATAATCACATCAAAACCAAGTCCGTCGAACTCTATCAAGTCGATCGGAAATTCTTCACCTCTGATTCTCACAACAACATCTTGGTGGTAGCGGGTACACCTGATCCGCTCTTTCGACGGGAGTGTGACTAGGAAGTCTGGCATCTCATTACCGTCTAACCCCAGCCTCTTCGCAAAGGATAGCGAAATAAATGTATGTGAGGCTCCGGAGTCGAACAAGATCGAAGCGTCCATGCCATTGATTGGAAAGGTACCGGTGAGGATTGTGCCGCTCCTGCCGGCTTCTGCCTCATTGCAGACACTCAGTATACCTCCCGTTCCGAGTGCACAGCCTATTTTCTTTGGCAAACTAATAAGTATTGGGTAACTACACGGTTGATATATTTCAAACAACTCCACTTTATTCATTAACACACTCTTTTTACAAACATTCGTTGGCTTATACTGTCGCCATAATTAACACTTACAACATCCTTAACATACACTGGTTCAACACTCACATAATTATACAAAGCTTAAAACTGTCTGAAGGTCAAATTCAAACGTCCGGGTTTCATGTGTGTGGCATTGATCACTGCCGACGGTGTGGTATTCAGTTTGATCTTCCTGATGCGATGATATAGCATCCTTGACTGCCCACCCATGATTAACACATCTCCTGATTTCAACACTAGCTTCTTTGTGAGATCGGCACGCTTCTGCTCGCCATACACAAAACACTGCGGTATCACCAATGGACCAAGACACCACGGGTACTCCCTTACTTAGAGACTCGGTGACTCGTCCTTGTCTTGATGTAACCCTAACCGTCCACCTTTCTGGTAGAAGTTCACTGACAAGGACAAGAATATGACGAAGACAAGAGGGTCAAAGCGGTCCAGGCCACAGATCCCGGTCCAGACCCCGGGCCCCTTCAGGACCTTGATCAGGCTCCAATTTGGGCACCAAACATCATTCCGGCTCTGCACACTATGACCGGAACCCATATTCCGGCCCCGTACTCCATGACCGGATCCCACACTCTACACTTTGGGACCGGAAGGCTTTATAAGGAAAGAAGCGCCAAACTAGAAGGGTGGCTCAATAAAGTAATACCATATGTACAAGGATTAAGAGATAGACTTCACCCTAGAAAGTCTATAAATAGAGATGAGAGGCTCATTTGTAAGGGGACACATTATGAGAAGAGAGAGAAAACACTAGAAAGCTCTCTAAGGTTGTAACATCAAAGAAAGGAATAAAGATGTTGTCTAGAAGTGGATGTAGGCCTGATTATGGGTCGAACCACTATAACTCACGGTGTTCTGTACGTTTGTGAGTTTGGAGGGACTAATTATGTACTTTCATTTGGCGCCGTCTGTGAGAATTGGACGACTGGAGATCAGTAACCACGATTTAGCCACAAGGAAGAATAGTTATTCGATCGGGAGATGAAACCGGAAAGATCCATCAAATTCATCCAAAATTCCATTCACGCGATCTGGAACTCGAAATGCGATAAGCAAGTGAGACTCGAAAGAGCGCCGGATTACATCAAAGCAGGGATCTCGAAGATCGAATTCTCCACGCAAAATCACGAAAAGAGCGACCTCACTCATCCGAGGAGATTAATTCAGCGAAGGAATTCGTCTGCGAAGAAGTCGATTCTTGATCTTCGAAGAGGTGATAGATAGCAACCACGATTCAACCACTGTTCACGATCAAAGGGTCCAGAACGAAGTGAAGACAGGGATTTACGATTTACAATCCAAGCAGAGCTCGTCGAGATCGTTCATCCTAATCTTGAGTACAAATGCGCAAGTGTCGGAGATCTACTTCGGATGATTCGATTCAACTAGGAGCGGAAACCTCAAAAATCCTCGCGAATAAAGAGGCCAACGAGGTTTACTGCAGCGTAAGGTCAGAATAAAACCAGATTTGCCGGCAAGAGGGGAAGAAACTAAAGAAGTTCGTCAAAATTCACCGGCGAATATCTATCTATCGAGCTAGTGATGAGATTCGTCAACAGATTCAATTAATACAATCGATGCCCTTGGCATCTAAATTTAAGCCGCAAAGGGAAATCAGAGGAGTTTTTCGAAAGAGGATTCGAATCAAAAGAGGGTGATAGAGCTCAAAGAAAAGCTTAAATCACGCCTAAACCCAGAATGAAGAACAAGAGTTTCGGAGCTAAGTCGAGATCGAAGGGGCTGGAAAGAATGATGTCTTCCCAAATCAAGGATCGAAGCCCAGCCTATGCGCGTAATCAACACCAATATTCAGATTTGCTTATCACCGAGTCAAGATGTCGAGGGACTTTTTTAGCTGAACCTCAAATCCACGAACGAGCAACCGCGATGAAGGTGGAGAATTTGTTTAATCGAGGCAAAAGGTCGAAGGAATTCGTTGGCAACACCACACTTTAGATCTTCTTGGAAGAAATCATCTGTCTTCATCAATAAAGAGATCCGGGACGGGAGTTAGCGAAGGAGAAATTCTCGTAGTCTTATCTACAACTCTACTCAATCCGCAAAAGTCCTCAAGAGACGAAGAATCGCAACAGAAGAACCAAAATCCTTAACTCTCTTCATTTACTATTTCACACTACAATCAGAATTCGTTTGTCATTAATATCATATCGGCAATTATAATTTTGTTAATTATTGCAAATCTCACACTAAAGCAACAAGAATCCTTGATATCACAGCAGGGAAATCTCAACGAGACCGAAGGAGCCGGAATGAAGAAAAAGAAGAATGTCTGAAGATTTTTGATCCGGTCAAGCGGGAAAGGAAGAAATCCTGAAAACAGATTGGAAGCAGGCAGATTTTGCAAATAAAATTGAGATCGAAGATGAGAAGCTGGGGAAATAACTTTTAGTGACCAGAGGACTTCTTCGACCGCGCCGGATTCCATTGGCCGCAACAAACTTCCTTACAGGCTACTGTTCCGGCTACATCATCGGGCGCAAGTGGTGTTCCAGGAGTATTCAGCCCCGGGCAACAATTTCAATATAAGATTGGGTCATTCTCTTTGCGGCCGGTCACATTTAGTCCTGGGTAGCAGTCTCAGACAAGCCAGGCGACGTCTCCAATTCAAAGCAAGAAGGCAGAGTCTCAAAACTCGATCAAAGGGCAACTATCAACAACCGGCCTCTTAAAGTAGTTGTAACCAACGGCAAAGGACGACCAAACAAGTTCCGGAACCAAATCCAGGCAAGGTGAAGACATCGATCGAATGCAGCTTTGGCCGCATCTCAGACTTTAACCGGACCTCCTTGGCCGCATCAACTCTCTTTGGCCGCATCAACTCTCTTCAGCCGCATCAACTCCCTTTGCCGCAACAAATTCTCTTGGCCGCAGCAGACCCCTCTTGGCCGCAGCAGACCCCTTTTGGCCGCAGCAGACTCCTTTGGCCGCAACAAACTCCCTTGGCCGCAACAGATTGACCCGACCGCACCAAGCTACCTTTGCCGCACCAGGATAGCATCCTCAAGTACAAGATTGGACGGTATCCTCAACTAAAAGCCAACGACATCCAATGTTTCAAAACATAAGTTCTCCAAAGATGCAAATCCTTTAAAGAAGAAATCGTGATCAGACGACAACGGCGATAAAACCAAAAGAAGAAGCGTCCGAAACCAAAGATAAGTTCATCGATCTTGAAATACTAAAGCTTAGTAAACCTAATTGTCTTGTTTGCTTCCTCTCAAAATTGGCACTTTTAGATGCAGTTGCGAGACTAATTGCTAACATAAGTTTATTAACTTCAAAAACACTAGCTTTTAATATCTGGAATTGATTGAGTATGACGATTGCTTTCTGCTTACCCAAAAGTCTCATCTCTGTCACTGGTTTGAGAATTCGATCAACAAAGGATCATTTCAGACTGCACTTTCCCTATGCTATGGCTAGCTTCTTTTGCCGGAAATCCGCATCTAAAACATTATTGCTGTTACTTTTGCTTCAGATAGAATCCCGGCTCCTTCTGTATTTTACTTCTTGAGTCATGTGTGACAGCAAGTTTCAGATTTCCTATTTTAATACTACTGCGGCAAGATTGGCATCTGTTCATGACTATTAAAACATTTGACTGCTTCCTACCAACTGGTTTAGTTTTTAACAGACAATTCCCCACATCTGTTGAGCCTCTACTTGTTTCTTCATCAACAGAAAGTTTAATCTTAATCTTGTGTTGTGTTAAACATGATTGTCTCTTCTCGAAGTCGGTAATTCCAAAATTTCTGGTACGTCCAGTTTTTAGAGATGTGAAAGTATATCTGTTTTTTTCTACTATGAGAATCTGTTCAGATTTAGCTCTTAACTGCTCCTGGCATGATTGAAATCTCTCTTGGTTACGCAGAATGAGCCTTACTTCTTTACATACATGACATTTGTTTCGCTGTTGTACTGCTACTATCATTTTGGGCAAAGCATTTGTTATACTCTGATCATCTCCGCTTCAATAAAATTTCTGCCTCAACATATACATTTTCGCTGCTAGGTAAATACTTGAGTTTGAGAAAGTTTTACGAAAGAAGGGGATGCTGTGTTGTGACTGTCAGCTTACGATACTCAGTTATAGTGTTATAATGTATGTAGTACTTTGCTTTGATTTAATCTCTGTAGCTGGTGCATCTCTGCCTAATATGTGTTTTTGTTCAGTTTTTAACCAACGTAATGCTTATATCTTTGCTTCAGCTTGTCTTTACCTTTTTATTAGTTACTTCTTATTTTGTTATTACCTTGCCTGTTTCAGTAATTCTTCCGGCTAGGTATAATGCTATCCTTGCTTCAAATTTTTATCTCTATCTGAAGAACGCAAGTCTTACTGTTCTTAACTATGGTGAACCTGATCTGAATTCTTGTGTTGGTATTTTCTGTTTTAAGTTAAATAACTCATTGCATAACAGTTCTTTCTGGCCTAAGTTTGTGACCTGATTAGTTAGGTACCCTTTCACGCTTCGTTAATGAAACTCGGTGCCTGCAAAAATCTGGAATATGTGATAAAGATAACACGCTAAATTTGCTTCCAATATTCGCTGTTTAAAATTGTAAACTGATTCAATGATTTATAATTGTCGATTATGACTGTTCTTTGCCTCTGTTTTGCCACTTGGTTATGCTGTGCTATGCACTACTCTGTTTCATGATTGCTTTATAAGAAAAATGCAAACACTTTGTCATCTAAAGATCCATCATCTTTTATGATAAGCAGTATGCAGGCACATGCCTTAATTGCTTCTGATAGACTATATCTGGTAAGACCTATGATTTTACCTGTTATACAGCGACCTTACAGCTACGATATGCCTCTGCTACCAACCTCCAAAGAAGTGTAGTTCATGCCTCCTACACTTTTACAATTCTATTTTGCATCTGCATTAAAACAAGAAAAGGAGTACAAATGCTATGTTTTGACGATACGGGCTCACGATCCCTGCTCATCCTTTGCAACGCAAATAACTACTATTGTTGCAGTATAGATTGCTGCTACTGTTATGATGCAGTTTGACTTTCATGTATTTTCCTAAAGTGCTATTTCACAGATATGAGATCTAGCAACTGTTTTTCTAACTAATCTCAACCTTTATTAGGTGCTTTTCTAAATACAAAAATTCAAATTGTTGTTATATGTGCATACTTATAAAAGTTCTGCCTATCTCTTCCTACAGCAATGTTCTGAAATTCTCTGAGTTGTTTTCTGTTGAGTTGTTCGGAGTTGTTTAAATTGTTTAAATAAACTGTCTGCTGACGTTATAGGCGATTATTAGGTTAACGGTGCAAATCTATGGGAACGTGAGGTCTTAAGTTGAAACAGCCATCAGGCTAGGAATATTAACAATATGATAGGACTGCATGCTTTGGCTGCTTACGTATTATTGCTTGAGTAAGCTATCAGCAGCCTAGATAAATATTGTCTCTAAATTGATAAAATGTTGGTAGTACCGCTAAGGAATCAAATTTTAATCCTCTGTTTTACCACTAATATGTTTTCTGTTTGAGTGTATTCACTGTCACCTGCTTAACTGTCGACAGCTAAAGGGTATCTACATTCCTTTTATTTATGATTATCCACAAGGAGTGTACTTCATCTAAGGCCAAATTTTGCTGCTTAATTTTGTTCCAAGTTTGCTGTTTAGTTCCAGCTATAGTTGCTTCCGTCTACCTGCGCTGATTATTTTATGGGTTTTGCTTCTGTTTATCTTTGCACATGGCCAGGTGAGAAAAATAATCTTAATTATGAAATAGCTACAATTTCAGTTTTCATTTCTTTTGTGTTCTTGCTTACCTTATTACACCTTGTTCTTACTACCGGAAACTCTTATTCACGTATACATTGAAAATAGTTCCCTTTACCATGCTACGCCTTGACCTTTGGTCAAGCAACTTAATTTCCGTCCTAACAATTTTTGGCTTAAAAAGAATATACCATCTGGGAAAGTCAAAGGCATGGGGCTGCAACTTGAAACTGCGGACCATTTTGAATGCTTGCTCTATGCAAATCAAAGAGTCACTATTGCTACGGGAAATTCATTCATGCGCATACTAGACCGAGAGAAATGCAAGACATCAAAAAAGGGGGCTGCGAGGACACTGCTGTCAGCTGTCAAAGGCCTACCCGTCCGGGCAAAGGTGTTCGGTTTCCAAGATTACCGGAAGAATATTTCCGGGGGGTATCACTTGAAGAGGTATCATAGAGGTATATCCATATGCCTTTTCCCTGATCAAGTCAGGCATAACAGGGTAATCCCAATCCTAAATAGCACTTATTTGTCAAAGTAAAGTAGGAATCAGTATAAACTTGAATAAAATATTGGTGATTTTCTGTGTTGTTCACACAAGCGCGAGTATACTCTGAGTATACTTTGATTTTGCTCCTCTGATTCGATCTAAAGCATAACATGAGTAAATTAATCCTGATTGTGCTTTGCCTCCTAAAAAAGGAAACAAGCACCTGCTACGGACATTTGCTGTTGTTCAGTACTTTTTATTCCAATTGTTTAAACCTGACGTGATACCGTTTTTTGACAAGTTTTAAGCATTTTCATGTTAGCACTACTGGGATTGAAAACCTACAATATCAAGGAGGGTGCATTTCAGTTTAAAGGTCAAAGGCAAAGGCCTGTATACTTCAGACAAGAAATTGTTACAGAAATCAAAGCTCGGAAGAGAGCAAAAGCAAAAGAGTAAGTAAGGGGAAATCGCAACTTCAAGCTACAGGCTGTTTTGCAATCAGAAATCCTAGAGGTATGATGACATGAGTCTATCTTCTGCTTGGATCTTGTGTCTCTTCAACCTATACCTTCTCAAGAAGTAAGGTACAATCTAAAATTGTTCCAAATTGAAAATGATAAGTTACAAATTTGCCAGCTGTCTTCCTTTCTATCTAATGGCAGAGAGTTATGCTGATAGTTTTGCTTGATCTAAACTTAGATTCCTGTTCATTTACTTCCGCACTTCCTGTCAGAAAAGGAACTTTTCATAAGCTAAAGACGATGCAATTATTAGGATCAAAAATCTAAAATTCATTGAGAAATTACTTGTGAATAAATCTTGCTTGTATGCCTCTGTTCACTGCTGCCACATTGCTGATTCAAACAAAGTGTCTCTAAGTTTTTACAGCTTCGTTTAGATCCTGGGTTGCTTCTGATTGATGTATTGGTTTTACGCCACATGGGACCATTTTTGGCTCACTTGCTGTAACAATTCTTCTAGACAATTTGAAATACATGTTTATGAACTAATAAGTTTGAAAAGTACTAATAGTTATCCGCTTCTTTTATGCTATTAGAATGAACGTCTCCTGCCTGGTTTTAACTGCAGCCGTAGATCTCTATTCAGCAATTTATCATCTATGGACATGCCTTATCTTTGCCTCCGTTTAATCTCAGTTATTAAGCCACAGTATGTTGCATTGTTGTACCTGCTTTTGTTGGTTTAGTTGAACCCTGTATAGGTCACTTGTCGACAGAAAAGATCGATACAATGCAAGCCCCTTCCTGTTCCTATCTATATTGAATAATGCTGATTCCCTGCAGTTTGGTCTTATGAATACAGCCACTCCTTAACTGCTTTATTTGCTGCCTAAGTTTTGTCTGAATTTTTGAGCTATTACATAGCCCACCCATAGGTTTCTCTCTCTACTGCTCTTAACTGTCAAGAAAAAGGGCATATCATGAATGCTTAGGATCTGAGAAACCAACCCGAATTAGGTTATGGTTTATGGCAATGTTATAAGCGTGTTTCTTCCTGTTCGAGCTTGGCCATTTAAGCCCTGATCGTATGCTAATGACCAAACTGGGGTATCATGAATAACAAACCCATGCTGCATCTGAACTTTGCTGCTTCGTAATGGTTATTCTCAGCAGTCCGTAGTAACAATATTATGCTTACCTTGCTCCTACTTTATGCTGCTATGAATAGATACTGTTCAGCAATGCATTTGTCCCTAATAAGGTTTATTTGCTTCCACTTTCACCACTGATTCAAGCCGCCCTATGAGTCTAGTCGAATCTGTTTTAGCTGGGCTTGTGTGCTACTTCAATAAGTTGCATTTTCAGCAGTTAAGTCCTTTAAAATGAGTCTTACTTGACAAGAGTTTATGGTCAACTCTTATGTTGTTCTGTGCACCATGACATTGGTAGATTAACTCAATCTGAATCAAGTTTATGCTCTTTCTTCTCAGTGCGATAAAACCCAAAAACTCGTTGAATAAGTCCTTACGGGGTAGGCAATGATAGGCAATTATTTTGTTGCCACCAACGCTTGAATTCTACAGTTTCGCTTCTGTTTACAAGTCTGTAAAGCATATTCATTTATGCTGTTGATTGGCTCTTTTATGCCTTCATTCGAAATACTTCTTGTGTGAGTGTTAGCCTTTAAATTTCTTGAGCCCAGCCTGATTTACTGTTTCTATCATTCTATTTGGGTTTATATTACTGTTACATATGCGACACAAATTAGTTTCATAGGTAATGATTAAAGTTGCCTCATAGTTTTTATGTTTTTATACAGTCATATAAAAACATAAGTAGAACCTTCAATCTAAGTTGTTAAACTAACTCTCCATCTTATTTAGCCTTCTCGGTAGTTCATGGCCTTCAGCTATGCCGCTTGGCCATTGTACATAAAGCTGGAGCAGGATAACAAATGCTCCACCAATCTGAACAACTGCTGAGCAAAGGAGCCCTCTATACAATGAGAAAGTTGATCGAAAGAAAGGAGGAAAGTTCAGCACACCCTGGGATCGGTACCGAATGGCATCATGATTCCGGCCAGGACACTACCATTACTACCCAAAGCACTGAAGTATTCACTACAAACCATACAACCTCATATTATTTTGGTAAGATACATGGCAAGGTATGAGGGCGGTAAGCTCGGTATAAATTGACAGCCCATTTCCTGCTTGTTTTAAAGCACTACTCATATGCTCTTGCGCAGCCCCACTGCAGTTATGTTGCTATTGCATGACTCTGAAGTTACAGCTGTTGCATAAAAATCTTGGCAGTTTTTAAGACTGCATTTCTTCTCCGGCTAATATATGCCTAACTTGGTATCGATTATATAAGACTGAGAGCTAATATGAAGTTACATGATGCAATTTATCTTTACAGAGATCAAGCATTGAATGGGCACATAATGTCCTCTGATATTGCTTCGCAATAATTTAGCTTTTAAAGTTTTTGCTTCTCTGAACGTAAGTATTGGTGCATTCTGCTTACCTGGTTATATGCTGATATCCAAACCTGAGATGTCATGAGTGGCAAGCTCTTTTACTCTTGGTCTGTGTTGTTTAATCAGTAAATAAGAGGGCCTTTAATTGGTTGTAGTTCCCTGCTGCTACTGTCTTACTCCATCTGTTGGGCTGCTGCTTCAAGCACCATCCAAACTTTGTTATTTTTACACTTTAGGAACTGTTGTACAGCAATCCTTTTACTACTGTTTGCTGGTTTAAAAGGGGGTATATTGCCATATATCTACACCCTGAAACACCTCTAGTCATGATCTATTATGAGCTGGCAAACGGTTCATATCTACTTCAGTTTGTCTTGACTTTGTGCCACCTCTTAAAGCTTGACAAGACCTGCTTGAAAGTAACCAAACTCCTAAAACTCTCATACACCATTCTGTTTTACTGCATCATGATATTGCTGTTAAAATCCAACTTATGGAAACAAAATGCCTTGCCTACTCTTGTCATGCTTCTTGGAAATAGTGTTCATAACTCACCCACTTATCTTGCTCTTCCCGGGCACTATGTCGCGAATATTGAGCTGCTGCACATACAGTGTTTAATCTATTGCCGATGTTTTCAGCTGGCAAACGGGCGTGATGAGAATGTTTTAAAACTCATAAAACCACCCTGAGTCAAGCTCTTGATTATTTTGCTTACAGAATGCTATCTATTATTACACAAGTCCACTGAACTTGACCTTGATTTATGCTCAATTACAAACTGGTCGGATGTCTTAAACTATTTATCATGTGTAACATGTTCTACTCTATCTCAAAAGAACTAACAAAATTTTTAAAGAAAGTACAGGTACTTTTTACCAGGGGACTGATCACCCCCTGGAGTATTCAAAGAAAGCACCGGCCATCGAGCTGCAGGCTATCATGCCTTGAAAGTAAAAGAAAGCACCGACCAACGAGCCGCAGGCTATCATGCCTTGAAAGTAAAAGAAAGCACCGGCCAACGAGCCGCAGGCTATCATGCCTTGAAAGTAAAAGAAAGCACCGGCCAACGAGCCGCAGGCTATCATGCCTTGAAAGTAAAAGAAAGCACCGGCCAACGAGCCGCAGGCTATCATGCCTTGAAAGTAAAAAGAAAGCACCGGCCAACGAGCCGCAGGCACTTGTGCCTTGAAAGGTAACACTTTGGGTTGAAATGAAACCCGGCCATCGAGCCAACAAAGAAAAAACCCATCTCTGGCCCCATCAGGAGCTCTGGTCGCCTGTAACGGGTGTATTGTTAGGTGTGGGACGCCGCACCATACTTGAATCACAAGTACCATCCTTTGGCTAGCATAAGCAAAGTTGGGAAAATATATTATCTTTGATCTCCCTTTAAGGGGATTATCATCCTTGGGTTAGTAAAAGCAAGAAGAAAGACACTTGTGGGACTTTGATTGTATTGTACCAACTTTTTTTTTGTAAGTTCATTTTTCTTTTTTGTAAAGGCTAAAAGAAAAAGAACTTGTGGGACTAGAAGATAGGAGAGGGAAGAATGGAAATGGAAATGAATGTAAATTTCAATTTTTCTTTTTGTAAAGTTCCACTTTTCCAAGTAGCAAAAGTAGAACTTGTGGGACTGATGACAAGGACAAGAATATGACGAAGACAAGAGGGTCAAAGCGGTCCAGGCCACAGATCCCGGTCCAGACCCGGGCCCCCTTCAGGACCTTGATCAGGCTCCAATTTGGGCACCAAACATCATTCCGGCTCTGCACACTATGACCGGAACCCATATTCCGGCCCCGTACTCCATGACCGGATCCCGCACTCTACACTTTGGGACCGGAAGGCTTTATAAGGAAAGAAGCGCCAAACTAAAAGGGTGGCTCCAATAAAGTAATACCACATGTACAAGGATTAAGAGATAGACTTCACCCTAGAAAGTCTATAAATAGAGATGAGAGGCTCATTTGTAAGGGGACACATTATGAGAAGAGAGAGAAACACTAGAAAGCTCTCTAAGGTTGTAACATCAAAGAAAGGAATAAAGATGTTGTCTAGAAGTGGATGTAGGCCTAATTATGGGTCGAACCACTATAACTCTCGGTGTTCTGTACATTTGAGAGTTTGGAGGGACTAATTATGTACTTTCATTCACAATGCATAGATCTGCTTCCGCATTTGGAATTGAATCCGTTTCAACTTGTTGAGCAATTCCCACGGCGTGGTTAACGACCGCAAGGAACTCCTCAGGTATAATTAGTACAGTTGCTCCTTCTTCAGCTCGCACTTCTTGATATGTCTTGGTGTAAGGGTTCTAGTCCTTACCTATGCACATCATCTTCAATTTCATTCTTGATCCGCTCGGGTATTCGGGTGTATAGAAACCTCCTGGTTTTGCTCCAAGTTTGTCGCATCGTCTGATGATATGGATTTGTGCTTCCGGTGTCAGGTATCCATTTAAGAGTACCATACCTGGTTGGATGACCTGACATTGCTCCATTGGAAAGTCGGTGATGCCGATGGTAGTTTCTTCAGGGTTTGGTGTGGGTGGGATTGGATAACATATATTGAAGGTTACTTTAAGTTTAGAGTTATCTAATTAGGTGACTTTCACACTATACTTTAACTCTTTACTCACATAATTGTACACTTGGACTCACTAATACACACATGCATGAAATGCGGTATGCAATCACTTATTTCACTCAATAGTTTAGGTGGTACCTGGTCTAGAAGAGGGCCCTGGCTCCTCAGATCGGTCCACCACATTCAGGGCGGCCTTGCCGGACCCCGACCCCTTCCCCTTCTAGGAATCTGTATACCTCTGATCTGGGGGTGGCTGATTCGCCGTCTTCGGGCCATCGGTGGTCGCAGTGGCCTTACCCTTCCATTTCCCCTTGGGATTGTAGTTTCTACTGTTCGGGTTCTACCAGCACTCATAGTCGCGGTTCCCCATCTTCTTGCAGTATCGGCACTGCACATTTACCCTTGCAGTCCTTGCCGGGGTGGTCTCCGTCACACCACTTGTAGTAATAGTGGCGCTCCGGTCCAGAGCCCGTGCTAGCTGCTAACACATCACACACTCAGTACATACTTCACAAGTTAATAACACACACTAGATTTCGGTATTGAAATTTGTTAATTACCCTGGGGTGGGTAAGAGCGTAGGGGCTTGGCCACATACGCATAGGTGAGCTGCAGAGGCTCCTCAGCAGTGGTGGTCTGGGTCTGGCCCTTGCCACCCTGTTGCTGTCCTTTCTGGGACTGGGGGTATGGCTTCCTCTTCTTTCCTCCCCCTTGCCCTTGCGTGCCTTGGCCCTCGTTCATGGCCTTGCGCTTGAGCGCACTCTCCCCGTCCCTCAGACGGACGGTGATCTCCACAATTGCAGCGGCATGGTAGCACTCCTATATTTAGGGTGTCAGTTATGCCCCGCCAAACAAATTCACATCACATTAACACATTGTACATACTTATTCACATCACACTATAGTCCCATTACCTGCAAAGTAGTATATCCGGTTGGCCCCATGCCATAGCGTAGGCGGTAGCTCAGTCTGTTGTAGAAACGGTTCACAAGAATCCGGTCTGAGTAACCCAGATCCGGTAGCAGGTGGATAAGTCCGATGAAGGCTGAGTAGTACTCATCTACCGTCATCTTATCCCCTTGCCTCAGATTGTCCAACTCCAGGCGCTTGGCCTCTTGCACGTGTATCGGGTAGTACTTGGCTCGCAATAGAGCCGTGTACTCCCTCCACTGAAAAGTCGGGTCAGCAACTCTGCCCTCCCGTACTAACTTCCACCAGCTCTGTGCCGAACCCTTCAAGTAGTATGCGGCAAGTCGAACCTTGACCTCTTCAGGCACCGCTAAGGTCTCGAAGGCGGTCTCCATCTTGGAGATGTACGCCTCCAGCTTACGAGGGTCGGTCTCCCCACTGAATGATGGTGGCCTCAGATCAGCCAACGCCTTGACCCAGTTGTCTCTCGTGGCGGTGGCGGTGGGGTTGAACTCTGGGCTGTTGCCCCTGCTGCATCGCAGCTACCAACTGGGGTACCATCTGGGCTACGGCGGCTGCTACTGCCTCAGCCATAACCTGAGCTGTAGTATTCTCGCCCTGGTCACCCGTATCTCCAGTACCGTGTCCACGGCCTCTACCTCTCGGTCGACCTGACATCTGAATTCACACGAACATTCATTAGCAATATGCTTGCACACTTATCGGTCCAACGGTTGTAACGCTTTCCCGACCATAAGGTATTCCCACACTTAGTTAGTGGTTAACCTTTCCATAACTGTAAACTTAGGTACTGTAGTTAGGTTTCCTAACTTGGTATATTCCTAAGCTCGGTATTCTAGTCATCAGAGCGATACTTCGCTCTGATACCACTTTTTGTAACACCCCTACTACGCACATGCATTACTTGAAATCGCAGAGGAATTTAAACAACTAAACAGTAACTAAACGATTGGTGCTACAACGCCGTCAACCACCCACGTGGTTAACAAGGCTGAATAAATACAAATGTATCGGTCTGATGATCAGACTCCCGAGCATAGAACTAATAACCATATATACAAAACACAATACCGAGTATTTACTTACATCCTTCACTGTAACCATCACTGTAACTGTTCACAACCAAAATATATAACGCCGCGGGAGCACAGGTGCATCCCGGGCCCAACATCTAAAAGTAATCAAAAGTAAACCTGCATCCTAGAATCTAAAGCCATTCCGCTTCTTTGATCCTCATCCTGCAGTAAAAGAAATATGGAGCCCCCGAGGGGGTCAGCAACCCTTGGCTGGTATGGTTAACGTGCAGCCCATCGGCTACCGGGATACGCGCAACTAATTGTCATGGTGACATGGCATTCATTTTAAAACATACAACATATACAATTATCATAACATAGGTATTGTACACAACATCACCCATAACACACAAGAACAATTCCATTTAGGAAGTGAACCAATACAATTAGTTCCCATGGAGAGCCTAGAGAATGTTGCCATGCTCATGCTAAGCTCGTTACATAACTCGTTACCGTCCTGTTAGATTGAACGGATAACTTAACACAAGGTGCCTCGGATATAGTGATCCAAGCACACCGAAACAACACATAGTATGCCCCTGTGGCCCGACGTGAGTCGGTAAAATAGCCTTGGTTAAGCTAAAGGGAAGGTTGGAAACCAAATTGGAAAACAACCATAACATACAAAGAGAATCGAACCGGTTATGACATCGACTCCCATACTCACACGCGTGGCCGGAACAGACCGGACTCCTCACTTCCCCCATTAGCACTTGTTAGCAGTTCGTTATTGAACTCAATACACAATTCACAATAGTAGGTCAAGTCTTGTTAGACACACAAGGGAAGAGAGAGTCATACTTAACAACATATAATATATTTAACAACTGTAAACTCTTTACATGGTTTAATCTTACAAAGTCATTAACACACAGAAAAACAAACAACACACAAGCCGGTGTAAACCGGTAGGCAACAGACTGCAAGAAAACCATACCTTGGTCCTTGATGCTTTTGTTTTCTTCCGTAGGCAACTCCTATACACGTTTAGTAGCGTCGGTTAATTAACTTATTTAATTCCCAAACTACTAAGTATTTTACATGATTATACGACATGTTTTAATGCTTAAACTTACCTTTGATTACCTTCATTATACCCCCTAGGGTTAACTACTAAAACCATATTTAGTTTGTTTTTTTTTGTTTTTTTTTTTAAATTTTGGTCAGACTGACCCACCAACCGACCCAACCCCTTGGGTCGGTCCACTCCAGAAACTTTTCCGTCTTTCAAAATTCACCCGACTGACCCAACACTATTCCGACCGACCCATAGTCCTCTGGGTCGGTCCATTCCAGAACCTTATTTGCCCTTTGTTTTTAGCCCGACCGACCCACCGACCGGCCCAACCAACTGGGTCGGTCCAGTCCAGAAACTCATCCGGCTGGTTTAACAGAGGCCAACCGACCCAACCAAGGGTTCGTCCCCCGGGTCGGTCCGCCACAGAACTTGCTTAAAACTTGTCAAATCTTCTCCAAACTTTTCCTCAACCCTCCAAACATGTTCCCACACCATTTAGCACCTTAAACCTTTATACAAATACCACCAAACACATTTTCTAACCCCTTAAACACTTACTCTTTTCTTACAAAATCTCTTATACATAATGTTTTTCCTTAGACTTCTAAGTGGTGTTTCCTACCTATGATAACAACTATCCCAAAATGCTTTCTCACCACTACAACATCTCTTAAGCATCTTTTCTTACACCCAAACCCTAGTTGATGTCCAAGTCCTTTTGTTTACCTAGAACACCTTAAGACATTATTTCTTCTCTTGTAAAACACTTAGTCATTTCTAACACTTCTAGTCCACCAAACCTTATATAAACACCTAGAACTTCTTGCACATTTCCTAAATTTTGACATGGGTTCTCCTAGAACATTACTAAACCAAAACACAATGTTTTCACCATTAAACAACCAAGAACACTTAAAATCCATCAAACACATTCTCACACACAAACTTCACTCATTTAGCACTACATCACAATATAGTGCACAATTTAAATTGCTTGGCACTTAGGCCCTTAAAAAAAACATGGCTCTTAGGCCCTTAAGATGCATGAATCATAAACACTGAATTTCCCACATTATATTTGCCTTTGACCTGCAAATACACTCAACAATACATATGCCTTTTACTAAGCCCTTGAGAGCATTTCACTAGGTCATTATCATTAGCTCTTAAGTAGTTTTAACAAGCATTATAAGCTCATTTCTCCTAAGGCATTAAACACATTAGGTTAGCATGTTTACCTCTTTTCACACAAACTTCTTTCTTGTTTCCTTGTTTAAAATCGGCTAGGTACTTGATTCCTTGTCAACTACTAAACAATATACAAGCAATGTAATGAGTATACAAGCTCCAAGCTTAAACTCATTGTAAACCCTAGGTTTTACATTGTTTCAAAAACATTAAGATAGTTGTTTTACCTTGGTATTTGAAGAGAGTTTGAATATCTATCAAGAGAGGACTCCACCAAGTCCTTGAAAGGTTGGAATGAAGCTAGAACAAAGCCATATAAAGAGCACCTTCAATGGGCATTTTCGGTCAACAACAAAACATGGAGGAAATGAAGTTTTTATTTGAGATTCCTTACCTAGAAGCAAAGGAGAACAATAATATGTAGAAATATAAGCTCAAGCTCCTTCAATGGTGGAACTCCATGGCACCGAAATGGTGGTCTTGGAATTTTGAGAAGATAGGAATGAAGAGCTTGATGAGACTAAGAGAATGGTGGTGTTTGTTTTTGATTTGGTATAAGTGAGCTAGAAATTACAAGTGGTCAAAGATGGAGTTTTGATGGCGGTGGTGTATTATCGTGAAAGAGAGAGCAAGAATGAGAAGGTGAAGTGCTGGAGATGGTGGGAATGCAAGAAAGAATGAAGCAAATGAGATAAGTTTGCTTTTGTAAGATATTTTAGCTTAAAGTAAATAGTACTTGCTCTATTACTTGTTTATTTACTTAATAGGCTAGCAAGAGTGGTGACTCACCACTTAAGAAAACGGCCCCCATTATGATATAAGGGGTTTTTAGTCTTTATTGACTCATTAAATTACTTAATATAACATATGTTACAAACTAGCTTATAAAAGTCACTATTCATAAAAACAAGGCACATAGAAGTGAAATTTTTGATTTCTCATTGATATAGACTTCCAAATGTGATACTATATAGTACACATGTTAATTAAAGAGTAATTATGGACATTTAGCCATTCAAAACTCATTTACAAGACAATATTTCAAAAATGTGCTTTAAGACTCCTTAAAGCATATTTTGTGTTTTAACTTGTTTTCAAGCTTGGTTTTCTTTGCTAATTGGTTTAATATGTTCATTAGTATATAAATAAGGTCTTGGTAAGTTCATTATGTCTTAACCAAGCTTATCCCAAGCTTAGAGCACATTTTGGCTCTTATTGACCTTAAAGCACATTTTGTGTTTTCTATGATTTAAATTGCTTACTAATGCTTCTAAGACTCTTTTTAGTCTTAATATACCATATTTAAATGTTTAAACAACATAACTAGGTTTGGGGTATTTCACTCATGGGGCTTTGTTTTTATTCCTTGTTCTAGCTTGTTTTATTCACCAAGGACTTGTGGAGGTCCTCTTTCATTCAATGCCCAAGTCTACCTTGAGACTTCAAAGGTAATCATCCACTTTTAAACCTTAGAACACATTTTTAACCTAGGGTTTACTCCTTGAGGTTAGTGTATTGTTTAGTACTCATGGGAGTCATTGTATATTGATTAGAACATTGGTAAGGGAGATTTAAGTGGTGGCCGATATTCATTCAAGAAGAAGGTCTAAGGAGGAAGATAAGATAAGCTTGAGAAAACAAGGTAAATTACTTACCTAATGGTGGTTTAAGGTTTAAGGAATGAGTTTTAGAGGAGTACCAATGTAGCCTAGGGCTTACATTAGGTAATGAGTTATATAACCTAGGAAAAAAGAGTTTAAACAAGCTTGTGAACTTGTGATTAAGGAGCCAATGAGAATGAGTTAGTAATATAAGTTTAAGATGAGTTTTAAGAGCATTATAACTACTATGAGATTGATGGGTGTATTTGCAGGTTGAAAGCTTTTATATGTGGGAAATTCAGTGTTTAAGTTTAAGTCATTTAAGGGCCTAAGCGCCATGTCATTTAAGAGCCTTAGTGCTATGCAATTTAAGATTATTGCAAAATATTGTGTTTGTTGTGAATGAGTTGGTTTGGGTGGTGAGATAGGATGAGGAAGAACTTGATGTGTGTGAGATGGTTGAATGAGGAAAACAAAGCATTTGGGCATGATAATATGCTAGAGGAGCTATGGCGAAATTTGAGTAGAAAACAAGGTGTTTAAGTGATAGTGGTGAGTTAATATGCCCTAGGATTCACTAGGGATCAGTATGAGGAATTTGAGTGGAAATGAGTTAGATAAGGAGTTCTTGAGGTTTAGGATGACCTAGAATTGCCTAGGAGGAAATTAGAGGATTGGTGGGTGTATTGAGCACACCAAAGTCATGTTATAAGGAATGGTAGGACCTGTGCAAGAATCTGGAGGAGATGATGTATAATGCTTTGAGATGGTTTAGGTTTGAACTAAAGAGTAGAACAATGAGAGTTTCGGGAAGTTTATGTAAGAGGTGGTGATGTTAGTGGTGGACTAGTAAGGTTTAGTTGAATGGTAATGTGTGGACTTGGGTGATAGAAGTGAAAATGGTAGGAGAATGTTGTAAGTCGTCAAGGAAAATGACTAGAAACGTATAAGAGGGTATGATCATGAGAATGGTGAGTAAGTTGCATAAAAGAAGTGGAAATGTCTAAGGAGGGTGTTGCATGGTTAAGGTAAATGAAGAACAATGTCAAGGTATTAAGGTAATGGAAAGAAATGTATAAGCAAGCTTAAGAGTTTAAGAGTGATGAGTAACCGAAGGAAATGAGAGGAATTGGTGCATGGAAATGCAAGATAACCTTGGAGGGTTTAGCAAAGCAAAGATGTAATTTAATGATGTTAAGGAGGAGTTATATGGGTAGAAATGAAACACTTTGGTTAGTTGAAATTTTAGATAAAATGTACATGTTAGAAATATAAGGAATTAATTATCAAGTGTTAGCAATTTCTTGCAAGAATTGAGCAAAAGGTTGGAATGATCTTTGGAGGTTATTTTAATGAGTTTGGAGGATGATTAAAGGTGGGTTTAAGGGTCTAAATGATGTTAGAACACATTAGAAGGCTTTAGGAGAAGTTTGGTGAAGATTTAACAATTTTTGGACATGTTCTGGTGGCGTCCGACCCAGGGGTCCGACCCAAGTTTGGGTCGGACGGCCTCTGTTAGACGCCAGTGAAGGGTTATGTAATGGTCCGACCCAGTTAGTTGGCTCGGACATGGGTCGGACAGGAGAGTTTTAAAAGACGGAAAATTTCTGTAATGGTCCGACCCAGTTGGTTGGGTCGGACGTGGGTCGGACAAAGTAGAACTTTACAATCCGAGAGTTGCTGGAATGGTCCGACCCAGTTGGTTGGGTCGGACGGTGGGTCGGACGACCCTTAAGGCTTAAAAAAAAAACCTAAGAAAGTTTAGTGGTATTAATGGTACCCCATTAAGAGGGCAATGATGATTAGAGGTATAAAGACCTAAGGGATTAAGTTAAGTATAAACTTAAAAGTTTAAGGATAAGTTTGTAAGATTAAGTTGTAAAACTTAAGAGGAGTTAGGTAGGGATCATTAAGGGTTTAGTAAGTTAAGTAAGTTGAATTGAGATAAGTTATTAACAACCTAAAACTGAATGAATGTTTTAGGACTTGGAATTTGGACTCCGGAAGAGAGTAAGCAACCGAACGACCAACGGTGAACGGTACAGTTCTTCTTGTGACCTGCTTGCTAACGAGGTGTCCCTCGGCTTGTGTGCTATTTGTTTTTGTGTGCTCACTAAACAAGATAAAGCATGCAACCGGAACATTATGTTTATTGTATTGTTGTGTGATGTTTGAAAACTAACACAACTTACCGTGAGAACTTACTAACCAACGTTTAGTAAGGAATTGAGTGAGACTAAGGAACGCTCCCTAATATTAGTTTGTTATAAACCAAAAGAGGTTAACCAAACAAACAATGTCTTGAGACTTCTACTAACTGGAACTTAAGGGGGGAGTGAGGAACCCGGGACCGACTCCGGTCATGCATGCTAAGGAAAAGGGGGTCGGTATCTATAGTAGATCCGACTTCCGATTAAGGACTTGTCTACGGACTTGTTGCCTAGGGTCGGTTGCCGGCTCAGCTACGTTGGACACACAGTCCAAGGTAGGTGGCATTAAGATGGTGCGGTAGGATCACCTAAATCCTAAATTATAAGATAAGATGTTTATTCAACCAATGGAGTTAATAGCTCATTGGCTAGGGTTGCTTTTGACCCGACAAAAATAAACATTGAGGTAAGATACAATCATTTCTAATTGAAGAGTGGTTTGTATTCTATTATTAAGATAAGGTTGAGATAAGTTACAACCATTCCTTTTTAAAGGATGGTTTGTATTATAAGACTGAGATAAGCTGCATCCATTCCTTTTTAAAGGTTGGTTGTTTTCTAAGGCTAAGATAAGACTAAGATTGAGGTAAGATAAGGATGGACTAAGATTAAGAGGGAACATTACTTAAGGAGTTAAATAATAAACTCTCTAATTAAGGGAACACATTTAAGTCGTTCGTTATGTTTGAACTTTGATTGTTCATATTTGGTTTGTTGTTTACTGCACTTTCTATTATGTTGTGCATCTAATCAACCTCCATGCTATCGACAATTAGTCGTCGTAGCCACGTTAGCTTGGGGGCCATGAGAGGATCGTACCAGCATTCGTGCTGACCCCCTTTGGGGGCTGTTTTTACTACACAGGTAAACGTCAGTAGGCAGCCGTCACGAGAGAAAGATGGGGTACAAGTGTTATGGGTTAAGTGTGGCGTACGAGTTGTGCATGTACACTCGTATGGCAATTTGAGTTAATGAGATGTATAGGATGTGAGGGGATTGTAGAAGGTTATGTATTGGTTAAGATTTGTTGTACTAATGTTCGGTATATTCTGTAGTCAGACCGTGGCAAGGTCCTGGAATGTATTTAAATCCGCTGCAGAGTTTATATATATGATGATAAGATTGCGATAACCACGATTGGACCGAGTTGGGGTGTTACAAAAAACTTTCTTCCTTAGGTTTTTCCTTCCTTAATCTCGGTCACCAATATATATCTCCTTGCCAATGTTCTAACCAATATCCAATGACTCCAATGAGTAATTGATAATACATTAACCCTAAGGAACAAACCCTAGGTTAAAAATGTGCTTTAAGGTATTAAGGTGATTGTTTTACCTTAGTTTCTCAAGACAAGCTTGGATATGAAGCAAGAAGGACCTCCTTTATCCCTTGAATAGTAGAAACAAGCTAGGACAAGGCATAAACATGGAGTCCCATGAGTGCAAATTTTCGGACAAGGAAAGAAATGATGGAAACCTAGATTTTCTTACACTTTCTTTACCTTAAGAGAATGGAGAAGCCAATGGAGTCTCCAAACTTGAATTCCCTACTCTAATGGTGGTTTGGCTTGGCACCAAATCAAAGCTCTTGGAGTTTTGAAAGGATAGAAAGAGAGAGCTTGAGCTAACTAAGAAGAATATGTAATTTGTTTTGGTTTTGGAGCTAAAATGAGTAAGTTGTGTGCAAGAGAAGGTGGAGCTAGCATGGAGATGAGGTTCACGTTAATGGAGAAGGGAGAGAGCAGCTCAAACCGTGGGAAACAAGAGAGAATGAAGAGGTGAGGAGAGAGGTGAGTTAAAATGAGATCTTTATATTGTAAAGTAAATAGTACTTTTGCTTTATCCTTTAATTCCCTTTCTTATTTGCTTAATGGCTAATAAAGGTGGTGACTCACCTTATGAAAACTGGCCCCCCATTAGTAACAAGGGGTACTTAAGTCTTTGTTGACCAAATATCTCACTTATATTGACTTATGTTATAAACTAGCTTAATTAAATTACTATTCACAAAACAAGGCACATTGTTGTGAAATTTTTGATTTCCCATTGATATAGACTTCCAAATGTGATACTATGCAGTACACATTTTAATTAAAGAGTAATGATGGACATTTAGCCATTAAAAACTCATTTACAAGACAATTTTTCAAAAATGTGCTTTAAGACTCCTTAAAGCACATTTTGTGTTTTAACTTGTTTTCAAGCTTGGTTTTCTTTGGTAATTGATTTAAAAAGACCATTAGGATATTACTAAGGTCTTAGAACAATATTTGGGTACTCTCCCAAGTCTCTCCAAGCTTAGAGCACGTTTTTACTTAAACTGCTCTTTTGGTGTTTCCTTATATTTTCTTTGATTAGAAATGTTTCTTAATGTTTCTAAGGCATTATTTAACCTCCTTATATCTTAGTTTATCATTTAAACACCATATCTAAGTTTGAGGTATTTCAGAAGATGTTGGAAAACCCAGAAGACAAGGATAAAGAAAATGAACGTAAGCTATAACCTGCTGAGGATTAAAGACGTACAACCCTGGGAAAGGAAAGCTCAGAGGACTACCCCCACAGAGCGGGCATAGTCGAGCCGAACAAACTGATGAATGACAGTTAATACTGTTTGTCTAACTAATTAACACCCAAGTATGATTGATCATCAACGGGCGGCGTAGTCAACGGAAGTTGAACGATGCATCGAGGTGGAAGCATAAGATGACAGGATGATATCCGACTTGGACACCGTGAGGCAAACGCCGAATACGAACTTAGCCTTGTTTGCTAAAAGACATAAGTCCAGTGGAATGGCAGTATCGTCAAGGACACTAAATAACCTCAGATCACCTGAATAAACTTCCATAGCAGGAAGCCGGATGCAGCGACTTACCATGAAACCCAATACTACATTTAGTATGTAACCTAACGGTGGATAGTGTTCAAAGGACCAGAACCTATAAGGATGACCTACGGATGAGTAAGAGTACAAGTAATGGACTGAGACATTAAGCGCTAAGAGCCTACGAGCCAAGGATGTTAACCACATCAGAGCCCGAGGCGCAGTAAGTTGTAAGAGAGCTTATTTAAGCCACGAAGGAACTACAATTCGTAGATATGAACGGTTACCAAACCTATAACTTAGATTGTGGAAAATATTGCCAAGAAAAGGCACCAATGAGAATAATGAGATAGTACATTGGCAGGGGCGGAGAACGAACCATGCCTTTTAGGATGGGGATACCTCTCCTTGTTGTGAGGCCAAGCGTGGGAATAAACCCCTCAAAAAGGGCTTTCACTTGTTAGAAATATAATATGCTTTTATTAGAGAATGGAAACCGTAACTTTGAGATTACCTTAGAACATACCGAATACACTTGAGTAATAAGAAAGGCTGCAGAGACAAACCTCATAACCAACACCCAGGATTTAGGAATCAGTGATCGTCAGAGATAAACGTTGTGAGTGCACATTATGGCACGTCAAGTGACCAATGCTCAGAAGAGCTTGTGATTCAGTGGATGACTCCTTCAGTAACCGGTAGAATTACATGGTAGATAACATCACTAAGGATGAAAGAATGTGAGAGAAATTAGCCTACTTACGAATCTGAGATTGGAGCAGAACATCTGCGTATTAAGAGTCAAATATTTTACAGCACGGTATGACAACCGCCAAACACCGAAATTAGAAAACTCCTAGTGTGTTTACACCAAGAAGGGATTGAATGTAAGATAAGATGTTAGAGTAAATGAGTAAGTAGTTGCGCCATCAATGGGCAACATGGTAAAGGCCAGCTACCACAGTAGTAGTGGTCGTGGGTACAATATTTATATAAGGGGATTAAGTCATGGTGCGCGATAAAGCGACCGTTATGTATGAGCCGTCAAATATTGACACTGAGGCATTAGATTTATGAGTTAAGACCAATATAAGTAAGGAAATAAGATGGTAGACGAACTGCGCATTGATGCCAGTAGTCTGGACCTGATTAGGTAACATTTCACAGGAAGCACACTACCATTCCTTAAGAAACCGGAAGTGCATTCCTAGTAGATCAAAATATGAGAAACAAGATAAGAAGCTCTATGGAAAGAGACCTGAACTACTAAGAAATTGAGTCAATACGAAATACAGAAAGGAGCTAGAGCATACCATACCCAAGAACACAGTAAATGGATTTCCCTTGATTAACTTCAAGAAGAACAATGAATGTTATTATGGAACGATGAAAAAGGAGATCGACAACAGAATACTTCATAATTAGCAATAGCTAAACGTGTGACGGACACTACGAGTTTACTAAAACGAGACGTGGGACGACTGCACCCCACAGGGGCTTGCAGGCCTGACACGCTTATTTATGAGTTAGTTGGGTAAGTAGTGATGTACCAGTAAGGTACCCCATGCATGTAGACGAGTGGTGTAAGGAACACGGGAAGTAGTCGACTCCGTACCACCGACAACGACGCAAGATCAGGCAAGAGCAGCTACTACCACAAACAGTTGAAGAAAAAGAAATTCAGTTCAACCAACAACACAAAGGAACCAGAGAACAAATAATTAAAATTATGAAGTGCGAGAAGCACAGATTGTTAAGTACAGACATTGGATATGTCTTAAGAAGTTAAGGATAAGACTGTGAAGTGCAATAAGCACTAAACAGTAGTTTTAGATTAAGGGTCCTCCTTAGATGGAAAGAGCGATTTAAACACTTAAGAGAACGCCAAGAATATGAACATTAGATCTCCAGAGAGACTGGATAAACAAGCTACAACTTATCAAGGCCGTGTATATATATAAAGGTAACACGTGTCCATTAAGAGATCCTTAGTACTAAACCATAAGCACGCAGGAGAAAGATATACAATACTGTAAAAGGATAAGCGAGACAGTTAAGCCTAAGACCATCAGAGTTGTGCAGCGGAAGCTAGCAGACCACTACCTTTGAGATTAGACCAAACTAAGTTAAGGAAACGGTATAAGTACCGTTAAGAATCCTCGATACAGAGACTAAGTCATTTCTGATCGAATTATAAGTAAGATAGATGACATGGAAGCTAGAATGCTTGGTGAGAATTAGACATCTTGAACTTATGTTCAAGGATGATATAATGTTGATTACGTGGGCGTAATCCATTTTAAGGGGGGTAGAGCGAAAACCGCTTAGCGTATGTTTGTGTACTGAGTACATAAACTACGGTGTGCATAGCACAAAATAATTTGAGAATATGTTTTACATAAACATTTTGAGATAAAATCACGGTTATTGCACACAGAAGATGTGAATACCTTACATATTAAGTACCTATCTTGTTGACTCCGGTGTGAGTACAAGTTAAGAGAATTAAGGAAGAGGATTAAGGAGATTTAAGAAATAAGGAATATATGAGGTAAGAGTCGATATGAGACTATGTGGGAGATAAGAATAAGATAACACTATGAGATATTATTTGATATGAATATGAGGAAGAAGATAGTAATGCTATGAGATATAAGATGGTGAGAATTAGCATGAGACGGTTATAGAACTTAGTAGGAATTTAAGTCTTGAGGTAATTACTAAGAGATGAATCGGGAATGTAGATGGACTGAGTCCACACTTTCGAGATGTAATGATTACGACTAGAATCACTAAAAGATAGAAAATTGGAAATGAAGATTGAATTAGTTGATGTTTGAAAATGGTGTGGGAGGTGGAACTTGATTTCCTAGGGATCAAGGGAAACCGAACACAAATTGGGGTGGAAGGATAGTTCAACACTGATGCTGATCACATCAGGGTTGGATGATTCCTAAAACTCCCTACTAGTGGTCACAATTAAATCACCTTAAGGATAGAGGCATTAGGATAAAATGAAATTGGAGTTGATTGTATTTTTAATTAGAGGAATTATTCCTCACATGACCTCGTAAAAAGGATCACCTTTTTACTGAGTCTCGCCCATGAAGTCGAGGACGCACGAGCCTTTGTCTTCGGACCGGTGACATGGGGAGAGCAGAGTGTTTTGTATTCTGGCCCATGGTGACGAGGACGAATGAGCCATTGTATACGGACCGGTGACATGGGAGAATACGTTGGAAATTATGTGAATGTTTTAATCATCAAAAGGAACAAAGGGAATTTGAGTGCTATACATGCGTAAGCATGTGTGTGATATTTAAGTAAGCATATGGTGGACCTAAGGATTCAATGAGTTTAAGTATACATAAGTATGATCTGTATGATCTGTGGAATGAGGTAAGATATGTATTCTAATAAGAAAGGTGTGTGGGAACTTTGGGGACAAAGTTCTTTTAAGGGGGGTAGATTGAAATTCCCAAACCTAAGTATGTTAAGTAAACATCAATTATGATGTAGTAAGGCTAAAATAAGCCTTAGAAAGATTGGTAGACAATTTAAACCAAGGAAAACACAAGAAAACGCCTTAAGGGCAATTTGGGCAAAAACGTGCTCTAAGCTTGGAGTGACTTTGATTAGCACCCAAATACCATTATAAGACTTTAGTAATATGCTAATGGACATTTTAAATCAATTATCAAAGAAAACCAAGCTCAAAAACAAGCTTAAACACAAAATGTGCTTCAAGACTCCTTAAAGCACCTTTTTGAGAAATTGTCTTAGAATTGAGTTTTGAGTGGCTAAATGCCCATGATTACATCTTAATCAACATGTGTACTAATTAGTATCACATTAGGAAGTCTAAATCAATGGGAAATCAAAAATTTCAGAAATATGTGCACTAATTTGTGAATAGTGCCAATAGTGACTAGTTTAGTCTTTAATCACTTAAGTCTAATTAGTTGGTCAAACAAGACCATGACTTGCCTTAATTAATAGGGGGCCGGTTTTCTAAGGGAGGATGAGTCACCATGAGTATTCAAATAATGTTATAAAGAAGAGAAAAAGTAAGAAGTTACTATTAGCTTTTAAAAGCAAAATATCTCTTATAAGCTACCTTTCTTCTTCTTCTCTCTTCATTTCTCCTTCCTTCCACGATTTCTTATTCTCCTCTCCTGCTCCAAACCGAGAGAGAGCTCCATTCATGGCTCCTCACCTTCATTCACTTGCCAAGTGCAACTCCAATCTCCAAATCCAAAACAAATTGCATGTTTGTCTTAGTTAAGTCAAGGCCCTCCTTTCTATCTTTTCAAATCCTTCAAAGCTCAATTTTGGTGCCAAGAAGAAACTCCATTGATGGAGGAAAATCAAGTTTGAAGAGCCATTTAGTTCTCCATTCATTCGAGGTAAGGAAAATGTAAGAAAACCCATGTTTCCCCCACTTCTTCTACATGGCCGAAAATTTACTACTCATGGGGCTTTGTTTTTATGCCTTGTTCTAGCTTGTTTTATTCACCAAGGACTAGTGGAGGTCCTCTTTCATTCAATGCCCAAGTCTACCTTGAGACTTCAAAGGTAATCATCCACTTTTAAACCTTAGAACACATTTTTAACCTAGGGTTTACTCCTTGAGGTTAGTGTATTTTTTAGTACTCATGGGAGTCATTGTATATTGATTAGAACATTGGCAAGGGAGATTTAAGTGGTGGCCGATATTCATTCAAGAAGAAGGTCTAAGGAGGAAGATAAGATAAGCTTGAGAAAACAAGGTAAATTACTTACCTAATGGTGGTTTAAGGTTTAAGGAATGAGTTTTAGAGGAGTACCAATGTAGCCTAGGGCTTACATTAGGTAATGGGTTATATAACCTAGGAAAAAAGAGTTTAAACAAGCTTGTGAACTTGTGATTAAGGAGCCAATGAGAATGAGTTAGTAATATAAGTTTAAGATGAGTTTTAAGAGCATTATAACTACTATGAGATTGATGGGTGTATTTGCAGGTTGAAAGCTTTTATATGTGGAAATTCAGTGTTTAAGTTTAAGTCATTTAAGGGCCTAAGAGCCATGTCATTTAAGAGCCTTAGTGCTATGCAATTTAAGATTATTGCAAATATTGAGTTTGTTGTGAATGAGTTGGTTTGGGTGGTGAGATAGGATGAGGAAGAACTTGATGTGTGTGAGATGGTTGAATGAGGAAAACAAAGCATTTGGGCATGATAATATGCTAGAGGAGCTATGGCGAAATTTGAGTAGAAAACAAGGTTTTAAGTGATAGTGGTGAGTTAATATGCCCTAGGATTCACTAGGGATCATTATGAGGAATTTGAGTGGAAATGAGTTAGATAAGGAGTTCTTGAGGTTTATGATGACCTAGAATTGCCTAGGAGGAAATTAGAGGATTGGGGGTGTATTGAGCACACCAAGTCATGTTATGAGGAATGGTAGGACCTGTGCAAGAATCTGGAGGAGAGATGTATAATGCTTTGAGATGGTTTAGGTTTGAACTAAAGAGTAGAACAATGAGAGTTTCGGGAAGTTTATGTAAGAGGTGGTGATGTTAGTGGTGGACTAGTAAGGTTTAGTTTAATGGTAATGTGTGGACTTGGGTGATGGAAGTGAAAATGGTAGGAGAATGTTGTAAGTCGTCAAGAAAATGACTAGAAACGTATAAGAGGGTATGATCATGAGAATGGTGAGTAAGTTGCATAAAAGAAGTGGAAATGTCTAAGGAGGGCGTTGCATGGTTAAGGTAAATGAAGAACAATGTCAAGGTATTAAGGTAATGGAAAGAAATGTATAAGCAAGCTTAAGAGTTAAGAGTGATGAGTAACCGAAGGAAAGGAGAGGAATTGGTGCATGGAAATGCAAGATAACCTTGGAGGGTTTAGCAAAGCAAAGATGTAATGTAATGATGTTAATGATGAGTTATATGGGTAGAAAAGAAACACTTTGGTTAGTTGAAATTTTAGATAAAATGTACATGTTAGAAATATAAGGAATTAATTAACAAGTGTTAGGAATTTCTTGCAAGAATTGAGCAAAATGTTGGAATGATCTTTGGAGGTTATTTTATTGAGTTTGGAGGATGATTAAAGGTGGGTTTAAGGGTCTAAATGATTTTAGAACACATTAGAAGGCTTTAGGAGAAGTTTGGTGAAGATTTAACAATTTTTGGACATGTTCTGTGGGCGTCCGACCCAGGGGTCCGACCCAAGTTTGGGTCGGACGGCCTCTGTTAGACGCCAGTGAAGGGTTCTGTAATGGTCCGACCCAGTTGGTTGGCTCGGACATGGGTCGGACAGGAGAGTTTTAAAGACGAAAAATTTCTGTAATGGTCCGACCCAGTTGGTTGGGTCGGACGTGGGTCGGACAAAGTAGAACTTTACAATCCGAGAGTTGCTGGAATGGTCCGACCCAGTTGGTTGGGTCGGACGGTGGGTCGGACGACCCTTAAGGCTTAAAAAAAAAAACCTAAGAGAGTTTAGTGGTATTAATGGTACCCCATTAAGAGGGCAATGATGATTAGAGGTATAAAGACCTAAGGGATTAAGTTAAGTATAAACTTAAAAGTTTAAGGATAAGTTTGTAAGATTAAGTTGTAAAACTTAAGAGGAGTTAGGTGGGGATCATTAAGGGTTTAGTAAGTTAAGTAAGTTGAATTGAGATAAGTTATTAACAACCTAAAACTGAATGAATGTTTTAGGACTTGGAATTTGGACTCCGGAAGAGAGTAAGCAACCGAACGACCAACGGTGAACGGTACAGTTCTTCTTGTGACCTGCTTGCTAACGAGGTGTCCCTCGACTTGTGCGCTATTTTTTTTTGTGTGCTCACTAAACAAGATAAAGCATGCAACCGGAACATTATGTTTATTGTATTGTTGTGTGATGTTTGAAAACTAACACAACTTACCGTGAGAACTTACTAACCAACGTTTAGTAAGGAATGAGTGAGACTAAGGAACGCTCTCTAATATTAGTTTGTTATAAACCGAAAGAGGTTAACCAAACAAACAATGTCTTGAGACTTCTACTAACTGGAACTTAAGGGGGAGTGAGGAACCCAGGACTGACTCCGGTCATGCATGCTAAGGAAAAGGGGGTCGGTATCTATAGTAGATCCGACTTCCGATTAAGGACTTGCCTACGGACTTGTTGCCTAGGGTCGGTTGTCGGCTCAGCTACGTTGGACACACAGTCCAAGGTAGGTGGCATTAAGATGGTGCGGTAGGATCACCTAAATCCTAAATTACAAGATAAGATGTTTATTCAACCAATGGAGTTAATAGCTCATTGGCTAGGTTGCTTTTGACCCGACAAAAATAAATTGAGGTAAGATACAATCATTTCTAATTGAAGAGTGGTTGTATTCTAAGATTAAGATAAGGTTGAGATAAGTTACAACCATTCCTTTTTAAAGGATGGTTTGTATTATAAGACTGAGATAAGCTACATCCATTCCTTTTTAAAGGTTGGTTGTTTTCTAAGGCTAAGATAAGACTAAGATTGAGGTAAGATAAGGATGGACTAAGATTAAGAGGGAACATTACTTAAGGAGTTAAATAATAAACTCTCTAATTAAGGGAACACATTTAAGTTGTTCGTTATGTTTGAACTTTGATTGTTCATATTTGGTTTGTTGTTTACTGCACTTTCTATTATGTTGTGCATCTAATCAACCTCCATGCTATCGACAATTAGTCGTCGTAGCCACGTTAGCTTGGGGGCCATGAGAGGATCATACCAGCATTCGTGCTGACCCCCTTTAGGGGCTGTTTTTACTACACAGGTAAACGTCAGTAGGCGGCCGTCACGAGAGAAAGATGGGGTACAAGTGTTATGGGTTAAGTGTGGCCTACGAGTTGTGCATGTACACTCGTATGGCATTTGAGTTAGTGAGATGTTAGGATGTGAGGTGTGGGTATGGATGTAGAAGTTGTGTTTGTGTTAAGATTTGTTGTACTAATGTTCGGTATATTCTGTAGTCAGACCGTGGCAAGGTCCTGGAAAGTATTTAAATCCGCTGCAGAGTTTATATATATGATGATAAGATTGCGATAACCACGATTGGACCGAGTTGGGGTGTTACAGTTACAAAATACCAAACAATCCATATGGTTGTCGGTTTTTAATTAATTCCACCTAAGTTTCAGAAATTACATAATCACCCCAAATATTATTTCTTTGTTACACTATAGTATATATCTTATAAGTTAAATTTGCCTTGAATACTCAAGAAAACATCTTGAGAGCTTTAGGAACTGCTGGGTACTTGGGTGGAATGACACAAGAGAAAGAGAAAGAAATAATTTGTGTTTTAAGGAATGAAAAGTATTTAATGGAATAGTAAAGTGGTGATTCACCAAATTGGCTAGATATTTTAGTTAAAGGTTGATGTGCTGTCCTCCACCCTTAATGCTGCCACCTCATTTAGGATAGGAATGGGTCAAGTCTTGACCATTGACTTGACTTGGTCAATATTGCTTAAAAATGCACTATTTCGGTTACTATTCACAAATGAATGCCATATTTGTGATTTTTTTGAAAATCTTGGAATTAGACCTTCTAATGTGGTACATTATAGTACATTAGTATAACAACGTCTAATCCAATGCCTAACACCACTCAAAACCCACTCAGAAAGTTAATTTTCTCAAAAACGTGCTTTAATGAGTTTTAAAGCACAATTTGTGTTAGAACATGTTTTTGAGCTTGGTTTCCTTTGAGAATAGTTTTATAGTGTTCATTAGTTAATTATAATACTTAGGAATCCACTTTGGATCCTAATTGAGGTCATACTATCTCTATGGTGTCTTAAAGCACATTTTTGGCCTTACCGATCTTAAGGCATGTTTTGCCTTGTTGAGATCTTTAGATTGTTCCCCAATGGTATTAAGATGATTATTAACCTTCCTAGATCATTAATAGATCATTTAATTAAGTTTTTAAGGTTAGGGGTATTTCATTATGTGTGCCTAGGGGTGATTCTATGTATGCAGGGTAGGGCTTATGTGTGCCTAAGGATGACTCTATGCAAGGTAGGAAATGCAAGGTAGGGCTTATGTGTGCCTAAGGGTGATTCTATGCAAGTTAGGAAATGCAAGGTAGGGCTTATGAAATACCCCAAACTTAAATATAGTGATTAAGATTATTCTAATCCTTATTTAAGAGCCTAATAATGCTTAGGTAATATTGGTAAGGAAAAATAAATCCAAAAGAAATAATAAACGCTTAAAAAAGCGAAAAACGCTAAATAAGCGTTAGACAACTGTAGGAGGTATGCGACCTCGGTTAGCGTATTATATGAATCCTACGGGTTTAATAAGACCTAGATAATACATGGGAACAACTCCCGAAGAAAACGGATTCAAATAGTGTATTAAAACGCTAATAGAGCTTTAGTGCACGTTTTTCGAGAAAAACCCAAAAACATGACTTTAAGTGGTCAAACGGACCCGTAAAAATTATAAATCATTGAATAACAATTATTAAGCATTTATGGAAGCTTAATAGTCAATAAAAGTAATTAAACGAGAAAATTCCGGAAAACGGGTTCCGGTTAGTAAAAACAGTAACAACCGGGAAGTAGTGAGGTGAGAGTGTAATAAAATAAAACTAGTGTGTCCACTTTTGCAAATAAAAAGCAAAATTTGAGTGAGTGTGTGTGTGTGGTCGAGCCCCTTCCCCTCACACCCTTTCAATTTCTCTAATATAAAGGACACAAAAATAAAGTAAAAAGCAACCCCACACTCTCTCACCTCTCATTTCCCTCATCTCTCTCCTATCCTTCTCCTTCCCTCACTGATTTCTCTCTCTTCTCCTCCCTTGTGCTGGCAATTTTGAAGCTCCAAAAGAAGCTCCATGGCTTCCTCACTTCTTCTTCATGCTCCATCCTCAAGTGAGCCCTAAATGCAAAAATAAATATATATTCTTGCTCCCCTCATCATCCTCTACACTTCTCTCGTTTCAAAATCCAAAAATGAGGAAGTTCATCTCCATGGGTTTTCCCCATGCAAAGAGAAAATAGCATCAATGGGTAGCTTGGAGTCTCCTCTCTCCATTAAGGTAAAAATCTTCATGAAAGAACTCATATTCCTCCATCTTCCCTTGTAACTGATTTTTACCTCCTTGTAATACTCCATTTTCTCTCTCTCTTTTGAGCATAATATCAACCTTGCAATGGTGGTGGATTCACTTTCTTGAACCAAGGGCTAAAACCCCTCCTAAAACACTCCAAAGGTAAACCCTAGAATTTGTTCACTTTAAACATCTCAATGACATTAGTATAAATCTAAGGGTTAGGATTTTAATTTAACATGTTTGGTGTGCTTTGGGTGATGGGAATGAGCTGTGGCAAATCCATTCCCAAAATGGCCGGTTCTGTGCAAGAAAGAGAGGAAGTGGAGAATTGGGAAAGAATGAAGGAAGGAAACTATAAGCTCAAGGTAAGAGCTCTTTCTTGAATGGTTAAATTTAATGCATTAGAGTAATGGGAATGGGTAAACCAATTTAAGGAACCCAAAATATTCTATTGGTATTGTAGTATTGGAATTTTGGGTATTTGTGAACTAGTATGTGAATTATAGGCCATAGAGCCAAGAGTATGGTATGTGATTAATATTGGGTTGAGGAAGGAAGTATTGATGATTTGGTATTGTAATGATTGCTGGTAGGACCCTTGTATGGGTGTGGCTAGAATAGGCATGAATTTGGTGAGAATGTGTATGTGTGGCTAAGTAAAGAAAAGTAGATGAGCTATGGCAAAATTTTGGTAGGAATATGTACAATTATGGATGACTTGGTGATGGATGGGAGAACCAAGGTGTGATGTCCCGGTGATAGTAGAGATACATAGTAACCATGGAATGGTAGTTGTTGATATGAATATAAAGGATGTAAAAAAATCTGTTGCATGAAGTTACTAAAAATGTATTGGAGAAATAGGTGTTTTGGAGGCTTAAAGTGTGTAGCAAACTACTTTGTAACAGATTGGAGAGAAGTAGATTAAGGGGAGGATTGAATTGATATGGAAAATAAGTGCGGGATTACAAGTAATGGTATTGTCTTTGGTAGGTAGATATTGAATGGTAGAGGGTTGGTTCAAAAACTGTAGCATAAGAGGAACATAAACTGCTATGTGTGCAGGAATGGGAAGAGGGGAATGTGTAAATCCCTATGAGAATGGGAAATGAATTAGTAATGGACTTGGTGGATGACTCGAAGGTGATTTAGAGCCTCTAAATGGTGGTAAACATGTAGGGAAAATTGGTAAAGATTGGGGAATCAATGGAAAGTAAAGTAAAACCAAGAAACAGATTTTTAAAAATGAAGAAGTACTAGGCCTGCGGGACTTGACCTGGGACCGAACCCGCAAGGTCGGTCGAGCCTTAAACTACAAAGACGGGAAGTCTTCTGACTTCAACCAACCTTGGGGACCGGAACTTGCAAGGTCGGTCGAGTCCTTAGTAATTGTGAAGGCCAGAGGTCTACTGGAACGGGCCGACCTTGGACCGAACTTGGGCAAGGTTGTCGAGTCCAGAAAACTCGAACCCAGAACATACTGGAACGGACCGACCTTGGGACCGGACTTGCAAGGTCGGTCGGGCCTGAAATTTTCACGTACGTACTCACTGGAAGGACCAACCTTGGGACCGGACTTGCAAGGTCGGTAGCCTGGAATTTTGGAATTTTTCCTTAACGAAACTTACTGACTTCGACCGACCTTGGGTCCGACCATGGGAAGGTCGGTCGGTCAAAAGAAAAAAAAAAGAAAAAAAAACTATATGTTTTATTATATGACTATGGTAGTCAAGTATTGTATGTATATATATTATAATATGCCTATACACATATAGCATATGAAGTGTAGTGATACGACATTAATGAGGTAGTAATGGTAAGGAAATGAGTAGTAAAGAGTAAGAAAAGCAAATTAAGGAAATGTAAGTATAAGAACATTAAGTTAAACTGAAACAACGGGGGATAACGAGGTAAGTACGGGCGTAGTAATTAAGCATGTATTGTAAAGCTTAGTATTAATGGAATCATTTGGCATGTAGTCATTGATTCAAGAGTAAGATTCGAGAAACAAATGTGAACCAAAGGAAAAAGGGAACGCCCGCTAGAGTAAATCAACGTGTGAAAGGTGTGTGATTTCTTCATGCTCTATATCCTAACCTGGTTACCCGATTTGTGTGCTTATGTGATCACCAATAAGATAATGCACAAATCGGACTTATATGGCACTTAACAGTGTTTGAACTATTTGGTTCTTGTGTATCTGCTTGAACATTTAGTTTGTATATTCATGAAATGTATGAATGGAAATGAGAGTATGTGTAAGTAATGTGTATTTGTGTATTGTATGGATGTATGGAAATGAAGTACTGACTTCTACTAATTCCTAACAATCTAACTCCTAACATGAGTAATGAGTAAATGGAATGAGTAGAAGTCCGATATAGTTTCGGCCAGCGTGAGGATAAGGAAACACAAGAGTTGGATCCGAATCCTGGCTGTAATCTTTTCCATGGACCAAATCCCTTGAATGGGTAGCATCCTGGATTAGTGGACCACCTAAAGCCCGGTGGTGGGATGTAGTAATCCTTGCCCGGAGGTCATACCGACTTAACTGGAGTAAAGTATGTAAGAAGTAAGTATTGTATGAGTATCGGTCTTGACTATTGTAAGTCATTGACCTTGAGTATGAGTATTGAACACCACGATTAACCTGGGTGTGTAAAGAAGCTAACAAGCCTTATGTGTGAATTGGAGAAGTGTATCTCCGTATCGCGTATTGAGTATGTAATGAGAATGTATTGTGTATGTGTATTATGGAAGATGGTAGTAAGTGTTGGTTGACTTGTATTGTCTTCCAAGTATGTATGTATACCTTGCGTAGTATTGCAGTATCTTGAATGAAAGCAGTATGTATGTATGTATTGTAAAATGAATTGCATGTATTCGATCAAATGGTCGGCGTACCCTCGCTAGTACGCGGGGGGTATGCGGTTATCATATTCAGCGTAAGCTGACCCCTAGGGGGAACGTTTTTAGTGCGTAGGTACCAGAGGCAGACATGATCACGGTAAGAGACCGACAACTACAACAGGATAGCTAGGATGAACTGTAGTAGTAGAGAATCGTAAAAGGGCTTGGAGCCTTGTATGTAGTCGTGAGGGATGGGTAGTTGTAGACTCCTGATGAGTATATATGAACCTGAAAGGAGTATTGTATTTGTATTTGGAATTTAGTAAACTCGGTAAGTATATTGTATTGTATGGTATTGTAATGGAGCATTGTTGAATGGAGCATAGTAGCATTCGTTTGGTAAATGGAGTAGTATTGTACATGTGTAGTACTCGGATATTCCGGTCCATCAGAACGATGCTGTATGTAGTAGTAGCCTTGTTAGTCACGTGCGTGGCTAACGGCATTGTATCACCCGCCGTTGAGTAAGTATGTATCCGCTGCGAGATACTACGAATGTATAAGGAGATTGGACGGTAATGACAGTATTAGCGGTAGGGGTGTTACAAAAAGTGGTATCAGAGCGAAGTATCGCTCTGATGACTGGAAATACCGAGTTTAGGAAATACTGAGTTAGGAATTAGAAGCTTAGTGCTATGGGCTGAGTGATAGCATTAGAGAGATGCTAGTTAGGAACTCCGGTGAGTACCGGATACCTACAACACCAGTCCCACCCACCGCAAACCCCATTGTATAACTTGGGAAAGGACGCCAGAGAGAAGAAAAGTCTTCTCATACTCGGGAAAAACCCGATCTGGCAATTGTGAAGCAATCACACAGTAACAAGAACCGACATATGGTAGATTCCAAGAATTGGGAGTCCCGGAGATGGATCCCGGTTGAACAACCACCCGCATTTAATAGCGGTAGGATGAGCACTCCAATCACAAGGAGGCTGCAACTTACAACAGCATGGGGCGACGTGCTACAGTCGCGAAACCTAGCTAACCAACCAGCAACAGGAAAGAAGCACCAACCGTGCGACGAAATGGAAAAGGAGTAGTAATGAAACCCGAGACACGAGTCTGCGGGGCAGTAATATTTAAATAATACCACCAACGGTTGTGCTAGCTGACTAAGGACATAGTCAGGAATGATTAACTCCAAACTACAACGCCAAGAGGTACGATACCTGGCTGGCATAACTTACACAGCTACAAGGATATCCACGGGATATGAACCGATAGGACTACAAAGTAGTGCCTAAACAAACTTAGGCTCAATAACCACAGTAAACATGTGGGAACGAGCAACAAGCAAAACGTAAACCAAATAAGTAAGGATCTTTAAGGATTGGAGAAGTACCCTGATCAAGACAAACCATGTCAAGATCATGAGAGCTACTTAAAAGAATCGAGTATCTCAAACATAGATCAATATGATCAAGGAAAGAGTCAACAAGACAATTAAATACGAGTGGAAACCTGCCGTGACCAGTATAGGTTTACCCAAAACCACCAGTACCACGCACTTGCCACGGCAAGTGCAGTAAGGACAGAAACATGTAGAGGAACCCTAACACACCACAAGTACGTAGTAATGTATTGTGGCCGTAATAGAACAACTACTGGATCACACATCCTAAGAACTGAAAGAATGGAACCTTGGAAAGGCCTGACGGCCCGACCATTGTACAAAGGATACACCAGTCAGCGAAAGCTGGACTTGGTCAAGATTTCAAACATGGCTATGCCATGAAGAACCACTTTTAACACCAAACCATAATTTTAAAACCCAACTTTCAAAACACAACCTTTCTTTTAAACCTTGGATTTTAAAACCAAACCAACAGAATTACGTGAGTATCATAGAATGATACAAGAGGAGTTGACAATAGAAACTTCATCTAGGCGTGTGACGAGCACTACGGTGTACCCATTACGGGATGTGGGACAACCCACTCCGAAGGAGCTTGCGGGCCTGACATATAGTTGGGCAAGTGGTAACGTATCAATATGGTACCCCACGTATGTATACATGTAGTGTGCAAACACGGGAAGTAGTCAACTCCGTTCTATGGATCATCAGTGAGTTCAAACCAGATAGCTGTACACTTCAGACGATCAAGTATAAAGGAACTCAGAGAACCCATCTGAAGATGAGGAATGAAGAATGAGGATTAGGAAGCGCAAAGAGCGCAGACTAATAAGTATAGACATTGGATACATCTCAAAGACATCAGGAAAACACATGATAGCTGGAAGGTATACCAGCCTGACACAGTAAGGCAGATGCCTAAGATGAATACCACGATGCTCAACAAACGGGACAGAGTCTCCCAAGAGCAATCACAAGATTACCATGAAGTATAATCCATTTTTGAGGAGAATTTTAAACCTGGTCTAAACGCTAGGAGAAGGTATACAGTATACCCAAGGACGGGAGACGTCATAACCCAAAGGGAATAACTCAAATACAATACCACAAGGCGGTATGGTAGCCACAACGTATGTTAAACGTTAGCCGGATGTAACGGCATAACTAACAGCACTCAGAAGCAATCTTTGAAGGGTGTCTGAGATAACAACAATTGAACAAGCGTCATGATAAAAGCACGTGAGCTAGAACGAATATTCGGTTAGGATACCGAAGGGATTCCACTTAACAGGAAATACCCTAAATTACCAGAAGGCCCGAATTTACACCAGATTGCCTTAAAGGGTCTCCTATGAACGGAAGTGTGATGTCACGACTTACCACGGCCAGCAATAGCTCCAACCTATGGGGTATACATGGAGTGGAAACATGTATAAGCAGCTTGCAAAGAGCATAGCTTGCAGCAATAAGGCTCAGAAGCCGTAAACCAAATACGTTATATAAACTTAAACGGTTGCAAAACCTGCACCATTTGTTAACAAGACTTGCAAGAGGTATGGCCTCATACGACAAGAAATCAACAACTGGACCATCAATTCAAACCCAACTTTATGAGTGGCTTGGACTAATGGCTATCTCAATGCCACTGTCCTAGAGCATCACCCTAGTATACAGTAGACAAACTCCTAATTTTCCTTCATGCCTTCTTAGCAAGTTAGACAGAGCATAAGAATCATGATGATGCAACATTTGGCCTAGTCCACACTTGGACACTACGAGACCCAAGGAAGGTACCCCTCGTTAGCCAAATACCACCAATGTGGTGAAGATTGAACCCTTAAAAGGCTTCCATCTATTCTAACAGTAAGCTACGCCTGTGATATTGCCAAAGGCGATGTAACACCCCTGCTATTAATTCAATCATTACCGTCCAATCTCCTCGTGCTTCCCGAGTCACGCAGCGGATACATACTTACATACATCGGGTGATACAATGCCGTTAGTCACCCACGTGACTAACAAGGCTACTACTTCTACATACAGCATCGGTCTGATGGACCGGAATATCCGAGTACTACTTAATACAATACATAAATCCTTCAGATGGATTCTCTGAGTTCCTTTATGCTTATTGTCTGAGGTGTCCAGTTTTTCGGGTTAACTTACTGATGGTCCGTAGAACGGAGTCGACTACTTCCCGTGTTTCGTACACTACCTGTATACATACGTGGGTGTACCATGTTGATACGTTGCCACTTACCCAACTATATGTCAGGCCCGCAAGCTCCTTCGGAGTGCAGTTGTCCCACATCCCATAATTGGGTACACTCGTAGTGTTCGTCACACGCCTAGGTGAAGTATTCTATTGTCAACTCCTCTTGTATCATTCCATGATACTCACCGTAATTCTGTTGATTTGGTTTTAAAATCCAAGGTTTTTAAAAGAAGTTGTGGTTTTGGATAGGATTCGGTTTGAAAACAATGGTTCAGTGTCAAGAGAAATCTCCCATGGCACAGCCATGCTTAAGGTCTTGACCAAGTCTAGCTTCATGCTGACTGGTATGAGGTTAAAGTAATGGTCAGGCCGTCGGGCCTTTCCAAGGTTCCATACTTCTAGTTGTTAGATGTGATCCTGTAGTTGTTTCATTACGGTCACCGTACATTACTATGTACTTGTGACATGTTAGTATTCCTTTACATATTCATATTCTTGCTGCACTTGCCGTGGCAAGTGCGTGGTACTGGTGGTTTTTGTGTAATCCTATACCGATCACGGTATGGTTCCCACTCGCATTTAATAGTCTCATAGACTCTTCCCTTGATCTTGTTGATCATTTACTTAGGTTAACTACTCTGCTGAGTAACTTCTCAGTGAGTTCGACATGGCTGTCATTGATCAGGGTACTTCTCCAATCCTTGGAGATTCCCCTTTGACTTGGTTATGTTGTTCCTCGTTGCTTGTTCCCACACGCTTGTTTGGTTGCTGAGCCTGATTTGGTTAAGGCACTACGTTGCAGTTACATCAGATTATACCTTGTGAATTTTTCTTGTAGCTGTCTGAGCGATGTTGGCCAGGTTTGTAACCCTTTTGGTGTTGTAGTTTTGGAGTCAGTCACTCCCGACTATGTCCTTAGCCAGCTAGCTCACCGTTGGTGGTGTTACTTGGCTACTACTGTTGTCCCGTAGACTTGTGTCTCGGGTTTCATTACTGTTCCTGTTTCCATTTCGTTGCACGGTTAGTGCTTCTTTTTCATGTTGCTGGTTGTTTAGCTAGGTTCTGCGACTGCTAAGCATGTCGCCCCATGCTGTTGCAAGTTATAGCCTCCTTGTAGTTGGAGTGTTTATACTACCGCTATTGAGTGCGGCTATTGTTGTTCAACCGGGATCCACTTCCGGGTCTTCCATTACTTGGAATCTACCATACGTCAGTTCTTGTTTACTGTGTGATTGCTTCACAACTGCCAGATCGGGTTTTCCCCGAGTATGAGAAGGCTTTTCTTCTCTGGCATCCTTTCCCAAGTTATACAGTGGGGTTTGCGGCGGGCGGGACTGGTATTGTAGGTATCCGTACTCACCGGTAGTTCCTAACTAGCATATCTCTAATGCTAACACTCAGCCCTTAGCCCTAAGCTTCTAATTCCTAACTCGGTATTTCCTAAACTCGGTATCTCCAGTCATCAGAGCGATACTTCGCTCTGATACCACTTTTTGTAACACCCCTGCTATTAATTCAATATTACCGTCCAATCTCCTCGTGCTTCCCGAGTCACGCAGCGGATACATACTTACATACATCGGGTGATACAATGCCGTTAGTCACCCACGTGACTAACAAGGCTACTACTTCTACATACAGCATCGGTCTGATGGACCGGAATATCCGAGTACTACTTAATACAATACATACTCTCATTACGTACTGATTACTACAATACTCCATTCGATACATTACTCCATTCAATACCGTACTCCATTCAATACAATACTTCACAACTCCGTACAAGATAATACACTACGCATACCGAGTTTACTAGGTTCCAAAATCAATACAGTACTTCTCCCAAATTCATACACACTTACTAGGATTCAATCTGCTACCCATTCCTCACAAACTAGATACTTCTAATTACAAGGCGCGCCACCGGTCTCTTACCTTGACCGTATTCGCTCCGGGTACCTGCACACTAAAAATGGTCCCCCGAGGGGGTCAGCTTACGCTGAATATGATAACCGCATACCCCGCGTACTAGCGAGGGTACGCCGACCATTTGGTCGAATACATGCAATTCATTTTGCAATACATACATTCATACATACATACATACATGCTTTCATTCACGATACTACAATGCTGCACAAGATATACATACATACGTACAGTACCATACATGCTTGGAGGACAATACGAGTCAACCAATACTTACTTACCATCTTCCAGAATACACATACACAGTACATACTCAATACGCAATACGGAGATACAATTCTCCAATACATACAAAGGTTCAGTTAGCTTTACTGCACACCCGGGTTAATCGGGTGTTCGGTACTCTTTTACTTCCGGTCAATGACTTACAATAGTCAAGACCAATACACATACAATACTACTTCTTACATACTTTACTTCCAGTTAAGTCGGTATGACCTCCGGGCAGGGATTACTACATCCCACCACCGGGCTTTAAGGTGGCCCACTAATCCAGGATGCTACCCATTCAAGGGAATTGGTCCATGGAAAAGATTACAGCCAGGATTCGGATCCAACCTCTTGTGTTTCCTTATCCTCACGCGTGGCCGAAACTATATCGGACTTCTACTCATTCCATTTACTCATTACCCAAGTTAGGAGTTAGAATGTTAGGAATTAGTAGAAGTCAATACTTCATTTCCATACATACGTACAATACTCAAGTACACAATACTTACACATACTTCTCAATTCCATTCATTCATTTCATGAATTATACAAACTAATTGTTCAAGAAGATACAACAAGAACAAATAGTTCAGACACAGTTAAGTGCAATATAAATCCGATTCGTGCATTTATCTTATTGGTGATCACATAAGCACACAAATCGGGGTAACCAGGTTAGGATACAGAGCATGAAGAAATCATACCGTTCACCATTGTACTTGTATCCAACTTTCCTCCGGTGTACACAATCCAAGTCCTATAACATACATGTGATCGAGTGGTTAATTCCCTATGGGTAACCCAACACGTTTCATCCTTTATGTTTCCCAATGTACCATTACTAGTTCCTTAGATTTCATACTTAATTCCAAAATCATTTACTTTACATCATTTCCTAAGCTCATTTTCTTAGGTTCTTATGTGTATATTATTTTCTCCTTACCATCATTATTCTCCCTATGGTTTACTGCTTAAGCCCAAAAAAAAAAATTTTTTTTTTTTGACCGGACCTCCCCTGTGGGGCGGTCCCAAGACAGAAGCCATTTACGCTGCGAGATTCCAGTACTGGACCTCCCCACAGGGGCGGTCCGTAGGGGCGGTCCGAGACAGAAACCAATTTTTTTTTTTTTAATCTTCTCTGCACTGGACCTCCCCTGTGGGGCGGTCCCTAGGGGCGGTCCGTGACAGAAACGAATCCGTCCAGCTGAATTCGACTATGGACCTCCCCACAGGGGCGGTCCATAGGGGCGGTCCACAACAGACCCTGTTTTTAACTCCAAATTCACCCCAATTTTTTTCCACTTATTCCACAATCTTTCCACATGTTTCCTACATGTTTAAACACCTTAAAACATGCATTAAACCTCTCCAAATCATTGGTTAAACTCTTACTCCAATTCTTGCTCAAATTCACAAACATCAATTCTTACATTTTGCACTTTGCACACTAAAGCACTTCTAACTTTCTCTTGCTAGTTTCCTACCTCCTACCAACTCACTTAATAACCATTCCGAATCCTTTATAACCATTTGCAATAACTATACACAAGTTCTTCATTCATTTCCAAGGTTATGCACACCAACTTTCTTCCTAAAATTCAAGGTACTCATACACTGTTTTGCTACAGATTTTTGTTCCCACTTCTACCATTCAATACTCCCTCTATCAATACCATTCCTAGCATTCTAATTGCATTACCTCCCACTCAAGTTCTCCCCATTATCTAGCTCCATTCAAAATCTGTTACAACATGATTAATCACTCACAACTTCTACCAAAACACACCTAGTTATTGTCTAGGTTGTTCCCTCTCCTTACACATCTAAGTCCTCTAATTCCCATACAAATTTGGGCAGAGGTTCCCCTAAAATTCTCACTTTGCCCACATACCATTTCAGCTAAATATTCATTCCCAATCTCCATATCGATTCACACATCATTAATCACACTACAACACACAAATTTTCCTGCACATATACATACATTACCCATGGTTTTCCCAAGCTTTAAAACATCATTTACAAGCTTCAAAACTGTTACATTATCATCCCTCATTATACTACAACATACTTACTACTCATTACTCAAATACATTACTCATTCTACTTCTCGAAAACTGTTACATTACACAATGCAAAACAAGTTCAAGGTAAGAGACTTTACCTTGTTCTTTCTAGTTTTCTTTCTTTCCTTTCCTTCTCTTCCTAAAGGGAAACCGAACACAAATTGGGGTGGAAAGATAGTTCAACACTGATGCTGATCACATCAGGGTCGAATGATTCTTGAAGCTCCCCTCAAGTGGTCACAAGAATCACACATAGGATAGAAGTAATGAGCATAAATTGGAATATGGAGTTGTATGTTTAGAAATTTTTAATTGATAGTGGTGGAAGAATTTCTTTTAGTATGGGAATGAGGATGTGTTAGAAGTGAGTACCGGAGAAGATAGTAGTGTAGCATATGGTATTATTCCAAGGGCAGCAGGACATAGAGGAGTCCTGTGTCGAGATGACCTGAGTGCCTGCGGGATTGTAATGTGTATTGCATTGCTTTGGGGATAGCTTTGCACTGTACGTATGTATAAATTTGGTAATGAGGAACCGGATGGTTAGTAGTAGTGTGCATTGGAGTAATTATAGTACATTTGTAGGGTATGGAATGTAGAGACTGCGAGTAGTGGATTTGGGAACTGTAAGGAGGAAGAATGTGTGACTTTTGGTATTAGACATGTAAGATGAGTAAGCATTGTAAACCTATAACCTCGAACAACTTTGAGGACAAAGTTCTTAAGGGGGGTAGATTGAAATACCCCGACCTTAAATATGGCGATTTAATTATCCTAATAGGTATTTAAGAGCCTAGTAATGATTAAGAAATATTGGTGAGGAAAAATAAATCCAAAAGAAATAAAGAAACGCTTAAAAAGCGAAAAACGCTAAATAAGCGTTAAATGACCATAGGAGGTATGAAACCTCGGTTAGCGTATTATAAGGATTCTAAAGGCTTAATTAAGTCTAAATAAATAGTAGGGAGCAAATCCCGAAGAAAACGGATCCTTAAAATGGATTAAAAACACTAATGAACATTAAAGCGCGTTTTTCGAGGTAACCGGGAAAACGCATCTTTAAGCAGGTCAAATAGACTCGTAACAATTTTGGTCAACTAAATAGTCATTAATAAATATTAGTGAAGCTTTAGAACCAATAAAATCAATAAAACGAGAAAATAGTAAAAACTGTCAAAAACGGGAAGTTGTGGGGTAGAAACATAAATAACCAAAACTTATGTGTCCACTTTGAAAATAAAAAGTAAAGGTGGTATGTGTGTGCTGTGTGTGTCCGATTTGGGCTCCCCCCCTCTCACACTCTCACACACTCTCTTCTTATTTACAAAACAACAAAATAAATAAAAAGCAAAAAGTAACTATACTACTTTACTACCCCACTCACCTATTCTCTCTCCTATTCCCCTCACATTCTCTTCACTCACGTAGAACTCCCCTTCTCCTCTCTATTTCTTTCTTCTCCTTCTTCCCAGCGACAACAATGGAAGTTTGAGAGAACCCACACAAACTCTACATTCTCTCCTCTTGTTACTCCCTTGAATCTCTTCCAAAAATTATAAAAACTACACCATTGTCTTCCTCTCATCAAGGAGAGCATTCCTCTCTTTTCAAAATTCGAAAAGGAGCACTTTCATCTCCATGGGTATGGAGCATTTGGAGCTTCAAGACTACCACTAGAACCACCTTCTTCTCCTTGTCATTTTGAGGTAAAAATATTCTTGAAAACTTACCTTTTTCTAGCCCTTGTGGGCAAAACGAAAATTCAAACTAAACCCTTGTTTGGTGCCTTGTATTCCAGCCGATTTTGGCATTCTTGGAGGGTGAGAAATATTGCTCTAGTGCTGTTCCAAGTCTCACTTACACCCTTGCAAGGTAATATATATTCCTAAACCCTAAAATGCGCCTTAAACTTTGAAGAATGGTTAAGGGTTAGTTTTTGTATTGAATGGTGGAATGTATGGGCTGTAGCATGGGTGTGTGAACTCCATTTGAGACCGAGAACAAGAGGGAAAGAAAGGATAAAGGAAGAGAAGGAAAGGAAAGAAAGAAAACTAGAAAGAACAAGGTAAAGTCTCTTACCTTGAACTTGTTTTGCATTGTGTAATGTAACAGTTTTCGAGAAGTAGAATGAGTAATGTATTTGAGTAATGAGTAGTAAGTATGTTGTAGTATAATGAGGGATGATAATGTAACAGTTTTGAAGCTTGTAAATGATGTTTTAAAGCTTGGGAAACCATGGGTAATGTATGTATATGTGCAGGAAAATTTGTGTGTTGTAGTGTGATTAATGATGTGTGAATCGATATGGAGATTGGGAATGAATATTTAGCTGAAATGGTATGTGGGCAAAGTGAGAATTTTAGGGGAACCTCTGCCCAAATTTGTATGGGAATTAGAGGACTTAGATGTGTAAGGAGAGGGAACAACCTAGACAATAACTAGGTGTGTTTTGGTAGAAGTTGTGAGTGATTAATCATGTTGTAACAGATTTTGAATGGAGCTAGATAATGGGGAGAACTTGAGTGGGAGGTAATGCAATTAGAATGCTAGGAATGGTATTGATAGAGGGAGTATTGAATGGTAGAAGTGGGAACAAAAATCTGTAGCAAAACAGTGTATGAGTACCTTGAATTTTAGGAAGAAAGTTGGTGTGCATAACCTTGGAAATGAATGAAGAACTTGTGTATAGTTATTGCAAATGGTTATAAAGGATTCGGAATGGTTATTAAGTGAGTTGGTAGGAGGTAGGAAACTAGCAAGAGAAAGTTAGAAGTGCTTTAGTGTGCAAAGTGCAAAATGTAAGAATTGATGTTTGTGAATTTGAGCAAGAATTGGAGTAAGAGTTTAACCAATGATTTGGAGAGGTTTAATGCATGTTTTAAGGTGTTTAAACATGTAGGAAACATGTGGAAAGATTGTGGAATAAGTGGAAAAAAATTGGGGTGAATTTGGAGTTAAAAACAGGGTCTGTTGTGGACCGCCCCTATGGACCGCCCCTGTGGGGAGGTCCATAGTCGAATTCAGCTGGACGGATTCGTTTCTGTCACGGACCGCCCCTAGGGACCGCCCCACAGGGGAGGTCCAGTGCAGAGAAGATTAAAAAAAAAAAAATTGGTTTCTGTCTCGGACCGCCCCTACGGACCGCCCCTGTGGGGAGGTCCAGTACTGGAATCTCGCAGCGTAAATGGCTTCTGTCTCGGACCGCCCCCCCCCAGGGGAGGTCCGGTCAAAAAAAAAAAATTTTTTTTTTTGGGCTTAAGCAGTAAACCATAGGGAGAATAATGATGGTAAGGAGAAAATAATATACACATAAGAACCTAAGAAAATGAGCTTAGGAAATGATGTAAAGTAAATGATTTTGGAATTAAGTATGAAATCTAAGGAACTAGTAATGGTACATTGGGAAACATAAAGGATGAAACGTGTTGGGTTACCCATAGGGAATTAACCACTCGATCACATGTATGTTATAGGACTTGGATTGTGTACACCGGAGGAAAGTTGGATACAAGTACAACGGTGAACGGTATGATTTCTTCATGCTCTGTATCCTAACCTGGTTACCCCGATTTGTGTGCTTATGTGATCACCAATAAGATAAA